>CM057379.1:154331193-154988693 GCA_030015415.1 Cynopterus sphinx
TTATAGAAATTGTGCTATGTTTTCTTGAGGAATACACATATTAATAGTTGAACTATAAAAACATGCATAGGAGTGATAATTGCCAAATTTAGGATATTTACTACCTTTGGGTGGTGGGAAGGAAAGAAAGTGTTATTGAAGAAGCTCCTTGAACTCTCCATATTGTCATACTTTCTTCAGTTGAGTAGCAGTTTCAAATGTTCATTATAGTAATTATATATTTTGTATGTTTAAAACATTTCATAATTAAAAAAGAAAAAAGATGCATTGATAAATATATTTCTCAAGTTGAGAGTTAGAATTATAATGATCTGATTTGAATGCAGCGTTTAGATCTGCCACTCTCTACAGTAACTGAAGAATTTTGTTTTTGTAACAGCAAATAGAACTTCACATTTTGTACTATTACTATCTCAAGCTAGCATAAATATAGTATCTGTGACTTGTGATCACTTATACTAGTTGTCCTGAGTCCTTCTAGTACACGAAGCAATTATTTTCTGGGCACCTGTGTGTAGACATCCTGACGCCCATCAGAGATTTTATAGGAAGATTTTAATAAGCATAGAAAAGTGTTTTATCTCCCACATTGGGGTTCAAGCTTAACTACTGTACACTTAATTTTCTCACTCAGCATTTCATACATTGCATACAAACGTGTTATTTGTAAATAAATAGATAGGCAATTGCTTTTCTTTGCTGACTTTACAAAACAAAAAGTATTAAAAATGTATCACTCAAGGAACTTAGTTAACAACTTAAAACTACTGAGGATTAGTCTCAGCGGTCAGGGTGTCTAGTACATTATTTGTTAGATTCTCCAGAGGCTTAAAACTTTTATTAAAATTCTCATGTGTTAGGTAGCAAGGCAAAGTCATAATCTTACCCTGAAAATCGCATTACCACTCTGTACACACAGAAGTATAACCTATCAATTTTCACTTTTAATTATTACTTGTCCTTTATGCAGCATTCTCTTAATGCAGAGTCATTTAGAGTCATTTTACTTATTGTTAAGGTAAAAAAATGAAGCTATTAAAGTCTCCCATTGCTTTATTGCATTTTTTTTCTTTTTAAAAGATTGTTATCGGCAAAAAGTTTTAGCTCTGGAAGAATGTTTATAAATGCAATTAGAGTTACAAATGCACATACAAAAATGTACAAATGACCAATATTTTAAATACATTGGCAAAAAAAGGAAGTGAAACTTCTTTCCTAAATTGCTTATAAGTTAGTTTTCAAGTAATTAACAAAATGATTTCCTATTTCACACTAAATTAGAAGTTACTAAATTAGACATAGGAAAGTTGCTGAGATAGCTTCTAATACTATGGTTTCCAAAACTGCCTTCAAGCATTGCTGGAATGGAAATCAGGCATATTTCAACAAATCCGATCGTGTACTGGCCATGATGGGCATGGCCTACCACTCCAAATTTTTCCATATTAATTTGATCTTCATTTCTTAAAGAAGTTTATGACCCATGAGGATAAAGGAGTAAAACTCAATTTCATTCAATTCAATTGTAACTCATGTATGTTTAGTAAATCCTATGTTTTTTATATGCTAATGTATGTGGAGGCTCAAAATGGAGTGATGACATAGCCCCCTCATCTAGATTCTTGAAGGCTTTTGGGGAGACAAGACTTGAGAATGTTAAATCTTTTAAGTGAAAAAATAATCACATAGTAACGCATTATATTTGGTGGAAGAAAGAAGAAAAGGATTTTTGCAAACTTGGATTATTGTCCTCAAGTGTTGCCAACTAGTTGTATGACTGGTCAATTATCACTTTTAACTTCCTGGATCTTGGTTTCCTTATCTGTAAAATGAGCAAATCAAACTGTATGATGTTTAACTTCCCTTCCAGTCTTCTTACAGCATCAATTTTCCTGGTTTCTTTGTCCTCATATAGAATATGTGGTTGACTTCAGACTCACCTTCTTTATACCAGGTTAGTGTGAGTGACAGGATAAAAAGGAAGTAGCACAGAAATACAAGTTCTACAAAAGTCTTTAGAGTTGACCTTTGTTCTAGGTTTCTTTTTTAACCTGAGGAAAATATATACTGATCAAAAACATTTGTACAATTTATATTAAAATAAAAATTTATTTCTACTTGGAAAAGTATCCTAATTTCCTTGCCTCCCCCGCCCTCCCAATGGTACTTACTTTTCTGTTTAAAAGTATAGAGATTCATTCCAAGGAAAATTCGGTAACCCCAACTATTACTGAAGTATGGCTTTCAGTTTGTGCATGGTTGTGTCCTCTGTATTTTTGTAAATGTGTTTCTCAGGCTCTACATTTGCTAAGTCTTGGAAAAGTAAAGTTTAAGTTTTGGGGGCAGTGGAATTGATAGCCAGTGAGTCAGTTAACAGTGTGATTGGAGAAGCCAAAGTTAGAAAGAAATACATAAGACTAAGACCTTCGTTTTAAAAATTTAGAAAAACCAAAGTAACAGATCTCCAACAGGGATTCCTCAGTTATCAACTGAGTCAGATAACAGAGGAATAAAGGGTGAGACTAAGAAAAATGGAAAATAAAGTCGGACATATAAAGCTGAGCTGGAGTTATGATTCCTCAGAGCATTGACATTGGTCTCAAATCAAATATTGCAAGAAATTGGAAGAACACTTGCCTTGCAATCAATATTTGTGTAACATATCTAAGGGATTAAATGGGTTATTCATGTACAAAAAAAATCAAAAGTTTTCAAATATAGTGTGAATTAGTTCTAAATTAAACCTGTAAAATAAATATAAAATCCAATTTATAAATAAGGAAAATCTGCAATCATTAAAAGGATATGCCGTTTAGAATATTTTTATATATTATTTTTCTCTTTAAAGTTCTTATATAGATTATAGATACAGGCACTTATAATTTTAGCTTCTTAAGTCTGGTCAAGCCTAAAATCTAGGGAGCTTTTTAATATTTATGTTTATTTTTTCATTTAATACAAAAATAGAAGAAATGAATGAAAATATCCTAGTTAAACCTAGTAAAGAAATGTATATAATTTATTCTATCAAGCAGAATAATAATGGAAAAAAGATTGATTATATTTTTCTAAGTAAATGGTACATAGTAATAGTAAATTATTATAAGGTGATGTAATCACAGATTATTACAGCTATAAGTTTTTTCTACCACTTTCCCCTATTATTTAGTCTCAGGCCACTTTATTTTGTATATGAGAAATGTCCAGGTGCTTTTGGAGGCAGTAAAGCTAGAAAATATATAACCAGGATATTATCCTATTCCCTGACAGTTTGAGACACACAGCCCCAAGTCTCTTTTCTAGGTGCTATTAGGGATACAAATATGACACCATTGCATATGGACATTTCAAATGGAAAGAAGTTGAGAAATGGAATATGCAGGAAAGACTTTCTGACCTTCCTCTGAAGCAAGCCATAAAACCCTCTTGTGAGAAATGTCCTCCCTGTATGCCTGGAGGAAAGGAGCACCTTTACCTCTGAAGACTAAAGGACACAAAAATCTGAAGGAGCAGACCATTTTTTAAATGCTCCAACCTACCCCAAAACTCACCACTCTTGCTCAAACCCTTTCTCTTATCACATCTTTCCACTCTACATCAAATCTACCATGAAAACACTCAGATTTAACCATTTCTTCTGGCCTTCATTTTCTTATGGAGGCTCTATGTCACATAAAACTTAAATAAATTTGTATACTTTTCTCCTGTTAATCTGTTTTTTCAACCTAATTTTCAGATCCAACATGGACCTTAAGAGGGTCAAGGAGAACTTTTTCCTGTCTTACATCCCTAATACTGAATTTTATATAACATGTATCCTACAACATCATTAAATAAATTATAAAATCTGCATCCTAAAGATAATTTTAGAGGAGATATATACACACAAACTGACATAGAATTTTAGCTTAAATGTATAGAAAAAGAACATTAGTTAAAAAAAACCTCAAGTACTGCTTTAAAAATAAAACTATATTCAATTTTACCTGGGAATATAAAATAATCTATCTTAATTTTCAAATTCTAACCTTTATAAACTGTCATGTTTAGCTTAAAACAATCTTTTTTTTATTATTTGTGATCAGTACAAATCTATGAATTTATAACTGCAGAAGTTAACGGATTGATAGATCAATTTAACCTCTGAAACTAACTGAACTAGCTTCATAAATATCTGTGATTCTCTCCTATATTCAGTAAAGGTGTGGAAAGCTGTCCAACTCAGCAAACTAATTTTAAGTCACATTATTATATAGATTTACCAAATGGGAATTCAAATGGGTAGAACAGCTAGATTGGGAGAGACAGATCAGGCAGTGCTGCTATTATGGCTCATTAACACATTTATTCATGCATGTTTTGATTCATTATTTCAGCAAACGTTTGTTAACATTCTGGCATAGGTATCTCTTTTCTAGGCACTGTTAGAGATACAAAGATGAAAAGGAGAAAGTTCTTGTCCTTAAAGACAATACAATCTTGGCTAGATTTTGCTGAATGTACATCTCATCTGCCTATTCATTAATTTATTCAATTATTTTCATTAATTATTGTGTATCAAGAGCTATTCAAATGCAAAATAAAAAGTTATTAAAAAAATATCCACTTTAACAAATATGATATATTCTCTCAAGATGTGTCCCAAATAAATAACAATGCTCAAAAGTTACCATTTAGAAAATGAGGACTAAATTAGAAAATATCAAAATTTCTTTAACTGAGTGTATCCTAGAGGTAGTCAGAACAAAAGACAAAGGTTTATACTGAAAAAATTATTTGAGGGAAATTAATCAAATCTTTTGTAATTCTCCGTAAATGGAATAAGAAGCAAAATTAACCTTTTAGTCCAGGATATTCAATTCTTCCAAAAAAAAAAAAAAAAAACAAACAAACAAATCCCTTTCCTAGTCTTCCTCTAGAAAACTCTTTAAAATCAATGCCAGATGACAACTGAGCTATTATTTTCTTCCCTGACAGCACAACCTGAAAACAAAATAGAACCCAATTATGTCCTTTCCCCAAAGGGATCCTTTAAATAGATAAGCCAATACATATTCATATCGTTAATAAAATCATTCTGAGATAGCAGAGTAGCACAGTGGAAGCATGCTGGGCCCATAAAATCATTCTGTTTTTCTTAAGTATTTGCCAACAACTAAAGACTTTGTTGACAGTTGCAAGTTAATCTCCAGATCCTGGAAGGTGCTTCACAGTAATTAAACTAAGCTTGTCCCAGAGCCCTTATTCCAAAGCATATAGCTTGGCAATCTAATTTGCTAATATTTATTATTCAACTTTTACTTATCTTTATATCCTATTTTCAAAATTACATAAGTCATTTGCATACATATTTAAGTGTAATACTTATGAACCTTTAAGCTTTGGAGATTTTACCACCACTAGTTCTATGGAGGCAGATGAATTATAATGGCGCATAGAGTCCAAAGCACTGGGACACCTTTAGTCAGTCCCCAAGTCGACTGCTTACAGTTAGCTGTTCTTGCATCAACTCATTATATAAATATTTTATAAATGGATAGACAGATGCACACACACACACATATGACTTTATGTTGGACACTATCGGTGGAGATGTTGGACTCCATGATCCCTAAGTTTTCTTCTAAAGATGTAAATGTCACCATGGTCTAGAAATTCTAAGATCTGTGCAAAGTCGTCTACCTGCTAATGATTTCAAATATGTATTTCCTGTTTCTTTGGACACACTGATTATTATAGGATAACACAACTTCCTTGGCTTGCATTTTTTGACCCCTAAAAAATGACATTTTAAGTAATGGGCTCCTTATTTTCCCAATAAAGTATTTCTCTTTTAATATTTCATCCTTGTTATTGACAATGCCATTTCTCAAGTTCCCTATATTTACAACTTATATCTACTTTTGAGATCCTTTATCTACCATAATTTATTTGAGATCACTTAAAAATTCTATCAATTACACCTCTATGAGATCTTACGGATCCTTCTCATTATTTGTGTCCTATTCACTAAGTAAGCCAATTCATGTATATGTGAATGGTAAACCTTTCACGGTTTTTCCTGTCTTCCTTCGATCCAGGTGCCAAGAAATCATAGAATAACTTTCCTGTCACAGATTTTCTATCATATAATTCCTTTGCTCAGTGATATACAGGAAATATCTAATACCTAGCCTTAGTACGTGTACTTTTCAAACTTGATATTATGCTGAAACAAAGGCATAAAATGGGAATGTCCCCCATCATTTGAGATGTATGGTCACTCTAAACACAAATGAACTGAACCTCTTTCTCTGCCTTTCAAATGCCTCCACCAATTATCTTATTCCATTCTCTGTTCTCTCTCTGTCTCTCTCCATCTCTCTGTCTGTCTCTCTGTCTCTGTCTCTGTCTCTCTGTCTCTGCCTCTCTTTCTCTCTCTCTCTCTCACACACACACACACACACACACACACACGTATTATTCTGCTTAAATATTTTCTTTTTATTTTACTTACTCCCATAGGGCATTGCTATTTTTTAACCTCGTAGCTTTGATAAAGGCAATTCTATAATTTTATTTTATGATTTCTTATTTTTTCTCTGCTTTAAATCTTAGGTAAGATCATCATTAAAGTCAGAGCATATGTAAGTAAGGGTGATGCATGACATGGAGGACACTAAATGTGTGCTCTTACTGGCAATAACCTAACTAATGAAGAGCCAGAACCCACAGACACCTCTGTAAACTGAGAGTGCTCGTTTGTTCTGCCATACGTAGAAAGTTATGAACTTATCTCACTCTGTGTTTTACAGTTGGGGAAGAGGGGGCTGGAACCTTTTTATAGGTGTTCTACATCTATATATGGGTACATGGAATTTTGAAAATAATTTTTGTTTACTACATTTGTCTTGACAACTGATTATACACTATTAACTGTGTGGCTGGACCACACAGAATTATTCTCTATGTATATATTTAAATTATTGACCTTAAATCAATTCAATAAGTACATATTCAGTACCCACTCTGTGTTGGTGATTATATGTATAGTAAAAGCAAAAGATTAAATACTATTAGTTGGTTAAATTTTCCTTAGGCAAACTCTTTATGTACAATCTTCTTTTATAACAGATTATTCAATATACAAAGTAGCCATTAACTTTATTTTAGCAAAATAGAGGTAGTTTATTTAGCTACAAACTATTTAACCATTTGTTAGTTTGTATTATTCTCTGTATCATTAGATATACACATAGCACAAATATTCCTTTTTTGGGATGTCACCAAAATACTAAAAGATAAAATTGCTGTTAAAGGATATTTTCCTCTTGCCACTTCTCATGCAAATCTTTTAAAAGAATATTCAGTCTAATTTCTCTCTTGATATATAGTTTGCTATTCTATTTCTGAAAAATGAGAACATTCTGTTCTATTCATTCTCCTGCTTACTTTTAGAAACTGCAGAGAGGCTTAAATTAAACTCCTAAAGTAATTAACTGCCATTCTTATGCATAGTTATCAAATATAAGAGACTCCTGTGTTGGCTGCTCATAGGAGTTGTGGCATGCTGAAAGTGATCAGCTCTGCATTCATATAAACCATGACAGAAGGGAGTATCAAAAGTGGGTCAGTACCACTCCTTTATGTGATGATATTCAGGTTTCCACTTGTGTGAGTCAGTGGAGGAAAGGGAAAAGATACCGGCCACCTGATCATAAGGGACATATAGAATAGAATGGTTTCTTTGAGTCTAACATAACTATACTCATCATTCTTTTATTGAAAAAAAAAAATCAATAATAAATGTCATTAAACAGGTCTTTCAGGGCTGGCAGCCATCAAATCAGATTAAATTAGTTTCCTCTTAATATAGGATAGTTACAGTTAAATACCTATGTGTCAAAGGAAGCTTCAGTACATCCCTTGGTTTCATTTCATTCTTTATTGGGGATGAGGTAAAAAAAGAGATTGATCTCTGTTTTCTTCTCAGTCCAAAATTTTGTCTCTTAATGCCTAGACTTCTGGACTGCAATAGTAAATTCTCTAATTTATATTTATGTATGTACCACTAAGAGCCTGCTTGTAATAGGTCATAAAATCTGATTATAGATCTAATACTACAAAGTCTTAATTACAGATGCCCAGAGAACTGAAAGCTATCAGGAATGTGGTTAGAAAACATATAAAGAGGACTTGTACAGAAACTGTGCTTTGAGTCTTGGCTTTGTCTCTCATGTATTTGTTTCAAGATTTTTTGTGGTTGCTGTCATTCCATAGATTTCTGTAAAATGAAAAGCCATAAGGAGGACATTTTACATTTTTATCTTGTGATTCTAATCATTAGTGAAAAACACTAGGCCAGAGATGGAAAAGAGCAAGCAAACTTCTGCTTCAGATAAATTTGTGCATTATTTAAGGCTGAGATGGGTAGAATACATAATATAGTAATAGTTTTTGTGCTTGAAAACTTATTTCACAATAGAAATGGTAATACAATTTGTAAAAAAAAATCATGGATTATCTAGCTCTATATTTCATATTTGATAAGGCGTGATTTGTGCTGGGGCCTAAAAATTTTCCATAACACTATCCTAAAAGATAGTTGAAGATGTCTTCCCATATCTCTAATTTTTTTAAAATGAATATTATCAATCATCTACAGACTACTATGTCTGGGTTTTCTGAAATGTTTGTATTTCACCAAACCATTTGCTTAGAGATAATGCCTAACATAACCTCTCTTCTTGCCATTTTTGTAAGTCTAAAATTGTTGACTATTATATATTTTAACCTTGGTGATAATTTACATGAATAAGATTTATATTATACATTTTTTTTTATTAAAGGACCTGATATGTTGACAGGAATAAACTAGGCTACGGAACTGCTTTTTATACGTGTCCTATTAATACTGTGAACACACATTGAAAAATGCTGATCTTGTTAAAATTCCTCTTACTGTGGTTTAGTGAAGAGACTAAGAACCTAGATTCCAGAGCTAGACTACTAAGGTTTAAAGTTCAGCTCTATGAATCATTCAAGTAAACCTGTGCAAATTATATGACCTCCCTGTACCTCTATTTCTTGTAAAACAAAGATAATACTACCCTATGGGATGTGATAAGTATTAAATAAACAAACATTTATAAAATTATTCAAAAGTGAATGAACCTAGTTTACATTATCTATGTGTTAGCTAATATTATATTTGACCCAATAATTTGAGGAGTCTATGAGAGGCAGGATAACACTTGGATTAAGAGTAAGGGCTGTAGGATCAGAGAAATGAAGATTCAAATTTCTAACCCATATAAATCTGTTTCCCCATTTGAAAAATGGGAAGTAGCAAAGCTTATAGTGTAAAACCTGGTCTGCTATGGTTCGCTACTGTGCAACACCCTCATTTTATTCACAGATTCTCACCTCTCTAAATTTCCAAAGTCCTCCTCAAATTCTGATATTCCAAAATTTAGATGAGTCCTAATTTATTTGAGCTATTTCTTTTGTGATTTTTATGAACTGCTATCATATACATCATCTCAGAATAAGAAAATTAAATCACTTTTGGTAACTTCTTATGTGATAACCTTGTCATCTTTACCAATTTCTAAAGCTTTTCTCTAATTCCATTCTCAGTTGTATAATGATTCATTTCATTATACCAAAACAAGTTACAGATAATTTTAAGTAGCATTCTGTTTGACTGTGTAACTCTTAGTCTCAGTCCCTGGGTTCCAAGTCTGGCTCCACCTCATACTAGTCAAATGCTTTGGGCGATCTTAAGGCCTTGAGGCCTTCATTGCCAAGAAGATGAAAGAAGATAGAGGAAAGAAGAAAAAAGAAGAAAAGAAGAAAAAGAAGAGGAGGAGGAGGAGGAGGAGGAGGAGGAGGAGGAGGAGGAGGAAGAGAAAGAAGAAGAAGAAGAAGAAGAAGAAGAAGAAGAAGAAGAAGAAGAAGAAGAAGAAGAAGAAGAAGAAGAAGAAATAAGCAGCAGCAGCAGAAAGAGTGCCTGCCTCACAGGACTGTTGTGAAGATTAAGTGAGTAAATGAAGGTAAAGCAGTTAGAACTTTTATCTGGCACATGATAAGTCTTCAACAAATATAGCCTACTATTATTTTCTCACTTTAGGCAAGTAGGGGCCAGTAGAGGGTATGGGGACTGGTGGGGAATGAAGAGTTTTAGAGGTACAGCTGCTTTAGGCAGAATCAGGGCCAAGAAAGCAAGATTTCCTTTTAAAGAAAAAGATGATTTATAGTTATTATGCAATTAGAAATAAAAACAGAGTTAAGTAACCAGAAAAAAATATAATGCAAGATTATTTAAGCTCCACCTCACTCCACAGAGTTTTGTTGTTTAGCTTTCTAGTATTCTCTCATGCATTACGATAATAATAGAGCTGCAGGACTGGGGATTACATTGGATAGTTTACATTGGGAAGGAAAAGCTATAATGAAAAGGAAGGAATTTATCATGAAAGGTAGGGGTGAGAGTTGAAATAAAAAGACATAGACTGGGCCATGGGTGAGCTGAGAAGGAAGAACATCTTTGGTCACCTGGGGGAAGGAGGCATCTAAGAAGTCTTGCTGTGGAAATCTGAGTACATATCTGAAATAATAATAGCAATAATAATAATAATAATAATAATAATAATAAATAATAAATAGTTCTTGTTGATCAAGTGGAATTCATTTGAATGTGATTCTGCAACAAGGTGGGACTTTGGGGCCATCTAGTTATATTCCAGTCAAACTTTTGGCATAGTTACTTTTAGCTGTGAAGTGCTACAAATATGGGGAGTTTTATTTCTACTAATATGTGATTAACTCAATTTTCAGTAAAAATATACTTGTCACACAATATGCAGTTTCAGTTACACTCTCAAATACATTTTAATTGTGGGGAAAAATGACAGCAAAAATTTCAGCAAACTCAAGTCATTTGTTAATTAAGATAATAAATATTTAGAGACACAGAGAACCCACAGAAAGCTTTAACATATTTGGATGAAGACCCTATATCAACTTGTAGTTTTATAGCTTTTGTAATATGTGTCTAGTGTCTCATAAAACAACTACCATACTGATATTAATTACAAACAAAATATAAAAATGGAAGATGAATTATTTGGTAGAAAAAAGGAGTGGTTAACATAATAGAGAAAATGGAAATTCTGAATGTCCAGAAGTAGAATGATATATTTGCTGTGATTAAAAATCCAAAGTTCCTTCTACATACAAAAGTCATTGGCATGTGTAGGATATGGTAATGTAAATACAGTTCGATGTGTAATGGATGCTGTGATGTAACAAGTTCAGTCATAATATCTGAGCTGAGATTAACCACCAGCACCATCATTAGGAATAGGTGCTATCTATCACTGCACAGACAGGCTTAATCTGTACCCATTATGGATCATTATTAAAGAGAATTAAAGAAATGAGAATTAAAAATTTAGCTTACATAATGACACCAGTTGTAGACATAAAGACAATTAGTTGAAAAATAATTATCGATATAGAAAATGTAGGTGGAACAAAATGACAGAACTTCAATTTTTATTCTGGATTATTTTCCCCAAATCTAAAGAGTGTGCTGTCATTCTTATTCTATGCATTACCAATCAAAGAAACAACTTTAAAAAATATATTGCCATTGAGTCCCTGCATTGTGGCAACTTGAAAGATCATTCTCACAGAATGTACTCAAAAATATTTGTTGGATTAGAGGATGAATTCTCTTATAGACCTCTGAGAGGCTTCTTGACCACATGTATCCTTATATACCTATGGGGAAATTAAAATCTATCTTCTCACATTTTGCCAGAGGCATTTGGCATGTGGGATTTGATTTCTCCAGCATCTATGAATATTAAGAGCACATTGCAATCTGAATTTACTCAGGGCTTCAGATTCAGGTAAGTGCAGTTACTGTAGAGTCTGTGATTGATGGCTGATTTCCCCATCTATCTGTATGGTAACTGGTATAACAGAAAGGGTGAAATGGGGAATAACAAAGCATGTCTGACCCAGGTGGACATTAACTTGTCAATGCCATAGTTAAATATATGAAAAATACTCATATATACTGAAGCTAAATTGATATGTATTTCCTTAAACTGTGTTCTTAAACATGCATTGAAGCAAAAAAAATTGATAATTGAAAATTTTAATTTGTTTACGATAATAAATACTAAGATGCTATATAGTATACAGTCTATAAAATAATTTAAAATTCATGGCTAAATACTTTTAATAAAGTAAAAGTTGAAAGATATGAGACTACCAGTGATTTTCATATTTCCTCGTATAATAAAATTTTAATGTCTTTGATGTGGAACTAACTAGTAAGGACTCTGTAGTAGCTTAGTGGTTGGCCTAGACCCTGGAGTAGTCTGGCCTTGACATCTGTCACTGCATTGATTGCCAGGATAGATTTGGCTAATTGAATGATTCACATGGACAATATTTAAATTTTTTCTAGTGAGTAAATTCTTTGAGAGCAGAAACTATATCTTCTTTTTTCCCTTTGTAGTCTCAGAGGGTAGTAGTGACTTGTAAATATTGAATATTCAGAAATTGTTAATCAAAAGAATGACTGATTTCTTGACTATATGATTCAAAGAGCTCACATATTATATGTATACTGCAAAGGCAGTTTCTATTAACAGCATCAAACTGCATAAAAATAAAGACTGATGAATTTGAATTGTTACAAAATCAAGATACACCTATGTGTACACACATATTCCTCTTTGCTTCCAAATTTTAGATAATTTGCCTGTCTCACCAATTGGCTACTAAATAAGAAAACTAAACTAATGAAAGTACTCTCATAAGTGTTCCCAAGTGGTTATGCTCTCATTACATCTTTGACACAATAGAAAAATGTGCTAAATAAATACCACTAAACATCAATTTGGAAAGAAGACAGTTTATGCATAGATTCTAAAATACTCAAAATCAAAGTAGGTGTAAAAAGAAATCTTTAATAAAGGGCATATGGCTCTTCCAACAAAGGTGAAGCGAGTTTTTGTGGTATTTTTTAGACTGAAGAGCAAAATTATTTTTATTAACATTGGGTAAAGAAAGAGCCCATACAGGGGGCATTTTTGATAGCTTTTATGACTGTAAGATGTTTCTAGGCTTGTGGGTGATAAGATTACCTTACAGAAAAATCCATATGAATCAACTGAAAATTGATTGAAAATAATGAAATTATTCAGCAAGATAGTAAGTTTCCTAAACTCAGTGGCTTTGTTATAGAGCAGATTACCAATTAGAAAATATAATGGCAAAAAGATCATTTGTAATAGCAGTATTAACAGCAAAACAAAAAAATGCTTGAGAATAAATTTTAAAAAATTATGATGACATGAAGAAAACTGTAAGTTTATTGAATGTTCGAAGCTAAAAATAACTCAATAATTAGAGAAATATATTAAGTGCTGAGACTTAAAAACTCATTTTTTTAGGAATTTAATTCTCCTCAAATTAATGTATAAATATAAAGCAATTTCATTCATAATCTCAACATTTTATTTATGGAACCTAATAAGTTATTCTAAAATTCCTTATGAAAAAATAACCAAGATTAGAAACTTTCAGTAAAGAGCAATGTCTTAGAAGAGATCAAAACCTAAATCTACAATAATTAAAACAGAAAAGTTGACTGTAGATAATCAATGAAAAAAAATAGAGTCCAGAAAAATGTCTATGAACAAATATGAATATAGGTTGAATAAATGGCATTCAAACTTTTTGGAAAGAATATAGACTATTCAAGAAATAGTGTTGTGATGATCAGTTAATCATTTAAAATAAAATAAAATTATATCATCTACAGCATTCTATGCAAGCGAATAACTTTTATGTGATTTATAAACCAAAATACTATATAGAATAGGATACTATCATGTAATATCATGTAATCATGTAAAAGAAGTTGAAAAGGAAAGGAAAGACTTCCCAAGTAAAATGAAAACCCAGAGCCATGAAGGAAAACTTGATAGATGTGACTACAAATAAAAATTTTCTCTATTTACAAAAAACAAAAAAATAAAAGTCGAAGCAGGTAACAATCATGAAAAATTATATAAAAGATTCATATAAAATACCAATTTTAATAATCTATGAAACTATATAACAAGAATATTGAATCCTTATTTTTGTTACCAGTTATTGAGCATTTTGCTATGTTTTAAGTAATTCATTGAGATTTACATATTTTCAATTTTGTCATGTTAGTCCTATGAGGTTTATTATTTCAAATTTTCATTTTAAAGAAAAGAAAACATAAATTTGGGTGAAATAATTAGCCTAAGGTTGCATAATTATATGTAATCCTGCCAGCATTTAAGGCAAGAGCTTTAGTTGAAAAATTCCTAACTTCATTATTCTAAAAACTTCCCTTTGATTGTGCTTATAAGTTTTTTGACAGTTTTTTGTTTATAATTTAATTTGTTCATATGTTTATGAAGGTAAAAGTTGAAAGATTTTATAGACATAAAAATATTGTTATCTATGAGATTACTTCCTTTGATGTTTAGTATACCTTCCCCACAACAGATAAATAAGATGTTTTTCTTGTTTCTTGCTGTCATTTCATATAGTCCCTTAATCCATCTAGAATTTATTGAAATAAAATACTTTTAGTATATTGGTTACAGTATGAGGTGAGCTGCTAAACTATTTTTTCAATGCAAATGATCAACCTACTTCCTATGTTAAATTCTTATTTTTTACTGAAAGCCATTTTGAATTCTTCCATTTTATCCCACTTCTTATGTGTCTATTCTACCTATATTATATTGGTTTACTTATTTCAGCTCTATAATTTGTTTTAACACTTGATAGAATAAACTTATTATTCTTATTTTTCAAAACCTTCCTGGAAATTCCCAATGAACCATTAATTTTGAAAATTATAATGTTTTTTTCTACAGCATTTAATTTTCCCATCTAGAAACAAGATATGCCTTTGCATTAATTCAAGTCTTCTTTCGCTCTCTAAATTCATATAATTTTTTTGCTATTTTTCTAGATTACTTGTTTTACCTTATGTGTGTGTGATGAAGGAGTTATGTGTAAGACAAATACTACTATAGTTAATGGGACATTTTCCTGTTCTATTACAACTTCTATTTGTAGCTATTGCTGGTTGCTGTATATTATAAGGATGTCATTTGTTTTTCTTAGTAGCAGCAGTGAAGACCATATTTTATATTATTCAAATTCAGTAATCATTTTTAAATACTGACTAAGTGCCCTGGGCCTGTTCAAGGTGTGTTAAGATGTGGGTAAGACAGGAATCTCTCTAAAGCATGCAGGGTCTGTTAGAATTGGCTGTCATCTTTATGTCAGAACTAGGACTAATGACATATTGACAAAGAACAGACAAATTATTGGTATCTATGCCTAATAAATAAAAGTTTTTAGGAAATCACTTTAAAAAGTCAGTGACTATACTATCACCTTTAATATCCTCACAGCATTTAGCATGTTATCTTACTCTTAGCAACAACTATGGTAGTAACACCTACCATTTGCCACCTCTAATGTATCAGGCATTGGAATAAAAACTAAAAATGTCATTAATCCTCTCAACACACTATCAATGGGTTTAATTATCATCTCACTGATAAGGGAACTTAGACTCAGAGGGTTTGAGGAAGTGTACCAACAAATCCTCTGCAAGTACTTGAGAGACCCAGGATTTCAACAGGTCTGTGTGCTTATTATCTTCTATTGAGCTCTGCTGTAGATAGAGAATTAATGGTTATGAGATAGATAAGTGATTTTTGGTCATTACAAGTCAACAAGGAAAAAATTAGTCCCTTTTATCTAACCTGAAATATGAGACTACTTTTTACTTGCTAAAATGATAAATTGGGCTGGGGGGACAGATAATAGTCAAGTAATATTAAAATAGCAGGTTACATACCCAACACATTCTGTTCTCTTTAATATTTTGCAAAATGTAGCTCCAGACTGTCCCAACATGTGACTACTTAATTTTACATTAAAATTATTTAAAATCAAATAAAAGTAATAGTGCAGTTCCTCAGTTGCTCTGGCCACATTTCAAATGCTTGATAGCTACATACATGTGGCTAGCAACTACCTAACTGGGCAGTGCCAAAAACTTCCATCACAGAAATCTCTATCGAACAGTGTTGATTTAGCACAACTTTCAGAGGTAATATCCTGCTGTTGCTCTATAATTTCATTTCTTCAGTGATTATTGAAATGCACTATGTGCCGTGACAGCTAGGAACTAGTTTACAAAAATATGTAAGACACAGTCTCTTTTTTATAGTTTCTCAAAATCCAATGGGGGGGACAAATGCAATGAAATTGTCATTCTTGGGAATAATAAGTACAGTAAAAATAATAATAGGTCCAAAAAAAGTACTGTACTTTTCCTGGTCTCTTTCCCTGCATAGATGTATAATTGTTGCCTATTCCAGATTGATCAGATGTGCTCTGAGTTATCTGTTTCCTTAACATTCTATAGGTTTAGTCTTGATTTTTGACCTTAAAGTTTTGCAAATATTAGTGCTGATTTTACATCTGCCCACACAGGCTCAAAAATGCTGTCTTGGCAGCATCCATCTGAACCACAATTTCTGCTAATTCTTTTCAGATAATAACTTTGTCAAGAGTGATCTATTTACATCTTCTTTGTCTTTGTTACCTAATGAAAAATAGAAAATCTTGACCTAGAATTCTCCTCATTTCATTTTGTACAAAATAACCACTGATAAAATTATCATCAAAACAGTCTGATTCTTGGCTATATTAAGCATTTGAAGTTTCTCACTTGTAAAAACCTGCTGGAAAACCCTGTTGTCCTCTTGCTATGAGAGGGAAAGATTGACTTCATTGTGAGTTTTACTCAAAGCCAGAAGAGCTTTTGAAAATATCTTGCTGCCATAAAAAGCTATCAAATATGCCTCCTATATGGGCTTTCTCTTTACCCATAGTTTATAAAAGTAATTATGTTTTTCACTTTTAAAAATACAGCAAAAACTCACTTCACTTTTGCCAAAAGATCTATAGCCATTTTATCAGAGCTACCTTTTTGTATTTACTTTTATTTTGGTATTTTAAAATCCGTGCATAAAGTGCCCCCTTTCCAGATTTATTAGTAGTATATGTTTAGCACATTTTTCTACTTGACAACAAAAACATTTTAAAGGACAGCATTATTTCATGATGATAACCTAAATTTAGCAATATCAAATACTGGGTAAAACAGAATCTGAGCCAAAGACAAAAACAAAGAACTGATTAAATGTATCGAAAGCATTCATCTTCCTCCGAGGAAAGATTTTTCACTGAATGTTGTCCAGCTTTTACCTGAATTATTTTGTTTGTAGGACATTCATAACAGCTATTGCCAAGTGCTGTCAACCAAAGAGCCAATATCATGTTGATTGCTGCTTCCTGCTAGTTGTTGGACCCCTCATCATGTTTCCTGATCCTTGCAAAATCAGCCTTGGCTAGTTTCTCATATTCTTTTTTCTCACTTTTTAGATAAACATTTGCTCTCTTGTTTCCAGGCCTGGATGATTTAGGCTCTAATATTTTAATGCCACACACAAGATAGAACAGTAAATTCAATGACATGAATTTTAATTCATCATCATATACTACAAATATCACATCACATAGTACATTTTTTAATAAACTGACCATTGTCAGTTGCTTTTCTTTTTCTTCATATAAATGGAAACAACATATTCAATTGTAATGAATGGAACTAAATAATCCCATAAATTCCTTGAGGCCAAAAAACAAAGCTACTCATTCTATTTTCCTCCAGTGGCCCAGTCTTGCATTGTGCTTTGGTAGGTCAGCCTGACATAGACTACTGAGTAACAGAGCTTGTCTCTGTCATTTGCAATTTAACTCTCAACCCTCTACATTTTTCCAAATGATTCTTCCACCTAATCTACAATGCTCTGGCTGACCTTCACGTTCTCCTCCATTTTTCTTAATTCTAGAATCTTACAGGAAGAGCCTTATTTTAGGGAATTCATTAGCGCCTTAATCAGGAGGACTCACTTTGGAACTTTCTTTCTTCTTTATTCCTCACACTTTATTTACATAAAAATACATTTCCTCTGTGCTTTCTCTTCTGGTGTCTGACCATCAGTGGTGTCATTTTCCATGCTAATGGTCAGGAGAACTCCCATTCTTTTACATATACATTTTTAACACGCCCACATGTATGGCCTCTCTCTTCACTATTTAATCCTTTCTTTATGTTACCTGGTCCCTTGTCTTGGTGGGAGCCTGTGGCTTGAGGGATTTATGTCCCTTACAGCTTGCCAGGTAAGTATTTTCTTTGTAGACTATCCCTTGGATAATCTTACATTAGTGGAAGAAACATTGGATAGCTATAATTGGCTAACATCTAAACTTTGTTTTCTAATTTATTTGATGAGCTAGAAAGCTGATGTGTTAATTTTCATCTGACCTTGAAGGAAAAGAAATGATTGTAAATTATTGGCTCCTTCAGACCCATATATTAATATTAGTTTACATGTAAGTCGATTTTTAAAAAAGTTCTAGTGTGTCATCTCTTAATGCTTATATGTGTGGTTTTTGATGATCCCATATGAAAACACAGTTCAAAGCAGTTACTGTCATGGAGGGAATTCAGATTCAAAGGCAGGCTTGTGGGAAAGCATTTTTGAAATAGGATGCCTCTCTCAAATCTTATGATTCAAATATAACCACACTTTATCTCTAGGTAAGATACTGGAGGATTAAATTTGGATTCTGCTTTTCATTAGTATCCTTGTAAAAAGATTTGTACTCAAACATAATTTGAATATTTTCTACTGATTTTGAGCCCAATTTTCAAATGTTGATTTGAAATGAGGTCATTAAATAAGGTCATCTTATGTACATTGCTATTTGGAGTACTTCTAACAGTACAGTAATGATTTGAGCATATAGCAAAATAGGTTCTTGAATTTGAAAGCAGAAGAGAAATTTTCTAGTACTGTTACTGACTCTTGGTGGTAGACGAGGTATTACATCATTAATTCTGAGGAGTTTCTGAATAAAGCATAAAGAAAAGCATGGATATTAAAAGTAACCAGAGTTCAAGACCACAAAAGCAAAGTCAAGGAAGAATTATTAAATGTATTTGATGAGTATCAGCCATGTGTACTAGAAAAGTGGAGTTACTCCCAAAGAATATGAAGTTGCTGCAAGTGAACATTCATTCTCTGGATGGCAGAGATCTTGAAATATTGTGTTTATATTCATGGACTTCGAGATGTAGGAGCATACTCTAATTGAGATCTATGAGTATAAATTAATACATTATTGTAAAGGGACGTTCTGAATGTGAAGGGGCCAACCAACATAGAGGTCCTGGAGTAGGTAGATTTAGGCCAAGGGTTAAAGAGGAAATGGGGATTCATGGGTAAATTCTAAGTTATTTTTAATAGATTTCCACATATATAGTACTTTTATTATCCATTTGAATCTGGTTTTCTCAGTTGGGCCAGATAATCATTTGTCATAGGGTCTGTCCTATGCATTGTTAAATATTTAGCAGCACCCTTGGCCTTTACTAGACACCAACAGCACCTCCCCCTCCCAGTTGCAACAAACAAAAAATGTTTCCAGACATCACTAAATGTCCCTTGGAGATCAGGGTAAGATCATTCCCCCAACCTCCACTGAGAACCACTGATCTGACTCCATTTTTATTAGAAAATCTTTCACTTTACACTTGTGATCTAATAATAATGGTTTAAATAGCTAAAATTTAAATTCTTACCATGTGTCAAGTATTTTGTCAGTGTTAGCCCCTTTGTTTTTCACAACTCTGTGAGACACAGAAGTGCTTTTATTATCAAGTTTTTAAAATATTGATTTTAAATTAATATAATGAATAAATAAATTAAATTCATTTTACATATGAATAAACTAAGGCATAGAGGGGTTATAAAGCTTACCCAAGACAATATTAGGAGGAAAGGAAAGATCACGAAATATTACCTAGTTCTAACTGATCTCAAAGCTCATGAATGCAAGCACTACATTTTAAGATCTTTCACTTGGGTTTTACTTGACCGTTAAGGAAAATAAACAAACATAAAAAAACTGAAATAAAAGCTAACCATAATGCTAAGATTTATATATCAGAGCGTATAAAAGACCGAGCGATTTCCCTTTAAGATCAGGACCAAGGCAAAAATGTCCGATCACACAATTGTTATTTAACATAATGCTAGAAATTCTAGCCAGTGCAATAAGGCAAGAAAAGATAATAAAAGTCATCCATGTTGGAAAACAAAATATAAAACTCTCTATTAGTAGATGACATGATTATCTACATAGAAAATCCCAAGGGACCTGCCAAAAAAATCTCAATGATGAATTCAGAAATTTCATAAAATACAAGATAAACATACAAAAATCAATTATGCATTTATATACTAACAACAAACAAAATTAAAAATACAATGCCATTTCCTATCATCCCTCCCAAATGAAATACTTAAGTGTAAACATAAATCTAACATGTATAGAAATTGTATGCTGGAAACTATGCCATACTAACAAAAGAAACCAAAGATTTATAACTATAATTATATATTTATACAAATTTACAAATATTTGTAAATAAATAGAAAGACCTAACTATGTATGGATTAAAAGACTTACTAGCAAAGATTTCAATTCTCCCCAAATTAGTATACATGTTTAACACAATTCCTAGTAAAATCCTAGCAAGATTCTAAAGTCAATATAAATAAAACTTTTCAATTTGAAAATGAATAATAAAGTGGGAAGCATCAATTTATATGATTTCAAGATTTATTATATCATTACAGTTATGATGAGTGTATGATATTAGTGGAGGCACAAATGAATAAATCAACAGAACAGAACAGGGAACCCAGAAATAGGCCCACAAGAATATGCCTTAAATATTTTTTTCACAAAATTACAGAAGTAATTCAGTAGAGGAAAGGTAACATTTTCAACCAATGGAGCTGGAGTAATTGGACATCTCATCTATAGGCAAAAAAACAATAAATTAACCAAGCAAACAAAAAAAACTCAATCTAAATCTTGTATTTTATACAAAAATTAATTTGCAATGCATCAAAGGTTTAAGTCTAAACTCTAAGGCATAAGCATGAAATGTTAGAAAAAATCAAAGAAAATCTTTAAGATCTTAGACTAGGCAAAGAGTTCTTAAATTTGACACCATGATCATGACCATCAAAAGAAAAAAATTGATATTTAGACTTCCTTAAAAACAAAAAACCCTTTAATAAAAAGAGAAGTGGCAGAAAATATTTACAAAACAACCAACTGACTCATATCTACTATATTTAAAGAACTCTCATAGATCAACAGTAAAAGAAATGAACAATTGAATTAGAAAACAGAAAAAAGACATGAAGAGACACTTCACTGAAAAGGATATACTGATGATAAATAATCACATGAAAATATGCTCAATCTTATTGATCATCAGGAAAGTATAAGTTAAAACCACAATAAGATATCACTATACATCTACCAAAATGGCTAAAATAAAAAATACTGACAAAACCAAATGTTAGTGAGGATTTAGAGAAACTGGATCACTCATATATTGCTGGTAGGAATGTAAAATGGTATAGCCACTCTGTAAAATAGTTTGATAGTTTCTTAAAACACAAACATGTAACTACCAATGATAAAGCAATTATGTTCCTGGGAATTTATTGCAGAGAAATGAAGACTTTTGTTAACACAAAGATTATACACGAATATTCATAGTAGCTTTATTCATAGCCAAATCAGGAGGAAAATGGTGCAAGAAATTGTGTACCATGGAATACTAGTCAGCAATAAAAGAATTATTAATACATGTACAACCCTGGATAAATGCCCAGGAAATTATGCTGAGTGAAAAACGCTAATACCAAAAGGAAATATACTGTATTATTCTATTTATACAACATTATTGAAATGACAATATTATAGAAATGGAGAAGAGAGGTTGTCAGGGATAAAGGGAAGCACTAGGAAAAGAGGGAATAAAAAGTGATCATAAGGCCAGCCTAAGAGATCTTAGTTGTGATGGAATTATTTTCTATTTTGACTCTACTAATGATAATATCCTGGTTGTTATATTACAGTTTTGTAGGATGTTAATATTGGAGGAAATTAGAGAAAGGGTATAAGAGATCTCCTTGTATTATTTCTTATAACTTTATTTCTTATAATTACCTCAGAATAAAAAAATTAAAAATATGACAGAAAAAATATCAGAAAGTCTGGAATTCTTGATATGTTTACTAATTGGAACTCCTCAAATATATTTTTTAACCATTTCAGTTTCAGTAAAGCCCATGTGGTTATTTTCTTTTATTTCCTCATAAAGAAGGACAATGATGTGGCCATGCAGAGTACATCTTTCAAGTGGAACTAAATATCTTGAACCCAATAAGTTTCAATAGGTAGCTATTAAGTATGAGGGGAGAGAGGGCAGCACCTTGATTAAATCACTGCCTCAAGCCCTACTCATCCTTATGACGAACCTGTTAAAGTTTCTTGAATACTCACTCCACAGTGATGGCTCTTGTCTAGACTCTACAAGCACTCATTTGTATACACATCTCAGCTAGTATATTAATCATGGCAATTAAGATGTATTACTACCCCTGTATGTAAAACCTAGAGCTAGAACACAGTATCTTTTGCATTATTATCTTATCATTTGATTTTTATTCTATTTATTTTTCTTTTGCATATGGATTTTTTAACAAATACATTTTAAGGCTCTTGTAGGTAAGTCTTGTCTCTGAATCTTGTTTGTGTATTAATTATGACCCTTTGCAATGTCTTACGAACAGTAGGCATACAACATATATTTTTGAATTATGTTATTAACTGAAAGATTTCCAACTTAGCTTTTACAGTGCTTTCTCAAGAAAAGGCATAACGTACATTGTGAGTTCTTGAAGGGGTGTGTTATTGTCAATATTTGAAATATTAGGGCAGGGTCACTCTACTGCCAGAATGCTTCTTTCAATTTGTAGTACACTCTAGTACCTGGTAGGAACATGGCAGCAGAAACACCTACACCACCTACATGTGTTTGCTGGGATCCGCAGATGTGCTTTTGGACTGCGGTGATACTTGCTTAACTTAAAATCCACAACAGCACACAATTGTTTTCTTGCTGTTCTTGTAGAATGGAGAGTAAATAAGCAGGAGACTGGAGTAACACTAAGTAACTGGAAAAGCACTGAGTAACAAATGCACCAGAGATTTCAAGATGGGTTTACTGTTATGCTGAAACAATTTAACAAGTCAAAGCATAGTGGTCAAATTATGGGCATCTAGAAAAGTGTCAGATGAAAGAATGTTTATGGTTTGAGAATTAAAACAATACTTTGCAAGTGCAATGAAAGAAAAAATATTCAATTAAAACTTGAAACTGTACACAGTCCTAGTTATTATTGACAGAAACCCCTGAGTTATTGGAATTTCTTCCTTTGAAATTTTTAATGACTCAAAGAACTGCCTTCCCAGTGTTTTAATGGTGATTTTTATCAAATAACGCTAAACCGGCTTCCAAATTTATTGTTATCAATCAGGGCAGCCGGCTGGCTCAGAGCATCCCTAACTGATATCATTCAGAATAATAATTTTTAGACACTGCGCTGAATAATTTATCAGAGCCTATTTGCAAAAAAAATCCCAGAATATATTTTTCCACCTTAATTACACCTTAAATATAGGTATAAATTTTACAAAAAAAAATGTGAAATTTTATAGTTAAAATTTATTTACATATGGAAAACAATAAGATAAATTTAATTATTTAGAGAAAAATGAGTAACAAAGTAGATTGATATACTATTTGATAAGATTTGCCTGGACCTTTAAAAATAGTGGCTTTGGCTCTCAGAGGATTAGGGAGACATAATAATGAAAAGTTCTAAATAGTTCTGTGGGCAGATCGTGTGTTTATGAGATTGAAGTCATCACCATACTGGTCTCTTTCTACTTACTACTTTTTCTACTGTATTTTTTTTCCTTTGTCTGTATCTCTTTCTCCCCACTAATCTGTCTAAAGTCCCTTTAGGTAACTTCAGGAAAATAGGCTTGAAAAAATGCAAGGCATATAAGCTACTTACCATAACTAACAAATGGTCTTTTGCTCCCAAAGGAAACCTCACCAAAAAATAAGTCATTTTATATGAGATGAAATTGGTAATGGTGTATCCTTTTCATGTGTTAAAATGTTTTTTTTTAATTATTAAAGTTGTCCACGTAAATAAAATTGTTAACAGTGACTAATGATTCCAGAACAATATCCAATAGCTTTATACATTGAATCTATTTTTTTTCAGTCAGAAAGTTCCCCTGGTTTTTATGACAATATATCCAGAATTTCCTCATCACAATGATGAGCTAAGCCATCTTGCCTGAGTATGACCAAAAGGCAGTTCAGTGGTTTGAAATCAAACCAATATTAGGATTTATCCAAAGTACAAACACAGAATTTTATCTATCAATATCACTATAATAAATAGGCATTCATTTAATAATTACTCACATTTAAGCAAAGTCACAATTTAGAATAAGTTACTTTTTGTGTGTTAATGTGTTATGTACCTAGAGGAAGGAAACACTTTGCTTTGGCTTTCTAAATAAATTGACATGAACTGCTTTCCTCAGAGATCCTATTTCTTCTTTTATTATTTTAATTTTTTTGAAAACTTCGAAATATCTTTACAGCACATGCTAAAAATGTATTGCTTTACTCAGTGTGTTGCTTTACTAAAACTCAAATACTGCAAATATAGAGTATCTATTTGACTGTGGTTTCTTGACCTTAGAAAATAATAATCTTATAAACACAAATTAGTTCATATATGTATATTTTAATTTTTAAAAATCATTACCACTTTGCCTACTCATATTTAACTTGTGGTCTCTACACTTAGTAAAATATTTCTTCTCTGTTTTAGCAAACCAATCTATGTTTCAGAAGATTTATTTTAATAAGAATCCCAATCGAATTACTACGTATTGCCTCTGTTTGATTGAGTTATAGTTAGTAAACCACTTTTACAATCTGTATTTTTTTTTGTTTGATTCCACCATGGAACAGGGGAATAACTCCCTGTGGTTGAGGTCCTTCACAATTTTAAGGAGCATGTGCTGCTTATTATCTCTGTGACTGCTAAACTTAAAGAAGATAGTGCTCTTTTCAGATTTGTGAAATCTTAGAAAACTATATCAAGATTTGCTGAGGCTGTAGCATGTACATTTCTCACCTGTCTCCTAGAGAGTGGTTTCCCATGCAAAAGAGGCTAAGCTAATTTGTATACTTTTATTATGCATTGAACATGAGTAGAACGTATAACAGTATTCCTTGCTTCCAGTCTTCTGTCCTCTCTCTCAAATGAGGTCACACTCGGAGTTTCTGGTAATACCTAGAGAATGTTTATTTTCCTGGGACATTTTTACATTATGCCCAGTGAGAGAATTTGAACTTCTTGTATGGCACATCTCTTTTTGCAGGTTACTGAGCCAATGACAGTTATTTACCCCTCTAAACCTAGAAAGACATAAATGAATGGTTTCTAAATACCATGAAAATTTAGTTTTATAAAAAATATGCAAGCAGTGTGGTGAAGGTGGACAAGGATTAATTTTGTCAGCTCAATGTATACAACAAAATATGCATCATTAAATACAAAGCGGCTTCAATTGTGCCTTCTCAGAGTCAAGAGGCTGCTGGTCTCAAGTGAAAAAGATGGAGAACCTCAGTCTATGTGTCTGTTTGATGCACTTGGCACTGTGTGAATTAGTTAAGTAGGAACTGGCCCAATCTTCTGAGAGAATTACAGCTTCCTGACTTAGTTCCAGTCTCCTTACCTCCCTCTGGGACTCTTGACAAGTGTGTGCATGTATTTGTGTGTGTATGCGTGCATGTGTGTAATTGAGTGTGTTTTGGGGCATATTTATACATAATGCATATAGTAAAATGTCACTCTTATTACATATAAAGCTTTCACACTATGATGATTTTCTTTTTAAACCTATGAGGGGTCACTCCTAAATCTGTGTTGCTACAACGTACAAATTCTTCATATCAATATCCTTTCTCATGGTTTATGGTACATAAGATGATAAGCTCCTAAGGAACAAGAACTGTGTTATATATCTTGACATAACCTTCATTAGCTCGCAGTAGACATTAAATAAAAAGTGCTGAATCAATGTGTTTATAACGAGTGGTCAATAATTCAGCTTAAAATATAAGGTCTGGAGTCAAACTCCAGATAGCATATTATTAACCCATACAAAGTGCTACTAATAAATTACGTATTTTCCCATTAACTAAACTTTAACACATCATGTTAAGTCCACAGTGATCTAATTTAATGTATTTACAACTTTATTGCTACTTCCTCTTATGCCTACTCACATTCAAAGCACACACATCTCTATGCTTTTGCTTATGCTTTTTCTCAGCCTAGAACATGCTTTTCCTCCAATTCATAACTTAAAATTCTCAGTCATACTTTAAGTCAGGGGTCAATAAACTACGCCTACAGCCAAATGCATTTTTTTCCACAAGCTAGACATTACGTTTTAAATAGTTGCATTTTAAATGGTCATATAAGTACCTATATAATATCTTTGATTTGGCCTCTTGGCCTACAGAACCTTAAATATTTACTAACTAACCCTTTTTGGGAAAAGTTTACTGAACCCTGCATTAGGTCTAGTTTAAATGCCATCTTCTCTATGAAACCTACCTAAATTCTTCTGGGTAGGGAAAAAAAGTCTTATTTTGTTTCTTCAATAGGTTACTTATAATTTTATTAAGCAATTATTTCACATTGCTTTGTTTTTCTCTACATATGAAATGCTTAAGCATGTTTCTCTGGGCTTTGGCGGGACATGGTTTTCACATGTCATTCTTGTCAAGGAAAAATTAACAGCAACCACTTGAATATTGTAACTATTAACTTATAAATGTTATTAGTAAGTGACAGGTTGAGATGAGTGTTTTTGAAATCTTTATGGATACCTGACTTTTTTTATAGAGTGTTGCTAAAACTAAGCCAGTAGGTACTATTAATATGTTTTACATATTTTGAATGTAATAGTGTATAACATTGTAAGAAATATTTGTATTTGTAAATAGTCATTTAATGATTTTGTATGCTTTTGAGAACATATAAATCCTAACTAATAGTTTTAAAGGTATAAAAATAACTGAATCATTTGAAAGAACTTTGGGAAATCACATAAAGTATGCTAACAATATATTAGAAGCATCCAAAATATAAAATGACCCTAAAACCTTATGATAGGATTGTGAAGATAGATGAGAATACTTAAGATGCTGTAAGCCAGTTGTACATGAGAACAGTGAGACTCCTTAATATTGATCAGATAAAATATTGGCTGTCAATAACAAATGGTAATTGATATGAAAGGATATAATATGGAAAATAACATTACAAGTAAAATATGTTGGAACCAAAAGTCGTACACATCAACTAAATATATAAAATTCTGTAATGATGGAAAGGTTTGATTTGGCTTGCTGTCTCATATATCTATCCCACTATGTAAAGAAGCTTACAGGAGATACACTCAAAACAAAAACCCAAAGAGAATCTAAGAGAGAAATTAAGATACAGCGTTTCTATCTATGGCATCGATACTCATTCACTGCCTAGAAATAGTCATTATTAGTTTTTAAAACAAAGCTAGATAAGGAGAATGTATTACTATTTTATTAATAACTATAAGACTCACTGCAATATTTATTATTAGAGGGTAGTAGATATAATTATTTGCTAGGCTGTCTTCGCTGCTTGATTTTGAGGTTTTCTTGGACAGATAGTATGTATTATTTAACTTCATATCTTGTCTATATCATCTTTGCATAGTGTAGATATTTAATAAGTATTTTTTAAATGAATGAACATATAGAAAACAAATTAATAAAATTTGTATGAACATCGTACCACCCTCATTCTCAAACTGAGGTATGCATGGCCTATGATTACATGACAGTAACAAGGGCAAAAAAAGTTACATGGTGCTTCTTTACAAGGCTTTTATTTTGGTAAAAAATTGATTAAAAGCACACATAGAGTTTATGGCCACGTCACCCTGAACATTTCAATTTTGTCTGATCTCAGAAGCTCAGCAAGGGTCGGGCCTGGTTAATATTTGGATGGCAGATCACCTAGGATGCTATAGGCATTAAAAAAAAAAGAACATATAGAAATAATATGATGCAGTAAAATATAAAATTCACATTAATTTAAATTGCATTAAGTTGAAAACAAAACTTCCAAGAAATGCATAGCTTATGTAAGGAACTTTTATCAATTACATTACAAAGATACATTTTCACTGTTCTCTGCCTTTAGAATTATTGCAGTGGGAAACTTAGAGCTTTAACGTAACTTATGGGAGAGAAGAGAAATAGAGACCAAACTACTTTTTGGTTTTTCTGAATTCTGAAATGTAAAGTCCAAATGAAGCTACATGTGATACATAGTTTAGAACTCTGGGGTTTTAAATTTGCCATAGTAGCACCAAAAGAGCCATTGGTCTTGGGATCAGAAGTTCAGAATCCTTGCACGTTGATTTAAAACCCAGCACTTGCTAGTTATATTGACATCTTTGAATCTTGTAAACACTAATGGACAAGTTTATTTTAATTAATTAAGTAATTAAGTAACAAATGGATGATACAAAGTAGTTAAGAGGTTGGGTGTCAGAAATAACTAGTTCATGTTCTCTCTTTATCACTGAGAGCAAATTATTTTCTATACACTTTATTTTTCCTCATCTGTGAAGTGGGTTTAATAATAATAATAATAATAATATATAATTCAAAACATTGTAAGAAATAGAAGAGATAATATATGAAAAGGACAGCATGGCACCTGACATAAAGTAAGCACTTAATGTATTTATTAGCATTAAAAAAGTCCTTGATGAGGAAAGAGTAGTCATTTGTAAATAATCTGCTAATAAGTATTGGCATCTTCTTTAAAAATGTATGGTTTCCCTATAGCAGCAGTGTTTTCACATAAAGTTAATGAATGCTTAACAGGCTTCAAGATGCCTCCAGCTAATGTCTGACCTACTTATTAGGAAGGAAGCTTCAATAATCTGGCCCTTACAAAGGCTCTGTTTTCCTGGACTGAGAAAATTGCATAATTGCTACTTTATCCCCTGCTATAGAATGATTTCAATTATATGAAAGTACTACAATTCTTAAAGTAGTTAATTGGTTGTTGTTCCTAAATTTATTCTTTGTAGCTCATTGCAAATGTCTCAAATGCTCAGAAAAAAAATAGAATAAATGAATTTTATAATGTTCTTACAATGTGGATGTTATCATTAATAATCAGAATTTAGAATATCTGAGATAGCTTTAAAGAAATTCTACAAAATGAATGTTCGGTCAAGATGGCAGAGTAGGTAAATGCTGTGCTTGCTTCCTCTCACAACCACATTAAAATTACAACTAAACTACAGAACAACCATTGTTTGAGAATTTTCTACAATGTAGCTGAACAGAAGCCCTACAACTAAGGACATACAGAAGAAGCCACCTCAAGACTGGTAAGAGAGGTAAAGAGGCTGAGCAGGTTGGTACAACACTCATGTGTACCAGTTAAAATTTGGAAGGGATATCTCAACTGCAGAGGTCCCCCAGAGGAGTTAGGGATCTCAGCCCCAGAACAAATTCCCCAGCCCAGGGTTCCAGTGCTAGGAAGAAATTCCTGGCTCTGAAAATTAGCAGAAATTGTGGCTAAGTGAGACAGAGAGCTGCTGGAGTCCCAGGTGTTTTTCTTAAAGGGCCTGTGAGTGGACTTACTTATGGATGGATTCACTCACTCTGAGCTTCAGTATCAGGGTAGCAGCTCAAAAGTCACCAGGGACATACAAGGAGGAACTGAATTGTCTGGATTTAGGATGAAAGCTAGAGGGGCAGCATTCTCTCAGACAGAAGTGCTGGCAGAGGGCATTATTTCTTTGCTGAGCCCTCCACCCACCCAGCATGCAGTCTCAAGTGGCAGATATATCTGTCTCCAGCCTGGCTAACACTGGTCACTCCACCCTGGTGATTCCCTGAGACCCCACCCAACTTGTGGGCTCACCCAAGCCATTTCCAGTGGCTTTTCAATACAAACAACCTGTCTTGGTTCATGCAATGGGTTTGGACAGCATCTGGTCTTAGATTGCCCAGTACCTCTTGCTATGCAGCCTCAAGCCTAGCACTAGTGGCAGCTGGCCTCGGTTTGAGGTTTGGCCTCTCAGGGCACCTCCAAACCCAGCATGGGTAGTACCCATCTAGGGAATGTTTGGTGGTTTATGTAAGGTGGCCCTCGGTATGGCTTAAGCTGCAGCTGAACTTGGCCTGTGGTGGGACCCCCTCACAGGAGAAGGCCCTGGGGCTGCTACACTCAGTGGCTAGCTTTGAGCCATAGTACCAAGAAGGACTGCATCCAAGAAGAACACATACAAAGGGAACACAAGCAAAGGGCAAACTGGGCAGGCACCAGAGAAATGCTAAGCAAATCCTGCTCCATAAACTCAGCCCTCGCACAACAGCACTTCTGCTATAGTCAATTCCTCCTACTGACATGCAGACAGCAACCAGGGCTCAACTATAAGAAGAGGGCACACAATTCATAGAAGAACACACCTGAAACTCCCAGCTGAGTTGATGAGGAAGACTGCACTACCAGGTAGGACACTTACTACCTAAGGCCACTCTACTAAAAACAAGAGACGTAGCAGCCCTACCTATTATGTAGAAACAAACACAGGGAGGCAGTCAAAATGGGGAGAGAAAAAAATATGTCCCAATGAAAGAACTGAGCAAAGCTCCAGAAAAAAAATCTTAACAAAATGGAGACAAGCAATTTACCAGATACCAGTTATAAGGATGCTCAATAAACCTAGGGGAAGAATAGATAAACAGTGAAAATTTTAATGAAGAGATAAAAAACATAAAAATGGAGATAGAAAACATAAAAATAAAATCAGAATTGAAGAACACAATAACTAAAATGAAGAATACATTAGAGGGAATCAACAATAGATTAGATCAAGCAGAGTGTCAAATCAGCAATTTAGAGTAAGGTAGCAGAAAACACTCACTCAGAACAGCAATTAAAAAAACTAACAAAATGAGAATAGATTAAGGGTCCTCTGGGTCAACATCAAGCAAACCAACATTCCCATCAGAGGAGTACCAGCGGGAGAGGAGAGCAAGGAATTGAAAACCTATAAGAAATAATGGCAAAAAACTTCCCTAATCTGGTAAAGGAAATAGACATACAAGCTCAGAAAGTGCAGAGTCCCAAACAAGATTAACCCAAAGAGGCCCACATTAAGACACATCATAATTAAAATGCCAAAGGTTAAAGACAAAGAGGGAATCTTAAAAGTAGCAAGAGAAAAAAAATTAGTTACCTACAAGGGAGTTCCCATAAGACTGTCAGTTGAATTCTCAATAGAAACTTTTCAGGCCAGAAGGGATTGGAAAAAAATATTAAAAGTGATGAAAAGTAAGGACATACAATGAAGATTACTTTACCAGCAAAGCTATCATTTAGATTTGAAGGACAGTATAAGAGCTTCCCAGACAGCTAAAAATGTTCATCAACATCAAACCAGTATTATAAGAAATATTAAAAGACCTTATTAACAAGAAAAAATATTAAAAATATGAATAATAAAATAGCAATAAGTATATGTCATCAACAATCACTTTTAATGTAAATGAATTAAATGTTTTAATCAAAAGATAATGTGGTTGAATAGATAGAAAATGAGATCCTTACATATGCTGCCAACCAGAGACTCACTTCAGATTGAAATATACACACAAACTAAAAGTAAAGGAATGGAAAAAGATATTTCATAAAAATATAAACAAATAAACAAAAATCTGGAATAGCAATATTTATACCAGACAAAATAGACTTTAAAACAAAGGTTATATGAAGTGACTCAAAAAAGGTCCTAGTAATCCCACCTCTGCATATTATACAAAGAAACACAAAACATTACTTCAAAAGGACATGTGAATCCGTATGTTATTGCAGCACTATTTACAATAGCAAGATATGGAGGCAACCTAGGAGTCCATCAATGAATGAATGGATAAAGAAGAGATAGTACATATATACAATGGAATATTATTCAGTGGTAAAAAAAGAATGACATTTTACCATCTATAACAACATGGATGGACCTAGAAGATACTGTGCTGAGTGGAGTAAATAAGACAGAGAAAGACAAATGTCATATGATTTCGCATATGTAGAATGTAAAGAACAAAATAAACAAACAAATAAAACAGAAACAAACTTATAGGTACAGAGAACATTTTGATGGTTGCCAGATGGGAAGGGGGTTGAAGGTTGGATAAAAAGGGGAATGGATTAAGGAGTACAAATTGATATTACAAAATAGTCTTGGGGATGTAAAGTATAGTCTAAGGAATGTAGTCAATAATAATGTAATAACTGTGTATGGTATCAGATGGATACTAGATTTATTGAGGTGATCACTTTGTAAGTTATATAAATGTCTAAACACTATATTGTTCACCTGCAACTATTATAATACATGCCAAATATAATTAAAAATCAAAAAAAAGAAATGCTATAAATAACACTAAAATAAGATTATATAATTATAGCATCGTAATTTTATTATACAATTAATATACTTGTCATAATATAAATTTTAGTGGTCATACTGAACTTTATAGTGTCTAGTAAGATAGAAATCAGATTATTATAGTCTTCCATTCTTGATATCACATTTTGGAAGGGAAATTGATAGAATACAATCCTCAGAGAAAAAGACAACAGAAGATTTAAAGCTTGAAGGAAAATTCATAAGAGAAATGGGGAAAAGTATTAAGAATGGGTAGGAGAGATGAATCCCAAAGGGTCACGAGTACCACAATCAGAGTTGAAAGGTGGTTGTGGAAGAGAGAAAACAATTAGTGTGATTCCAGTGGGCAAAGCAGAAACCAATAAATAGAGTTACAAATAGCATTATTCAAAAATGGAATGTACAATTTGGGAGCAATTTAGAGTTCCCTATCCTTGGCAGAATTCCAGCATATAGCAGATGATAATTTATCATAGGTTGTTATTTCATTGGGATGATTGACAGTTAAGGACACTGCTCATTTTCTATAGTCTCTGGAGTTGGTGATTCTAGAAGACTAGGCAACTGAAGTTCAGTCCTTTCTGGGGTTGAGTATGATCAGATTTATAAAATAAAAAAGTGTAGAAATGGGAGTGGCTTTAATATCTGAGGATCATTTCCAAATGTTACAATTCTATGAGTGATTATTTTTGAATTTTATTTAATAAAAGTGTTAATTTAACCACTTTCAAAGTGGTCATTTTGAATTCAGATGACTCCACAGAGCACCTGCAAGAATACATAATCTGTCTCAATAAAATAATATTACCATTAATAGTATCCAATCTCTGAAAATGAAAAACAAAAACTCATTTAAATTATGTGTTGAGAAAGAACACATATTTCTAGCATGAGAATTTTCTCTTTGCCAGTATTTATATGATTTTATTTGAGATTAATGGAGAGAGATTAGTGCTTGAAAAAATGTTTTAATTCAGATACTTTATACTGCTAGTAGGAGTTTCAGCTAGGCTGTGTCAGGTAACTGGACACATCAATATTAGATGATAATAAAAAGTAATAAATACAGAGTTCATGTTTCAGGAAGGTGGAAATTTCATTAAGACTCTATTTCCACTATCAATTATTAAATTCACCTGAGTGTTTGCTTCTTAACCTATTCAGACAAAAACCTCTCAGAGGAAGAGTATGTTCTTTGTTATGCATGAGTAGAATTTGAAATAAAAAGCACCAAAGCTCCCCCCCCTTTTTTTTGTATCCTAAAGATTTCTTAGAGATTAAATCTGAATAATTATGTCACAAGGCTTTTTATTTCAAGCAAATCTCTACTCTACACAAATAGTAAATTGTCAGAGAACAAAAGTATGCCAGAATAACTTGAAAGTGATTTTTACCTTTAGGTTCATAATAACAAATGTCTAGAACTATTTTGCATTCAATGAATTTTTAAATATTTACTTATTATTTGAAGTCATGTAAATATTAACTCTCTCCTGAGAAGTCACATTGCCTGTGCATAGTAGTACAGCAAGTGTTTTCTTGTTCTTGGCACTGGCACATGAGGTGATTCCTCATGAGAACTCAATGAGACAATAGCAGAACCTGAGAACAAATCCTGGTCTTAATTCCCCAGTTCTGCACTGACTTGTTGCTATTGAACACTTGTACTATGAGAGAGTGAGACAGACAGACAGCCAGATAGACAGACAGATGGAGAGAAGGTAAAATTTTCAGAGGTTATTTGCAACTCAGAATATTAACTTCAAATGAAAACAGATTCTGTTATGTCTTTGTTGGGTCATAATGGCATAATCAAATATAGCTACATTTACATTCATCTATGCCATTATATAGCAACAACAAAATATCTTTATGTTAATGATACTAGGTTATTTGATTATGTTTACTCATATAAAATAATTCATTCCTAATTTATTAGACCTTTAGATAAAGCCAAACAATCCAGTGAAGAGTAAAGGAAAAAGTGATTGCTCCCACATTTACGTTCTTCCGGCACCTAAATAAGCTAAAGAGTTTGACTCTCAGCATAATCATATGATATTTTACTCATTGCTCTTAGGGATATTTGGTTTGATTATGGGATCTAAGAACTCAGGGGCATTGCCTTATGTTTCTTTGAATCTCTAAAGCTTAGCACAATTCCTGTCTCATTACGATTATTTGTGAGGTTTTTAATAAATTCCACATGGCTAAAACTTGTGCACATTTCTCCATAATTGTAAAGCATATAGAATAGATGCCTTAAATATCAAAGGAACTGCTTCATAATTGTTTCTATGATAGCATGGTAAAAAAATATATTCTTTTTTGTGTGTAAAGATATTTATGCAACAAGACTTTTTATGGCTTTAGTTATTCATTTAATAATTCTAAAGTGGATCTTTTCCATAATTCAGAACCTCAGTTATATTCTTGAGGGCTATGTTGCATATGTGATATCTATTCAGTATGAAAGAATGTAGCAAAAAACTTTGGCCTATGTTCTTATCATAAGAGGAACTCTCTCCTTCATTTAGTCAACTCTTATTCATTTGTCAGACCAAGGTCAAATGTCACTTTTTCAGCAAAGCCTTTTTCAATCTCCCTCAAAAGATTAAATTCTTCTGTCAAGTACTCTCACAGCACCATGTATCTTTCCATTATGGAACAGATGTCTGTTGCCAATTTTCATCTATTCAATGTGATTATTTATGTAATGCCTATATCCCTTACTAGATTCTCAGCTGCACTAGAATAGGAGCCCTGTAAGCTTTTGTATTTTTGTATTTTTTTCTTCTCTTAGCATATACCTGGAATATAGGAAGCCCTCATCAATATTCAATGAATAAGTGAATAGAGTAGCCTGGAAAACTCAACTGAGACTGTCAGTTAGCAAGTAGGTATATATATAACCAATGTCTACCCTTCTTTCCCTAAATTCTGAAAAGAACCATACAGTATATAGCATTCAAAAACAGCATATTAAAAATATATAAATAATCACTTATTATTTTGAAAAAAGTGCATGCTTTCATACCAAAGAAGGACTGCTAAGTTTTTAAAACTTTTTTGGAGGAATAGCATTGCCCAAATGCATACTGACTCTTTCATTTATTAAAAGCTAAACAGTGGACTTTTTTTTTCTGTATGTCCAAATCAATTCTGAAATATAAAATCCTACAAAATGGAGAGAAATAGTTTAGTGAATATTTTCCTTTACATAATCTTAAGCAAAATAAAATGTTTTGTTCCTAACACACCTCAGTTATCTTCAGTTTTAATTAGAAATACTCCAAAGCAGTGCATTTTAAGTTTTGATGTAGTGATAAGAGCCAAGGCTTTATAATCCGAGCAGGGTCAAAACCACACCTTAGTGGTGTATTCCTCGGGAAAACTCTTAAATTTCTAAGTCTTCAACTTTCTTTCCTCAAAATGGAAATAATAATAATAATAATACCATTTGACAAGATTGAGATGAGAATTAAATAAAATTTTTTGAATAAAATACCTTGTATAAGGTCTAGTCTAGGGATTCCCCAACCCCCAGGGCCATGGACCTGAACCAGTCCGTGGCCTGTTAGGAACTGGGCCACATAGCAAGAGGTGAGCAGTAGGTGAGCAAAGCTTCATCTGTATTTGCAGCTGCTCCCAGTGCTAGCGTCACCACCTCAGCTCCACCTCAGATCATCAAGCATTAGATTTTTATAAGAGCATTGGTCCCTGGTGCCAAAAAGTTTGGAGATGGCTGGTCTAGTCCATTGTAGGTATTTTATAAATGCAAGTTACAATTTCGGTGTTTCATAACAAGAACTATTTGTCAAAGGTTGGTTTTCTCTATACCAAAACACATTGTAAGTTTCTTAAAATATATAGACTATGTGAACAAAAGTAGGCATCAAGGAATCTGGATCCAAGTAGTATCTTTCATTATGCCTTTGGAATTAACATAGCTGCAGGTACCACTGATTCCTGTGGGCCAAAGTCTTATTTTGTCTCCTTTAATTCTCATAAAAACCCAATTATAATTTCATTTCACTTGAAAGAAACTGAGACTTAAGAGACAAGTGGATGCCAACATCATAATATTAGCCTTATTTTAATAGATTTCGGGCAAGTGCAATGCCTAAAGCTCTGGGTTTAGAATGTAGCATGCTGGACCTAGTAAAGCTATCTAACCTAAATACAGGTGCCTGCTCTTTATATATTTACACAGGTCCCCTGTTAAACTCAATAGGCGTTATCGATGGAATTTAATATTTTTAGAGTACCAGGATTCAAAGTCTTAAGGAATCAATATATTGCTATAATCCCACTTCTGCCATCTATTTGCTGTGAAATCTTGGATAGTCTAAAGTTTCATTTGCAATATGAGGCTAATGATATCTAGTTCATAGGGTTGCTGTGATTATTATAGAAATATGTAAATTCTTAGCATGGAGCCTGACACATAGTTCTCAGAAAAATGTTTGTCTTTAATAATGATAATAATAGCAATTATAGAGTATTTCCTAATAGAAACAATTTCTTAATCAAATATTTGGCATAATGAAGAATATAACACATAGAAAAAGATACAACTATGCATATCTACAATCACTTAAAATAACTACGTGGTAAGCCCTGTAAAAATGATTCAATTGTACTGTATATATGGTTCTTAACATATGAGACTCTAAAATATTTAAATATTCCTTCTTAGAATTAAAAACAAAACAAAACAAAACCTGTATGGATAGCTTAGTTTTTGTTAATATACTCTAGAAAGTTTAAAATGATTCCTGTTTTTGTTTCTGACAAATTTTTCTGGAGAAACAGAAAAACAAACAAGTAAAACCACTGACTCAGTTTTTATTTAACCTTTGTGTCAATCTTTTAATAAAAACTCTATAAAGTCTATATAGACAATAAAATAGTCTATACAGAACATAACATAGAGTTTGTGCACATGTATATGTGTATATATATTTAGAATACTCAGCATATTTGGAGGTGGGACTCTTGAATCCAGTTCTGTTGCTCTTTTCCTTGGCTTCCCCTTGTATTCACATATATCATTTTATTTTTTTAATGAGAAAAATAATCAGGGCATATGTAGAAGGATAAAAATGCATTACTTTGCTTTAGTAATAATGGTGAGGAAGGAAAGATGAGCATAAGGGCTACAAATCACTTCTTCTCCTTTCCATTTCTCTGAGACTGTCCAGGTCTGTATTTCGGTAAGCATGTTTGGTGATATGGCAGCAAAGCAGTAAATGAGCAGAGTGCCTTAATAGCTAAGCACATGGTATATTTGTTATGGAGCATCAAAAGGGAGGATATAAAAATAGAAAAAAAATGCTGTGGCTTGTTTGGCTAGATTCAGCTTAAAATAAATACTAAAAACTAGTGATAATAATCTAGTTTAAGGGTTTCAAATTCAAATGACTGCAGAAGAGAAAAATGAGAAACATTTTGGGAAGGACTAGGACAATTTGGAGAGCATGTGTCATCTCTAAAAGTGCTAGACAGCTATGACAGATCACCATTAAAAAAAGTGGTTCTTGTACAAAACTTCCAATTTTTTAAAGCATTTTTATTTATTTTTCCATATTCTCAAATAAGCAAGTTTTCAAGTAAATTGACTTTGGATACTTGATATACTAGCACATGCTCTTCCATCTGGCTGGAACATAATTTCTCTCTTCACAGCTGAATGTTATGGAGGTCTTCTCTGATCACCACCTTTATTCTCAAACTGTTCCCGTTTTTTTATAGTCTTTGTTTGCTTGCTTATTTAAAATCTGTTTTCTGTAATAGTCTATAAATTTTATTAGAACAAGACCATGACTGTTTTGTTTATCATGATTGTATGCACAACATTTAATAAAATGTCTGGCAAATATTAGGTATACAATAAATATTTGTTCTGAGAATAAGTAAATGAAGAAATATGACAAAATAGAGAGAACATTGAGTTTGAGGTCAAGGGACATGAATTCTTCTATAACACCTATCTATCTCTATAACCGAGTTATTTAACATGTCTTGACTTTAGTTGTCACTTGTAAATATGAATAACGATAAGATTTCTCTTATAGGTTATGAGGATTAAAGACAATAGATGAAAAGTACTAGGACATGGTAGTACTTAGTAAATAGCACTTGTGGTTGAGTAGCTTCGGGCAAGTCATGACCTTCAGCGCTGCCATTTATGCATCTATAAAATCAGTCAATGAATTATCTGAAGTTAAAATATTATTCCTATAAGCTCTGTGCTTGACACAGTAAACATGTAGTAGATGTTTGTCAAATATGCATTTTCAGAGAGTATATTCTCTAATACTGATTCTAAGATTCCTTATAAAACTTCATTTTATATTTGGGGGAAAATTTACACTTACAAAAATTTTGCTTGCTATGGTTCTATCAAAATTTCTGTTCTCTTCATATTTAGCCTTATCTTGTTATGTTTTGATGACAATTTTTGATGATTTACTAATAACAATAAATTTAAACAGAATTTCTCTTTCAATTTAATTTCCTTTCAAAGTAACACATTTATTTTCTCACTAACTTCTTTTTAATAGAGAACTGATGTGTTTGTTTTTCCAGAAAACCATCAATGACTTTTATGCCCACTCTGAAAAATGTTCAAGAGAATCAACTGGTTAACTGTTAGAGAGAATAAAAATTGAAATGCAAATCAAAACATTTAACCTGTGCAGAGAAGAGGTCTCTGAATAAGTTTCATCGAAACCTAATACAAGTTCTTGAGAATAAACATCAGACAATATGATAACATAACTAATGAATGACTTTAATATCTCAAAATAGGTTATAAATAACAATGTAAAACATATAATACAGTAAACTGAACTGTGCAAATGGTTTTAAGTAACAAGAATAGGTAAAACAGAAGCAATTTGAAAAATAAGTTTCCTAGGAATCACCACCCTTACTGCAGACCACATACATTGCAATGCTGCATTGTTTTCTATCCAGCTTTACTAATTCTGTCTGCCTCATCTATTCATTTTTGCTAACTCAACATTCTCTTCAAGACCATATTAATGCTATTGTTTCCTTTTTCTGCAAATTCTCCACATTGGTTACCTTGTTTAAAGTTATGAGTCCCTGCTGGTCCTGTTTTATTTGCCATTTTAGGGAATTAAGGCCTAAAGCCCAACCACAGATAAACTGCAGGTGAAAGAAATGTGCTTTACAGTCTCCTAATTCTCAAATTAGTAACAATAGTTACCATTTACTGGATAATTGCCATGCACCAGTTACTATCCTAGATGTTTTCTATTCTTTTCTTCATGAGCTTTATCTCACAGAAGATGAAGTTCCCAAATGATCGAGAAGGTAAATGATTTGCTAAAAATCCTGGTTTATAGTGGAATTGGGATGTGAATCCAAGTCTAATTCTAAATGCATGCTTTTCACACTGTACCCCACTGCCTCACGATGCTTGTTTAAAAGAATGAGACACAGAGGAAAAAAATAATTGTTGTACCATAGACTTACAGATAATAAATTGGAGCTTGTGTAGGCTATTAGTTATTCCACATACAATAAATAGTATTCATATAACTATTGACATAACATATTATTAGATATGGTATATATTTATTTTGTATACAGTATATAGCACCTTTTATATAATGGTTTTAGTTGATGATGGACAATATTGTTTTTCAGCCAGCCAATATAAAGCAGAATATACACACCAATTGCTAGATATTGAAAATGAAAGGTATTTATTAATCTAAGAATATTCAGCTTTAAATTCCCTAAATGATCTTCTTCTGGAAGATCCAGTTTCCTAGCCCCTCTAAAAAGGCACCCAGGAACTAAGAGATGAAAACTTATTATGGTAGGACCCCAGCTATAATCAGTTCAGATTTGCAGATGTTAAATTTTTTCAATATCACTCTTGGTTATGGACAAAACATAAAGAACTTGCCCAATTTGTTCTCCAGATCTTTCTCCACTTCTTTTTTTCAGTTCACATTCAACTCATATTTTTCATCAGTAATAATTATCTTTGAAAGTGTACTTCTATTGCTAGAAAAGCATTAAGAAAAATGAAAAAAGTTTTTGGATTTTGCTTACCATTTTGATATCTATTCCAATCTCCTAACTTCCTCATTCTTTCTTTTAGTTCTATAAGAACATAATTTATTTAAATCAGTATTGAAAAACTCTAGGTCACACAAGTCTTGCCAAATTATAATTGCTTTTTTTTCATTTTCTCATCTCCATTAAATGTTAAAATCACAAAGTTCTTATTTTTACTATAGGCATATTGAATAAATTCAAATTACAATAAAGTGTTTGCTTTACACTCAAATTAGAGTTTATCTACAGTTAAGAACTTTTAAACTCATTTAGTTTTCAATAATAAAGACAAAATTTTAAATATGGCTCACTATTACATTTATTATTCATGTCTTTTGGTGAAAAGTTATGTTTGACCAGCTCTAAATAAAGTAAAATTGTGGGAAATCTGAATTCACCAATTTTTACAGTGGAGTCTGTTTTCTAATATCTGTCTAAAAAACTGATGAAAGAAAAATATTCCAAACACTCATTGAAACTGTTATAAACTAGAAAAAGGGAGTCATCTCTGAACCTACTATTTTATCTTGGAAGCAATTCATCTTTGAGTTGTTAATAAGAAAATCTTTTATAAGTTTCTCTCTCTACTTTTTATTATCTAATGATTCAAGATTCAAGTGTTTTGCTACTTGAATCCCATCTATGATTAATTTCCTTTATTCTGATTTAATTAAAATGTAAGATGCAGGTAGTCTTCTTCACCTTTTTACATACTCTTCTCTTTAACTTTAGCTTTTTTACTCTGCCTAATATCATGGAATTGGCTGCCTCAAAACTGTCATTGATATGATAGGGTATGTGGAAATCTATATTTCTCAAAAGCATGGCATACATATAAAATTATGGTCTATAAAATGTGCAGGAAAGAACATTTTTCATTTTGATAGTTTTATCTTTATTTTATTGTAGATTTTTTTTTAAAGAAAAACTATAACATTAAGCATTTTCTTTCACAGAAATTACTGCTTAGAATGAGTTTGGAATAATAAGCCACCTAAGCTCTTCCATTGGCTGGGCTCTAAGGAATAGCCAGGCTTAAACCAAATAGGAAGGTGAACTACACTTGGATTTCAATCACTGTTGTGTCTTCCAATTTCCAGCACTAATGTCATAATGATTCACACTTCCATTCACCTCCAGCAGCATCAGAAGCCCAACCTGCTCAGTTTCTCTCACATCTTATTGATGATCATTTCTCAAATCTTCCAAATGTTCTGTAAAATCTCTAATAAATCCTGTCCTTCTTTCCTCCCCAAATAGACCTTCCTAAACCATTTAATGGCACCTTTTAGAATTCTTCTTGCATCCAAAGCACTCATTTCTCCTTCTTCTAACTCTTCTATGGTTTTTCATTACCTTCTTACCCTTAGTAAAACCTCACTCTTTCCTGAGGATATTGTTTTCTTGCTATGTTCATATAAATTCAGTTCTTCCCCTGCCCCCCTTTGCTACCACACCTCATGCACCTTAGGGCCTGTAAATACAGTGGCTGTCCTCCTTTCTTTCCACTGCTGCTTCCTGTCTCCAGTACTTCTTTCTTCAAAAATCTCAACTCCTTCAAAGCACATCATCAAACTACCATCTTCTTCCTCTCCTTTTCATTGTCATCTGCTAACCTCCTTGTCATTTTACATCATTTACTGATGATGTCAGCAACTAGCTCCTGACTTTTTCTCCAATGTTCCTGAAGATTCCCACTATTGTAAAGATCCATCCGAACAAGGTCTCTTAGTTCCTCTCATTCTGGAAAAAAGTGATCTTTTCTCTACTTTGGTCTTTAGTTACTGCCATGTCCTCTAACATTCAGGTTTAATCCCATTGTGTTTCACTTATCCATTCGTCTCCAACACAGCCACCAGACTCTTTTGGCTGAACCATAGCTAGATTTTGTCATCATTCCAATAGCTACACACTCTTAAATACATTGATTATGATAGCCCTCTCGCTGACACTCATCTCATTTCCTCTCCTTCTAGCCCTTCTTCTCCTGTGCATCCAATCCAGCAATTCTTTAGTGAAACTTCCAACCTTTCTGTGACCAAACTTTCTGCAATTGCTTCTTTATCAAGACTATATTTCATGATTCAGTACTATAATCACTCCTTTACAAAATCACAACTTCCTAACCCTTATCAACAGCTATCAAAATTACCTAATAAATCCCCAACTCTGGTTAATCTAATTACCTGCTTACTCTATACCTTAGGACTACTACTGCCGCTAAAAGTTGCTAGAGAAATTGTATAACTGGGTTGACTTGACTCACTTTAATTTTAGTGATATATCTAAAAAGTACGCTCCCCACTTGCTCCCCCACCCCATTCATTTCCTTTGCTGTCATCTTCCTCTCTATCATAGCAATAATTTCTGAATTATTTCTGCTTCTTGTCCTTCTCTTCTCTTCCCTTTGCTAATTCTCTTTATAAGAAATCTCATCCAATTCAATGGCTTAAATCACGACAAAACTTTGACAACTCTCGAATTTTATCTCCATTTTAGACTCCTCCCTTGTTCTGAACTATGCAACTATCCCTTTAATATATCTAATTGTCATCTCATACTTAAAACATTAAAAAAAAAAACTATGTTGCATAAAATGCTTTGCTATAAACTTTCCCCATTTCAGCAAATACCATCCTTGGAATCAGCCTTTATTCTAGTCTTCCTCTTATATTCAATCTATTAGTAATACTTTCAGATGTATCCCAAGTCAAACTTTCTTACCTTCACCTCTTCTACAACCCTAATGCTTGCTTTTCTTATGACTTTATATGAATAACAAAAACATTCTTATCAGTTTATATTTGTTCTTGCATCCTTCAGTTAATTCTTTATATAGCAGCCAGGAGACTCTTCCAGAAGTGTTAATCAGCTCCTGTCACTCCCATGCATAAAGCTCTCCAATGGTTTCATATTCTACTTATTATCCAAATCTCTTGCCACAACCTACCTATTTAATGATTTGTCATTTTCCTTTATCTTTGAACTTACTCTCTCTACTTAACTCATTTTCTGTATTTAGTTACACTGGCCATCTTCTTTTCCTTAAACACTCAAGCTAATTGGCATCTTGGGACCTTTGTAATTGCTATTCTTTCTCCTTGGAATACTATTTACCTTTCAGTGAGTATCCAGTTCTCGTAATTTAGGCTTAACTTTCTACTTCCTCAGAGTGACTGGTTTTAATCCTTAGATAAATCAAGTCCCTTGTTACAGATAACTAATCCTATCATATCATCCAACTTAATTTCCTTCGTGGCACTCACTGGTGTCCAAAGTTGTTCTTTATATGTATTAATTTTGTGTTTAATACCTTTGTCCTCTCATTAGAGGAAACAATTTACTTGAAGAAATGGATTCTGTCTTACATTATATCTTTAGTGCTTAAAAGAGTGATTAGAATGTTGTATATGCTCAAATATTTAGCGAATGAATCAAGTAGGCAGCATTGTTATTATCTAAAAATAAAATAAAAATTGACTCTTATCAGCATATATCAGAAAAACTCTCTGATTAATGTTTTTTTTCTTCATTATGCAGTTAAAAGTATTTAATTTTATTGCTGAGCTGTCAAGAAAGCAATAAAAGTACTAGAAGGCCAAAATAAGAAAAAGTGAGAATCCAGAGGTTAGCTATTATCTGAAGTGAACAGGTACCAGAAGGCATCTACCAATCATCATTGATAGTGGGGTTTAGTTTTAACATTTGCTAAGTGTGTGATGAACCAGAGGTAAAGTCTAAATTTTGCTAAACTTTGAAAATCTGACAAGATGGAATGCAGAACCTCAAAGGACTGTAGTCCCTGAAAACCCAATCAACAAAAGTAGAAGCAAATTCTACTCAACAGTAAAGAATCTTCTCTTAAACTTGCTACCTTTGATGTGGGAGCGGAGAATTTTCTTAAGGATTCAGAACCAGAAACCATCCCCTGATGTAGTTGAAGATGAAATTAATAGTTATCTGAGTCATCTGCAAAACACCAAGTACAGCATGAAAGTGATTTGATGTTGGTACTTTTCCTCACTGTTTGACATAAACAAGAACTATTTCTCTTTGGAAAAGAATATAAATCTTCCACCAGTGCCTCATAGTGTTCTCACAGATGAAGTTATATTGACTATAAGCACATGATAAAATCACAAGACACAAATAAGAATAGGGTATCATGAATGGGAGGCACTAAGAAAAAACTGATAGAAATTTTACATTTTTAGATATAAGTATTAGAATTATTAGACAAAAACTATGAAAAAAACTATATTTATTATATTTAAAAAGGAAAGACAGAATCATAAGTACATGTGAAGAGCCAGAAACCTTAAAAATGGTTGATATGTTTTTTTAAAAGTCTTATAGAAATTAAAAATGTAATATTTGAAAGTAAAAACTTAATAGATTTGTTAAACAGCAGATTAGGGTAGTTAAGGATAATTTAAAAAAATTAGAATGTAAATATAAAAAAAATATAACTATAAAGTAGCCCAGAGAGCCAGAGAGATTTAAAGTGTGAAAAAGAGATTAAAAATTATAGAAGATAAAGTGAAAAGTTGTAATATACAATCAGTTGAATAACCAGTAGAAGATAATAGAGAAAAAATAAGTAGAAAATATTTAAACAGATAATGGTTGGGGAATTTTCTGAAAGCATTGAAAGACGTGACTATTTAGACTAAAAAAAAAAAAATTAATCTAATGTAGAGTAAATAAAAAGAAATCTGCACCTAGAAACATCATTGATAAAATAGACACCAAAGCTAAAGCAGCTAAAACACTGTGTTTTCAAAGGAACAACAATATTTTCAAAAGCAGAAATATAAATCAAAAGTTTATGGAATGTATCTTTAAATTGCTGAAAGAAAATAGTCCTCAGTCTAGAATTGCACGCACAACAGTATACAATTAGCTCTTTTAAGAGCATAGGCAAAATAAAAAATCCTTTAGAAAATCAAAATTTAGAGTTTAGTGTTACAGACATTTCCGAAGCAGTGATTCCAGGTTTGAGTAATTTTTTATTCCTTTCTTTGTGCCTCATCCCTCATCGAGAATATCTGGTATGTCTGGAGCATATGGTACAGGACAGCTCTCCACAACAAAGAATTATTTGGTCACATAGGTCAATATCATTGAGACTGAGATATCCCGTATTAAAATAATATCTAAATCAGTGCTATAAAACAAGAAAAAAGGACCCCAGGAAGAATGACTACAATGCAAGAAAGAATTATTAGAAAAAACATGCAGTCATAAATGTCGACTGTATAAACAATAATTCATGGGGTAAAACAATAAAACTAAATTCCTGAAAAATAATAACATATAAATTAAGGGTGAATTAGCTTTTAAATATCAGGATGTGGTGAGATGTTGATTTTATGTATATTTCGTCAAATTATGTATACATGGTACATTTTCTAGGACAATCTGTAATTAGTTCTGAAAACTGATGTAAAAATTGAATAAGACAAAAAATAATTTAAAAACACAAAAAGGGAAAAAATCATCCAAAAATGTAGAAAAATGAAAAAAAGCATAAAATAATGTAAAAGAAATAGAATATTGTTAAGTATAATAGCTGTCATCATCAATTTAAGCTTAAAGACAAGATTGGCAGGCTGATTACAAATTAAAGTATAAATAAAATTAAAAGTATAAAAATGATAAACCAAGAAAAACCAATCAAAGAAAACTAATATAGTTATATCATCACAAACAGTAAAGCATTAATATAAAAACCAAATCTAAAAATATGAGATAAAAATGATCAATACATATATTTAAAAATTTTATTCGCTGGCCAATTAGAAATGTATATGTAAGTAATAACATAGCCCAATAAACATAAAGCAGAAATTTATAGAATTCTACGAAAACAATTATATGTAACTAATGTTATACTGTTAACATATATTTCAACAAACAGAACAAAGATTGACAAAACTACGAGAAAAATTTGACCAATCTTTCATCATTGTGGGAATTTTAACAAATATATTAATACAACAAGCAGACAAAATTACTAAGAAGACAATACATGTAAACAATACAGATGACATTTGATTTCATGAAATATATAAAACATTGCACATATCCCTTTGAAGCACCCACAGATATTTACAAAATGTATGTATTTTTTGGTGTACAGTAGATATAGAGTAAGTTTCAGCAAATTTCAGGAGGTGAAGGTTATGTACACTACCTTTTCAGATCACCGTATGATTCACTGAACAATTATTAAAGAGACATTTTGAAGATTTTCATATATTTGAAAATTCTAAAACTAACTTGTAGATATAAATCATGGTTCAAAAATGAAAAAAAATAATGGAAGTTAGAAAATACTTAGAAATGACTAATAAAAATATTCAAAACTGAGTATCATAAAATTAACATAGCATTTAGAGAAGAAAAATAATGACCATAAAGGATTTTGTTAAGTTAACAAATTTAGCATCAAACAAGAATTAATGAAAGCACAACAGATATGAATGATGCTAATAGAAAGAAAAAGATAGAAATACTAGTTTTAGCTAACACATATTGAGTACTGTACATTGAGCATTACACTTTCTTTTGTTTGTGTTAACTCTAAATTTCCTTTCTAAGTTGTGTGATAAATTATTAAACTGAATATAAAAATATGATGAATGGCAACAAAAAAACAGATATTTTTTTAAAACATAATGTAATAAAATTGACAAATTCTGGTGAGATATTTCAAGAGCAAAAATGAAATATTGCTTATTTTAAGATTGGGAAGAAGAAAATAATGTCAACTATTACCATTTCTAGTTCACATTAAAAAGTGCTACTCAACCCTTGCAGTAGGACAAGAAAAATTTGTTGACCACAAAAAAAATTGGAAAGAAAGAACTTGCAGATGATACACTTGTACACAAAAAAAAATCCAAAAGATAACATTTTAGCATAAATAAAGGTTTAGAAGGTTTGCTGGATACAAATTAATATAAAAATTAACTGCATATATAAATATATTTATATATATTTTTCAAGAAAAAAAAGTTAAGAAATACAGCAAAAATATCAAGAATTTAGATATAAATCTAATGAGATATTTGTGTGATTTTTATGAGAACATTTTTAAACCTTAATGGAAAACATTTAAGAAGACCTGAGTAAATGGAACAATATGTCATATTCTTGGGTAGGAGGTATCAATATCTTCAGGATGCTGCTTCTACCAAATTCAACTGCAGAATCCATGCAAGTGCAACAGGCATTCTAACAAGTAGTCTTTGAGGAATTTAAATATTGATTTTGAAGTTTTAGTAGAATGCAAAAGCCTAAGAATGGCTTGGACATGGATGAAGAACAATTAATCTGGGGGATCTATTTATTGTATATTAATATTCATTACTAAGTTATATGTATTTATTAAAAGATGCGATATCAACATAAAAGTAGACAAATAGAGCAATTAAAAATAGAAATAGCACAAATGTTTTTATATTAAGAAAAATTTCTAGAGACTAGTACTAGCATGGGAATCAATACATAAAAGAGCAAATCATTTTACTGGAATTAATATGTATATCTACTTCAAAGTACACTCAAAATTAATCCTAGGAAGATTAAAGATCACAAATGAAAGGGCAAACTGTGAAATATTTGAAAAAAAAACTTATAACTTACAATAAGAAAAGATTTATTTACTAGGACTTTAAAAGTGGTAATCATAAAGACAATACTGATAAGTCTGATTATATTATCATACAGATTTTCTGTTAATAAAAAGGCAACACAAAGATATTAAAAAAGGAAACTACAAATTGAGAAAATATATTTACACAAATAGCTTACAAAAGATTGGATTGGGAATATATACTGGACCTGTATATATCAGTAAATTTTCAATAAATAGTTTAATTTAAAAAATAGGCAAAGAAGAGCAGATATTATACTGAACAGGATATTTGATATATTGAAGATATATTATATATAACATATAATATGAGATATATGAAAATATTAACAGATAATCAACATAATTATTAATAAATAAGATGTAAATTAAAGCTATGAGTTAGCATTTTATATTCATTAAATTGACAAAAATTAAGAAGTCAGATAATGCCAAGTACTGGTAGAACTTTGACCTACAGGAAGCCTGAGACTTCTGGAGGAAGTGTAAATTGACAGAACTCAAAAGAATAATTTGATTTATCTAGTTAAAGCAGCAAGATTGTTTCCAACAACAAGAAAAATAGAAAAAATTAATGTTTACTTAATGAACCAATGTTGGATAAAAATTGTTGTATATTCATACAAAATTACCTAACAGTAAAAAATATGCAAATAAAAAGTAACATGAAACATATTTCCCCTAATAATGTTAAAAAACATTCAAAACATAATAATGTATGCTTTACTGGTGTCTTATAACTTTCAAACAAATAAAAGAAATGATAAGCACAGTGATATTATGGTTGGAAGGAGAAGATGCATAAGTGGACTCAAATGTTCTATTTTTTATTATTATTATTATTATTATTATTATTATTTTTATTATTTTTATTTTTATTATTTATGCCTACAGAACCTGGTCTTCCTAGGTGGTCTCCCATCCAAGTACTAACCAGGCCCAGCTTAGCTTTCGAGATCAGACATTCGGCTTGTTCAGGATGGCATGGCTGTAGACCATAGATTGTGTCTCCACTGGGGCACAAACCCAGAACCTTCTGTGTGAAAGCAGATGTGCTCACCACTATATTATGGAACCACATCCAAATGTTCTATTTCTTAAGCTGAGTAATAGATAACTTGGGTATTTGTTATTATTATTAATAACTTTTATATTTGTTAATAATTTAATTAAATAATAAAACAAAAAGATAAGCAAAGTTTTATATGGCAAAAATTATGACAGTAGTATGTAAAGTTTTAGATGGTACATATAAATAAATTCTTTGAAGTTGTCTTTTACTTTCTCACTACCAGGATTCCATTACTATATTAAATATATCTCTAATAGCTCTTTTAATGGGAAATATGAAATAATGCATGGAGATCTATAGATAAAAAAAGTAATTCTTAATCTCTTTCTATTTACCTCTGGTGTCCTTTCCTAAATAACCCACATTCAAGTTTTAAATTAACTTGAGTGGCTAAAAGAAGACATTGTGTTGGCCTGACTACCTTACATTAGTGATGCTGCTAAAAGGCTATTTTTCATTCAGGCAGGAAGAATTATCGCAAAGGTTCTGTTCCACTTACAGGGAAAGATATTAATATTTAGAAAAACTTCCTAATGTTTTGAAGACAACAATTGCTATCAAGTAAGTAATCCTGTAGGAAATCTCATTGAAGGGACCTCAGAATCTCTGTTCTACTTAAATAGAAAGCACTCTTACATTAAAATTGGTCTATTTCATGTACTTATCCATTTTTGAAATAATTAGAAATTTCTGAGCATTTTAGATGTAGGAATTAGGAAACCAACCAAGAGAAATGCTGAACACTCACTCCATTTCTTCTGCTTTCATTAACATAGTTGCATAAGACAGTATTTAACATAAAAGAGATAAAACAGGAAGAACAAAACTGAACTTTTGCTAGCGAGCAAGGCATTTCCAATTTCTCTTTCTATGTCTAGGACATGTGCAACTGCTACAGCTGACATTCCCTGGAACTTCTGAATTAATTTTAAAAGATACCCAGAATTAAATGATGTAAGCAGAGATCTTAAAGAGCTCAGTAGTTACTACTGTTACAGGTTTTAAATTTTAAATAAAAATAAAGTCTTCCAAAGTAACTTTATAAAGACTTTTCCTATTATGTACTACCACATATAAAGCTTCATTTTCTGATAGAATACTACCTCTCTTGTTTCACATGTCTGATGTTACCCTGAGAAAAATTACCCATGCTTAGAGAATTTGCAAGGGTATCATTTATGAAGAGAATCAAAAGTTTCTTTAGTATCATTTGAAGACAGAAAAAAAAATTATCTGAATGTGGAAAATTTTTCTGTAATGTTACTCTATACCACAAAACTATTATTTTAGTCTTTTAGCTTGTTGAATTGTGCCAAACAACTTGGTTAATTGAATGTAAAAATATTGGTATAAAGAATAGAAATGATTGCAATTCATGCTTCTTGGGAATTTTGAGGTATTATATAGTAGAAAGTATAGAGGTCTGGGTATATGTGCTCTAAAAATATTTACTTGCTTGGTAATTAATTATTAATATTAATTTAGATAATGCCATCATGGTCTTTAACATTATATCAAAATGAGTAAACTGTAAGTGCACAACCTAATGAATTTTCACAAATTGAACATACCCATTTACCAATATCCAGATTAAAAAACAATGTTACCAGAACCATGCAGAAGCATACCCATTCAAAATAACTTCCCCTTAGATACTCTTTTGTGCCTGGCTTCTTTCCCTCAATATTATATTTGTGAGAGCACTCCATGTTGTTGCATGAAATTATAATTTGCTTTTTTGTTGCTGTATAATATTCCACTGTATACTATAATATGTTTATCTGTTCTATTCTTGATGAGCAAATGTAGTTTCCAATTCAGACTCATTATGAACACTTGCACGAACATTCTTGTACATTTCTTTGACAAATATCATATGTGTTTCAGTGGAATTATCTGATCATAGGGAACACATGCGCTTAGCTTCGTAGGTACTGCCAAACAGCTTTCCAACCTGGTTTTATCAAATTAGAGTCACACCAGTAGTATGTGGGAGTTCTAGCAGTTCTACATTCTCACCAATATTTAGTATTTTCCACCTTTTAGTTTTCATCATTCTGGTGGGAGTATAGCAGTAGTGGTTTTAATGTGCATGTCTGATGGGTATATCTTCATTTATTGGCCATTTGGATAACCTATTATTAAAGTGCCTGCTTAAGTTTTCTTACTCCCTCTTTTATTGGCTTTTCATTAAGGTATTTTGAGGCTAAAATGAGACACTATAAATGAAAAATTTTTATAAGTTTGCAAGTGTTAAACAAGTATAAAGTATTTTATATTATTAAACTGGACAACTGTAGGTTTCTAGGTCATATTTTCAGCCTACTATATGTTTTCCCAATGTGTTGTTTTTCTAACAACATTCCTTTATTTTGAAAATAAGTGGCTAGGGACTATATGTAAATTTCCCAGAAAAGGATATGGCACATTTTAGAAGCTCAGTAAATGAAAGCTTCTTTCATTATAATTACATTACTTAACTCATGTTTGAAGCATTGAGACCATTGCTAAGAAATGATAATACTCTGAACGAGATGGAGCTCGATATTCAACCAAATGAAGGAAAGACTTGTAACTGATTGAATATTTTCATCACCAATGAAAAACTTTTTCCAATAAAAATCTCTTCATGGTAACTCTGCACATGCATTGGGGAGAAATGACAATGTATGAAGTTTACTGACCTCAGAATGCTCTGGGAAGGCTGCAGGCTTAGGATCATATAGCTTCATCTGCATCATTATACAACATATCAGACTTAAATGAATGTGCTCTAGAGGTTTTGTCCCTGTGGATTTTGCTTTGGAGCCTTAAAGAGTAAGAAGATTCCTTAACACAATGTTAACAAGCTTTGGAGATATTTGTTTGGATTAAGTGACCTAATTCCCGACTGATCTCAACAAAAAACTCCTTCAAAGCATAGCGTATATTCTCCTAGCCTATCAGTCATATTTAGGGAATGAAAGTAATATTAGGTTTGTGTAGGATTTTTATCCAAATGTAAAGTGAGAAAAGTCTGGAGCTTTAAGATTGAATAAAGAAGATTATGACTACAAATGCACTCAAAAAGTAACCAAATAGTTTGAGATGAATACCATAGGCACTGGATACCTTTGCAGATTTGAGTCCAGGAGTTTTGTATTCCAACATGGACTTCAAAAAGTGTAAATATATGCTGAGGCAAAATTTGAAATAACAGTTCACAGGTATGAAACTGGAAACAACAGTGGCATATAGATTATTCTGTAGACCAAGTTTCAGAAACAGAATGGCTCTTTTTAGCCAACTTGATAATAAGCCCTTGAGGTATATAAAGGGAAGGAAAAGGCCCGAAACAATAACATTGGCAAACAGTAGTTTCCCAGAAAAGGGACTTATTTGCACAGTCCTCAGAATAGAATTGTTATTACATAGCTGTATTTTTAGTAATATTGCAACATTTTCAGGTTTGTTTGTGTAAGTTCATATGCCTGTATTTAATAAATTAGAGTGCATTTGTAGATGGTTGAGATATATTGCTTTGAGGAAGGGGGGTGGTTACTAAAGCTTAAAAAAACCCTAGAGTTAAGACAATCATTCTATATGAATGCATCCCTGCTGTACTAATTATTAAAACACTCTTAGCAGTTGTTTAAAATATAGGTTTAAAATATAGGAGCAATTTAGAGAGTTAAATACAGAGCATCATCATCAAACTATGCATTTCCTTGCTTCTATAAGTCTCATATTTGACTTTTTCTTTATGTTGTTATCTTTTTTTCTCATCCATTTAGTAACCCAGGAGTCATATGAAAAATACTTCACAGTATTGTTTGTAATTATCTTTTTTTCAGGGTGAAAATTGTGACAGGATTAAGCTTTGTGTTATTAACGTCTCATGCTTTATTTATGTCTTTACCCTGTACTTCTCAATTTTAATGGTATTGTGAAGCATCTTTCTGAATTAGATTTAATTTGTTTTTGATAACTGATTTAAAAAACTTATTTGATAACATTTAAAGTATGCAGTATCTTTGGAATTTACACAATTTAAGAAAATAAAAAATTAAAGTTTTATTTTTAGAAGTAGAAAATATCTCATATTTAGACCTAAAACAAAAACAAAATCAATAAAAAATATAGCATCTTTCTAGATAAAGTATGGCAAAAGGTAGATAATTCACATTATGCGATTTTAATGGCTTATTGGTATTCAACATCACAACCTCAATATTTTGTGCAAGTATTTTAAGGGTCAAAACTGAAAGGAGGCACTTTTTTACTAGAACTGAACCAGGATTATTTCCAGGGGAGAGTGTAAGGTCAAGTCATCATCACATAGTGAGTCACCTTCCCTCTAACAATATTTTCTCAAGTAAAAGTAGTCTGGAACTCTGGAGGTGAAAGAGAAGGGATATTCCATTCATTTGGTTGGATATTGAGCTCTATCTCATTCAGAGAAACACATGATGAAAAGAGCAACCTACTGTATGAGAAATGTGAGAAAGAAATAGAAGACAGTTGCAGGACAGGCTGATCATTGGTGGAGTGGGTAAAATGGGCAAGAACAAAAGGAGTTAGATTTACATAGTGTACATAAATACAGAATAGGAGAAACTCAAGACTTTTTAATTTTTTACATGGCACTTGCTGGATGTCTATGAAATTAGTAAACATATAAATCATAAGTGCCAAATCTATTTACCTATCAATTCACTAGATTTATATTTAGCTCTAGAAATGGGGGTTGCAATGATGAATAAGGCACATCTGTGTTCTACCTTCATGGAGCTTATGAAATATCATAAAACTGCCATTATGCCAGTGAGTATACAAATAATTATGTACTTATAGTCATGATCCTTGCATGAAGGTGAAGTTGTAGATTCCATGACAGTATTTACCAGGATCTCGAATCTTGTATGGGAGTCCAAGAAAAACAGGACAAAGCAGTAGTTAGAAGCTTGATCTCTAGGGTCAGGCAGTCTTGGGTTTGCTTACTGGTTGTGTGGTATCCTCCATGTTCTCACTTTTAATTGTCTATTATACTAGTATTTATTTTACAAGATTTCTGTAAAAATTAAAGAGACAATATTCTGAAGAAGCGAGTTGGGAGGTAAAATCATTAAAAAGCCCATAGGACTTCTATATTGATAATGTTACAGTTCCTAGGTTGTATCATGGATCATGACTGATTGTTATTATGCTGATATATGCCACGTATACTCTCTTGTATTTATCATTTCTTTATATATAATTTTATAAACAATCTTTAGAAAAGTTAAAGAAATTAAGGATTATGGGAAATTTCACCTTCTTTATTATTCATTTCCCAATAGTTATAATTTCTGAAAACATGTAATATTTATTTTTTTAAAAGTCATGGAGATAAAGGAAAAATAAATAAAGAGAATAGTAAGTGTAAATATGCTTAGTGCAGAATATTCCAGTGAAGGTCCTAAGCAAAAGGGCTTGGACCATGAAAGGAATTTGAAAGACCAGTGTATGGCTAAAACTTAGGAACATGAGAAAGAGTGGCTAATGGAAGGGCCACAAAGTAGAGAGAGGGCAAGTTCATCGGGGCCTTGATGGCCAACTCAAGTTCAGATGAGGTAGTATTTCAAGAAGAGAACACAGAGGTGTAAATGAGTGTTTAATTGATTAGAATTAATAAGCTGATAAGTGCTGTCCAGAGAACAGATGTAGGTTTATGAGAAATTGGTATAAACTCATGGTTCTCTAGGTTATTTTGGTGGAAAAATCCACTGAAGGTCACCAAATTTTTTAAATGCCATGTTTTTTTTGGAATGAACTATGAAGTATTCATGTAGTTAATATCTAGGGATAATTTTTCCAATGGGGAGCACCCAAATTTTAAATCAATATGAAAGTAAAAACGAGGCAACTGAGTGCCTTCTTCTGGAGTGACATTAGTGTTATCACATTAACTTGGGATGCTCCCAGCATGCATCATTTCATCTCTAAAGTCATGCATTAGAACCACTGCTATAAGCCAAAAGTCAGAGCTCAGAATGATCCAGAGAAATGGGGCTGTCAGTTCGCAAATGAACATATCAATAGTAATAGGGGCAGAAACTGGATGAGTTCATAATTTTCACCAAAAAGAGGAGCAGATTTTGCTTTTCAGGATGCCCTATTCAGATCTACTTTGCATTTTTCAGTGACTTTCTAAGGTTATTCATATGAAATTTTGCTTATTCATGATATAGTCCAGTAATAATCCTTGTAAATTATTGATTATGCTTGACAAAAGAAAAAGTCAATAATACATGTAACTCCCTTTTGTAGGTATCTAACAATCATGAAAAAATATTGAATGATAATAAGCAATACCTGCCTTTAGTTACTCATTTGTTTACTGCTATTTGGATTTGCAGTGGGCAAGGTATAAGGATGATTATTCTATGTGATTATGTCCTGGTCAGTCGCCATTTGTAAGAAAAAGATTAGGTTTTAGGTTTTTTATTTCTTATACTCAATTTTGCTCAAACAGGAGTCACAGCTATATTTGTTTGTACGTGTGGGAGAGAGAGCTTCCAAAATTTCTACAGAATAATGTTTTTTAAAATTTTGAATTTCAATGATAATCTAAAACTATTAAAATAAGTCTGTACTTGATCATGTGGATTATTACTTCATAACTGACACTGCTAGGAGATGTCCATGGCTCTGTTTATATTTGTTTTTTATGAAGTTGGTGACACATGGTACAAAATCTTTAAATTAAAAAACAATGGCATAACAAGGTAGGTAAGGGTATGAATGCTGGAACCACAACTTACATGCTATATTACCTTGGGTAAATAATTTAATAATAATAATAATAATAATAATAATAATAATAATATCTGATTTTTGGTTGTACTTTGAAGATTACATAAATTTATTCCATGGTAAGCATTTAGAACAGTGTCAAGCACATAGTAGCAAATAATAAGTATTAGCTATCATTATTTATGGGGAAACTGTGGGCTTAATACATAAATAATAAATTTGTGTCAAAATAAAAAGCCAAATAGTGTCAGAGGGTGCTATAAAAACAAAGGTTTCATAGTACAAAGAAAGGAGAAAATGGAAGTTGAGTAGTCATGGGGGATGCAGTAATATAAATGTACCACACATATAGACTAGTCCTGGGTGGCCTTTAGGGAAGAGGGCTGCGGTAGACACTGGGATGGCACACAAGAAAAATGTCTGGGTTGATGGTGGTATTCTGTTTCTTGATCAGGATAATGATTATGTGAATATGTTCATTTTGTGATAATTCAGAAAGCTGTAAGCTTATGATTTGTGCACTTTTCTCTATGTATATTTAAAAAAAATAAGTTAATTTAAGTGAAAACATAGAAGGTGCTGACGTCTTCCTCTGTTATTCATGCTATGAAAGTGGTTTAGTTTGAATGACAGCAACAACAAAAATCACCCCATTAGTGTTGCTGGTTGAAGTGTTAGTAGTTTTGTTTGGAGTTATTGTAAATTTAGATTTTATAATTACATGTGAGCTAAAAGCATAATAGGAGTTTGCCACTAAAGTACATACACTTTCTCATAACATAAATATATTTCAGTTTAGGACTATGACTTTTTTTTTCCTTTAAAAGGAGTCCTAATTCATTTAATTTGCTTGGACACACTTAGGAGAAATAGATTTAAAAACAAAAGGTATGAGATAAAGTTTTGAAAATTTTAACTCTTGAGCACTTGTCATTTGCTTCCAGTTATTGGAAAGCAAACTAATTTTCTTCTTATAAAAATTGGTCTTAATAAGTTTATTCTCATGACTTATTCAAAAAGATAAAGTCATGAACTGTATTTTTGACCCTGTTTAGTGGTGGGTTGTATCTTAGCATACTGTACTGACACCATCATTATATAGGGGTCTCATGAAGCCAGAATGGTATAGCCAAACTTCCTTTCTTTCAATTTTGTATGTATCTGTCATTGGAAAAATATTTATCTGCCAGAGGGTGCCAGCTATTATTCTAAGCAATGGAGGGTCAGTATTGTTAATATATACATATAATATAATGAGCAATGGAAATCTGTTACTCAAAGGTCATTTTTAGAAGCATAAAGCCTTTCTGTTGCTATTACCCACTTGCTGCCACTTGTAAGAACTTATTTATTAATAAGTCTAGTTGATCTGAGAGAGAGAGAGAGAGGAGCTTTAAAAATTTGGGGAATTTCATAACAACATATTTAGGTCTAATATACCATGGTCATAGTTTAGTCAATCTGTATTTCAGGGACTGTGGCAACAGCTATGGATTGATAGTTACATTTATTTATTTGTCAAAAAATGTAAGTATTCTAATATAAAATGTTGAAAGAATTTTCGACAAAATATTATCCAGTGTTATTTCTGTGTGGTGGGATTATATAGGATTTGACTTCCTTCTTTGTTTTCTGTAATTTACAATTTTAAATAGAGACATTAATTGCTTTTGTAATTAGAAGAAAACAGTAAATTGTAAATTAAAAATCCTGAAACTAATGTACTAAAGGACCTACTTGAATCTTCAGTGATCAATATCACAATGTTTAGCTGAACCACAGAAAACCATCATTTCCTGAAGGTTCATCCAAGAATAACCCAGACAATAAATGATTTGTCAGTTAATACATTTCAGCTTAAGAAAGATTTTCTCACATAGTGTCTTGCACTAATTTGGCTTGCTTAACATACAGCAGTATAGATTTTTTTTGCATTCCTAGGCTCAAGGGCATGGATTGGAAAAAAGGCACAGAAGAAAGATGACATTGAAATAGGAAGGGCTGAAGTACAAGGTTTAAACTTTAAGCATTGTAAGAGAAAGTGCAATGCAGAAGTGGTTTTCTTGCTTAATGAAACAGAACTATCTTGAAGGGCATGGTGCTTATTTGTTTACAGAGAAACACATAAAATTTTAGTATGTTGAGATTTACATCCCCATCTGTTTCTGTGAAATGAATCAGAACATCAAGTTTTTTACATGTGCATGTCATTTGATATTCAAATGAAGTGTAAAATACCCTATTCATACAGTTCAGATATTTAAAAAATAATTTAATACTTTTAGATCTCCAAGCCAAAATTTTTCATTTAGAAAATTTATCACTAGAAATTATAATATTTTAGATTTGAAAATAGCCTTTGGATTCATCATTTGCAATTTCCTCATTTTTGAAATGAAGGCATTGATGATGGAGAAATTAGGTGACTCATTCAAAGTCACCTAAATGGTAAACACAGAGTCCACTTTTGAACCTTGTTCTTCATCTTAGTCTGCTTTCTTTTTGTTAATCTTATCTAGAATGATCCTCATTCAGCCAACCTCTTCTACTAAGCCACTTCAACAATTTACTCTTTGCAAGTATTTTTCCCCTTTGATTTTATTTTTTATTTATAAACCTGAAGTCATTCTTAATTCAGCCTCATATGGCTTATTGAGAGCAACTCAAGCAAACTACCCCAGTATGTCAGAATTCACAAGTACAAGACAGTGTAAACATTTCTAATAAGAAGCATGAGGTCACATTAGGAAAGTGTCTAATTCCATAGTATTAAAGGACCTTTTCTGCATGTCTAAATTTATATAGACATAATATTTCTTTAATTCAGTCATAGTATTTTCTGCTATCAGCAAGTAATATTTTAATATCTACTGGGTAGCTAGAAAATTATTAGTCAATAATCTCAATATAAAAAGCATTTTTGGATGATGGCTTCAGAGAAGCCAACATCTTATTTAGGAGATAAAATATACAATTAGAGAGCTGGTATGATGTAAATTAATATACAACAAAAGCCAAATGAATATATTCTAGTGACAGAATGTATAGTAAAGGATGGCCTATTATGGATGGTTAAAAAGAAATACAAGAATTATTGGGAATGGCTCTGTGATGAAGCTGGAACTGAGGCGGTGTTGGGAGATGGTAGATTTTCAAGGTGGGAACATCTTATTAGCAAAAAAATAGAAGCAAAGATAGCAGGGCAGGGATAGAAGTGCCTGGTGGGGATGGAGAGGATATTTCAGCTGTATTAGGACAAGTAAGATGAGGCCAGAGTGGAAAGTTAAGATGCAGCTGAGGAGCTAATGAAGTTGCTCAGGGAGGACTGTGCCAGGGCCTGGCCTGTAAAACAGGAAGGAACAAAACTAAAAATCAGGGGAAAAGGAAATTAGATAGGACATGAAAACAGATTTACTTAAACCTTAATAATGATTCATTGTCACTCATCAAGTCAGGAAAGATAAGACAAAGCAGAACAAAACAATAAAGCAGATGTCCCGTGCTAAAATAAGTCAGCTCATTGAATCCTAGCTTTCTTTTCCTAATCAGATGAATGATAATCTGACGATTATCAAAAACACTTCAGTTTACCAATAGTTCTCTGACATAACTGCTCAGACCATAAGCTGGTTTTCATGGGAGAAGCCTACCAGGTCAAGAAGACTGAGATGTAAAGTGGGAAAGTGTATTCATCGTATTTGTGAGAAACGTTTAGTGTATGGTGGGACCATGTCTTTACTTTTTGACGGACGTAAAAATTATCTTATGGGATTTTGCTGTCACTCTATATACTCTCTTTTAATAGAGAAGGAACAAAACACTAAAATATTAAAAGCAATGTCCCAATTTCAAAATCTAAATTTAAAAGCATGTTTGCTTTCTTTTTTAGCTAAGGGTTAAAAAATTAATTTATCCAAGGTGGTTAACTTCTGTCAACCAGAGGAGCGAATATAGCAGTTAATTTTTAATGCTGAGTTTTTGCTAATATTATCTCCCAAACAAAAAAATAATTATTTTTAATACTCAAGGTTAGTTGAGTGCAAACTGTACTCTATTTCAGAGCCAGAGATAACATTATCATCCTTGGCTAGTTATGTGTCACATGTCATGGTTTGGTCATATCCAGGGAGGTGATGTGTGTTACATTTTGCAAATTTTGACCTACAGGTGAGTGTAATCTGTGCGAGCTTTAGAAAAATTCTGGGAGGGGTTCACCTAAATATCTGAACAAAGTTGCATGCCTTAAGAAAAAAATCTCTTCTTTTTTTGAAATGTTTCCTTAAGTCCCTTCTATAATTCTATATATATTTTTTTCATTTCACCCTTTTAAAAATGTGCCTATGCCTTATAGGTCCAAACCAGTTTCACAGACAATCCTGCCTAGGCCAGTACAAATTCTTGAGGGTCATCAGCCTGTCTGGCATACAAGTAGCCTCAGATGAAGTTTCAACAACTGTTTCATTAGAGATGAATAATTTTCAGAATCCTCCAGATTCCAAGAAAAGCCCATATTCAGTATGGAAAAGTATTTTTGTTTCTTTGTTTTTTAGAAGAAAGTATTTATATCATAGCAATTATAGCTATTAGCTGTCCGCAAATCTTGTCTAGTTTTATCAGGGTTCTCATGAACAGAAAGAAACCACAAAGGTAGTGTCCCAACAACGAAAATGCTCATTAAGAAGAATATAGCTAGTAAGAAACACAGCTTTGAAATTGACCCTGATTGATGAACTTTGAACCATTTTTTAGACGGTACTATCTTTATTCCCTACTTCCTCATTTTCAAAACCTTGATGTTTCACATTGCTATGTATTTAGAAAATTATGTGCTTCAGATCAGTGGTCTAGTGGGTCCACTAACACTGCTTCATATTAGTTCAAAATGACTCCGAAGTCATTTGCGACTTTTGTGAGACACTGGTTAAACACAACTATTATTAAAAATTGAATGATATAAATTTACAATCAAATAGATTATATTAAAAAACAAAGGTAACATATATAAAACTTATTTTCTAATTATTTTATAACATTTTATTAATATGTATGCTCTTGAGGTTATTTGCTTTTGTATCTGCATGGCAGAAATACTTCATTCAACATAACACTCCACATTCAGTGTTATAACACTGGTAGCATGACGTCAGATATGTTGGAAGTATTTGCCACAAAAATTGGTAAACACAGCAATTCAGAACTCGCCCCTCCAAAAAAAAAAAAAAAAACATTTATTAAACATTTACTAGCACACTGCTGTTAAAGACCCACCATTTTGAGGACTGAGCTATGAGAAAGAATTAAAATATATTAATTTAAAATTCAGCTTTTTCATCCATGATAAACACCAGACTGATTTTCTCTGGCCCAGGAGCTTTTCTAGTAAACACAAAACCACGGTGTGCACAATCTCAGTTACTTTTATCACACATTTCATCAGGAAATGTTTTATTAGCGCACATTTCACTGCATATGGGGAACAATTAAAACAAACTTACTAGTGATAATTTATAATACATAAGACAAACAGTAAGTTTTGAGAATGAAACAAAAACTCATTAACCAATTAGGAGAATTATTGCTCCTACCAAACTATTTCATTGCATTAGATAAGAATATAGGGATAAGTCTATTTAGGAAACTCAAGTGAATTCAGTTTTCTGATTAAATGATGATTTATCAAGCATTCCAATGCAACTCATCCTTTCGCTGTTATGAATTTTAAACAGGGTATAGGTATATTTTAGGTAATTCTATGCTTCTATTTTCTTATCTCTTTGTACTAACCTTTATTTTTCCTTTTCCCACCCTGTTTTTCTTTTCTTGTTTCTGCTGTCTGCACTGCTACTTAATGATATGCTGTATTTCATTGTCATTCAACAAGCGGGTGTAGGTGCCTTATTTTCCAGAGTTCTATAAACTTCAATAGCGCAAAGAGCCCAGAGATGGAGTCAGAAAGATCTGCAATGAATCCCTTTTCTGCCACTTATTAGCTAAGTAACTTTTAGCCTCAATTTTCTTATCTGTGAAATGGGCATAGCACCTGCAAGAGTTGTTGTAACCTGAGTAATAATGCAAAAAAAACTCCCCAATTTTCCAAGTCAGTGTCTAACACATAGTTCATTTTACATAAATAGTATCTAGTATTTAGTATTGTGATACTCAAAACAAAGGACAAAACTTAATTATTGTATTAGATATAATTATTATGGTTATTTAGGTTTCTCTGTTATTTAGTAGCATGGGAATCTTAAAAACATTTTTTTTCTAAAAAGACAAACATATGTCTAGTATGAGTAAATTCAATTCAAGAACTATAATATGCAAGGTTCAGTTTAATCTGCTTGTATCGTTTCCAATTAAAATGTATTTAGTGCCTTTTAGGGCCTTATTGACTCAAGTGAAGAAAACAGTGGCGTTTATCCATCATGCATTTTTCTAAGATTGTGGCATACACTATTGAATCTAAAACTAAATGGTTTATAGAATGTCTGTTTTATAGAGGACATGGTAAACATTTCAATGTCTTTCAGATAAAAAATGTCAGAGGAAGATAAGAAAGATAAGGAGCATGAGGAAGGTAAGCATTTACTACCTTATTCATAACAAGTGGCTTTATGAAAAATTTGCCTTCTACAGGCATCCTAGAACTTAAAAAAAAATTCAACAAGTGTGAAGAAGAAGGAAGAAATGTCTGCTTTTAAATAGAAGTATTTAGTCCATATTCTCCCGTCAAATAACTAGAATTTTAACAGTACTTTTACTTAGAGGAAACATTCAAAGGACAGTTCACTTTTTATATCTACAGAGGAAGCCTATTACCTGTCTCATTTTCAGCACTACCCATTTGCTAGAATTTCCTGGTTCGCTTAGGCAGATATCAAGTCAATTTCAATTATTGTTTCTCCTGCTTCTCATTGTTTGAAGACATTATGTGAAGAAATGGAGTGATTTGCCAGCTTCTTGGCTAGAGACTTAATAAAATAGTATTATTTCCATCCATAAATAACTTTTAAACTAAAAAAACAAAATGTTTTAAATCTCTGTAAATATCAAAGTTGAAATTAAAAATGAAAATACATTTTAACTATAATAAAAATCAGGTTAATATGATAAAATACGCAGACAAGATAAAGTGAAGGTTTCTTCTGAATTCTTTTAAATTATTTTATTTTTCTAGGATCATTATTAGTAATTTACTTCATAGACCACTGCTATTTATTTTTTAAGTTTTAAATGCTGTTATTGCTGTAGGCCAGTAGCTTTTTCCCCCATAACTCATGGAGACCCTAGTTTGAGTGAGGTTTTACCACTAAAATTATTTTGAAAACAGATCAAAAGGCATTGTTCAGCAGGTAGGATAACAGTTTTGTCTTTGTCTCTGTTGAGGTTTTATAAGCTAAATTCTCACCAACTCAATTAAATCTCTCATAAAAATTTTTATAGTACCAAACTCTTAAAAATGATGAATTATATGCAAAATAATAAATATTTTATATATCACCCTTTATAATTGAAGTTAGTCCACTATAGCAAGGAGTAATATGATTAGTTAAGTCACAGTTACATGTCAAAACAACATATTAGGAGATTATATTTTCCATAAACATGTGAGTTTTATTTTAAAATTCCATTGCAATAAGGCCAAAAAATGTTCCTTGGTCTTACATTTCCTTTGCCCACCCTTCAACTAAAGAGTAAACCAAGATTTCTTGCATGATTTGACAACTGCCTCTAAAAATACCTTTTATTTTAACAGATAATCACATTTTTCAAGTCAAATATTCTATGACTGTTGTTTTTACCAATTAATTTTTAAAAATCATACCAGTCATTTAAAAGCATATAAAACAATTGTGGCCTTTGAGGAAGATTTTAAACACCAATGTTCCTGAAGTCGTTAAGATTGGACAACATTCTCTTGATAGATTCAAAGAGAAACCTCATCTTTTTCTTCTTGTTATTTCTATTATTGCTGATCTATTGTAATCATGACATGACCAGTTGTGTTTAGGCCTTGACAGTAGTATTGCTTAATGAAAATTAAGGTTGATGTAAACATTGGATTTTATGATCAAAGTTACAACATGGCTACAGTAAACTGTAGATCTAGGAATCCATGTCAAACTATTCTAAACAAAATCCCCTAGTGTATAGACATGCACACTCACATGCACACACACATACTCACATGAACACACATGCACACACACACATTTTTGCATTTGTAATGTCAAAGTGTTTGAGTACTATAATAAAAATATAGTGTACAAAATTTTGAAAAGATTTTGTGACAGTAAAACAAATTGTTTACTGCTTTATTTTTATACTGACAAATCCAATAGGTACAAGGGATTCTCTAGATAACTTGATTTTTCTCTACTTATATTTTAGAGTATACGCTGGCATAACACTATTAAGAACAAAAGCAGTGTTTGAAGTGGGCTAGTAAAGGTTAAAAAAAGTTCATATTTATGCTTTATTTTTAGTCATTGAAAAATAAAACAAATATTAGTGTTCAAGAATTAGGGGCCACATGGGAGAATTTGAAAGCCACATCAAAAATAAATGTAATCCAATAAAAGTAAACACTGTAAAATAGCCAGCACACTGCAAGTGATCTAGCAAAAGAAATTATAAAAGAGAGAGATAATGATAAGAAAAAAAGTATTGGAGTTCGAAAGAAAACTTGTAAATAATCTAGTGAATATAACTAAATAAGTAAATAAAAGAAAAAAATTACATCGTCATTTATGTTGTTTAATTTGTAAAAATGTAAATGATCGGCTTTAGATTATATCTACATTGGTAAGAATGCCAATAGTCCACACATAAGGATCTTTTACCTGCTAAAATTACTCATTAAAAAACACACCCAAGAGCCTTTTAGCTTAACTCTGATCTTTCATTTTAAAGGTGCTCTTGAGTAAACTGAGTACAAAAACAAACAATAAAAACCAAACAAAAACAAAAACAGAAAAAAGACCTCATCCAGCACACATGCATCTGTAACACCTAGAAATAGCTTAAAGATAAAACATTTTAAAGAAAGAGAAGTGGCTAAATTTTTAAGGGAAATAAGAATAGTAAGATTGAATCAGTAGTTTTCAGTTATAGCATGTGATTTGTATTTTCTCCAGATCAGTTCTAAACATACATCAGAAAAATGTCACATATTCAGAAAGTATTAAAAATGAGTAAGGTAACACTGAGAATTATTTTGTGTTTGAACAGCATCAAGTCAATGAAAGGTCATTTTCAATGTGTATGTAAAGTGTTATGACATGAGCACATACATCCAATTGCAAATTGCAATAGCTAAGAAAGAGAAAAACCACTGATGGCAGGAGGTAGAAGGCTGCATGGTGTTCAGGTGGTATTTATAATTTATCTCTTAGGAAAAAAAAATTGGCTGAAGGGCGGGAGAATGTTGAGCATGTATGTGGGTAAGAAAATACAACAAAAACCTTATAAAAGTAGATGACATTTTTGATTTAATGAAAAAAAAATAAAGACAATTTCCAAATCTCTGAAAAATATGTGGCAATATAAACTGAACACAAATGTAAAACCTTTATGTCTCATGTTAACAAATACTTAAAAGATTAAGACTGGCTGTTATCTCAGAGAGATTAGAGATAGTAAGGAATCAAGATATTAAGGATGCAAGAAAGAATATTCTATTGCTGTTAATTTTGAATGGTACAGAGATTTCATAATTTAATAATAAGCCTGTGAGGATTAAAGAGATAGTTTTCAAAACTCCTTAGAGAAAGGTGCTATACAACTATAAAGCCTGGCTATTAAAAAGTATCTACATATTTTAATAATATATTCTCTCATTCTGAAAACATATTTGAGGAACTGTAATTAATCACCTCCATTCTAATTCACTTATCTTTCATTAATATACATAGTGTATTATGAAGAATTCTCATCAGCATATCAGAACTTTGGAAATAGTAAAGAGACGTCGGCTCTTTTTTGGAGGCTGGGACTTTTCAGCTAATAGAGAAAAAGCATTCGATGTCATTGAGAAAGATATCTGCAATGAGTCATTGAAACATTAACCCAGAAGTCAGATTTTTATTTCCCCTCTAAAAGTTCAGTTTCCATTAATAGGGTTATTTCACTCTGGAATAGAGGCAGTAGACATTCACAGATCTTTGCAGTATTGAACACTCCAAGAACCATCTGATATGTGTGTATACTTGATACTCACATGAGGAGTCTGGTCTCTTATGATTCTTTAAGCCCCTCACTCAGGAAATTGATGTTACAGCATCTGGCTGTGAGCATGCATAATCAAAGGCTGTATCATGGGTTCTTGCTCTTTCCAGCAACGTGCTTCCCAGGCAGGAATGAAAGACAAGTTATTACAAAATTATTAAGAAGCATATCTCACAGTCAAGATATTGCCTAGAACACAGCTACTAGCTAACTTATAGTCAAATAACTATAAAAGTAACAATTGTTTCTGAATTTTTTACTAAATCTAGATATCTTTATTTTACATTGTTTTGGGATACTAATTATATTTGTTAAAATGAAACCATGTTTTTTTCTATAGGAAGAAACTTGTGATTCCACTGCCTGTGTTATTTATGAGTCTATTAATTTTATTTTTTCCTATTAATTGGAGTACTTTTGTATCACTATTCAATAACCAGCTATTGAATATTTTTTTTGCAGGGAGGAATAGCAGTAACAGCATAGTTTTTAAATTTCTCTGAATCCTAACACAAAAATAGACAGATTAACAAGATAGCAAAACCAAAAACCAATGAACAACATTTATAACAAAACTAGATGACAAGATATCACCATGAACCCCAGATATAAGCTTCTGAGGACACAATGCTGCCAGTCACAGGCTATGGGTTACTTGGGTCTTTCTGGGAAAAAGTAGAGGGAAGTAAGGGGCATCTGATGGTACTGAGAACCCCAAAATGTCAAGAGCTTTTCACTGGAAAGCATGGTTGGCCAAGTTGAGAATAGAAGTTGAAAATGAGAGTGGTTTTGCCTAATACAATAGTCAGTGAGTGCAAAAGACCCCAGTTAGGTATGTCTTCAGAACACAAGGGGCTGCAGCAGCCTAGGCTCTATATCTCTTAAAATTGACATCCCAGGGAAAACTACTGGAGAAGAATCAAAATTGGATAGACTACTGACAAAGGAATTAAAGAGAGAGATGGTCCACATAAAAGCAGGTAAGAAGAACAGCTCCAGGAAATCTTGGAAAACAAGGCACCATATTTTTTGGATCACTATGAGAAAACCAAAAAGCTCTGTGTAGGTGGAAAAGATATTTTGACTCTTACATCCTCCTAAAAGTTCATAAAGACAAATTTTGTACAAAGGAGTATTATTCACATAAACTCTTCTTGAGGAATCTACCAGTGAATGATCTTAAAACAAATCAAATGACTAAAGGAGGCAAAGAGATAAGGACTGAGGAGACATCAAACATATGGTTACCTGTAGAACTAAGACTAAGTAAGGGTTAAAAAATGAGAGCAACTCAGCCGTAAGAAGAGAGGAAATACTGCCATTTGTGACAACATGGTTAGACTTAGAGATAATCATGCTGAGTAAAATAAGCCAGACAGAAAAAGTTGACAATCACTTATATAGGTTTATATCACTTAGGGATCTAAACCTAAAAGCAACACATGAACAGGACAAAGAAACAGAGACTCATGGATATGAACTATAGACTAGTGGTTACCAGAGGGTATGGAGTGGTTAAAAGGAGTCAAATATAAGGGAGTAGGGGGAGGGTGAAGTGGGTAAAAGAAATCATAAATATATGATAGCTGAAGGAAACTGGACTTTGGGTGGTAAATACACAATAGAATATATAGATGTTAAATTACAATGTACATCTGAAAATTATGTAATTATATTAACCAATGTTACCCCAATAAACTTAATTAAAAAATGAAAAATAAAATAAAAGGACAGCAAGACTACATATTTAGGTGATGTAAGGAAGGGGATAAATAATATGTTAAGAAATATTTTATAACTCTTTTAGGAACTATATTTATAATATATATTTAGAAGTATATGTACATGTAGTACTGTTATTCTGAATGTCACATGTGTAAAATGGTATAAACTAAATAGTTAATTACAGGTTATTGTAATTCTATCATCCCAAGTCTTTTGCTACCAGAATTTTTGATGTGGAAGATACAGAAGAGATTAAATAAATAATAATAATAATAATAATAATAATAATAATAATAATAAAGTCCTGATATGAATGAGAAGTATCCATAGAAATTCATGAGGCATTTTATTTTTACAGATGTATTATTTAGTGTTCTCTACTAGTAAGACCTAAAGACAGTGATCAATGCTCCAGTAATGAACATTCCTTGTACTCCAGTTGTCACCTTGAAATGCCATTTTCCACAAAAAGAAACAAGGACAACAAGAAAAAGCTGATTCCAGGTCTGAAACAAGGATGGTATAAATAAGCCTGAGATATATTATCATATCAAATATTGAAGAAGCTAGCAGAAACTGCTGCTAAAGTCATGTGAGAAGGCTTCGGGCCAAAGTAAAGATGCTTCCTTTATCAAAATGGAACTATCTGAACTTTAAAAAGAATAATTACAATTGATTTAAACTCTTCAAAGATATTTAAATTAAAAATTCTTAACTATATATATAAAATCTAATTGGCCTTTGCAAGATGATAGAAATCAATTCATTTTATCTTGAAAATCAATAAATAAATGAAAAGAATCATTTAGTCTTGGTTCTTTCAATTTAGTTAGTCTTTTCTATATGGTTAACTTTTCTACATGGTGAAAGGGTCTCTTTATAAAACTATTTCAATTAATAAATAATAACGAAATGCCAGAAGTTGGTAGCTGTGGATAAATTAATGAATTTAGGCTTTGAGCATCAACAACTGTTAGTATCCCAATGTGAGAAGCAACCAAAGATTATGTGCCTCTTGAGAAAAGAATATACCACCACCCATCGTCTCACCAAATAGTTGGAGATGACTCTGATCCAGTCTCTGAAGCCAGCAGCCAACTGGCAGGGAATAGAGAAGATAGAGAATCACGTTGTACTGTACCAAGAGCACACAATAAGCAAAATGCAGACTATGGGAATGCTATAGGTCAAATGCCCTGGGTGCTAGTACAAATATACTAAGAAAATCAAGGGAGAGACTAAAGAATAAAACATACTTTAAATTAAAAAAAAAAAAAAGAGCCAGGCTAAATAAACTGTTTTTTATGAATATTTGTTTTTTATGTATATTTGGATAACAAATCTAAAAATAAATTCTAGGAATTAATTATTATTAAGGTTAGTGTAATGGTACTGAGAAGGGAGGGAAGGAAAGAGGTTGAAATTGGTACAGAGTATGGAAAGGGCTTCTGGGGCAGGTGATTCTGTTTTATTTCTTGACCTATGTGAAGACAGAAGAGCATCTGTCTTATAACTCATAATGCCATACATTTGTGTGGTTTTCTGTATCTGTGCTTTATTTCATAATAAAATGTTAAAAATAAAAATAATAACAACTATGGCCATGCCACCCTGAACATGCCCGATCTCATCTGATCTTGGAAGCTAAGTAGGGTCGGGCCTGGTTAGTACTTGGATAGGAGACCACCTAGGAATATCAGGTGCTGTAGGCATAATAAATAATAATAATAGTAGTAATAATAATAATAATAATGATAAAAACAAGTTGTTAATTTAATGCTGAAAAGATTTAATAAGTGAACAAATAGTTATACTTTAGCTTGGTTGCCTCATTTTATATTCCTGTTATTTCTACTTTTAATCTCTTATTTTGACTTTCTGTATGATAAAAATAACTTCACATTGTTGGTGTCTAAATCTCTGTGAATGAAAAAATAAGAATATTAATTTTCCCAAGGTAGATTCCCAAGGGAGTTTGAATATAAAATTAATGCCACCCCATTACACTCATAGTTTTCATAGCACTTACAGATGAGATTCAAAGCTCACACACTTGGGACAGGTGAACTGAAAATCATAGCATCTAACTCATCTTTTTTCTCACTCCTCAGCCTTTGGGCCTGTTACTATTTTGTTGTAATCTAGACTCATATAACATTTAATTCTTAAATATGACATTTTACATATATGAATGGAATACTGAAGATATCGAGAGATAGTGTATCTTAATTAATGCCTCTGTCTGGAAATGATGTGTACTCTAGCACTTAAGGTTATAGGAAAGAAACCATGAAAGCAGTAAGCACTAAGTCTCCCTTTCAATTATTCCTTCTGCCTGTGACTCTTTCCTCTGGGTCAGCAAATATAAGGTTTTGTTTCATAGGATAATTGTGATCTATCTCTTTTTTGCTTTCTTTGCATTGTTCATTAATATACCATATTTTCTCAAAAAAGCTTCTGTACTTCATTTCATATGGCTCCCACTCCTTTTTATGATAGTTCAAAATTAGAGATACCTGAGAATCAACTGTAGTTGAGCAAAACTCAAAGAATTGTATATTAGAAAGAGAACTAGCTTTGAGTCAAATAGACCTGTATTTTATTCCCAGGTTGTGCATTTACTTAGAGGGGAAATTACTTTATCTCCACAAGATTCAATTTTGTCATTTGTGATGTGGATACCATAAGATCAATATCACAGGGTTGCTGTAAAGGTTAAATGAGAAAATGCATCTAAAATATTTGGTTCATTTCAGACACCCTCTAAATAGAATTTACTCTCCCTTACATGTTAAGCTTTGTACTCTCAAGTTTACGTTTTATTCTAGAGTAACTTTAATTCTGAAATAGTTACTGGGCAGAATAGTATTTTATTTGACTAAGCATATTTGTAGTTTTAAACTTCTTCCTACTTCATTCTCCAATAAATTTATTTTGATCCAAAAGATACAACAGAACCTATATTAGATATTCATTCAGTAATCTACACCCTACATCCCTGTTATGAATTCATTTCTTTATTTCTCTATTTATATTTCTCTTTATATTTTTACATTTGTTACATTTGTGATCTGTTTGAGATTTGACAGCCTCTTTTTTACTTGCTTTTGACTTAGTAAAGGCTAAATTACTAATGGATATTAGTAATTAACAATAATCACGTCTAATAACTTAAAACATAAATAGTCCCTCCTGTTCTTAGTGAACACAGTTTTGACTCTCATAATGTTCAAAATAAAACAAGAGGCTTCTTTTGAATAGCACAGAACGAGCCATTTAGTTCTACATCTCTAAGTGTGTGTTCTCCCTCCTACTGCTCTCCACTGCTACCTTTTCTAAAGTATGTAAGTGGTAAGTGGGGGGTGGAGGGGAGGAGGAAGGCAAACATCATGACCTAAAAAACTATAAATAAATAAATAAATAAATATATATATGTATGTGTGTATATATATATACATACATATATATATATATGTATGTATATGTATGTATTTGTTAAAAGAGGTTATGATACCTGTGGATATGACAAGTTTTTCAAGTTGGCATCTGCCTCTGTAATGTGATTTCAGTGTTGGTAGAAAGAACCCCAAACTTGAGAAATCTTCACACATTTCTTTTCCCTTCCAAAAAAAATTTTTGAGAGCTTCTAATTAATATGCAAATGTATAAAAAGTTGAAACTGACTACCGCCTGGCTAAAGCTAGTACTGTGATTGTGGAGATGGTGTGTTGGGGGAAGAGACATGATGGGGTACATTATCTTCTGTAGCTCCAGAGGGCAAGAGGAAGAAAAAAGACATTTGAATATCACTACAGAAAAAGACCAAAAGCAAACACTTTCCATCCATTTACAGTTTTGCTGTGAAGCCATGAGCCGCTATGCTGAATCCCTGCTCACGCTGCAAGTTGACCATCCTTGTGAGCAGGAAGTCAGACAGAGATCCCCATGGTCCAACTCTTCTGCTTTCCCTGCAGTGGGAAAGTTTCCAGCCTGTAAGGATCATGATTTGAAATACGTAGTTTTGGTGTGCATGGGAAAGGAAACATTGATGAATTAAATATGATGAAACTGCCATCCCTTGCTCTACTAAGCAACCACTCCAGAATTCTACATGTAAAAATGTAAATATTTGCAAGGAGTCTCTTCTTTTAAAAAAAAACCATTACTTTATGATTGTCAGCATATTTGAAAAATAAAGATCCTTTCCAACTTTTCGAAGCTAACAGAATCTGTTTCTTAGTAATTGTGTCAGAGGTTTAAAAACTGTTGCTCTCAGTTTTTTCCTTAACATTTAAGAATCTGTTTCTTTTTTTAAGTCTGTCAAAGGCTTTTAAACAAATTGGAAGATTGTTGCTCATTCAGTTAGGTTTTTCCCCCCCTGGATGAACATGATACAACAAATCTGTTTTGGTGTCTTTAAAATCAGAATTTTGGCTTATTAAAATAGTTAAATATTGGTTGCTCTCTTTAAGGCTCTGGGGTTGTTCTTTTGAAATGGAACTATTCTTGTGTTTGCCCTATTGCCAGGACATTGGTTTCATAACTAACTGAACCAACAGTTTCTCACATACTCAAATGCTCAGTTAATAAGGAGTGACAGTATATTATACTCCTGGCCCTTTCAGAACTATTATAGTACATTCTTTGAATTGCTACTAAGGACACTGTCAAAATATAATGGTTCTAAAGGAGTCATTGGGAAAAAAGAAAAAGAAGCCATTTTGAATATTGCAAATATAAATAGGACACTGTAATTACTGTGGTTTAAACTTTATAGTTTCTCTATTGTAGACATCTGAAAACTTGTTTTCTGTGGGCCATATGTAAAAAAAAATTTTGCTAGTGGTATTTCATTGATGAGTTGCCTGAAGAATTATGTTTACCAAATATATAGATATAAATATAAAATTTTCATTATAGTCTATTTATATGATGTAAATGTCCAATAACTGCTTACAGACCATTTCCAAAAATTTACCTTGGTTGCAATCTATTTACACAGTATTTTTAATCTCTTTGAAATAACTTTTCTTACTATTTTCAGCACCAAATTATCCAGAAAAAAATTATATTGACACAGAAACCAGATATGCTAAATTTTTCTAGGGATGGCTAGTTTTGGCATATTGTCTTCAAGATTATAATCTCATAACCCCTCAAAAACACCTCTAAAAGCCAATAACTAGACAACTTAAAATGAGGCTAAGGGATAGACTCTAACCTCATAAATATTTAAGATCAAATTAATCACTGTAGTGCTTATCAGCATTGTATTATTCAACCAATTTCAATTTCTAAATGGTACTGCAAAAAGATACACTATTATTTTTAAATGTTAAGTTCTTTTAAAGAAAACAAGAGCAGTGAGAAATATCAGTCTGCATGAATCATAACCAATATTCAATATATCATTATCATCACTGTTATTATTGATTGTGATAAGCACAATGTTCTCTTTGTAAATCAGACAAAGCTAGATCTCCATTCAGCATCTCCCTTCTTCTGCTAGAGTATTGAATTCTGAGGCTATTATACTATATTATGCATAGATTAGCTACAGGAGTAAAATAAGTGTAGATACCAATTTTTACTGTCAAATGAATGACATGCAATCAGGTGGAGACAACTGGCTCCCACCTTGAATATAACGTATTATAACCAGTGCAATCAATGAAATACTGACTCATATATTACTCAACATTTACTTGAATTACTTAAAAATATTCTAAAAATAATTGTGACAGTTATTCCATGAAAATCTGTCAAATAATTAGTGAACTGTAGATGTGATAGAAAAGAACTTAAGACATGTGTGCCAATATTTTAAAGAAAAGAAGTCAAATTCTTATTTAAATTATTATTCATACTTTCAAAGCACTGCATCTCTAATTCCTTCTTCTCTCATAACTCTGGTCCTTAGGACAAGCTGATATCTGTCTGGAGTAACATCTCCTTGTTACTTTTACCAGAATATTATTATTATTTTTAATTTTGACTCTTTTTTGTTATATTAATTGTAAATCTCTTCCTATTTTTTTCTTCCTAATTAGTCCAAATGTTTCTTGAGAGACAGAGTTTGATTCAGCTTTGGAAACCAGTTTCACCAAATGCATTAGCCTTTGTAGGAACTCAGTAAATGCTTGTGTAAAGAGAGCTATTTAGCAGCAGTTCAGAGAGCAAGGACCTGAAATATCATCAGGGCAATATGAATAATTTTTTTAATGCTTGATATAATATATATTAAAAAGAAATTTTGATATGTAACTATGTACAGTAGTTAGAGGTAAATAACAATAATAGCTAATAATTGATGGTGCTAGATATTGCTATACACCATGCATTATGCTATATCTCATTTAATTCCCACAGCAACCCAGAAAGTGGCTATTAACTATTATCTCTACTTTATATATGAGACAACTGAATTACAGAGAGCTTAAGCAAACTTCAAGGATTTATGGATATATACTTGAGAAAATGCAACTGCAAGAACTATGAAATATCAGAGGAGAAAATAATTTGAATAAACATATCTCTATTATTACTTTACATTAAAATTTTGCATTAAAAACAATTTCAAAAGACATTTATATTAAACACAAATAATGTTAAACTTTATATATAATGTCTACAGAAAGCAATCTCTTTTCAAGGTATAGGTATTCTAAAACTTATCAAAGAAATAAAAAAGCATAACACTTAAATTTAACTACTTCATAATTTAGCTTAGGACCAACACTGACATTTTCTAAAACAGGAATTACCTGTCACCATAGTCACTATGGTACTAGAAGGATAACAAAAGTCATTTTAAATGGTGATTCAATTATCTTGCAGCTAGAACTTCCAGCACTTTTGCAGCACTGAATATAATCTTAAAAATGACAGAAACAGCAGAAGGTGCTCAATCAAGAAATTGACCTACTAATTGTTAAAAAATTATATGTTAGTTTCATGGACGAGAACAAAGAAATTATAGAAATCTTTTTATTAACATGGAAAAATATAAAGGTGAAAAATATCAGTTTATAGTAATACTGTGACTTCTGCTCTTCAATACATTTTAAAGGGTTACAGTGAAAACCATATTAGTAAATAGCTATATGTGAGTTTTTTCAAAAATAATGAGATAATATTTTCCAGAGTAGAAATGTAGTTTTAGATATCCTGTTATACCTCCCTAGACACAGAAATTTGTGTGACCTTGACTAAATCACATAATATTTCCTGTGCTTTAGTTCAACTAGAGAAATGTACCTGTTTCCAGGGTGAGTGGGTGTTAATAGATTTAAAAATTAAAAGACAAAATAATGGCAGAGCATCCTTCTTACTTTAATATGTTCAATAATAATAAAAAAAAAGGCAATTAGAGAAGCAACCAAGTTATTTTTTTCCCCCACGAGTTTAAACTGACTTGAAATGCAACGTTTGGTTGTATGGAAATTATAGCCTAAATTTTTGAGTTGTATGCCTTAGTTCAAGATGAAGTAAGCGTCGAATTTTAGAAGCTTTTGTCATTGGAAAGAGTTATTATTTTAAAATACTTGATTAAAAAACAAATATATCTACAGCCTCATTCATATAGAGTTTCTCTCTCCAGCTCCATAAGACAGGAAAGGAACTCCACTAGGCAATGGGAGAGATAATTTCTTTCATTTGTCCTCCCAGTTCCCTGCTGCTTTGAGCCTAAGTATTAGCCAGCTGTCTCTGAAATCAAGACCCCCACTTGGCATCTCTGTGTGGTTGAAGGCAAAAAGGGTTTACAGTCAGGCAGAGTATACAAAGATACCAGAAACCCGCACAAATATTTATTTCTTCTCTCTCTCCTCTTAATGTCTGATTTGAAGTGGAATTGGAGGTAAGAAAGAAGAAATTCAGGGGGAAAAGCTTATAGCAAGAAGAATCTCACATTTTAAAATATCTGTGTTTTGATAAAATTAAGATGAATAAAACCTAAAACAAATGAGATAAATTTCTTAGCACTTTTAAAAAGTGTCATGAGTTTTTTTGATAAATTATATTTGAATATTTTTATTTTTATTATCATGCATTCTATTTACACACTGCAATTACATGAGAATCATTAATTCAAATTACCATCAAGAGAAAAAAACTGATCAAAACTTTTCATAACAAGTAGGAAATTTATTTCAAAGTAATCTAATAACTAAAAATTGATGTATATATTACAGAATTTACATGTAGTTCACATATCATATTCAGTAACAGGGCTATGTTGGAACAATGGACACATTCTCTATGCCCATTTCTTTATCTAGAAATTGTAGTTATCTTTTTAAGTGAAACAAAGTACACAGTGGCACATTTTGAAAGTATTTTAAATATAGCAACTTTGAGCAATTAAATTTTATTTTCACTTAGTTCTGCTCAAAAAGATAAATTTATAAATCTTAAGTCATCCTCCTCAGTTATGGGAAGTCTGTAACATTACATAACATTTGCTTTTTCAGAGCATTGAAACAATAAAGTGATTCAAGTTGTTTGCCTCATGTCTCAAAGGGAATTTATGTCTGGACATAACACTTCGTGTGTCTTCTGGTGTAAATTGTTATAGTTTAAATTGCTAAAATGTGCTAAACTGGTGTTCAGGGATTTGCTCAATTAATGATACCCACTGTTATTTTGGGAGCAATAAAATGAACCACGTTGTAATGAACGACTAGAAGACTGAACTCAAGAAATTTCAGATTTTAAATTAGTCTTTACTCATTAAAAACATTGCTGTGAGCATGCAGCAAAAATTGGTATTTAGTAATGAAGTCAGTGAATCTTTTACTTGTCAATGAATTTTGGGGGCCAAATTGAAGAAGTTATTAAATGCATGAAAAATTAAGTTAAAAACTCTAAACCAACTGTTAGCCAGTACGTCCACATGGACCATTGATAATGCAATAAAATTATAAAATTAGAACATTGGGGAAAAAAATACATTCTACGCAAATGTAGACTTAAATGACTTAAAAGTCAGACTTCACATTTAGAAGTTCCTGCTATTTCAGTTGAGCTTCTGCTGTACATACCCACAGAGGTACACTTTGGAGTCACAGAAAAATGCTCTGCTAAATGTAAAATCTTTTGTGCTCCATTACCCAATCATAGGAGGGTTTAGGGAGCTTTGTTGGAGACTATGATACTTTGCTACAGTTAGGATGACTTAGCCAACCCAGTAAATCTTGGAAATACTTTAAGTTCACCTTTAAGCTTCAGAAACATTAAGAGACTAATAACTTTTTAAAAAATGAAATACCGAAGTTAAACTTATAATCTCCATAAAAATAGTAATTATATAGGTCTGGGTTCTCCAACCCCCAGGCCTAGGGCTGTTACCAGTCTGTGGTCTATTAGGAACCAGGCTGCACAATAGGAGGTTAGTAGCTGGAGAGCCAGTGAAGCTTCATCTGTATTTGCAGCTGCTCCCCAGTGGTACATCGTTGCCTCAGCTCCTCCTCAGATCATCAGGTTTTAGATTTTCATAGAAGTACTGGTCCCTTATGCCAAAAATGTTGAGGACCTCTGAATAGATGGCCACGATAATATGATGATTGTGTTGGTGATGATGGTGATTAGAACAGTTCTCATATACTGAATGTCTTCTACATGCTTCATGTGCATTATTCAATCCTCATAAAAACTCTGTTTTAGGAACCCTGTTATCCCCATTTTACAGAAGGGAAGACTGAAGTTTAGAAGTGTTAGGTAACCAAACAAGGTCACAGCAAAGCATATGTGAGTCCAGTCAAGAGCACAGATATGCCTTATACAAAGATTTTATCCTTAATTATGCTACCATTTACATAATCAAGAGTGTTCAAACTCCAACAAATATACCATCTAGTAACTCTGCAACTTTTTTTTTATTAATTTCAGAAGCTTTTAGAGCTCTTGATAAACTATTTGCCTCTAATTGTCTCTGCCTACAAGAAATTCATGTCAGCCACTTTTGAAATGTAGCTGCTTGTAGTAGGGAAGAGGCTCGGAATAATGCTTGTTCACACAGCGAATAGAAATTGCTTAAAATTGCCTCCCATACTTAAAAAGGTAATAACCATGGCTAGAGGTTGGTCTGGTCATTTAAATCAACACTTCATATTTTACATGTATTACTGAGAACTTTAATGAGCATAGTTGAAGTAGAGAAGTTTTCTATTTCTGAAAACCACAAAAGATCTGCAGTTTCATGGTGTTACCTCACAGCACCCTAGAATATGCATTCAATTAAGCCTAAGGACACACATTAACATTAACACATCTTTTGACAGTCTATATTTTTTCCCCTAAGAGGTTCCACATTTAGAGAACATAATTTCTTCTTGAATTTGTAAATCAAGGAAGGAGAACCCAAATCTATGTAACTATAAGACAGCTAATTGATGATGTTTTTGTTTATTTTGTGTTTGTGTTTTTCAGCTATAAATTCAAGGTTACATTTGGGAACTCATCGGTAGTCCTTTAGATCTAAAAGAACAAGCACAGACTTATTAATTTAAAAGAAATAAAAAGTACTAGTATCATTAATCTTTAAGGAGAAGGAGAAGTTGATAATGGTCAAATTTAGACATTATTCTGCTTAAAAGTGGAGAATATGAATTATGCAGTATTTACGATAAACTATGTAGCCAGCACCCTGCTGTCATATGAAAAAAAGTAATTGAAAGAATTTTTAAATATGTTCAAAATGAAATGCTTCCTTTTTAAAGTCAAAATTTAGTCCATTAATTTTATTAAAGAAATATTGGTTAAGCATAACTATTGTATCAAAAGAACAAAGGTAGAGTTTTGTGGGGTACAATGATAAACAAGATTAAATTGTGTTGTAAAGATGATGTTTGAATAAAGGAGATGGGCCATGTATATAAACAGCTTCTGCATAAATACAAAATGTGTACTCAAAACAAGTAAATGAGTGCGATAGAGGAGAATAGATAAGTGACATCATCTGACACACCTGACATCATCTACTACTTTCTTTCTTACCCACTCTGCTCTGGCCAGACTAACCTTCTTGCAGTTTTTGGAATAAAAAGGTACGCTTCAGTCTTTGGGCCTTTGCACTTGTTTTCATCTCTGCTCAGATATCACTTTCATATAAATTTTTTTCAAATGTTGCTTCTCAGTGCCACTTTCCTTTGTTGAAATTGCAACCTTCCTACCTATACCCCATTGTCCTTGCCCACCTTATTTTTCTATTTAGCTTATTAATTTTTAAACACAGTTTTTGAATTTCTTATATTATTTGTCTCCTCTTACCATCTAAGAGTCATAGGTACATAAACTTTTGTTTACTGTTAGTTTACTAGAGTTTGGAATACTTCTTAATATATAGCAGGCATTCAAGAGTTATCTGTTTTATAAGGAAGTGAAGCATTGACTAACTGAGGGTGAGGGTCATTAGAACAAAATAATCAAAGACTTAGAATAGTAGCTATAGTATTATCAGGGTCCAGAGAAAGTCTTGGTTTACAAAAACTAAGGTGGGTTTAAAGATATTTGTATGCCAAGGAATATGAGGTAGAGACTAAAGAAAATTAATTAAGAAAAATAAAAACATTGAAGATCAAAGCCCTGAAAGGATTGAAAGACACAGGTTCAGAGGCATAAGTAGAGCAATTAGCTTCCTGTCTAGGGGTACTCTTCTACTCTTCCTTCTTTAAGACAGTATCAAAGGAGGGAAGAGAGAGGTGAGAATAAAGTGAACCTTGTAAATGGTAGAACATTTAGAGGTAGGTACTAAGGAAGCTCATTTTCTCCAAGGACATTTACTACAAAGAATTTAGGGTGTAGGGGCAGAAACTGGAAACTTCTGAAGGGAGGTTAAAATAATGGAATAGCTCTTCAAGAGTAGAAAACAGAACTACTAGGGAAAAGTAGAATGGTTTTTATAGGTATTGAGAATTTGACTTCAACTGTGTAACATGCATCTATAGAGGAATCTTTTAGCCACATTATATACACTCCTTATCATCCTGGAGAAAAAACAGAGAAGAAATATTGTGGGTGCCATCTAAACCTAGGGACAAGGAAGATCAGAGTGACAGAATGTCACATGGGACAGCTATTAAGCAGAAAAAGTATATCTTTAGAATCCCTACTATTGGTTTCAACATATAGTATGCAAGCAACTGGCAGGCACCCAGTAAATGATCTTATGTTGTTGTTGCTAGTATTTGAAGAAGCATAAGATGAAAGAAAAAAGGTTAGATTCAGTGACAGCAGTGGGCAGTAAGATGCTGAGGTCATCATTAGTGTAGCCCTGATAATCTGTAAGTTTCCAACTAGGCTTCAATATTATCATGTATAAAATAGAGATGATATTAGTATCTCTTCTAAGTTTATTGTGATGCTTAAATAAAATTCACTTTAATCACAAAGGAAAAAAGTATACGAAGAGTGATTAAAAACTGGTATACTTTTAAAAGATAGTATCTAAATTATATCTAACTTTGAGTAAGCACTGAAAATATTGGCTTTAAAAAAAACTAAAGGAATAATACATAGTGGTGAAGTGTTAAGAATCTCTGGACCCAGGTGCTGGTTTTTCTTGCTGATGATTATTCAAGAAAAACCTTGAAAACCAAACTTCTCCATCCAGAGGTTATTAACATTTTTTCCATTCCCTGAAACAGCAGAGATGGGTAAGCACTTGTAATAGTGATTCATTATAGCAGAGTTTCTTAACTGCTCATGTCTAAGGTGAAGTGGAGATGTCAGAACACTTCAGTGTGTCTGAAGACAAGAGAATATGGTTGGTGTGTGCATGTGTGCATGTGTGCGTGTGCGTGTGTGTGTGAGTGTGTGTTTGAAGTGGAGATATAAGTGGTGGTTTTGTATACCAGAATAATATCCTAACTAGTCTTCTTGTGGTTTCCTTCTTTCTTCTGTGAATGATTCTATAATGTGATCTTTGTTCATGCTTGTATTTTTAGCACCTAGAACAATGTGTGTTCTAGGTATTTAATATGCACTTAACAAATACTTATTGAATGAATAAACTCTGTTGCCCAATTAGCTATCTAAAAGGTACACCATCACTGCCTGGTCTGTGTTTTCTGTGGCTATTTCTTATCCATATAGAACATACTTTGAGCACCTAAGCTTGAAATTCTAGGCCCACCAAATTCTGCCCCAAAATTCTCTCATAAACCTTTATTCCAACCAACCAATCTGTTTATACTTCTCTTGACATCTCAAGCTCCCTATGTCTAAGCCTTTGTTTTTCTCATTGTATGCGTTTAGAATACCTCCACTTGTTTATTAGTCATCATTCTCTCTGTCAGTGCTATACTCAAACCCTTCATAAGCACTTCTCTGTCTGCCCCAACACTTAGAAATGTTTCCCTTCTGACTGTTGAACTTAAAATCGGTACTCTCATGAACTTCCCAATACATACCAGACAAACTACAAATCTGCATGGCTAGAGAAATTGTAAAGGCATTCAGCTTGGTCGTTCAACAGTCGATGTTGAAGTGATAAAACTGGGTATTTTGAGAGCAGATGTTAAAGGGAACTCACTCTTCTGCACATGCATGGTGATCAAACAAGAAAGATGATGAGGAAAAAAGAGAAAAGAATTGAGTAGTTTCCAAGAGTGAGTCAAGGACTTGTCAATCATAGAGCAGAGATGGTCAAATGTTAAAGTAGTTTTATAGTCACATAAATTAAATGTGACATCCAAAATTACCTCCAAAATTCAAAAATTCTGTTACTCAAAATTAGCTCAATAAATCCTTTATATAGACTCCAAAGCTCTAAAATAACTCCATAGGCCACCATGGTAATTTAAAACAAAAGCGATGTTAACTTTAAAATATAAAAACACGAATGTATAATAAAATTACAATTTATTTCTAGATATTTTGACCAAGATTCTGGATTAGTTCAGAACTTTCTGTTTTTCTTTCCTTCTGATTTGCTGACAACACACACCTGTTGTTAGTCCTTCAGTACTAACACTACAGAAAGCTGAGTGCACTATGCAGTAGAACTGCACAAGGTGTCATCATAAACCAGTGTTTACATATACACACTCAGCAAATACAAACATGTTGGCACTATTATCCATTAATGTTTGGGAGAAGACACATTTCAATTTTAGCGTCTTGTTGGAACAAGGATCACACACTGAAAGCCTTTAAGACCAACGACATGCATGAGTGCAGTGGGAAGAGTGCATGCATATCACATGTGTACTGTACAGAATGTGGACAGGTGTCAGGGATTCTAGCAAACATTGGCCAGAGCCGCCCTTTAGGAGCTGCTTTTACTTTACTCCAGGCAATTTTACCTGTTCAGAATGTTGGCTTAATGCAGCCATATCTTCCAAGTTTTCAGGAGAAGCTAGAAACCTCAACATCTTGATGTGATATGTAAAGATTTTAAAAGTTGGCTCAAATTCTTCTAAAAATATTATGGATCAAACTGAACACATCTGTGGTCCTGGTATGAACTGCAAAACCACCACTTTGTAATTTTGTTCTAGATATCTGTGACGGTACTCTTCAGTGTCACTTCAATTCAACATCAAAAACTTATCTATAAGGTGTTAAAAATAACCAATACACTTTTTAGAATACATTTCCACATGGCTGAAAAAATCCTTATTTAAAAATAACAGTAAAGGCTTTGGAACGATATGTGAAAACCAAGAAGCCAGGGGCAGGAGTTTTTAAGAGAAAATGTAGATTACATGATATTCTTGCCCCTATTTCATTCAGTGTATGCCCTCTGGGCTGAATATATTTCTAAAGCAATAATCTAGATGTCATCTCTAGGTCCTCTGTTTGAGCAGAGATTTTGAAAGCTACCATATTTTTAGAATTCTTTCACTGAGATTGCTATTGCCACTATTAATCCTTTAGTTTCTGCCCATTTCAGAAAGGCCCTGTGAAAATAGTCTCTGAGCGGCAACACCTTGATAAATCTGAGAAACTTCTGGTCCTCACAGGCTATATATGTAAAAGGCTTTTACAATGTGCGTTGTTCAACAAAAGTCACAAAATATTGCCCTACATCCAACTAAATCCTGAATTTTCAGTAACAGAATTCAAAGGGAATTTAGTTCATATTCTTTTTGTTAAAAGAATGACTGGAGCTAACTGTGTGCCCATGTAACCTCATAGGGCCTTTTCCTAATGACTAATAGCCATGTTTCTTTTCAGCAATTAACATAACTCAAAAATTGAGAAGGAAAAAATATGCTCTTAACTTAGAAGTCAGTCAGCCAGAGTATGTTCTGAATGCTTCACACAGTAAAGGTGCTTTTGTTTTCATTAAAGGAGAGAGACCACAGCAGAAGCTTCCTTCCTGCAGTGAAGCAGGTTTACAATAGCTATTACCTTCAAAAGGAGAGGGAAAAAAAGGGAAGGGGAAAGGTACCAAAACAAACACACAAGCACATGCTAAGGCAATGAATACAAAAGAGCAAAGAGGAGGAGAAGACAAAAAGGAGAGCAGTTTTATCATCCTCTGGTCCTGTCTGTCTTTGTCCCTTTTTCATTGTTGTGCATTTAGAATGTTGCATTTTTTCCTCAAAACTTTACAACAGAACCTGATTATTTTGATTAAAGTGTGCTTTGCCCTCCTGTACAAGAAATTTTATTTCACATTTTAATTGGATAATTCAAAGTTTTTCCCATCATATTTTTAGCGGTTTTTCTTGGCATTTTTTAGAAATAAAAAACAATGAAAATTTTTAATGCCAACTGAATAAAAGATTTTGAGAATTACAGAAAGTGCTTCTGCGCTGTATGCTCTTTCCTCCAGTTCTAAGCACATGTGTTGGTTTTCTTTATGAGAATGTTTCCCATTTTAATTCATTATCAGTCTCCAAATCCCACCTCTACCCACTCAGTAAAGTTCTCCAGCAATGGCCAAAGGCTCTGCAAGGGTCCTCTGCAGTATCCTCCACTACTCTCTCCTCTTGCTTTTCATCAACAAGGAACTTTCTGCTGCATGATGGAAGAGTGGTTGAGATAAAATTACTCTCGACACTCAGAATAGTTTAAAATAATAAGAATTTGAAATACATAACTATCATTGATTTTCAAGCAAAGGGGAATGAAAGATTGAAAGGAGAATGAAAGATTAAATGAACAAACTCTTCTTAGAATGTTCTTGAAATAGGTTAATTTATACTTTCTAATTTATACTTCCTAAAACATCTATATTGGCATTTTGTAGTACACAAATACTGCTCTTCTACCAACCAATCAGTTTTAAATAAGTATTATTTAAATGATCATTTAAAAACCATTAGAAGCTAATTTCAGCTTTTACATCTCAAGAATCACTTATCAGAGCAGTTGGTTGAACTTTACAAGGCAGAAGGAAGATATTTCCTACTTTGTTTAAAATAAAGGAGAAAAGTAATCATTCATATTTGATTCTGAAATGCCAGTTTAATGCTGTTGTTGCAAGATGTAGCTACCTGGCTGTCATCTCTTTTTTTCAGAATTTGGGAGGAAAGAGATGTGTATAGAGTTTGAATAACTATTCAGGATGATTCAAGAATGACAATTGCTTATGATTAGTGAAAGCAGTCAAATATAAGACATTCATTTTCAAGAGAAGGAATAAGATGGAAATTTCTTGTTTCATCATTTGAGAGAAAGTGACCAGGAAGGCAAATACAGAGGCAGAGTGCTAAAAAAAAACTGCTGTCTGAGCCAGAAAAATTTTTAATAGGTAGAGAACATGCCTCGTGACTAGTAGCTCTGGGCAAAATTGATGGTATTTTGATCCCAAAATGCAGAGAACACCTAGAACTTTATGTTAGCACTGAGAATGAATTAATTCCAAAGTAAGAAATAGAGGTGAGTTAGAAAGAAACTTTATTATCCAATGTTAAGATAAAAAGAGGAATCACATAAAATTACTAATGTTAGTTTAGTGACTAATATCAAATATATAGATAATTAAAATATTTTAAAAACAGAAAAACAGTATATACAAGCATAATACTATTCTTTAATGTATATTTTTAATTCTGATATGTAATTATTTAACAAACATATTTAATTTCTTAAATAAGGATGAAGTGGAAAATGTAGATGTGAATGAAACATTTAATAAACCATACCTATAGGATGATATAATACTTTTTCGATATTTATAGTCAGAATATCTGAGTTCTGCACAAGGCTATTCTTTTTAACATATCTACTTATTTCTGAGGGTTTCTGTCTAGGTAGAGCCTAACATGTTAGGTCAGAACCAGCAGACTCCAGCTGGTGGGGGTATGGGTGGTTATAATTCTTGCCGCCTCTGACAGATGGAAGCATTGGTGGGTGTTTCCAGAACTGGACTTCCCATTGAAATGAACTGTGCAGAAAACAGCTGGTCACTGAAACTCGCATCAGTTAATTGTTCAAACCTGAGTTACAAGGACACTGCAGAGGGATAGCCAGATGGCGTGAAGTTGAAAGACTAAATAAAGCAAAAGAGCAGTGAGGGAAGAAAATAAAGTAAGAGTTAAGCTGACAAACCAGGTACATTATCAGTACTACTAGTCAAAAATCATATAATATTACTGCTAACACTTCCAAATATTAACTGAAGGATCTTAGAAAAGTGACCCACATAATGATGCTAGACTTCTTCAGAAATGTCTGTTTGAGAAACTAAGATCCATATAAATATTCTACAAAAGGGGGTCAGCAAACTTTTTCTGTAAGGAGTCAGATAATAAATATTTTAGTTGTTGTGGTCTGCTGCATTTACTCAACTCTGTCATTGTAGTGCAAAAGCAGATATATATAATATGTAAATTAGTGAGTGTGGCTGCGTTCCAACAAAACTTTCTTTATCAGATTGAAATTTGAATTTCATATAATTTTAACATGATACAAAATATCATTCTTAAATTTTTTTTTGTCACTTAAAAATGTAAACCCATATTTAACCCCATGGATTTTATAAAAAGAGGCAATAGCATTGGTACAGCCACTATGGAAAGCGGTATGGAGGTTCCTCAAAAAACTAAGAATTGACCGACCATATGATCCAGCAATCCCTCTCCTGGGTTTTTACCCAAAAGACTTGAAAACATATTCGAAAAGATATCTGCACACTGATATTTATAGCAGCATTATTCACAGTGGCCTGGACATGGAAGGGACTGAAGTGTCCTATGATAGATGATTGGCTAAAGAAGCTGTGGTACATATATACAATGGAACATTACTCAGCCATAAGAAGAGATGAAATACTGCCATTTGCAACAACATGGATTGACCTTGAAATGATCATATTAAGCAAAATAAGTTAGATAGAAAAGATTGAAAATCACATGATATCACATATAGGGACTATAAACCTAAAAACAATGAATGAACAGAACAATCAAGCAGAGACTCATGGACATGGACAATGGACTAGTGATTACCAGAAGGGAGCGGGGAAGGGAAAAATAAAAAATAAAATGTCAAAAAAATTATATATATAGCATGAAAAAAAAATCAACTGGCTTAAAAAAAAAAAAAAAGAGGTCATAGGACAAATGTGGCCCATGAACCAAAGTTTACTGACCCTTGTTCTAAAGTTATGTCAATCAAAGCAACTTTATTATAAATGTCATGATAATAATGAGAATGCCTGTAATAACAGAATTTCAAAATATAATTTGCTAAAGGTTTTCAAGCACATTATATATTAAGTTGATGTGGCAGATTAATCACATATGGCACTGGTCCTTCATCTCTCCCTGTGTGCATGACCACTGCCATAACTTTGCAGTTCCTTACAGTAAGTTTAAAGTATATTCCACTGCCCTGTATTCTGAGTTCAGCCATGTTGTTTGCTTTGGCCAAAGGTAAGTTTGCAATGTGACACAAGCAGAAACTTGAAAAATGGTTAAATGCTTCCACTTAGTGCTTGTCCTTCAGTATTACCATGAGAACATACTGGAGATAAGCTGCTGAAAAATAAAAAATAAAGAGGTGATAAATGAAATTGAAGGACTTAATGGATAGGGAGATATTCTATGATCATCATTAGAAAGACAATATCAAGATGTCAGTTCTCTCAAACTTGATCTATAGATTAAATAAAATCCCAATCAAAAATCCAACAAGTATTTTGTAGACATTGACAAACTGGTTCTAAAGTTTACATGGAGTTAAAGAAGACCCCAAATAGCCAACATATTCTTGAAGAAAAAAAAAGTTGGAGGACTGACACTACTTGACTTCAGGACTTACTATAAAGCTACAGTATTTCAAAAGTGTGAAATTGGTGAAAGAATAGACAAATAGATGTGACAGAATAAAGAGGCCGGAAATAGACCCACATACATATAGTTAATAATTTTTGACATAAGAACAAAGACAACACATTGAACAAGAGTAATGGTGCTGAAACAGCTAGACATCCGCAGGCAAAGAAAATGAATCTAGGCACATTTTACATCATTTACAAAAATTAAAACAAACTGGATCACAAATCTAAATATAAAATCCAAAACTATAACACTTATAGGAGATAGTAGAGATGAAAACATAGATGACCTTAGTATGGCAATGACTTTTTAGATTCAAGTACTATTTGTGAAAGAAGTCAATGATAAGGTGCACTTTATTAAAATGAAAAGTTTTTGCTCTGTAAAAGGCATTTCAAGAGAATGAAAAGATAAGCCACAGACTGGGGAAAAAAATTTTGCAAATAACATACCTAATAAAGATCTGTTATCTTACATATAGAAAGAACTCTTAAAATTCAACAACAATAAAACAAATAACAAAAAATAACCTAAAAATTAGGACAAAGGCTTTAACAGACACCTCACCAAAGAGCATATACAGATGGCAAATAAATATGTGAAAAGATACTCAACATCATTTGTTATCAGGGAAATACAAATTAAAACAATAATGAAGTACTATGACACATCTATTAAAATGGGCAAAATCTGGAATACTGACACCACCAAATGCTGACTGCACCAAACAGGAAAACTCAATCATTGCTGCTCAGAATGAAAAAGGCAGTTTCTCGGAAAGATAGTTGTCAGTTTCTTACACAACTAAACATAGCCTTACAATATGACCCCGCAATCATATTTCTTGGTATTTACCTCCCAAAATTGAAAATATATATTTACTCAAAAACCTGCACACAGATGTTAATAGTGACTTTGTTAATAATTGCCAAAACTTGGAAACAACCAAGATACCCTTCAGTAGGTGAATGGATAAATAAACTGTTATATAGCCATACAATGGAATATTATTCAGTGTTAACAAAAAAATGAGCTATGAAGCCAAAAAAGACATGGAGTAACCCTAAACACTAAGCCAAACTAAGAGCTATATATTGTCTGATTCTAACTATATGACATTTTAGAAAAATGTAAAACTATGGAGATTGTAAAAGTATCAGTGGTTCCCAAGGGCAGGGTTGTAGGAATGAAGAAGCAGAGTATTGAAGACTTTTAGGGCATTGAAAATACTCTGTATATAATAATGGATATATGTTATTACACATTTGTCCAATTCATAGAATGTACAACATTAAGAGTGAACTCTTATGTAAACTATGGCCTTCGGGTGGTTATGAAGTGTCTATGTAGGTTTATCTTTGGTAAAAGTGTTCTGTTCTCATAAGTAATATTGATAATAGAGAAGGCTAGGCATGGGCTGGGGTAGGAGGTATATGAAAAATCTCTGTACCATCCTCTTAATTGTGCTGCTTAATTTTGCTAAAAATATAAAGTTCTTAAAACACGCTGAGCAAAACTGAGCCCACCCCAGGCCATCAAGATCAGTCAACAGCCCGGCAACCATAAAAAGATGAGAAAGTACAACCAAGATCAGAAAAATCACCCTGTGAATGCATAGCTGATCTCAGACACATGAGTAAACCATTCAAGATCAGCTGACCCTTGCTTATTTGGGAGCTAAATATATATTCATAAATACAAGCAAATTAAATTCTGTGGCTGTTTATTAAGTAACATTACAGTGGCAACACATAACTGGGGTAGCAGAGTAGATATTTTTATTTTTTTACAAAGAATAAAATTTAGCCAGGTTCTGAGCAGGATTTGTGAAAATTCTAAAATTTTGAAATCCAGATGAATTTCTGAGAATTCTTTCACACCATAAATTTCTTTATTTCCCAGAGAAAACAGATAACTCAGTTAAAAAATGAGCCAAAGGCTTTACCAAATACCTCCCCAAAGAAGATATACATATGGCAAGCAAATATGTGAAAAGACGCTGTACATCATGTGGTTAGTAATTGATATAGCTACACTCAAGACTTTGGATCTTTAATTGAAATCTGAGTTCAAAGAAATGCAGAAACTAATAAGATGTAAGAGACAAGCATGCTTACTATTTAGATGAATTTACAATGAGGCAATTTAAGAGTTCTAAAATTATTCTTTAAATAAAGATCTATGTTTGCATTTAACAAATTTACAAGTATTTTTCAAAGCAAAATGTATAGATTTATCTACTCAAACTCTAGTATGAGAAATAACTTAATTCAATTATTCCCCTAGAGTAAAGGAGAATGTGTTAAAAGACTCAGAAATGAATCTTAATCTTAAATACTGAAAAATGTGATCTTATTCAAACCTTTTGGTCTTTCGAATAAATTCTGCTTAGATTGCAGAAATTTAAATTTATAATTTATAATTAAATTTATAATTAATTCTATTGTATTTGAGATATATAATTAATTCTATTGTATTTGAGATATTTGTTATCTCAAATATTGTTTTAGGTAAATGCTTTTTGCAAATTGCATTGTATAAAGAATCAGAGTCTACAAATACCATTGAACAAGGTTTACTTATTTACCTTTTTAGACTGAATACTACCTCTCTTCAAAGAACTGGTAATAGATGTCTAAGTGGTCTTGGGTACATAAAATTATCTAAAACAACTGAGATTACTTTTAGTGAATATAATGTATGTCAAGTGCTAATGTGAATTCATTTTGAATACAAAGTTAGAAAGAGTTTTATAACTCCATGTGAGATCACATGGGTATTTTAGAAAGTGACTAGGGCATACAGTTCATTTGGGGATTATAAGGAAAATACATAGATTTTTCTTTCTTTTAGAACAATAACTATTTAAAGAATAAACATCATCATTATCAATAGTAATTAATAATTTATGAAGAACTGCCTTTTGTCAAATGTATAGATGTATCTGTAACCCTCAAATCTATATTTTCAGATGAAGACTCTAGTAGTATCAGACCAGTAAATGGTGAAGCCATAGTTTGAATTATATTGGTAACTTTCAAAGCTGTGCCTCTTCTTCTATATAAAGTTACAGCATAAAATGGCGTGGATGTTAGAATGTCAAAGAGCTGTTGCAAAGACTTAATAGTCAATGATTTCTTCACTTATTGAGAAGCCCTAATAATTTAAAATATTTTAAGTCAAATATATGACTTTGGGTGGTAAAAACACAATGTAATATACTTACGGTATATTATAGAATTGTACACTTGAAACTTAGAAATTCTTATTAACCAATATCACCCAAATAAATTCAATAATTTTTTGAAAGATACTTAAATGTAACGCATAGTTAAAGTACTATATTAGCTCGTTAGAGTTTTATTACAGGACTATAGAAATGTAAAACATCCAGCAAGTTAGGAAAACTAGAGATAAAAGAATATATAGAAATTATCTTCCATTATAGAGACAAGAAAACTGGATTCAAAACAGATGTTAGTGTTAAAAAGTCACAGAACACACACAAATCTGAAACCCAATCCAGTGCTTTTTTTTTTTTATTTTTGAGAAAAAAATACATTTTTAAATAGAATAAATACCAATCGCTTAATTGGACCACTGACTTTTGGCTGAGGTTTACTCTGTATACTCACCAGTAGCTATGGACTACCAAAACCTTGTTTCAGTAAGTCCATGACCAATCAGAACTTTAAAAAGATTCATTTTTGACACTAAATGAGATAATATAGAAAAAAAAAAAGACTGCATATGTTGAAATCCAAATCTTTTTGACCTATTTTATCTAGGTCAATATTCTACTTTGAAACTTTCAGGATAAGCACAGAAGAAAAAAAATTGACAAATAACGAAATTGCTTTAAATTTGTTTTAAAAATTGCTAACATTTGTTAAAGGAATACAGAGAGAGGAGAGAGAGAGAGAGAGAGAGAGAGAAAGAGAGAGAGAGAGAGAGACTCCTAGATGAAAAGATTTATATTACAAAATGTCAGATTGCTGAATTCATTTATAAATTTAATGTAATTTCAATCAAAATTAATTCTAAGAATACATTTTAAAAGTCCCTATTCATGTATTTAGTTTTAGTTTTAATTAAATTTACTTGAGATCCTTGTAGTGTCGAATGAAGTTATAAAAAATAATAGCCTTTACCTAATTTCCCCCAAAGTTAACAACTTGCAAAACCATAGTGCATCATCACAAACAGGATTTTGACAGTGATATGAAAAGCACAGAACATTTCTATCACCAGAGAATTTTTCATGTTGTCCTTTTAAGCCACCTTAAATTATTCCTGCCTATACTCCATCATTAATCCTACAGAGACTAATGTTTTCCATATCTATAATTTTATCATTTTAACTTTACATAAATGGTATCAAGTGGTGTGTAACCTTTTGGGACTGACTTTTTTACTCAACTAATTCTCTGAAGCTTTATCCAAATTGTTGCATGTATCAATAAACAGTTAATTCCTTTTTATTGCTGGGTAGTATTCCATCTTACAGACAAACTTCAATCTGTTCCTCCATTTACCTTTTGACCGACAACTGAGTTGTTTCCAGTGTTTAGCTATAATGGACAAAAATTCTATAAAATTCTTGTATGTACAGGTTTTTGTGTGAACATAAGTTTTTATTTCTCTGGGAGAAAAAATGCCCAGGAATTCAATTACCGAGTTATATGGTAGTCTCATGTCTAGTTTTTAAAAGAAACTAGCAAACTGTTTTCCAGTGGCTATACCATTTTATTCACACCAGCAATGTATACATGATCCAGTGTCTTGATGAAATACTTGTTAACATTTCATAGTGTTACATTTTTGTTTGTTTGTTTTTATTAGTCTTTTTGATATAGGTATAGTGACAACTAATTGTAGTTTTAAACTGCATTTCCCTAACGGCTAATGATGTTGAAATGAAAGAAAAAAGGTAAAGAATAAAGAATTCCCTTTAAATCTGAGTTCTGGTAAAAAGAACACACAAACACACACACACATACAGAGGCAGAGAGACATGAATATGCCAAGCTAAAAGAATTATAATTTGAAAATACCAAATTTCCAAAATTCATCTATAAATTTAACACCATTTCAATTAATTTCCCAATACGTTTTTAGCTTGATAAAATAATATAAACTTTATCTGGAGGTGTAATAAAATAAGAGTGCATAGGAAAAATTTGTTAACAAACAGTAATGAATACCAAACTTTGATATATTTAATGTTTATACATATATTTTTATATATTATATGTATTTATTTAATTTTAATGTAAAATTATTATTTTTAATTTTTACAGCAGCTGGTATTCCTCAGGTGGTCTTCCATCCAAGTACTAACCATGCCCGACACTGCTTAGCTTCCAAGATCAGATGAGATCAGGCACGTTCAGGGTGGCATGGCCATAGACAAATATCAAATTATTAAAATAATGTTATACTGGCTCAGAAACAGATAGCTGAAGGAAATAGAATGAAATTCCAAAAACATATACAACCAATTTTTCTTCAGTTTTAGTATTTAAGAAAGATTGTATTTCAATTTATTAATGACATATATGTTGCTTTTGAGAGACAAATTAAAGTCCCCATTATTTTATACAGCAAAATGAAATTTAGATGAATTACAAAATTAAAAGTAAAAATGAAGTCATGAAACATGGTTAAAATTGATGGTGATATTGAATTACTGAAAGTGATTCAATTTATTAATATTTACATGATTTACTAATCACATGGAAAGATAGCCTCTTATTACAGCCATGATGTACATTATTTTCCTATATTTATATATCTGTACTTAAAAAAATCCTTTAACAAATGTAATGCTTTTGGGATTATGAATAAAAGGCATATAAAAGTTAAGTTGTATTTTTATAAAAATCTTGAGAAGTTCTGCTTGAAAGGAACTTAACCTACATCTCAATAAATGGCAGCTTACAAGGAGGTGTTGAAAAAAATAACTACATGGAAACTTCTAATCATTAGCTAGAGCTAGAAAATTAACATTTTTTTTAAGCTTTCCACTCTTAATTTGTGAACAGTTATTTAACTCTTTTTTTGGGGGGGGAAAGACACAACTTCATGTCTTTGCTCTCTCTTCCTTCATCTAATACTTTAATGCTGATAGCATTGTGTCAAGTACTGTACATTTATTCTCTTCTTTAACCGCTACACATATGAAATAGTGCTGAAGTTATTTTTATTTGTTAGTTGGGGGTCCAAAACATGAAAAGATGAGTAAATTGCATGCAGATAATAACTGATAAAGCTAATAAAAAGCCTCAGGACATTACATGTTTTCCTACACAGCTTTCTGAGGAAGGGTTCACCTCTCTTAATAGCGGCTCCTTCTCAGCCTCACTGGTACTTTGTTGTTCATCAAAGTCCTTAGGACCTTTGTACTTGTTTCCTCTGGTAGAAAAACATTCTAACTATATGCATTGTTATGTGATTATTTGTCAACCTTTCAAAGAGGCCTTTTTGATCACATCTTAAGGTGTCCCTTACTTGGCTTAATATTCCTTCATACCTCTGCTCACTTAGATCTAGCCTTGTATTAGTCAATTGGGTATTCACTGTCAGTTTCTACCACTAAAAGTGCCTGTTTTGTTAATTGCTATATTTCTAGCACCAGAATGAATAGATGAATAAGATATTAGCTGCTTATGGAAAATAAATTCAGCAGTACCTGAAAAGGACAATAATTATAAAAATGATCCCTAAAAATATAAAATGTCTTAGTTGATATCTAGAAGCTCGAGACACTCTGGACACCAATGTTTGTTTTTAAGACCCATGCCACAATTAACCTTACCTACTGTGTGCCTATGAAGCCCTGAAACCTGTTGAATGAAACTTACCCGGGTATATAATTATAAGTAGTGTTTTAATCTCAAAATCTACTCCATGGCAGGCAGTGCATTCACTCCAATAACTCTACAATTATTCAAACATGTTTCTTGCAACAAGTCTTAGTCATACCTTCAAAGATTGTGAAAATTTAACTTTAATATACTCAGTAATGAATATTTTTTATCTACTGAGAGTGCACTTGGCCTTAGAAATAGCCGTAAGTCATTTAAAGCCCACCAGGGAGGAAAATGATATAAACAAGCAAACCTTAAGAATTTTCATCAAAAATGATGTGACTAGAACATAACGAGACTCTCCTTTTCATTTATTGCTCATAAAAGGCTCTCTGGAAGAAATTCCGAAATTAGACTGTGAGACTCATTTTGAATGTCATAGCAAACAGGAACCATGATATGGATCCCCTGAGTCACTACATTGGTTGGAGTAACACTTATTTTGATGTTTGAATTACAATATGTTTGATTTATGTTTAAAAATAATAATCTACTTTTATAGTTTATATTACTTGATCTCACAACCTAGAAGAGAAAGTGAGAAAAACAAAATAAAGTTATGCCCAGTTATGCTTGGATTATCCTTTTAGTTACCTTAGCAGTTCTTTCTTACTGGCTAAATTTTATAACATGTAATTAATATGCTTCAATTTTGCACTCAAATGCAAAATATTTCACACTAAATCCAAAGATACTAGAAGGTCCATAGTATCATTTATGAAAGTTAAATTCCAAGTATTACAAAGAGGAATAATTAAAAATTTTGAAATGATTAAGTACTTGGTTTTCTTTATTTAATAAACAAAATCATAGCAATATTTAATGTTTCAGTGAGAGAAAATTGATGAATGAATAATTTTATATCTTACATCTAATTATACATAGTTTAAATCTAAGGAAAACTGAACTTGATTACATTTAAATTTTTACAAAAAGAATAAACAGTAATTTTTAAGTTTTCTCATTTTTGTCATATATATACATATATGCTTCTAGCCATAGCATTCTTCTTTATGATAACTCTGGAGCCCAGCATTAGACCTTTCACCAATACATATTACTGATATAATAGCTGATACCATCAAGGAAACATAAATACATAGGTAAAAATAATTGCATAAATGAATTTTTTATTACTAAATGAAGCAGAATTACTGAGAAAGAGAAACTAGGACTTTAAAATAAATATAGTATACATACTCAAATAGTATAAAAAATAATTATGAGGCAGAAACAAGAAGTCACAAAAAAATTCAAGAATAATTTTAGAAATAAAAAAATAAGGTAGTTAAAATGCATAATAAAGTAGACCAGAAAAGTGCAGGACAGAGAAAACCAAAGAATAAATTAGCTGGAAGATCAAACTGAAATATTACTGCAACAGAAGACAGAAGGAGATAATAAGGAAATATATTTAAAAGAAATACGAAGAGACTCAGACAGGATGTGAAATGCCAATGTCTAGATAATGTAAATCCTAAAAGGAGATTAATAATTTAAATAATAATTTAATTATTAGTAGTAATAATTGAGAGGACATAAATGTGGGGGCATAATAAAGACATTTTCATGTTACAAAGCCTCAGAAAGTTTGCTACATAAAATTAATTTTTGAATCTCTCTTATAAGTATCCAAATGAGAAAGCTAGTAACTATAGGAGGACACTGGGAGTAGAGGAAGTAAATATAGCTTATTATTTTCTGAAATAGAGAGCAGCAAAGAAATAATATATCAAAAATATATTAATAAACTCCCAAAACTTTAATTCTAGGCAATATGAACATTGTCTAAATAAGAGCTAGGGAGGAGAGGGACAAGAGAGATGTTAAAGCATACTAAAGTATGTGTTTTTTTTGGAGAAAAACATGGATAGTGATAAAACGTACATTTTACAAGATTTAATATCAATACAGGTCTTAAGAACAATCTCCATAAACACAAAGGAGAGGGATATGATAATGAAAGGAGGTAAGTAAAATATATAAAAACATGGCAGAAATAAGAATTATTAAAATAAATGTAAATAATTTTTAATTTATCAACAAAAAGATAAATATTTTCAGATTGGATGAGAAATATTTAACAACAGAAGAAACCTAAACAAGAAGAAAGACTACTTTTTAAAAAGGGTGAAAATTACTGAAACAAAAAGCAGTAAAACAAAACAAATGTCCGTTCTTAAAACATATTAATAAAACAAACCTCTGGCAAGTATGACAAAAAGAGAAAGAGTAGATACAAACAAACAACATTCATAAAGAATTATAAAAAAGCATTATACACCTAGAAGAATTTTTTTCAGGTATTCTAAACATATGAACTCTAATAAACTTCAAAACCTATAAGAAATGGTTCTGTATGTTAAAATATTTAAAATGCACAAAGTGGTACATGAAGAAATAGAAAACCTAAACAGATCACTCATTATTAAAAACAGAAATGGAAAAGACTTCCTTTCTTACAATCCAAGGGCATACAAGGGAGTTAATAAAACTCAGTGCTTAATCTTTATTTCCACTAGTTCTAAAACACAGGAAATAAGAGAAAGCAATGTTTCATTTCATGAAAGCTGTATAATCGTAATTGCAAAACTGGATAACAATAAAATGGAAGAATACCATAAGTTATTTCACTCATGAGTATATATGTAAAAACCTTAAATAAAATATTAGCTAACAGAATCCAATAATAGTGCCTAGAATAAAATCTAACAGTTCAATATTTATAACTATAAAAAAATAAAACCTTGTACCATTATAAAAAGGGCAATCTGTTATTTTGATTTAAGAAAAGTACAAAACAAAATTCTACAACTATTTAACATATAAAAGTTCAAGACAATGTCACAAGGAAGAAAAAGAAATAGAAGTTCAAGATTGAAAGGTAATTAAAATTAGGATTCATAAATGGCATGATTATATAAAAAATAGAATTAAAAATTAGAGTTTCTAAGACAGTCTAGCAAAATTTCTAGATTAAATTAAACTTAACAAAAATTATGTATCTCTTCCCAGAGGTATTTATTAAAAAACAAACAAACAAAAAAAGATGGCATTCAAAATTGACTTAAAAAATCTTTTAATATATGTAGAAACTAGTTTTAACAAAGGATATTCAAAACTATTTAAAGAGAATGTTAAAACTCTATAACAGAAATTTCAAAAAATGGAGAAACAATCTATGTTTTTGATTGAGGCACTTGTAATAAAAGAGTTATATAAATTCTAACCCAATTAATTTATACATGAAAGGCAATTCTAAATCTCAATCTGAAATTCCAGGTGGATTTTTAAAAGGTTGTGACAATTATATTTTAAAATTTATACAGAAGAATAGAAGTCCATGAATAGCTATGTTATCTCTGAAAAAGAATGAGGAATCTTGCTCTATTAGATGGTAAAAAAAAAAAAAGACACCAAAACCATAGTAATAAAAAGTGTTATAACACATAAATAAACAAATAGAACAATTAAAAAAAAAAAGACTACAGAGAGACTCATGTATAAACAAGGACTTAATTTACAATAGAATCTTCACAGATCAATGGGGAGAAAACAGATTGTTTATAGACGGTCTTGTTAAAACTAGTTCACTTTATAGGGAAAAAGAAAATTTCTGCTTACTACATATGCAGGAGGGGTTCTCCAGTAGATTTCAAAAATCCAATGTAAGAGGTAAAAGTAAAATTGTGAAAAGATAATATAGGAGAATATCTTGTGACCCAGGGGTGAAGAAGGACTTTTTATTTTAAAGTATATAGCACATAAAAGCACATTAATATCTTAGTTCTGAGACTAGAATCATGAATACTACAATCATAATGAAGGAACAATCTACACAATTTCAAATACAGATTCTTATCAAGTTTTACTGAAAGATGTTGTCTTTGATAAAATTTCAGTTAAAATAATTGGAAAGAAAAGTTTTCTTATAAATCTAGTTTAAATTACGAATTTAGAAAATAAGATAAAGCAAATCAACAACTTTGGAATAATAAGTGATGATAAAGTATCATCAATTCTGCTTAATATTTTTCTAGCTAAGAAAAAGAGTTGATTCATTAGACTTGTTAATATAGTGTGTGTGCATCAGGTAGCATTAAAAATGAATACAGTCAAATAAATAAAATGAAATTGACTTCATCAAAGTTAAGGCTTACTTCTCTTAAATCACATGCAACATCCCTGGAAAATACTTTTTTTTATTTCATGACTCACTGAAAGTGCGTTATATTTTTGGAATGCCTTCTGAAAAGCTAAGGTCATATCAGCTTGCTGATGAACATTTCTGTAATTTGAAAAAGAAAGTTCACAAACCTAATTTTGGCTATAACTGTATTTTCCTCAATTCTATTTTATTTAGATTAGAAGATTGTTTCAAGTGTTTATGATAACACAGTAAGGTTGAGTTACAACATTGATAATGCAAATAAAAATTTGTTATTGGTGATATTCATATCTATACTTTACATTTATACTGATTATTGCTCCCTACTGCAATAATTTAACATATAGTTATTAGTGAAATCACATTGACCTGAAAGTCTTCCTTAACATTTTTCAAAATTATGTGTAAATTTAGAGAAAAAGCATTTATTAACATCTTTACTTACATTTTTATAATGAATATTCTTTACAGCAACATTTCTCTTTAAAAAAACATAAACAAAAGATCCTTAATCATAGGCTAATCACAAGCAGTCTGGAAGATTCATTCGGAATATGTTTATATAATTTCTGGTAGTCTAAATTTTTACAAAAGGCACCCAAAAGCAACTGAGGCTTAATTACCTTGTCCTACTGCATCTCAAGTCACTATATTAAAAGCACTTAGGTTTTCCAGGCAGAAGATTGTCAAAAGGAAAAAGGCTAAGTTTTCTTTTTTCTTTCTTTTTTTTTCTGCAGTCACTGTCAGGTCTTGTCTGGTTTCTTTTACACTATGTACATAAAGGCAATTTTTTTTCCAGATGGACATTTATTCACGTTTTTTATTATTATGGAAAATTTAAAATACATTCACAATTAGAGATAATAGAGTGAAAATATTTGATGCATTTAATACTCAAATACTTATCAACTCTTGAGTAATGTTTCATTTATATCCTTTTCCATATCTACCAAACTTCAGATTATGTTATAGTGAATTTCAGTTGAGATATCATATCATTTCATCTGTACCTATTTCAACATTATTTCTAAAATAATATTTTCTTCAAAATCACACATAATGACGATGCTATTACAGTGCTTTAAAAATTAGCAATATTTCTTGATATTATTAAATATCCAATCAATATATGAATTTTCCTGATTTTTTAAAAATTTGAATGGAGATACAATAAAGTGCACTCATTGCATTTAGTAGAATTATATCGTCTCTTTTTATCTATAAGTTTTAACCTATAAATTGTAAATCTATACACTTAGTCTCCCTCTATTTCAATCTTTTTTTTATAATTAAAACAAAACAAAACTGGGTCATTTGTTCTGAATAGTTTCTACCATTTGGATTTTGTTGACTATATTTTTATGATACTGTTTTCATGCACTTCTGTCATATGATTTCCTATAAATTTTGGTCACTGATCTATTTCAAGTCAGATTATTTTATATACTGTGAATTATAGTTCGACTAGTTTGTTTTGCTATATTTTCAAATGGATAACTATTACAGTACCATTGGTTTAAAAGACTCCTTCCTCCCCTTCTCAAATTACATTGGCACATTTGTCAAAAATCAATTGATCATATATATGCAGGTCTATTTCTCAACTTCATGCTGTTCTATTACTCTATATGACTATCATATATTCTCCATATCAATATTTCTTCCTATCTTTATGAATAAGTTTCTAAGTCCTCTGATTTTTTCCCCAAAGTTGTTTTGGCTATTTTAAGCCCTTTGCACTTCTATATAGATCTTAGAAACAGCTTTTTAATTTCTTTGAAATTACCTATGGGGATTATCCAGACTCTAGAGCTCAATTTGGGAAGAATATTAAAAATATTTCATCATTCAATCTTTCGTAGTTTTCAATAAACAGTTCATGCTCATATTTTGCTAAATTTAGCCCAAAATATTTTATGCATTTGAAACTATGATTTCATTTTTAATTGTTTATTTCTAGTATTAAGAAGTACAGTTGATTTTTGGAAATCAATCTGATATTCAACAATTTCCTAATCTGACTTTTAGTTATAGGAAAAATTTTTTCATCTGTATTTGTAGACAGTCTTAGTTCTTCTTTTCCAATTTTCATACTTTTTATTTGTTTTTTATACTTTAGAACTAGATAATACTTCAGTTGAATATAAGTAATGAGAGTGGGTATCCTTACCTTGTTTTCAACTGGTGGCAAGCATCAGCCTTCATCATTAAGTAGAATGTTATTTATAGGTTTTTTTTTTTGGAGCTATAAAGTTTGAGGAAAAAAATTTATTCTATTGATAGTTTTCTGTTGGTTTTTATCCTGGGTGTGTAAATTATTTTGTTAAATGTTTTTCTTCATCTATTCAAATGATCACATTTTTTTCAGCAAAAAGATCAATTAAATGAAAAAGAAGTAGATTTAAATGTATTAGATATAATGTATTAAAAATGTAAGAAAAGAGCAAGACAATTTGAACATAAGAGGCTGATTTTAATTGTATTACAATTCCTAAAATAAAAAACTTAAAGTATTGTTTAACATCTTTTTAGACACAGCTGAATTAGGAAACATATATAAAGAAAAATGAACTTAATGGTAAGGGCAATAATAACAGACAAAATTTGTTTTAAGGCAAAAGATAATAGAATAAAAGAAGGTCAATACATAATGCCAAGAGAGAAGAAAATAGGTTTTGATATCATTCATGAATACAGATATTAGATTTCTAAATACATTAAATGGGTTGGAACAACTGGTTTTCGAAACAAGGTAAGAAATAGAAAAATGAGAGAGGGAGAGAGGGAATAAAGAAGGAAAGAAGGATAAAAGGGAAGAAGGGATGGAGAAAGGAAGACAGGCAAAACAAAAATTGTATCTGTCCTTATACCATGCACAAAATTGTATATAGTGAATTACTGACCAAGTGTGAAAAATAAAACATATAATAAAGAATGAAAAAAAAATATTACCTCAGAGTAAAGAGATAAAGAATGAAAGAAAAATATTACCTCAGAGTAAAGAGGAACTCTAAAATGAGATGCAAATATAAAGAATAAACAATTGGTAAGAATTGCCAGCATTTGAATTAGAAACTACTCTCACAGAAAAGGAAAAAAAATTCACCATAAACAACATGGAGAAAAAGTCAGTCTGAGAAGACTATTGGCAATGCACATTAACTCTTAAAGACTTTACGTCCTACACATATATGATGAGCCCATAAAATCAATGAGAGATTATTTTCCCTCAAACTGGGTAAAGGAATGAATAAACAATTCTCAAAAGAGGAAACCTTAAATGGCAAATACACACAAAAGATGTTTACATTGACCAATGAGATATGATTGTGCATCATCATACTGAACAAACTAAAAAGTTTTGATAATATCAAATATTTCTGAGGCTATGAAGCAATGTATTTTAAACACTGTTGGAACACAGGTAAATCTCTTGCACTCATTGGGAGAGTAATTTGGTGATATTCAGGAAAGTTGAATGTGTATATTTTTAATACACTAACTCCACTTCTAATTTATATACATTATAAAATTCTTGCATATGTTCATGAAGAGCTGCTCCTGTAAATTAGTTTGGAATAGAGATTTAAAAGAAAGAAAAAGGAACGGAAAAGGGGAAGGGGAAAGGAAGGGAGGCAATGGGGAGGGCAGGGGAGAGAAGAGGAGGGGAGCGGAGGGGAGGGGAGGGAAGAAAAACCTAAATGCCCATAAAGAGAATATTAAGATATTCTTGTATATTCATTTTATTGAATCCTATACATTAATTAAAATAAATGAACTTGTGATACCTGTAACAATATGGATAATCATAACATTGAACAAAATAAACACAGAATATTGAAACATTTTAAAATAATTTATAAAATATTTATAGCTTATAAAATGTGCAAAGCAGTGCCTTACTATTTTTATGGATATCTGCTATGAATGAAGATATATAAATATTTATGGAAATGATTTATATCAAACTCAGGATAGTAGTTTAGCTCTGGGAAATAAAATTTAAAAGTTTTTTTTTTAACTAAAATAATTCTGGCAAAAATTAAATTTGGTAAAGCTACGTAGTGGGTATAGGGATGACAGGAATATTATTTTTATTTTTCTTATATTTGAAATATTTCATAATTATAAAAATATAAATATAAAAAGAAGCCTATTAGCTTAGAAACCCGAACTGAAGAGAGCTAGCAGATAACATTGGCAGAATTAAGGTGCTTGAGTTTCCTGCTTAATGGCAGCATAAGCTCAAGCTAAGCAGCTACAGACAGTAGACAGATGCTGAGGAGGGTGACCAGAACCCCTGCTCTCTTCTGCAACTTGAGCAACACCACTGCCACCATGGTGGGGTTGCATCAAGACACTGGGGAGCGGGCAGATTACAAAGCCATTGAGAGGGACTGTGTGTGAGGAAGGTGGAGGTTTTCTTTTCCTGTTTCTGCAGCACACTGTTCTCTGGAGCTAATACTGAAAGTTTAAGCGACATTTGACTGATTATGTGACAGCCTCTGATGTCAGGGAATGCCAACAATCAACCAGGATCTTTGGGACCAATAGGTTCTATATACGAAAAAGAAAACCCTAAGTAAGTTAAATAGGTACATTTTATATACAGATATTCTATTCTTATACTTTTCTTCAGAGGATATATTCCTTTAGCACTTATATGTTCACATGGATAAGTAGTGCTTCACATTTATTCTGTTACTGGTTAAAAAGTTGATATGTTTAAAATCATATGTTAGGAATCGTGTAGGTATAACTAAACTGAATGTAAAGTATACTGGAAGAAAAACAGAATTCAGAATCTGAAAGTATTTCTAATTATGTGTTCATTTCAGGAAGTGACTTTGCTTCTCTCAAACTTAACATCCAGATATGTAATACCAAAATTATAATTGTTAATATCCATCTCAAAAGATTATTGTGAGGCTTGAAAATGATGAGATATAGAAAAAACTTTGTACAGGTATTTGATACTTGTTTATGTCTATTATACATAGAGATATAGATAGAATGACAGATTGATGATTAGATGATTAGATAGATAGATAGATAGATAGATGATAAATAGACAGACAGACATCCTGAAATGTGGCTAAAATCCTCTGTCTAGGTAATCCAGTAATTCACAGGTTCCCAACCCCAGGGCCGTGGACCAGTACTGGTCTGTGGCCTGTTAAGAACCAGATCACACAGCAGGAACTTCATCTGTATTTGTAGCCACTCTCCAGGGCCAGCATCACCACCTCAGCTCCACCTGAAACCATCAGGCATTAGATTCTCATAGGAGCACCAGTCAAAACTGTTGGGAACTGCTGAAGTAATTCATGCTGGCCAATTGACTGAAATGTAATATTAGTAAAATAGGGTAAAGAAAAATAAATTTGTATTCCTGATCTCAAGTATCTATGTTGTTAAATAATTAAAATATATATTAAATAGGGAAGTCATCGGTTTTGATAGATTATATTACCACAAATATTAATTCATTTACTATGATATTGAACACCTATTTTTTGTGCCATACACTCTACTAGATAATAAATATACAAAGAGATAAAACATAAACATAGTATCCTGCATTTACCTAAATGCTCATACACCTCAAATGTGGTTTTTGTGGTCTAATTTTAGACCACAGGGAGGGTTAGGTATTGCACAGACAGATGAAGGGAAGCAGGTGGTCTTCACTTCCATGTGCCTAAGTGAGTGCAAAGTCTTTTTAAATATAAAAGAAAAAAAATAAGTTCATTAGATTATCTTAGTATTTTATTTTATTTTTTATTTTATTTTAAATGGCTACAGTATCTTGTCTCCCTAAGTGGTCTCCCATCCAAGTACTAACCAGGCCTCATCCTGCCTAGCTTCCAAGTTCAGACAAAATCAGGCATATTCAGGGTGGCATGGGCATAGACTTAGCTTATCTTAATTTATTGTGAGTAATATTCTAATATGGCTATTAGCCTCTGCTTACTTGTTCTATACCCTTAGTTTTACATCCAGATAATATGCCATTTTGCTGGGAATTTTTAACTGTATCAATAATGATGCTAGCCATCTTCTTTTAAAAAAAAATTTTAAAGATTTCTATTGTGTGACAGCTTTATGAACATTTACAAATTCAAATTCAGAAAAGACTTAATCACTTGATCGCTGTTCACTTTTATTATAGAATATCTAATTCCATTACTGTAAATGTTTTGTGTGATAGAACAAATTTTTCACTTTCCAAGTAAATATTCTAGACATGTCAGTTACAAAAAAATGGGGTCCCTAGAAGCTGGCATTCCCAGAAAATAAAAAAAGGAAAATAGTCTACTCATTTACCATGTAGCAATCTGACAATCTGCTTGATTACTCCTTCTTCTGAGTTCAGGAAAGTAGAAGGATCTCTAGTGACACCACCATTATTATTCAGAAACTGTGGGCCAGATTTGGCCTCAACCATGTTTTGTTAGTCTGGCATTGTGTATTTAAAATACTTGAATTCACTGATGATATAAAAAAGCATAAAGAATGTACATAACATTTTATATTCCCTGTTTTGAAAATTTGGCATGTTTAGCAACAGTAGCTATCTTCCATTTCTTCCAGCCCTGATATAATCTTATATTACACCTGGTGTTAGAGCTGTAGGGGGGCAGGAATTATCACAGAGCTAGATTTAGCTCAGAGAACTACAAATAGACATAGTCACCAGGCCCAGTTTCTTTTGAAAAACTAGGTCTGGGTAGCACTAGGTCCACAATCCTTCATGGCAGCAAATAAACTAGAGTTGAGTAGTTAGCTGTCAGTAGTGCCCACCATTCTCTATTGTTCATATCTTGTCTTCTTTAAATTCATTTTCTTCTACCTTCTTTGTTAAATTATATTATTGTTCAAAATATTTGCTACCTCCTTCTAGCTCAGGATTATTTTGACATCAGGCTTGGCAGTGTAACTTACTTTGGCCAAGGAATTGGGATATATGCCACATATAAACAGAAGTTTTAAGAGCCATCATGTGACTGCATTTTTCTCTCTGCCAAGAGATCAAGATTTCCCCAGATGGCAGCTATTTCTTTAGTCTAGACCCAGAATGAAGATGATAAGGAGCATGGCAGCAGGCTCATGATGTGCATGTATTGTGAGCAAAAATCAGTGATTGTTATTGTGAGTCTTTAAGATTTTGGTGTCACTTTCTATTACAGCAGCGTTTAGCCTATGCTTACTCATATATTACTGTAGCTCCTGTAGCCATTTTCTTCTAACCTTGGCAGCCATCACTTGCCTGCCTAAAATAAAGAGGCATTTGATCCAGTGAACCTAATTTGATTTTTTTGAAAAAAGGGAGTCTATAGATATGGTAAAAGTATCTAGCTGTTATATAAAATGGCATAAATGTTTCCTCCTTAGTTTTATAATTTAGAATAACATAGATGTAAATCAATATTAACTGAAGTTCTATGTGCTGGGTATTTTTTCATGCTCTACCTCATTTTAAATGATTAAAATTATTTAATGTCTAATCACTGTTCTCCTACTTCTCAAATAAGTAAATTTATCTTCAGAAATTTAAATGTTTGTATGTGAATATGTATATTTTTTAAGTCCTGAGCTTACATTCATTTTTTCTAAGCCCACTTTATTCTCGAAAGTATAGATTCCAGAAAGTCTTGCTCAAAAAAGCTCAACTCAGTAACATGGCAGCATTTAAGTTTTGCCTGGCTTTTGAGTGGAGATACAAATTCCTTCATGAATCTGTGACATCCCGCGATAAAGTGTTATCTCTGATCTCCCCCACTCAAGATAGATAAATTATATAAATAGAAAAATATAGCTTTGTAAAAATAATGTTTCATATCATCCATGAAGAGTGGTCTTTTATTTTTAGATTATGACTTTTGTGTTTTTATGAAAAAATATGTTCTCCTATGAGAAACAATAATGGTAAATAAAGATATCTTTGTGTAATGTTTTATCTAGAAATATTAATACAACACAGTGTCAGCTCTCAATTTCTGTTATTACTGGCCTTGTGTGGTGGGAACTTGAAAAAACTGTTGTTGTTGTTGTTGTTGTTGTTGTTTTTCTGTAACCCTTTTTAACATAAAATCTCTTCCTTCGATGAAATATTGGACCTGAGGCACTCCTTGTCTCAGGCAAAGGTTTGTTTAAAGAGAAATGAGATGTTCTGAGATTCAAAACGAATATTTAAAACTCAGGGCATAGGTAATTTAAGAGCAATTTTTTTAACTTCAAAAATCATGGTTTTAAATATCAAAGGCCAGAGCTCAGTAGAACTTAAGACATCAAGTTTGTGTCATAAGCTATAGTCACTTAAAAACCTATGAATGGTTGGAATCAATTTTTCTTTCCACTCTTTTTTAAATTAACAAAAATGGGGACAGGAGAGATTAGTTTTAAAGGAAATAAGTCACAAAACCAAAGTGAAAGATTTAGATGTTGATGTGAGTCTTTGAAAGAAGATTTGAACTCTGTTTCTTATATTTATTGCCTTGTTTTCAAGCCTGTTATTTCGAGGTCTAAAAGTCAACAGATTATTTTTGAGATCTTAAAGCTAACAAAACCTGTGTCTCCATCTCTGGGAGAAATAGCATGAAATGGCTATGACATATATAGACAAGCCAGACTTGATAGAACACCCCATCAATCATTTCACAGCTGTCAGATCCTTCCTCGAGAAGGGCTTGGACTTTGTGAGAGAAAGCCAGTAGATCTGAAGGAATTTGTGGTCAGGATAAGGGAGATGCTGGGTGGCCACTGTGGGCCAATGACTTAACCATGGGAGAAATGGACATTTTAAGAGGATGTCTATTGAGATTAATGCTGATAAAAAATCAAAAACAAAACCAGTGCAGATTCTATCTGTTAACTGAAACCAGCCTGAGCAGGGGATAAGACTCAGGACAAGGTCCCCTCTCTCCACCCCCAGATTTCATTGGCACAGCCCAGGAAAGGCAATCCCACATTGACTAAAAATCTTAAATGGAACCAAGAAAACTCTAAATGCAGTGAGTTGCTAATTCTGTGAAATGAAGACCCATGATCAAAATTAATTTCATTTATAGAAAAAAAAGTAGTTTTTACATGTATCATTTTAAAAAATCTAACTTTTGCCCATTATAGGAACTCCCCTATCCAAAATAAAAATCTGGAAACTGATGGCTTTTGATGTCTGTTTCTTTGTGGTATCTATCAGATATGATTTACATCAAAATACAGGCTTTTAGGGTATAGTATCCTGTATAATAAATGACTCTACTTGACCCGCCCTTATAAAGTAAAGGTGAGAGTTTAAAGATTGAAGAGAGAGTTGCCAATTGGTAGTTACTCAGAAGATAAGTGATCCATTTGTGGCTAGGAAACATTTAAATAGCTCATCTGTTATTGATGATATACTATTCTCCAAAAGCAGAACTGCTGCAATTTCTGAGGTAACCAAAGTCACAAAAGGAGAAATGGGTGTGTTGGGCAGTGGTAGCTAGTCAGAGGAAGGTAGGAAGCATCAAGAAGTAACCCTGGAATGTAAAGAAACAGCTAGAGGCATAAGGGCTTCCTGAAGAAAAGAAGTAAAGGGTAAGGGCCACTGCTAGAAGACTGTAGGAGTTCTGTTACTTTCACATGTCTTATTATCTTTATTATGTTTCCTCATAGTGAATGGTAATTAAATTCTTTAAAAGGCAAACAAATCTCATGCTCTGATTTTGAAGATTTAGCAATTAAAGTAGCTTTGATGGGGAGATATAGTTTTTTCATGATCCCATTATATTCATAGATTCAGACATCTAAAAAAAACCCAGCATTATAGCTCTGAAAGAAGATGCCCCAGACTGTAGCTTAGAGGGAGGGAAAAGTGTCTCAGAAAAACAGCTGCAGATCTAGAATCTGATCTACTTAATAGTATGGCAATGATATATCCAAACTCCCAGTGAAGCGTAAAGCCAATTTCTGCCTTCCTATAGATTTATATCTTGACATAAAGTGCCCAGGAAGATGAAACTTTGACATCTTTTGGGAGAAAAACTGCCTTTAAGGTTTCTGACAAAAAATAAATAAATGTAGTGTTTTGGAGAACTTGGTTTCTGTTTGGGGCTGCCAAAAATTAGACAGCAAATATCTCTACATTAATGGTGAAGTGAGCTAAATACACATACTTCAGATTAGACATTTATGTCTTCCTTGAGTCCATTAAAGGAATCTGGGAAGGACAGGGTAATCAATCCTAAGCATCCTTGGGCTATAGATTGTCTCATTGTTCTATAGGGATTGGCTTCTGAGTGACATGAGGACGCAGAGCAGTGGGTGAGAGCTTCAAGAGGAGCAGGTGCTAATAGATTTGGAGAGAACCCTGTTCGCACTCATGGATCACAGCGGTGAAAGAATGCAACCTTGTGACTAGCAAAAGGCAAAAAGAGATGATCCAAGCCAGCAGAAGGAAATGAGACATGGCCACAAGGGCATAGTGAAAGTGAAAGTGGGGTACTCCAAGGAGTCTCAAAAATATTTGAGGTCAGTGCCAAGGTTCTGCTGTCATTCACATGATGAGATAAAATATAGGTATTTGGGCTATATACATTAAATTATATAAGACCTCTAATGGGAAAAATATGCACTAAAAAAATAGACTAAATAAAGTCACATTTGAAAATAAGGCCTTCAAAAATTAACATCAAAGACAAAAATTATAATACTCCAAGTCAATCACAAACACACTCTGGAAGTTTACTGGCTTAATCTAAAATATTTTGTTGGCTCGACCATTACAGCACTTTCCTTCTATGAGGTCAAGAAGGTTTTGAACACAGGATAAGACTGTTTGGCTTTTGAAAATGGTTGTAAGAAGGAAAAAGCTCTATTCTGTCCTTGCTACAATGAGAGAATATTTCTATAATACCTCCCTTTTAAAAGTTCTAAACTTAAAGTCTGGTAGCCAAGTCAGTGGTCAATTCCAGTGACATGTGTTTGTGGGTATGTGTGCATGTGTATATGAGTATGTATCTATACATGTATCCACACATAAATGTGCTGTTAGTCCTCATCTGCAAAGGCCCTACTCTCTCTGTGGTTAACCTCTTGTTTAGTGAGTTCTTGATGACCCCATCAAGGTCATCCTGGTTAGAGTTCTTTACCACAGAGAAGCACAGCTTATACGTTAAGAGGATCAGTGCCCTAAGTTGACATTTTTGAAAGAACAGGTTAGTTCTGGTAGTTTCCATTTAATCATGGTTCTGTAGAACTTGCTGATGAAGGCTTTCCAACTCAGTCAGGAGGTCTCTGAACTCCGTAACTTCATACTGAATGCTGCCTATCTGACCTAGTTCTTCCCAGGGGACAAAAATCCTAAAGGAAACACTGGAACTGAGTCGATGCCTACATATATTGAACAAATGTTCAAAAACCAAGCTCAGAGCCCTGTTTGCCCTGTGTTATGATATCTGTCTGGCTGTTAAGCAATGGTTTCACCTTACTGAGACTAAGACATAAAATGAGGGTAACATCTACCACATGAGGACTCCTAAAAGAACAAAATAAATAATATAAAACAGCATTTAATGCATCATAATTGCTGTCTCCCTATCGCTGAGACTCAGACAACCAAGTTGTCTACATGTCTTCATTCCATCTATGCTGAACTCCACTGCAGTGTAAATTTTGTAGAAGCCGAACACCACTTTCATTAGGTCTAAGTTAGGCCCAGCCTAATTCTTAGTCTATAACCCCTCCCCACGAGATTATTGCTCTAAGAAACCTACTTCTACCTCTGCTTTTGAATATTAAGCCACACCTGTGCAGGAGCTCAACTTTCCTTGAATTCCCACACCTGCTGGTATTCAGGCCCTTCTGACATACGGATGTCCATCTTCTTTGGAAGCCTCAGACCTCCTCAGCCACTGTGTGCTACAGTTCTCGTAAATGTAGTTACCCTAATGTATATTTTTAAATCTTGTTTTTTAAGACTTTCTCAGCATGCCTTTCCTGCTCTTGGGTCCCCTACCCTCACACTATACATACCCCAACATCCTGTCTCAAAGGCTATGCTTCAAATTCCTGTTAAATGGTTAAGGTCTACCTCTCAGCTTATTTGTCCCCAATGCCAACTGTCTACTACTATTTCTGAGTGTTGTCATCATAGATCTTTAGATGCATCATCACCACATTCTGAGACACTTTTACTTTTTTTGGACATTTTAATTGCCAGACACATGCATCTGCATGCTCTCTAATTTTGCCTTGCTACCTAAGGCACCATGTTTTATTTAGCTGCTAGTTAAATTTTTCCTAACTGTATATACAGCTGCACCAGTGGGGACCTTCCTTGGCTAGTGCAGGCAACTGAGATATTGTGCCCCAGGTCCTGCATGGAGCCCAGTCATCAGGTGAGCCTATCTAATTTTCTAATTCTTTCTTTGCTGGCTGGGACTGATGCTGAGGGCACCCCAGGCCTGGTCATTGGGAACATCTCCTTAATATTTTTCCATGTAGATTGGTCTGGCTTCAGGGGATGGTTAGAGTCTCACATCCAAAATTATTCTTTCCATTCCCACTCTACTATAAGTAATCTGAGGTCAGTAGCCACATCTAAAGATATCATCACTCAGACATAGCAAGAATAAACACAGCTATAAGGTATGACATATTAGGGTGACAGTGCATGGGTACGGAAAGCTGGGGATTGAACTGAGTCTCAGAAGTGATTATTCATTAAAGCTCTGCACATGGAGAAGATTAACTGTACAGCAAAACAAATGTAGATAAAGGTACCCAAGCAGTCCATGTCCAAAGTTAGTGTTCCAAGAAGCTACTATGTCAGAAATGTTCCAACAGATTTTGGCATGTTAGTACCTAAGGTAAAGGGTGATTGATTCCAGCTGAGTGGATGATACACAAAAGCAGTGATAATTCAATGACAAATAGTAATGTCAAGTCATCATTGCTCAGAGAGATCTATCCCTTTGTGTCAGGATCTCAACCAGAAGCTGAACAGCAGGTGTGTGTGTGTGTCAGGGAGAGGAATTCAGAGAACATAGGAGCCAAATACTCAAATGAGGTGAAGACTTATTGTAAAAATGGATTTGGAGCTATGTCCCAGTATGAGGCCTTAAGGCAGCTAACACAGCAGATGAACAGGAGTTAGGAAGCTTTGTGAATGAAAGGTAAAGTGATGCCCAAGGCTTTTCTCAGGCACATCAGTCACTGTCACTGTTAGTAGTGCAGCTGGATGCCAATCAGCTCCAGATAGAGTGGGGATGCTGACCTTCCTCCCTGACCACAGGGAAGTGAGTTTGGGTCTGAAGTTACAATTCACGAGTACATCGATTAAAGAGAAAGGCACAGGATACGGGAAAAGTTATAGTCACAAAGGCACAGGATACACAATATGTTATTACAGTCACACCCCTGCTCAACATCTTTCATGATGCCTCAATGAGGATCAAATTTGAAACCTCAAACTGGTATCTTCAGCCTATCAATCATATGGGATGTCCCAGTCCTCTTGATTCCTGGCCAGATCTTCAATAGTGACCTTCCTGCTCCACATCATGGCATCTCGTACAGCCCCTTAAACTTTCTACTGTTTTTGCCTCATGGCTTTGCTCTAGTTCCTCATCTCTGATTCCCTTTCCTCTTTCTGTTACCTTCCCAATGCCTGTCACATCATCAAAAATGCTGTAGCTCTTTGGTCAGGGGCTATTCATAAAGTACTCTTTTGAACTCTCTGGAATTGTTAGTTTGCTATATAAAAGAGATTGAAATCACCTCAAGGACATAAATTTTTTTCTTACAATTTCTTAGTTCTCTCAAAATCTTACTTCAAAACCTTGCACATGATAGTCTTCAGAAATATTTGATGATTTTCTACACACAAGTTAACAGTCTTCTCAAGGTAAAAGTCAATCAGTGTTTCAGTGGAGAGATGTTTGGTATTACACAATGGCACACTGTTATGCTAGCACTATTCATATTAACATGTTATCTCCATGTTAAGTCAAAAAAATAAAAATTAAAAGCAAAAGCATTTTGTAATAGATTATATATTTTATATTATTATATATTAAATAAAATGTTATATTTTTATATTATATATTATCTTGTATATAATATGCTCTATGTTATTATATGTTATATCCATCTATCACTACCAATATGCCCACAGCTAATTGTAATTCCTTGTTGCTCAACAGTCTTAATTGAGTTCAGTTTTAAGTTTCAAGTTTTAAGTTTTTCTCAACTTTCATAATCTCTACTGTGGCCTTCTTAAGAAAAATAGATAACTAGTAATCCATATCATAAAAAATAATGGTGTTCATATTTATTTGGAGATTTATAAAACACTTTGTATTTCTTAAAGCATTTTCAAACTTTAGTTCCTTTTACAAAGTATCCTTCAATTTTATGAAGCAATGTGAAATACGTATAAGATTTCAAAACTCAGTTTAAAGGTTAAAAATTCTTGTTTTCTTAGAGTTAAGATAATTTATTTTCTTTGAAGCAATCAGGTTGCCTGAGAACAGATTTATGGATGGATAGAATGGTTGGATTTATCTTCATGCTCTGTTTTGAAACTATATTTATTTTATTGCTTGGGATACTTGGGATAATCAATGCTCAAAATGATTGTATAAAGAATTCCAAATGTTGTCTTTAAGACCAAGAGGTGACTCTAAGTACAAATTGTGACAGAAGTTCTAAGCCTGAAAGCCACATCTCCAGATATTTGTGTTGTAGAAACACAGTTTCAAGAGAGGAAAGAACCCAGAAATAGGGGTGGTATAAGATCAAAGTGACTGGAAAATGGTTCAAAGCTATGTGTATAATAATAGGGATAGGAAGAATTGGTTTAATTTATCTTTTAACTTTAATTTTGATTCTGTATTTGTTAATGGAATGGTAATAAAATGGGCTTCCTCTTACTTCATTTCTTCATTTTCATAGGTTATATGAAATTTTCCCCTTGTTTCATTACTAGATATAAAATAGAAAAACATCTTTCTTGTTTTAAGAAGTTAAATGTCAACCTGAATTTATTGATTATATAAATAGCAGTTTGTATATTTAATCCATTTTGTTATTTATCTATTATTTTCCGTATTGCACTTTTCGTATTTCATTCCTTGTTAAGATGAGATGCTTCATTCTTCCGTCCTTCCTTTTTCCTTTGAGAACTAAAAGTTTTAAACATATTTCTTCAAAGAGACCAGAATAACATTTTAGGCAAATCATCTGCAGTTCAACTAAGTACATGATTAAAACAGTACAGATGTTTCATTTTAGGCCTCATTCCTGTCATCACAGTGCATGCTGGTATACCATAAATTGCTACTACGAAAAAGAATGGCAGAGAGATTGAGAGACGGTATTCTTGAAATTAAAGCCACATCTCTTGTTTGTGAAATATGGTAATGTTTCTTGCAACAAGAATTAGAGGCATGCTCCCATTACTTCAGGTAGAAGTTTATTCTCAGGTTATAATGCACAGAAGTACAAAAAGTCTCTGAAGTAACACATTCAGGTTTTAGGTGAACTGAAATTTATTCACTTTTGGTAATTTGTCATGGGTTCTGATGGCCCATAAGAAACTCTAGGTATCTAAATATCTGAAGTTTAAATTTTCCTTATCTGATTCTCTCACTAGTTTCTGCTTCCTATTTCATTGATTATTCCTATCAGCTTCCATGATTTATGTTTTACTCCGCCCTTCTCTAACTTACTACATCACTATAGGATAGAGTCTGTTATATGTATCTTTCTAGCTGGTTACAGGTGGTAATTGCTTGCAAGCAGAATAGGATGGCTAGGGGCCAGAGGTGAGGCCTTTTTTGCATACTATTTTTAGCATTTCAAATTTTTTACTTTATGTATTTATTTTAAATTTACTATATTAATAATGTATTAATATATTAATATTAATGTTAAACAACAATTAAGAGTAATAAAGCATCAATATCAATATTATATATTAAATGATATTGATAATTAATAATGATATATTAATAATTGCTCTAAAGAGCAATTCCTACATGATAACATCATAATAAAAAAGAGGAAAATGAAGAAGAAAGAGGAATAAATCTAAGCTATAAAAGGAAAACAATCCAGAGGTTATTTTCAAAATCAGAATATTATATAATATAGAATGATAACAAAGGTAAAAAATGGGAAAATAACAACAAGCTAATTTATTAACATAAGTAAAACTTGATTAAGAACTGGAACCAGAGCTCAGACTCATTGACTGGAATACCAGACTTATCATATTTCTGTATTAGAAATTAGAGTATGCAGCATGTTTTAATGCAGTGGCTCTGTGAGCCAACAGACCTTACTACAGGTCACAATTTCTGTAGTCTAGAGCAAGTTGATAACAATAACAACAAAAATAAAATTTAAAAAGACTGATTATAAAGCAGGCCTTAGAATCTATAGTATGACACTCTAGAATGCCAGTGCCTGGGTCATTCATAAAAACCTTACTCATAAAACAAGAATTAGACATTATCATAAATTGCATCTAAAAAGAAATAACATTTTATAACATTTCCCATATATATATTAGTGGATAAGAAGGATGGTCCACTGTCACAAAATTATATAATAAACACATTCATCTTAGTTCTGGTAAAGTGAATTTACTTCAAGATATTTTACAGACACAAGGAAGAACCCTTTTCCATTTCAAATACCACGTAATGCTGGGGTTTATCATATCCCTAAAATCAATGCCCAGAAATCATTAGGAAGATAGAGCTATGAAGGGAGAAATAAGAAAGAATTCATCCCTACAAACACAGACATTTGTCAGATTATGAAAAAATGGACAAACCCACCTGACTATGGTACCTCAAATCACAGAAGATTTAAAAAGTCATAAAGGTCTTCTTTAGTAAATGAATTATAAATAATCCCACAATACAAATTGTGAAGAAATGTGATATAATTTTTATTGTATTAAACAAATAATTTTTAAAAATATTTTCTCTAAGATACAACCTAATATTACAACCTAAGGTTAAGTAACAATCTCTTTCTTCCCCCATGATTCTGGCATTTTCTTTTGTAGTCTGTGTAATTAAGTTCTTTCCAGGCAAACAAGCTTCCCACTAGGAAGGTATTTCCAATTTCTCCTAGCTGTAATAGTCACATTTTCACTAGCTCTGTCCTGACAGTTTTAATTCTACACATATAGTTATATTCTAATTTACAGAAATTTTAATTACCACAATAATTTGTGATTTCAGAAACAAGACTAGTGTGGTAGTCCTGCTGATATATAAACCCCACTTAACTACTACTCATTGGTTTTTACCTTTTTTTTTTTTTTTGATATTTGGGTAGGCAGATGCTTTGTCTCTGGAAGACATTAAAACATTGAAATTTTAGAATAATCCTGTATGACTCCTTGACTTTATATAAACTTGCCCTATAGTGCTTCTAGACTTCCTATAGACAGACATGCTATATAAGGGTCTTGTCAACAATCAAAATATGAAGCGATTTGATAGTCATTTGTCAATTCGATTCCAATTTTGCTTTAAGCTTCATTTACCTTAACATAGCTCACTTATTTCTACTCAACCACTGTATTTGACCTACCTTTTATAACTGCAGTTCAACAAAAAAGTGTCACTACCTAAAAGCTTTTTACTAATGAGCCCATTATTTCGAATTTAAATAAATAAGACTATTAGATGGGATATCTAGGAAGTAACATAGATTAAATCCCCTAGTTGAGATTTTCTTTTAGTTTGAAAATAAGAATCTTACTAAGTAATTTCAATAAAAAGTCACCTTCAGCAAGAAAAAGTATAACTTCTTTTGCCTTACCAGAATATTCCTTGAAAAAGCAATATTTCCCACAGAAGATATTTTCCAATGGGACTAATTGGATATTAACCTTACTGGAATTCAATATTATATAACAGAAGACCACTGTTTACTTCTGAAGTATGCATTTTTAATCACAATTCAAGAAGACTAAACAAACAAAAAATAGGTAATAAGTACATTATGTTACACTGTATGCTACATAAAACATTGTTACAATTGTCACTCAGTTTTTTCTTCTTAAAAAAAAAAAGCTTTCTGCTTATACTTCTTTATTTTATTTTTAAAAAGGCAATAAAAAGCACTTAGTGTGTTGTCTTTTTTTTTCTTATAAGCCAGTCTGCTGCTTCCCAGCTCAGTTAATCTACTGATATTTAGAGCTTATATAACTTTATAAACACTGTTTTTACATACATAGAATTTGTAAAATGAACCTTATGAGCTTGCTGTATTGTAACGTAAAGGGTTGAATTTTACTGATCTGGATATCTTTTTTAAAAAGTACATTATAATTATTTTCCTTCAACCTCTTTTCTATGATATTTTAATTTTTATATTTTCAAGCTAGTACTATAATATAAATAAAGAAATCAATGTTACTAGAAAATAGGTTTAGTAATTACAAAACTCTCAGTGATTTTGCATTTCAGCTAAATCGTTCACAATAATACCACAGTAAAATTTATAGTCTTCAAATAGTAACTTGTCATTTTAGCTTATAAAAAGATGACTGATTTGGACAGTAATGTTATAAATGTTAATATATAAAAAGGAATTGGAGTTAGAGGTCAGAAAGTATTTTTATCTTGAAAATATTTATAGTGAATCCGGCTTCATTTCCTGTGGGTTGTTATCCCTTGAGGATTCCTTTGAGATCCAGGTTTAAATGAACCAGAAAACTTAAACTCAAAACTCATCTTACATTGCCAAGATTTGTTCAAAACTCCTATTTCATGAAATCAAGGTCCTGAAATTTTAATGAAACTTGCTATAAACCTAAAGAATGTATGTAAAAAAAAATCAGGTAAATATCAGTATATACACACAGTAAAAATGAATTAATCTATTGGTAAATTATATTTGCTTATCATAATTTCTGCAGATTACATATAGAATAGATAAGTAGCATAAGATATTTAAAAGACATTTTAAATATTAAAAACTTAAAGTTATCTGGGAAGCTTCTCAAGATAGTTGGGGTAGAATAAAAAAATAGAAAAACAAAGTAAAGACTCTTCTTGATCTGTCTTGGATTACCATGAAGTTTAAAATAATTCTGTCATTAGCCATTAATCAAAAATTTAGGTTTTTCTGCCCATATAGAAGTGTTAATAAAGCCAAAGTAGCAAAAAGCAGTATAAAAATTATTAATAATTTTGTTTGGATGAAGATATGAAAACTGCCTGTAAGAATATTCTTAATGCATTTATTTTCAGAGGTTTAAATTTTAACTCCAGAGCATAGCTGACTGAGCATTCCATTGCGTGGAGGAGTAGCTAGATGGTGTGATAAGAAAAAAAAGTTAAAAAAAAAAATAAAATGCCATCTGGTGTGAACAACAATTGAATGAGTAAGAAAACTGTGAATCTTAAAAAAAAAAAAAAGAAAAAAAAAGCTGTTTTTAAATGGGGGTTATTGTCTAAGGGTTTAACAGCAATGAGTTAAAAATAAGAAAAGAAACCACCAAGGTCTCTGATCTATTAGCACTGACAAAGACAAAAGCCAATATCTGAGTTCCTGGAAATTATTCCCAAGAGTTTTCAAAAGCAAGTATATATTTTCTATTTTTCATGGATGAGAACAAAGTGCTTGTGTTTTTATTACTTTTTGTTGATATATTTAAAAAGTATTGTTTGTACATTCTAGCTTGGTGTCGGTTGAGCAGCTGGGATTTTGTGGAGTGACAGCAAATGTGTGGGCAGAACTGAACTCAATATCCTACCAAGTAGGCTACTTCAAGATGGTAGGGTGGCTTGCTAATTGAAATTGTTCTACCAGTTGAACTGAATTTAAACACTTCTCACAAAACAGAGCATACTGGGATGATGAAAAGCTACCAAACTAACCAGTAGTTTGATGTTTAGAATTTCTAGTGTATAATTGAATTCTTGATTTTCAAATGTACTCACTATTCACATGATTTATTTTTTGAAAGTGGTAATGTTTTATATCATGACCTAGTGATGCTTAAGAGTTAGTTACAGTACTTAAAGTGGCTCAGAAAAAGGATGATGTAATTTATACCATGTGTCTATCTTCCCTCTAAACACTTATTATGATTTTTCATTCTTATCTTTCTTGACAGCTCTATAATTTAAAGATACTGTAGTTAGAGTGGTTGCCTGGGAGTCAAAGCAAATAGTGGTACTTGAAATGATAATTTTTAGATATTAATAAAAAAACCATTTCCTCTTAAAAGTCTTTAAAATGCACTAAACTTGGTCTGTGTGGACTTGCACAAAAGAAATGCAAATGCTCCTGTGACTTCATTATTTCGTAACCCTCAGGAAAATCCCATGAGAAGACACTGCACAAAACACATTACACGATGTCTCAGACCATAGAGTTTTGTTATGGCTTCTGTATCTTAAGTGTCATCAGTGTAGTTTTTAAATTCCATATGCTTCCCAGCGATATTCAGATTGGATTTTTCAGCTAGAATGCTAGTCTTTTTGCTGAGATAAGATATATTAGGTTTTTTTGCCCTTCCCAAGATTAATTTAACTCCTCACTTTACAGCTTAGTTGAAATGCTTAATGGACAATCCTATTATGTACATGTGAAATATTGAATACTTATATCAAGGTGTTGATGATCTAAGGAAAATAGACTTTTCATGTATGAGGGTGTCTAGAAGTTAATAGTCTCAATGATTTATTTGAGCTGGTTAGCTAGGCAGTCATCCTCTTCCTTTCTCATAATTCTGCATTTTTCTTTCCAAAGTTGATCTTGACAGAGTAGAATCCCTCTCTGATACAAGTATGCAAGTGGCCACACTCTTTACCCAATAACTTTCAAAAGATTCCTAAAAATTATAGTGATATAACTATGAGAAAAGGCAATATGGTGCCAATAAAGCAACAAAGCAGTTCTTAACAATGTTAATAAGCATCTATTTAATCTTCATCTTCTTTTTTTTCTTTCCTTCTTCTTTTTTTCTTCTTGTACTAGATACCTACCCAATTTGGATTTCTGAAATACACTGCACTGAGAACTAAGGAGCACAGAAATGAGACACAATGCAGAGACTAATATTATTCATTCATTCAACAACTATTTCTGGAGTATGTATTATGTATAGATGCACCTCTAGTTTCATAGAATATATTAGTGAACAAAATAAACAAAAATATCCATCCTTGTGGGGTTTATTTTCTAGTGATAAAGACAAACTATAATAACATAATAAAATTAATATATAAGTAAAATTTACAATATGTGTTGTGAAATGTGACAAGTAATGTGTAAAGCATCTAGCAGGTTAAGGGTTTCAAAAATCTGGGGATGGCAAATGTGAGAAGAGGGATGAGCAGCAAAGATCAATCTTAAACAGTAAGCCTGTTTGAAAAGCTGAAATTTACACAGCTCTGAAGGCATTAAAACCAATTTTTGAATTAGAAGATCTCCAAAACACTTGCATCATATAATTGAGCAAGAAGTACACAGCTAGACTAACCATGACAGAAAATACCAAAAAGCAATACATCTCAAAGAACAAATTAAAAAAACATAGTAGGTCTCTGTGGATATTGAAGGAACGCATAGCACAGAAATGATTAAAATTTAAAGATGATAGTAAGGATTGAATGAAGAGAACTTTTCTGCTGAGAGTGAAGTAAAGTTTAAAGGTAGAAATAAATGCTGCGATAGGAATGAGTAAATCTTTTTAATGAATAAACTTTATTTTATTCTACTGATGACCTAGAAAGACCTTCAAAGTGGGCCTTCTCTGCTTTCAAACATGAAACATACCCTGGGGACTTATGTGAGCCTAGAAAGGTTAATCAGATTAATTAACAGGAATGGCAAATCTGGATTCAACCCATTGACATAATGGAGTAAAAAATGAAAACTTTAAAATTATTAATGACAGCAAATCAGGCTTTGTAGAGTCAGGGAGTCAACAGAACACACCTGGGCATTGGTTTCAAGGCAGTGGTGCTGCAGGAAGAAGGCGACAATAAGAGGGGATACAAAGACAGAACCACAAGCATTGCTGTATTCTGGATGGAAATACAGAGAGAGCACAGAGAATGTCTTTGAACTTAACTTTTAATCTCGCAAAGGAAAACAATATATATATCATTCAGGCAAGCAAAGAATGCTTGATAAACTATAGTTTATGCAGTAAAAGAAGACAATAATTTTAGGCTTAAAAATGTTATTAGTATTTAAAGACTAATAAAAACTTTAATTTCATAATTTGTGCTCAATAGTTGAATTTTTATAGCTTGAGCTCTGAAGCTATTTGCAGAGCATAACTGCCTGTTTGGGTTCTGGAACTACCTACAGAGCCAGCAACTCATTTCCGCCGACTGTACTGTTTAATAAAGTGAATCCCTTGCATTGTTGTTAATACTACCTGTGCTATGATTGTGTGATTAAAGACAGCCTTTTTGTACTACAAGCTGGGGCTGAAACTAGGACCTGATAAATGATTAATCATATTCTGTTCTCACCTCACAACCCTACTTCTTTGATCATTGAGTCAGCAACCATTAAAAGTCCAGTTGCCCCCACCAATCAGAAAATAAATAAAGTTAAGTTTATTTTCTTGTTTTTCCTAGCAACCCATCTCTTTGATTAACAGCTCTTTGCAAATTTTGCCTTTATAAAGCCTGCCCTATTCCCTCCACTTTACAACGTATTATTGGTTCATACCGAAGGCTGTTTCCCAGTTTGCAAATCATTATCTGATTAAACCCTAAATATAAATAATAATTTATAATAATAAATAAATAATAATAAATTTAAATAATTTTAAAAACGATATCTTTGGATTTTTGTTTACATCTTGGATAAATTTCATGCTAGAATGAATACAGTGGTTATAGGATACAGAGAATTAATATAACCCTTAAAGAATTAATATAATTATAAAATGTTTTCCAGGTTGAGATTATATTTAGCAAATAAACTTGTATGATATATCTAGACTAGAGATAATTTAGAGGGATAATTTAATAAGTACATTGAGCCCCTTATACAAGTTTCAAGGTAGGTTAACAGATATATTTAACATTGTCAGACAGTTTGATTTGCATAATTTTTATCAGCATTTAAATTTTGTTTGGTTTATGTTTGGAAGGGTATATAAAAGAATATGTCAACTTTGAATTATTTTTGCCCAAATTCCAACGCATGGAAACAAGAAAAAAAAGTTATACATCTCAATATTTTTATGGAAAACATGTCAAATCTGAAAGAATCTCATTGAAAATTTGTACCTTTTTCTTTCATGCTATAATAAATATGTATTTTTAAATCTTCGTTTAAAAATTTAACTGGATTATTTTTGCTTCTTTATTTGTTTGAACTTGCCAAGAATTAGTTCCCTTATATTCAACTTCCAGGCCAAGTTAAAAACAAAAAACAAAAAACCCAAAGCAACAGCAGCATCACCAACTAATTATTTTCTTAGATGATTCATCCCCAAGACTCTTCTACTACAAACACGATATGATCTCAGAACAGGAGTCCATTGATGTGATACTCTGGCCCTCCTGATTTCTAAATATGATATGTTGCTTATCCTATGTAAAATTATATTTAACCTTCTTAAGAGGAAGGCATTTATGATTTCCAAAGAACAAATTAAAATGGAAATGGAAATTTATGATACCTTTTCCACAGCTAAGCTATTTTCTACCAACACAGTATATTATTATTTAATATTCTATAAAGAGAATGATGTATAAAAGAGGTAAGCAAAATAGAGAAGTAATTAACATTTTTCTGTTTATGTTAAATCCCGCAGATTAGCTTTTCTTCTGCTGTCTCTTTCTTGCCATAATTTATATTTCTACTTGTCAGTCAGACTTGATCTATTTAACTGATCGTTATATTCACCTAAGATGGAGGCCGACTATGTCTCCATTATTAAAATATTACCTCAAAAATATTAAAAGGAATGCATTTCTATAACCAATTGAATTTTCAACAAAAACTATATTTTTAATGCTAAATTAAAGTGAAAAAATGATCACTTAAGGACTAACCAAGCAATGTCTAACTACATGTATTTATGGAGAACACAGAGAAGGATTTTCAAAAAGAAAATACAACTTTTTTTTTCAAATATTTATTTGCTTGTTTTCTAGTATATACCTTGCATTTTAAAAAAAGTCAGTGAATGTCCTATCTTTGTCTAATGGCTTTTCATTATCAATGTTTAAATAAGTCATTTTTCAGCTGAAAATCTAGAGTTAAAATAACTAAGCAGAAGTTTCCTAAATAAATTTCTGTTTTTAGGCAGGATCATATTTTGAAATTACCCAGGGATTTTATCTGTGATAGGGAAATCCATTCAGTTAGAAGGGGAAATTTTTCACCATAATGGCATTAAAAATTTCTTTATCTTTGTTACTGTTGGGGTCCAGAGCAGGCAACCCCAAAATATCACACAATGGCATATTATTTTGAATTAAAATCACATGAGAAGCAGCAAGAACAGGAAGAGCTCTCTGACTCTCTTTTGTCTAAATTCTGGGAATAAATCTCACATGGAAGGTGCCCTCCCTACTATAAAAGGGCTAACAAGCAATTGGATTAACAGAGACAGCCTTATAGCCAGAGATAGAGAAGCTAGAGCTGAGAAGCCTATGTAAACAAATCCTTGTTAATTTTACTAATTTACTGCCCTAAGCCTACATTCTACTATGTACCCCAACAACTGTGCTCCTCTGTCCTTTCAATTTCTCACAAATTTATTGTTTCTTTGTTTAAAAAACATGAAGAGGTGCCTGTTTCAATCATTTCTTTGAGCCTCATTTTATGATCTGAGCATCATATCATGGCCTACTGTGTACTTGTATTGTTTTTCTCCTGCAACTAGTCTTGTGTCAATTTTATTTTTATTGTCTAGCTGTGAGAACTAAAGAGTATTGAAGTGAATTCTTCCTTACCCTGAGATTACAAATGATATTACAGTTTCATATCAACAACAATATTGTAAATATCCTAAACTATTACCCTCATCACCTTTGTTCTTCTTTATTTAATGTTATTAAAAATATTTATATATAATAAATTTCATATTTTTAAAACCATCTAAATAATAAGATAATGACAGTTTCCTCTGAGGTTCTTTTTTTTCTTTTTTCTTCTCTTTCATTTTTTTAAATTTGAAGCATTATTTCAAGTTGGATTTCATAGACTTCACCTGAATGTTAAAGGGGTACATAGCACAATGGAAGATTAAGAAATTCTGACTAATAATAGTCCATTCTAGTTTGATTTATAAAAAATTCTTTTAAATTCATCAAAAAAACATTTAATCATTAAAGGATTGCCCTGAATTTTACAAATTCATGTAGTTAGATTCTGATCTTTTTTTCTCTTCCTTCTTTGTTAATTATGAGGATGGATAACATGTGTTGAGGGATGTTCTACCATTTGTTCTCTGCATCATATCAAACATTATATATGTATATATGCATACATATATACATATATATACATATATATGTATACATACACACACACAAATATGTTAGTTTGACCTGCTTTGATGTGACAAATGTGTATATTCAGTTTCCTCAATACAACTTTCTTTCATAGTCATTTTCTACATTTGAAATGTATCTTGTAATTTCACAGATGTTCATAAAATCAGATTAGAAAGTATGATTCAAACCATGACATAAAGATGCTCCTTCCCTAAAATCTGAATCATGAGCAAAGGGCAAAGAGACTGAAAATGTTGGATTTTCTAGTCTATTTAAATAGGTGTTAGTGAATTGAACTTTGGGTTGAGTTGACAAAACCATAATATTATTTCAGTAAATTTCTCATTTATGTTAGCTGGAGTCATTTCTTTTGAAACTCAAAACTAACTCTGTAATCCCTCAGTTGGCACCCTAGAGGAATTGCTGCAGATGAGACTTCCATTTTACTATTTTTAAATTAGTTTGAAAAAGCTGCTCACTTTTCTTTGCTAATAAGATTTCCTGAAGGAATGACTTGGGTTTAAGAGTTATTTCTCATTCTTATTTAGCTTTTCTTTTTACTCCTTCTTCCTCGCTAACAGTTTAACAAACTCATTGTTGGTACATAGTTAAGTTGTAAAAGTTCTATTTGTAGAGTGAAGGGGAGCAGAATTTGTCGCCTCAAAATATGCCTCTTTGGCATAAGTATTATATTAAACTGGTTATTTTTAAGAAACTGCAGTCAATGGAAAAGCTCTGAAAACAGTAGAATGTACTCTTTTATAATAGAAATTTACTTTCATAAGGGAGACCTCCCTTTATTTCTCCCTTACACTTCTCTCTCTCTCTGTACCTGGATGACTCAATATCTAAAAATTTATTAATGAAGAAATTGTGGACTTAAATCTGCATAAGAACTTTACCCTTGTTTACTGTGCTTGGGTTGATAACGTCCCTTAATTGACTCCCCTTATTCCCTATATCTTCTTTTGTCTTCAGCTGGAGATGGTATTTAACGTTGTGGCTTGGGCCATTTCTGGGAGTTAATACTCAATTTTCCTGGGTCTTTCCTGTGTATACAATAGATTTGCATATCATTAAACTTCTGGGGTCTTTTTGTTCTGTTTCATTTTGTTTTGTTAATTTCTTTTATTAAAGTGAAAGGTCTCAGCCAAAAACCTAACAGGGTAGAGAAAAAAATATTCTTCCTTCCCCACAAAAATAATAGCTTATGAGTTAATCACTTATGTTTTCCTCATGAATTTCAACTTAGCTTGAACAATATATTAAATAACATTACTTGCTTTTAATCTACATAATGCATATAAAAGCATTTTTAACAGGATAAGACACTAATAAAAGAGAATAATACTGATAATTTATTTAATTATTAAATGACAATGATATTTATTATTTTACTACAATACCCTTAGAAATAACCTTTCATTTACCAGAGTGCATAACAAAAACTAGCACAATGATTGTCATAATAATAAGATAAATTTAAGAAGGTAGAAATTAAAAACAGTATTTATGGCCATGCCACCTTGAACATGCCTGATCCCAAGTGATTTTGAAAGCTAAGCAGGCTTGGGCCCGGTTAGTACGTGGATGGAAGACCACCTAGGAATACCAGGTGCCATAGGCATTAGAAAATAAAAAATAAAAACAGAGATGGAAAAGAGGAAATTGTTGCAATAGACCAAGTGAAATAAGTCTTAAAGTGGATGCAAGTGATAGATAGAGAAAAGACGAAAAAGGAAAGGAGAGGAAAAAGAGACATTTCAGAGAGCGAATCAACAACTTTGGCAACAAGTTTCATAAGAAAAGGTGGGTAGGATATGGGAAGTATTTTAAAACATTTAGAAGTGTAGGAAAAAATGAAATTAATGGATGGAAAAGAAAAAGGCTTGGGAGAAAATGGTTAAAATAATTAGTGCAAAATTCAGCAAGAAGAGAGATTGAGGCACTAGTAAGCTTTCCATATGGAGATATCCAAGTAACAGGTAAGAGGTCAGGGATAATTATATAAAATTATAAATTATATAACAGATGTAATTGTTGAAATGATGAGATCAGAAAAGTTAGTCCAGGGACAGAATCTTTAAAATTTTGCATTTATTTTTACTTTTATTTTTAAGAGTTTGGGAGATTTAAGAGAGGAATAGACAAAGAACAGCTGAAAAAGGACACTGAGAAAAGATATTCAGAATAGTCAAATGAAGAGAATATAAATCATTTGAATCCGAATGAATAAAATGCAAAGAAAAAATTGAAGCTATGAAAAAGTCTTTGGATTCAGCCCTTAGCAAGCTTTTGGAAATTTGGGAAAGAAGCTTTGGTAGAGTGCTAAGAACAGGAGTCACTTTGCAAGGAATTCATTTTAGCCCAAAACAAACATGAATTTCCTGGCTACTAAGTTCTACATCGGGAAATCTGTTCCACTGTGCATCCAATGGCTGGCTGGCTGAACAGAAATATGAGGTTTCTTACTGTACAACATTCTTCCTTTTGATGTATAACATTCTTTGCCATTATTTCTTCTCTAGAAAAAAGAGCAATGGAATTAAATTTTTTTCCAAAATAATCTATTTTCTTTTGAACAGAGGACATTTCCTATATGGTTAATGTTTAAATATGCAGTTATTACATAATAAGAAAAATTACCAGTCTGCTTTATTTAATGTAATTTGATGCAATTTTTCTCAGGAGTGTTTAGCTAGAATCCTTGCATGATGCTGTGTGAATGTAGATTTTAATGTAAAGATAATCACAATGAACAGTTCCCAGTTTAACACAGGTGAAGGAATTATAATATATCTACCTTAAGATGTAGTGACAGAAATTTCAATCCCCTTAGATACATCTAAACAAACATTATCATTTTATTATTGACTTAACAAAAATCTTTACCATACTATTTATGTTATGATATGAAATACTAATCATAAAATGTAATCAACTTGGTTTGGGGGAATTAATATCATCAGCTTATACTTGGTAAATCTAAATAATAATCATTTAAAACATTTAGAATTGTTATGTACTATGACCAGAGTAGCTGTCCTATTTATATCTGCTTTATTATTGCTGAATTAAGTAAATTGAGATCCTAGCATTAAGAAAATACTAAGTTAAGAGAAGTAGTTAAGAGAAGCAAGTGACATTTTTAAATTCAATGTTTCACATTTAATTTTAAGGAATAGGTTCTATTGTGATTATGACTAAAGAATTCTGAATTTTAATGTTAATCACCATAAATGAGTTATAAAATAAAAAAGGAATACTTATTTTATTATTTGATAGACTTTGAGATTGATAAGATTTTGTATATCTCTCTTTCCAAATAAATCAAAATTTTAACAGTATGAACTAAATGAGAAGCCAATCTGATTTATAAAAACAACCACATGAGATAGAATAAGTTATCAAAGTTCCAACTTTAATAAAAGTCATAGCTTTGAATGTACACTCTGTGAGAACAATGGCCTTGACCCTTTGTTTGTTGCTGTCACAATATCTAGGACAAATCCTGGCATATATTAGACACTCAATAAATATCACTGTTGAAGTAAGACTTCTCCTACTTCAGTCTCCTTTCTGTAACATCAGAGAAAAATTTCCTCTCTGTTACTTTCTGTTGAAACTGTTAAATAAAACTAAATCAAAACACTCAGAAGACTTGTTTTAAAAAACAATTTAATTTATATATAGGATGTTTTAAAGATGAGATTTGCTCTTAGATAATGCAAATTCATAAACAAACATCAATTAGTCTTTTAGGTAAATAATCACAACATTTAGAAAGTCCAAGTTAGTTATCAATACATAACCAGTAGTAAAATTAGGTCCTGTTTATACTTCACTGTGGAATTTATTTTTCACCATTTGGGAAAGTATAAGGAAAAACATCTCTTGGTTTAAGAATATTTTTCTCTGTTTAATTTTAGTTGCATATTTTTCATTTTTAGATTATTATTTTTCATTTGAATCTGTAAAGCTGTTAGAAAATGTGGAATAAATTACTGAGGTAATCATCTGCTGTTTTACCATTTCCTTCTGGTGCCAGCTAAATTTAAAATGGGAATATCAGTGTTTAGAGATTTAAATGTTAGGCATGATTGAAATAGTATCATTTGAAAGAAAAGCTCCCAGACAAATCTCTCAACATGTATTGAAAAGGCAGCTAATTTTAATGACTACCTTTCATGTTCTCCAATTAGTCTATTTAATGCATTCTTCCCTTTCTAAAAGTGTAGTTTCAGACAGACTACAAATAAAATGATATAGCTTTATTGCTAGAATTTAAACCTGGCAAGGAATACAAAATAAAATGATATCTTTCTGAAATGACTATAGAGTTAGCCACACCCTACTACTTCTGGAAAGGTATATTCCTAGAAGCTTTTGACTGCAAAGGTATCTAAGTTACCATAATTTCTAATTAATGGAACTGTAGTGAAGAGCCAATTATTTTATCAGTGCTCACAAATATGTTACAAAAAATTATGTCAAAAGATTTTTCTCCACTGTGTCCTTGGAGCACATATCAGACCCTAGATTTCTCACAAGGATATACTTTACTAATACTAGTTAAATAGCAGCCAAAGAACATGTTTCTTGGGACAACAGTCAAGTTAGAGAGTTTCTACAATAATTTAGCACTCATCAGACACACTACCATTGAGTGCTATGTTTTCATTCAACCATTCAGTCCTTGTGAGTTTGTATCATGCACTACTGACATGTCCATATTGTCAATGAGTTCACTATACTTGGGCAGACCAAAGCTAGAGTAAGGTTCAATGAGTAAAACTAGAAGTTTTATATACAGATTCTGTTAAGTACAGAAGAAAAGGACAATAATCTATTCTTCCTCTGTTATTTCCATGAGACATATTGAGCTTGGAACATAGTAAGAGCTGAGAATATATTTGTTGAATAAACATGTGAATGGGTATTCTAGAAAGCATGGGACACATACCTTAAGGTAAGGAAAAGTCAGAAAAATCAAAGAAATTCTTGTGAGATTTAAATTCTTGCAATAAAAGTATCTCATTCTGTCAGTAGTCTGATTATGACTACACTTTTATACCTAGAAGGGGTAGACAGCCTGAGCTCCTGGGCAGGCATTAAAGATTGGGCAGGATCTAGGATAAGTAGCAAGGTTATACTGGTATTGAAAGGTATATTATTGAGTCAAACTGAAAAAAATATTTTTGATATAAAAAGCAGGCCAAAAATATTGAAAAATATTGAAGAAATACTTTAGCTTTGAGTAGTTACTTAATTTTATTTGCTTAAAAACTTTTTCTGTAGTTGTATTAATGCTTTAGGCACCAAAATATGTTCAAGTGACTCTGATAAAGCATTATATTTACAGAAAATTATTTCCTATACCAAAGTATTTACCATTGAATCATCTTATAGATTCACCCTTTACATTAAAATATGAGTCAATTTCCAGAAGTTTCAATAAAAACTGAAAGCAAACAACACTAAAAACTTTATTGCCTTTTAGCTAAGCTTTGAACTCTCATGATTTGCTATGTATATGAGAAAGTTTAAGGATACCATTATGGACTCATTTTGAGGCCAAAGAAATATAAATAAAAAATGAGTAAGGATTTAAGGAAGCAAAGGATAACACAAAGAATATTCAAATAAAGTATAATAGGCTGATATAATGAAAAGTTCTTGTCCAATGACCTAAGAAATTTTTTACCTCTTCAAGAGAGAGGGAGAGATACGTCCCTACTCTTTCTCAGATAGTAGGTAAGGATTGGGTCTGGCTTCTTTTACCTCTAGGATTAACGGTCCTTTGTTTTTGAAATTTTAGAGCTCTGACGGGGTTATTAAACTGTATTTACCTATATAAGAAGGTGAGTAGATGCTTTGGGACTCCTGGATGTAAACAAAAGTTGCTCAAGCCAGAGAAGTGCACTGGATTACCTTTCCTGTTAATGGCGATCTGCAACCTAGCCTCACACAAAGTTCCAGGGAAGTGGCACATACCCTGAGTAAGGGTAGGTGCATAAATATTTTGAAATTTGGAGAGAATTATCCAACATAGCAGTGAGGGAGAGAACTTGACAGCAGAAATGTCATCTTTCAAGTACATATCCAGGATAAGGCAAGGTCTGCCTTAAGTGGCAAGCATAATGGATTAACCAATCAAGTCTTCTCAACCCATTTACTTGGACTATGTAAGCCCTAGAGCCTTATCACTGACATGGGTGGAAAGAAGCTGAAAGCCAAGTTTGATTGGATTAAGGACCAAAAGTAAGGGAGAAGGAAGAAAGGAAAGAATCACTCCATTTATAAATTACTACAAGTACAAAAGCTAGAACAAAACTATAAACGATGTAGGCTTGTATATAGATACCTAAAAATCAATTTATAAATTCCTTTTTCAAAAACTAAAGGCGTTACTCAATGTAAATATAAATATCTCTAAGCAGATGCAGTTTCAACTTTAAATTTATTTTCCCAAATTCATGATATTTTAGCGTCTAATGAAGCATATGTAGGTTTACTCCCACAAAAATAAATTCATGTTAAAGAGGCAAAGAGAGCCTAGCTAACATAATTTGAGTAGCTAAATAAAGCTGTTGTGTGTGTGTGTGTGTCTCCATATAAACATCAGTAGAACCATAAAAAATTTGAAAAATATTAAAATGTCATGATGCTGATAATTCTTCTTCATGAGATTCATTTTTTTTCAATTCTGTGTGGCTTCTACCACATGGTAGGTTCTTTGCTATATGTTTGAGGGTTATCTTTATAGGGGCTGGAGGTGACATGTCCTAATTTGTTGACACCACACTGTTTTCCTAACACTAGGTATTTATAAATATAAGGAAAAAGTATTTGTGTGTGTTTTTATATGTGTGTATGCCACAAAATGACAGAAGGCTTGAAATTACCAATGCCCATTATTGATTAGAAAAGTCCACTTTTGGCAACAATCAAGGTTTCTTGTGCGCATACATTTAACTACTAAGTTAATGAAAAGTAAACAAAGCAAAAATCCAGATAGAAGAAAGTGAATTTATGAAAGTCTTGATTATTAGTAAAAGAAAGGTCTAAAATATGGAAATGAAGTCCTTATACTAACTTTTAAAATCTGTCTACCACCCCTTTGTTGTCAAATATTTGTTTACAAGGTCAAGTTCCAAAACATCATAAAATTAATGATTTCCTCTACAATGCAACAAAAGGCTTGATTAATAGAGATCTGTTTTTAAGTTTGGCTCTTATTTATACATTTTTGTTGGCTTTATTCTTCATCACATCCATGATATTACAGAATTTTTATAGTATTTCTAAAAATGTTATTGTTCTTAAAAATATTATGTGGTTAACTGTGCATATTAGTTTCCAAATGTTGGGTTCTTTCTTGAAAGCAGCAAAAAATTTTATGGCACATAATGACATACTATGATTAATCCTGGTATCTATTAACTTTTAAAAAGTTTAATCAGTTCTTTCTTTTTGAGAAAAAGCCCCTCGAAAAGACGACTGGCATATCTGATATAGATCTTAGTCAAGCTGGTTACACAATGGGTTTATTTCTGATTTTTAACATCGGTATTTGTTTAGTTACTACTAAATACATAGCTGTACTAGATGATATTTGGTTTATATCAAACATGAGTCAAAGGTGATGGGCACTTTTGGGTGAGTATATCAATGCCTGCTTACATGTGTGGTAGCCTTTAACAAATTTCACATTTTTCCACTCATGAATGAAGAAGACATATATATTGTCACAAATTCATCTGCAGAGGGAGTCTTTACCTATTATGCAAATATGTTATGTGACCTAGCATAGTCTCAAATTGTCTTAAGGAAATCTGAAAAAGATTTCCAAATTAACCAATGTTATTTATTTTCTGTCTTTGCTCTCAAGATAAATGACAGTAGAACAATAAAACATGGTAAGAGATCAAGTTGATGGTCACCAGATGGCAGGGTGTCTGGGGGATGGGTGAAAAAGGCAGAAAAGGATTAAAAAGTACAAATTGCCAGTTAAAAAAATAGTTACAGGGATGTAAAGTACAGCATAAGAAACATAGTCAAGAATATCGTAATAACTATGTATGGTGTCAGATGGGTACTAGGCTTATTCAGGGTGATCACTTCGTAAGGTATATAAATGTCTAATCACTATGTTGTACACCTGACACTAATATAATCTTATATGTCAATTGTAATTAAAAAAATTTTGTTTTAAAAAAGAAAATAGTAGAAATATGTTAGCTAAAGAATAGCTCAAAGGGGAGAGAAGGTCCATCATTGGTTTTAATTTTAGTCACTCTTACTGTTATTTCCCTTCAGTTTTCTGCCAAAAGTTTGAGCTACACAAATGAGAAATATATAATTTTCAGGCCATTTTTCATAATTTATTTTTGAATGCCTAACATTAAAAATTTCAGAAGGTACAAAGATATAAAATGAAGTCTCCCTCCCATCTATGTTACCCAAATACTCGGCTATCTCTCTGGAGACTTTTGATGGTGTGTGTGTGTGTGTGTGTGTGTGTGTGTGTGTGTGTGTGTGTGCCCAAAAGGTATAATGCTCTATACATTGTTCTTCATTTTGCTTTTTAAAGATTTAACAACTGATCTCTAAAATTATTCCCTATCAATTTAAAATAGTAAAGAGTTTATGAAGAACTCTAACTTTGTGTCTGTCTCTGTCTCTGTCTCTCTGTATCCCTGAATCTCTCTCTCTCTCTCATCTCTCTCACCAGTTGGTTGCCTTTTACCTATCTTGTGGTTGTAAAAAATATTAATCCATATTATTTTCATTGGCATAAATAGAAATCCCAATCTTTTTCTTCAATGAAAAAGTATGTACTTCTGCCATTCCTAGTATGTCTAATTGTACCTGCAGGATACTCTTTTAGATGTAAAATTACTCAGTTAAAGAATATGTATATTTGAAATTTTAAAGGCTACACTTGAATTCCACTTCATAAAAGTTTTACCAATTTATATTCCTACCAGCAATAGATAAGAGCATTTGGTCCCTACACCCTATAACCACCAAATACAAACATATCATTTTCAACTTGACAGGTGAAAAGTGATTTTTTTGTATCCTGAACATATTTCTCCTATGGTCTTCACTACTACTGTAGTTTTATTGCTCTACATTAAATAATTGTCAAGTTTGGAATTTATAATGATGTAAGATTTAAGGTGTATATTCATTTTTTTCCCAGATGGTTACTGAAATTGTGTACACATTTTAATGAATTCATCCTTTTCTCACAGACTTGGAAAGCTGCTTTTATTATATACTAAAACCTCATAACTAATTAGGTCTTCTGAGATTTTATCTCATATCATTGACTTGTCTTCATAGTTTTACTTACAGCATATTAAAATATGTCTTAATAACTGATAAGAGTATTCCTATTCATTACTTTTTAAATTGAGGATCTTAATTGTTCACATGAACATATTTTAGCAGAGTTATTCCTAGTAAGAAAGCTTATTTCCAGGAGTTGTTATCAAGTTTTATTTATAAAAATACCATGCTGTACATTTAAATATAGAATAATATTCTTCAACATTTCCTTGCCAAGATAAAATATTTAAGTGACATTAGGGATAAAGAGATTTGTGTTAGCAAGAGAGCCATTATTTATGTTAGCAATTTAGTAGGCAAACAGTATTCACATCAAAATATTTCCACGTTTTAAATTATTGACTTAAAACTAATTTCAAATACTTAAATGACTGATTTCAAAACTACATTGGGAGTACAAGCAATTAGTAAATTGAAGACTGACTACCAAAAAAATATACAAAAGTAAATAAAAGATTACTGATTTATTAATCAAAACAAAAAATTGTGGAACATAAAATTTGAGATGAAATGACTAGAATTTTAATTATTTGGAACAAATTTTCTGGAGCTGGGTTCAATTTTGATAAACTATGTCTGTATTTTCTACCATATGGAGAAACACAACAACCGTGGGCATCTACCACCACTCATTTACCTCTTAAGTAAAAACTGTCCTATCTTTCCTCCTATTGAGTAGCTACTGTGGTAACAGCAGCCCACCAATTCCACTCAGCCACTATGTTTGTCTCATAGACATGGATATGGGTGGGCTAGGGAGGAAAAGTTAAGCAAAAGACAGAAGTGAAAGAAATATAATTACTTCATTAGGCAGAGAATGAGAAAGGCCAGCAGTTTCTTTTTTTCTTTTTTCTTTTTTAAGGAGGATAAAGCAAAGTTACCGAATCAAGCCATCAGGCGCTCCATGTGTCAATTTCTTCTGTTTTGGCCAGGAGTAAGTCTTCCAGCTCTTGCAAAGTGTAAATTTAAGCTGTGGCGTTCACTCTGGCCCCATACCCCCAAAACCCTATGAGTAGTCAAATCGCTAATCCTCATTTCCATCCACTAGCAGTCTAACTGGTGCACAAAAGGAACAGAAAGAGGGGTGAAGAGGAGGGAGTGGTTAGTGTTAAAGGGATTTACCAGAGTTCCCTATAGTAACAGCTCCTTTTGTTTGTACATATTCAGAACAGCTACTTCCTTTGGGTTTCTGGTAGTAGGGATATTACAGAGGTAATAGAGAGGAAAAGAAGTACCACTCTGACCATGGAACTTTGTTTCCATAGCCAGATTATTCTTCTTTAAGAGGGTTTAACTTTATATTAGGGTTAAATGTGAATTTTGGCTGTTGGTAACAAGATCTTTTAAAATATAAATTTCACCAAGGAAAGACCTAACTGTGCTGTGATCTACAAGATGTCTTGTGCGAACTTGGATAATAGACCTCCACTCACATGTACTCTTAAGACTTGAAACCATCTTTTCTCTTTCTGCATGGCATACATGCAAACTGCACTACAAGCACCCCAGGAGATATTTCTCTCCCTCTTCCAAAAGCCCACAAATCTCTGTTCACTTCTCCAAGTCCTAGTTAATTCCTCTAATTAGAACTTTTTCTGGCTGCAACGATTTACAAAGTTGAGCTAATGATTAAAAACAAATGTAATGAATATTTATAAACTAATAATATTTGCTAAATTAAGAGTCCTCTTGCCCACATACCGTTATTGTAACCACACAATTAAAGCCTTCTATAGATTATAGTAAAGAAGGGCCATCTCTAAGGGAAAAGTAGAAAAAACTATGATTTCATTTTAAGAAACAAATGCCATAGACATACATACATATATGTAAATAACATGGAAAAATATATTTAAAACACAAACTCCTTATCAATATATCATATGTATATATTTATGCATATATATGTACATGGCATAAAGTAGAAATAACAGTTAAAATTATTGAAGCAAAACATTAAAAATGGCATCTACTGATTGAGTAGTCAAATTGTATAAATACAAACTTAAGATATAAATAAGCAAAACAAGAAGTACAAATGTCCTCATAAACAAATTCATATTAAACATAGGTGTACTATCATGTTTTTAACCCTTTGGGATTTTGGAAATGTGAAGTCCGAACTGAAAGTGATGCTCTTAATTTTTAATTAACATTTTTTCATCATTTGCCTAATGAAGGGCCTTTAAACTTGGTATTTTTAGTAAAATTTATGAAATATCTGTTTTTTTTAATTTGCCAACTGCTGATATTCACAAGTTCTACATCTTAAGCCTCAGTTCATGGCAATTTGATTATATATTTGCCTGAGAATTCTCAAAACAAGTCACTCATATCATCCTGATATTACATTAAATCTGAAAGAACAAACTTTAGTTCAAAATTTGAAGGAATCTAGAGATCAACAAAGATGTTTCTATTATTTAATTAATTATAGAATTCCTGAACATTACTAGTGGATATCGTCTATATGCATAATTATTTGAATTATTTAATAATGGTATTTTAGAATCTAATGATTTTGAACTAACTTCAGTTAATTATAAATTACTATAGGTGAAATTTTTATCTAAAGACAGCACAAATATTCTAATTTCTCTGCTTTATAACTGCTCAATTTGGGGCAAGTTGTCTAACCTCTGTGAGCATCAGTCTCACAAACTCTGAAACAATGACATTAACGCCTTTAGGACATGTTTCTGATTAAATCAATTAAGACAAGTCATGGAAATTCATGCAGAAACTGTAAATCTCATAGGATGGTGTTACAATAATATATACTGTGAGAAAGTAACCAGTTTTCACTTTTTATCTCATAATTATTTTGATCTTCACTTTTATCCTCTTCTTATATTTTTATATGTTATCAGCATGATGATTACATCCAAATCTCTTAATTTAGTCAAATTATTTTCTAAACTTCAGACGTGAATTTCTTAAATGTTTGCAACTGAAGTCCTGTTGATACATCAAATTAATTAAATCCAAATCTAAACAGCTCATTGCATCTTCCAAACAAATTTTTCCTTTCTATCATTATTTCTCATAAAGCCATTATATTTCTTCTGATTCCTAAGGTTCTAAATTTTCAGTTATAATTTCCTTACATCCGGAAGATTAAATTTTATACCTTCACAACTTGGAGCTGTCTCATGTATTTGAGCTCACATTTCCATTTCTGTTCAAGTCTGGTTGGGTTTATTAATTTGCTCAGATTATTTCAGAGAGTCTCCAGAGTTTCAAGTACCCTGACAAACAAATGGCCAACTCCTTTTCCCGAAGAACTGTCTTCCTCAAAGAACTGATGGTTTCTGGCTTACTACTATACAGTCGAAACTTCTTAGCCTAACTCTCAGGGCATTCCATAACCAAAATCCAGCCCATACTTTGTTATTTTCATTGCTCTTGTAAAATGAAACGTCTCATAATCTCCTGACATATTTTATGTATTTACAACTCTGCTTTCTGCAAGTCAGTGCTTAGTCTGTTTTCCTTGCATGTGTAGTCTTCCTCTAACCCAAGTTGGAGAGGTTAAATGTCACTTCTTTATGAGATTTTCCTCAACATCCTCCCTCTTTCAAGGTAGACATCGTAGGTTCTTCCACTGGCACTTATATTTGGCTTTGCATCATTATTATTTTTATTTCTGATTGCCTTGTGAGATTTTTAGATATATTGTTTATTTAGTGTTTACTATAGCAGCTATTATAAGAAACTTTAATATAAAAGGTAGTTAAATGAATAAAATTTCTAAAAATTTAAGTAATTTACACATGACTGTAAATTTCTGATATATCAGTAAAGTATATCTCTGAGTTAAATTCCATTTTTTTCTAACCTTTAGTCTAATTTCATACTTTTGCATCTTCAGTATATTTGTATTTGAATATTTCATGAATAGCTTTAAAAGTATTTGTGTAATGCTATGTGGTTGACAAATAAAATTATTGCTGAGATCTAACTTATGAGTTGTCTTTGCTCTTAAAAAGAATTGTGCAAGAAAGAACAGCCCTTTTCCTTCTTGAAGACAGCTGATGATTGAGACTAACATATGTATCTGGGGACTTGAAATTGGCCAGCTTAAGAAGATAAGCCTGCAGGCTGAAGTAGAGAAGCATAAAAATAAGAAGAACCTGGGTCCATGATGATATAATTGAGCTGTTGAATTACCAATCCTGGATCTGTTCCACCCCCAAACTTTTTGTTATACAAGATAATTATTCCCTTGTTATATAATACTCTTATGATCAGGTTTTCTGTTACTCTTTGCCAAAGGCATAATAAAAATAACATAGAAATTCAAAGAAATAAACTGATGATAGACATTGAGATCCAAGGGAGGGAGGGAGGGATAGAGAGAAAGAGGGAGAGGGAGATGAAGAGGGAAAGGGAGCAGAGTCTTTCAATTTTTTAGTTAGGCTATATGTCTCTTGCTTAGACATTAATTTCCCTGTATTATTTAAAATATATCCCTATTTAGAGTTAGTAAATAATTTGCAGGGTCTTGATTCCAAACAATCAGTAAAAAAGAAAACATATCACATTCAATCATCATGACAATAACTCTATAAATAAAATATTAATATTTTCTCCCTTTTAGAGATGAGAAAACTGATGGTTGCAAAGGTCGTAGTCACTAACCAGAGAAAAATTAGAACTTGAACCCAGATTTTCTGACTAGAAATGCTGTTCTTTTTCACCATACTATGTTGTTCTCATTGCATTCATTTTATTGCTGTAGTATAGTCTTTTATTTCCAACTTCTCCATAACATTAATCATATGGCCTCTTCATCTTCTTAAAAATAAAATCTTTCTAAATCCTTTATCTTTTTTTGCCCCAGTTTATTCACTATAGTATTGTTTCTTCTCTTGGGGTATTTATTACATTGGTTTTACTTTTCCCCCACTTTCTATTGGCTGCCAGTGTTGTTAAGGTCAAGCGAGTACCAGAGCAGCCAGCTCACCTTAACTTTTATATCTCTAGCATTCTGTTTCACCTTTCTTTCTCTTACTTCAACAAATTCTATGTATGAAATATTCATTTAGTGTGTGCCAGAGTGACAGATACCATCCTTATATTTGAAAAAGCTTCTATGTAGAGGAAAGTGATATGTATACAACTCAGAGAAGAAAAGCAAAGAGCACCAATTTCCACTCGTGCCATAAAAAGGAAAATTGAGCCCTACATGTGGCTGGTCTAATCACTCTCTCTGAGCTTTGTACTTATTTTTTTCCAAGTAGCCAACTGTTATCAAGTTACATTTCAATTGGATCAGTTCACCTTATTACAGTCCCCTTTAAAATACATTTGTATACAACTGCATTTGTTAATTTGTCTATGGTATTGGAATTCTTCCTGCAGCAAAACATTACTACATTTCATTAACTCAAATGATACTTTGTAACAACCAAGTGATAGAGGCTATCTGTCCTCCAATGTCCAAGAAAGAGAGTCCTCGAAAGGATATAAATAACAGATCTTATTAAAAACGTATCTCAGGTAAATATTTTTCATATCCTAAACTGAGAATTTCTGAGAGTATAATACAAATTTGACAAAAATTCATGGATATGTCTTCCTGGAGTTTCATTAATTTATTTAATATACATTTATTAAATAGGCAACATGGATATAAAGACAATTAAGAAATGAGTACGAGGCTTCCAGAAATTTATAAACTTGCAGAACAAATAATTCTTCTCATATCAAGGGAAGATTTCTAAATAAACTCTTAGTGTATACTTTAGCTACTGTGTTCTCTGGGTCTCATTATTAGTAACTGACAGGCAAATTTAATCTGACTGACAGTTTTCAGTGGTCAAAAAACTAAGAAAATTAACAAAGAAAATTACAGACTAAATATAGTTCACTGACTATCAAACCAAAAGCTTTTTGAATATTGCTGTCATAAAAAATATCACTCTAACTAATTCCAATGTATTCTTATAAGGATCAGTAATGTTCTTAGGATTTGTGTCTCACCAACTTCAACTGAAGGTGTTGGCAAATGACAGTGGAAAAAGATAGAGTTAGAATTGTGTTAATTTATGACTCACACATAAAACAAAACAGAAAGCACATTGACAAAAATAAATAAAAAACTTCTATGGCCAAAACAAAAATAAAAACAAGTAGAAATCAATCTTTTTATACCTATAAAATTACCCTTCATTTTGTATCTAGAATCAAACATCTGCTTATCAGAGTCAGTGTCATCACAAAACAGTACTTAAGATTAACCAGTTCTGAGGAATATCAGGATTTTATAAATGTTTAAAACTTTATTATTATCTATTCTGCCTTGAATAATAATAAGATGATGTCATAAACAATAGATTATCTTTCTTCAAAAAATACAAATATAAAAAATGTTTATAACTGCTTCCACATACTCTGATAATTTATTTTCAAAACTTCAATATTTCTAAGCATTTTTTCTGGTTTTATATCATTTGTGTTAAAAATAATTTGAGGTGCTACTTTAGTTGAACTTCATAGTTCTTATGTCATGGTTTAGTGATTTCCTTTTTTGAGAGGAAATTCAGGGAATTTACCATGAAATACAAATCTAAAAATATTAATGTGCAGCCTTTCAGATAAAGATGAGGAACTTCCTACTCTTCTTTTTAATTCTCTCATTTTAAATCATTTTTAAAAAATATTTTTATTTTATATTCACTTTCCTTTAAGTTTACTTTAAAAATGTCAATTTTTGTGTTGTCTCTTTTTATTCTCTTGTATTACACTGATTTTATGACTTGCTTTTATAATGATCAGCAAAACAAGGATCAGAAATAGGGAGATTTCTTTTCCTCAACAGAAAAGAGTCAGAAGGGAGGAGTTGGATAGAAACATTTGTCTCTGTGCTATGAGATAATAGAAAATACATATTTGTCTCTGCCCCTCATCCCTGATGTGGTGCTCCTAAACCCTTATAAATTCATAAATGATAAGAGTACTAGGAGCATCTTTTGTTTCAATGAGGTGGCTCTTCTAAATAGCTCTTGGATGGGAGCTAGTCACAGACCAAGCCATGATTAGAAGAAGCGTGAAATTTTCAGCCTGACCCCTCATCCCACAGAGAAGAGATGGGAACTAGAAACAAGTTAATTGAGTATGCCTGTGAGGAGGCTTCATAAAAGTCCAACAGTAGGAGGTTCAGAGAGCACTCAGTTTGATGAATACATCCACATGGGTAGGACAGAAGCTCCTGTGTTCAAGAACTTCCCAGATTTGCCCTATGTATCTCTTCATCAGGCTGTTCATCTTTAATGTATCCTTTATCATATCTTTTTTAAAAAATTAGTAAATGTGTTTCCCTGAGTTTTGTGAGTTCTAGCAAATTAATCAAACACAAGGGGGGGTTGTTGGAACTTCCGGTCTGTAGCTTGTTGGTCAGAAGCACAGCCTGTAGGTCATAAGTGGTAACATGAGCTTGTTACTGGCTTCTTAAGAGTGAATATAGGGGTGTGGGGAACAGCCTTGTGGAACTGAGCCCTTAACCTATGGAATCTGACACAATCTTGGGGTAGAAGTTGTCAGAACTGAGTTAAATTTTAGAGAACTCTGCTGGTATCACAGAGAATTGCTTATTGTGGAGAAAAACCTCCACAGACTTGGTGACCAGAAGTGTCAGAAGTGAACTGCTCTGTATGAGTAATAAAGAAGACACACAGAGAAAGAGAAACACAACAGAGAAGAATTACCTGGGTTTTGCCCTACATAGAAAGAAAAAAAGCCAAGGTTTTTCCTAAACAGCTACCTACTCTAAAAATTTCATTTTGGGAAGAGGTTTATCTGAGTGGTGGTATTTGTTGTTCTTTTACACGTCTTATCCAACATGTAGGATGACAGTCTCAAATTCTCTTAACTTAGAGCCATTAGACTTGGAGCCAAATAACAAGAGTAAGCCTCTTCCTAAAACGAATTAGCAAGTGGATGCTCTAAGCTTATCCCTAGTGAGAAGACAGAGAGTAAGGATACTACTTTAAACACAAACCCAATGGAAGAATATTGTCCTCATACTAACCTGCTTATTGTAGAAAATTTGGAATACCAAAATATATTTTAAAAATATGTAAAATTCTACCACCTTGGGATAAATACTGCAAATATTTTAGTATATTTATTTAGAGGTTCCTCTTGTTTATGAATGTGTATGTATCTGTATTTATATAGAGCTTTAGAATAATTTTTATAAACATCACTTCAATGGTATTTAACAATATTATTTTTTGTGAACATCATTTCAATAGTAATATAATATTTTATACATATGATCTCTAAGATTTCCTCATTGTTGAACATTTAAATTATCATCAGGCTTAATTTGTATGAATGTAACAATGCATTGTACACAAATTTATTCCACCCTTGATATAATTTTTTTAGAATATAATTTTTGAGAAATAATGAATGAATATTTTAAAGTTCTTAATGCATATCATCATATTTTTTTTCTAGAAATACACTCCTTTCCTACTTTATGCCTCCTCTACATCAGAGACTATTACTATTTTAAAAATAGCACTAGGTTAGTTTTAAAAATATGTTTGCTTTTACTTGATTAATAGTGACTTTAATTTCAATTTGAACTATATGGTACTGTTTCATTTCATTGTCTTTGTATTTTACATAGTGTTTTGAATTTTTGAGATTACATTGTCCCTGAGACTTATTCTGTGTTACACAAGGTTCCTCTTATTGTTTATTGTGCTTTCCTTTCCACTCACACATTATCCTTTTAAGAGACATTGAAATTTTGTGGTTTCAGGCTATAGAATAGAAATTGAGTAGAAATGATTCCTACAACAAGAGTAGTCATCACATTGAATAATCATATGGACATAATTGAAATGGATATTAAAAGAAAAAAGAGGACTAATAAAAAAGAAAATATGTATAACCAGGGAAAGGGGAGAAAAGGGAAAAAACAGATTTTTAGGAACAAAACTTTTATACTTTTTAGACATCTGTTTGCATTGCATACCAGGACCTTCAGACCTTGGTATCTATTAATTTGTTGCTATAGAACTCTATTCTCTTATTTTTTTAACTACTACTAAAAAGTACTAAAACATCAGTACTTGTATAAGTTAATAAGACTTACTTTATATTGTGTGAAATAAAGCACAAGGTTAAAGACAGTTTAGAACCAGTCAAGAGTGTGGATGCTTAATCCAACGTGCCCAGGTAAATATAGACTCAGCTCTGCTCTCTACTAGCTCGGTGACTCGTCTTCTTGGACAAATTAGTTAACTTCTCTGTGACTGATTTTCTAGTAGGACTGTTGTGAGGATTATAGAATGAATACACAAAGTGTGCAAAATGATAAATACTTAGCTGATGATAAATAGTTGATAATATTGATTGTCAATTATTAGTAAAGCTGAGATTCTTACTAAAATAAGCTATGCAATTAGTGTTATCATTAATTTATTCAGCAAACATTTATTGAGCACATGCTACATTCCAGATCCTGTATGAAGTTCTGGGAAAATATACCTTCCTAATGAACTTGTTCCTATAGCCTCTGGAGGATAGGCTTAATATAGATATCACATGAGCACAAACCAAAGTCCTCAACTGCATGTCTAGAGAGACCAATTCATTGGTTAATACACATTATTTGTTCCAAACCAGCTCCTCTCTGGGAAGTGTAATTAAAATAGTAAAAAAGACTTAGCCAGGTATCCTTGGGTGATGAACTAAAAGAATATATAGATTTGAAGATAGCATTTTGCCTTAAGTACAAGTAAAAATAGTGGTAGGGGAGAGAGAGAGAAAATATGGAGAGAGAGAGAGAGCGGAAAGAGAGAGGGGGTGAGTGGGCAGAAATGAGAGACACAGGAGAGAAAAAGAAAATAAGAGAGAGAAAGAAGATGAGAGAAAAGAAAGAGAGAAATGTTGAAGAGGTTTGACTGAGAAAGAGAAGAGAAAGAAGAAGAGAGGACAGAAACTTGAGAGAGAGAGAGAGAGAGAGAGAGAGAGAGAGAGAGAGAGAGAGAGAAGCTCAGTTTAGGATTTAATAATTCCTCTCTCATGATGTATGGCTGTACTTTATGATCTTGGACAACAATGGTATTTACTCTCTTATCTTTATATCAGTTATGCTATTGTTCCACTCTCAATGTTACTTGATATATCAGGTGTAGTTTGTGTCTCATTCCTCAAAGAGCTTTAAGTAAAGCAATGTACAGCAGACAAACATAAAATAACTTCCTGGTTTAAGTAGAGTATGGGTATAGGACCAATTTTTCTGCAAGAATTTTTCTAAATTAAACCCTCCAGAAACTATTGTTTGTTTGTTTGTTTTCTCTCTCACTTTCCCTGTTCTCCATCCTCTATTGTTGGAATTCGTACAGTGTCCTCTCACCATCCCCGGTTCCATACATATAGCCTGAGTGATTTATCATACAAAGACTTCCTGGAATCATTCTGCTATTTAGTGATATCACCAGTATAGTACTGTCTTCTAGTGGCATTAAAACTGGAGGAGTAAATATTGAAGTTAAGTAGACTAAGATGTGTTGAGCATGTCTTTCATAAGCTAAGCACTGTGCTAAGTACTCTACATATACTAACTATATTATTTCATTTTATTCTCCAGCAAACTTGTCAGATTTGTACCATTCTAATTTTCTAAAGATGAAAACTGACAGACTTAGTAAAGGGAAGCAACTTAGCAATGGTCTTAAGGCCACTAGCAGAGCTGAGATCTTAACCAGAGTTAAAATACATGGCTCTGAGTAAATTCACAACAGGAGCTATAGAGAAGACAGTACCAGGTACTTTACTGGCATTCCCCAACCTTTTTGGCATCTGGGATGGGTGGTCTTATGAGAATCTAATGCCTGATGATCTGAGCTGGAGCTGAGGAGGTGATGCTAGTGCTGGCGAGTGGCTGTAAATACATATGAAGCTTTGTTCCCTTGCTGTAAATTGAGTTAACATTGATTGCATTATCCAGTGAATATAATACTAAGTCAAAGCAGATTTTAAAACACAAGTACCATTTTATTTGTGAAAAATTTTTTCCCAAACCTATAATTTTGGCCTATATAATGATCCATTTTGGTATGTGTTAGGTAAATTAATCATTAAATATAAACTGAATGTGTACAATAAGAAAGATTTAAACTTAACGAGTTAAGCCCTAAGCTTAAATTCACTGACAATTGCTTAAAGAGATAAAACAAAATGTAGTAAAGACAGCAGTGTATGTGTACAACAAGACCATGAATGTTCAGTGAGCCACAGAGTACCCATCAAGGTGAAATCATGCTGTAAATTAAATCATGTTTGCATAAGGGATAAAATATTAGCAATAAAATAAATACCAATGTCAGTGATATGGTATAACATCAGAATTCAGGACAATTGAATATACTTGAAGCATAAGAACATACATATTAAAGGAGATACAGTTAAAGGTTTGGAAAAAAACTAGGATTTTGAGGGAAAGGATATCAAAGTGGATTGGGATAATAAATATTGCTGCATTCCTCTGCTTCAGAATAACCTGGGTGCATTTAGCCTTATTCTTCTACCTATATATGTCCAATTGTAAGAAAGAGTTATAAGAATAATCTGATGTTACCGGTAAACATTTACTCCTTACTCAATGTTTTCATTGAGAAACTTTTGCTAGGTTGATACTTGGATTTTACTCCTCTCTGAAGTGGCAATGCTTAAAGTTCAATTTAACAAGAAGTACATTGTCCCCTTTATCCATGATTTAGCTTTCTGTGGTTTCAGTTACCCACTGTGAACTGCAGTCCAAAAACATTAAATGTAAGTTTACAGAAATAAAGAATTCATAAGTTTTAAATTGCATGCTGTTCTGAGAAGCATGATGAAATCTCATGCCTTCGCACCCCATCTCACCCAGGACCTAACTCACCTCTTTGTCCAGCACATTCAGCACCCATTAGTCATTTAGTAGCCATCTCAGTTGTTAGACCACATTCACATAACTTTTATTATTGTTGCTATTATTGTTATAAGTATATTATTATAATTGTTCTATTTTGTTATTAGTTATTATCATTAATTTCTTGCCATGCCTAATTTATAAATTAAACTTTATCATAGGTATGTATGTATAGAAAAAAAGCATAGTATTTATATAGGTTTTGGTACTATGCAGGCATCCACGGTGGGTCTTAGGACACTTCTCCAGTGGATTAGGGGAGACTGATGTATCATAAGGTCCACTTACTTGGATTTAAGCTAAACTTTCCAAACCTAGTTTTCCTCAATAGTAAAGCTGACCCACCTATTTGACTCCTGCATCTAATTCTCAATTAGTTTCTAAATCAGGTAGAAGGAAAAGGTATTATTTTTTTACTTCCTAAACAGTTTATAGCCAAGACTGATTATATGCTTTGAGATGTGTGTGTATGTGTGTGTGTGTGTGTGTGTGTGTAATATGGTACAAGCTGTTAAATTGTATGATCATTCATGTAAGCATAAAACCTCTTCATTGACATTTACATTAAAAAATGTTGTTTTTCTTTGTTCCATTTTGACTTTGGTATTTGATTTATGTGTAGTATGGGAAACCCATATAGAATGATTAATAAGGAATAGAACAGCAAATAGAAATAAAGTTTGTCTGGAGGAATTCTTGAGTGAGTAGTTAGGTAGCTATGCCAAAGTAATTATGCACTTGGATAGTTGTAGAAAGAGAAATAGTAAAGTTGAAGCATTTATTAAAAATAAAAATAAGTGTGAATTTGGAATATTAATTTTCAGAAGAGATTAATCTGATCACATCCGATAATTCTATTAAAATTATACCAATTATAGCAAATAATTCTGTAATGCTAATGAATCATTTTAATTTATTCTTCAATGCCAAGGAAATTGATGTTACTTTAGAAAGTTTCCTGCTTGGGCACATTCATGACAAATTGTCTGACTGTCCATTAAGGAAGTATAAAGAAAGATGATAGAATTATAAGAAATAGTCCTAAATCAAGCTAAAGTTTCACTTTTGACACCAATAAAAATGAAATCTACTTTAATGCCATATAATGCTTAAAATTATGTCCCAATCTCTATAGTATTTTGAAATATAATAACTTTATGGGCAATAATAAGAATAGCTTATTATAGTATAATTACCTATTATGTCACAAGCACAATTTTAAGTAGGTAGCATATCACTTTGGCCTCACCAAAACTCTTGAGGGCAGACATCATTATCTTTACAGATAAGTAAACAGGCAAGAAAAGGGTATTTTATCAATGTTTCATGTGTACAATTAGGAAAGCTGGGACTCAAACCTAGGTCTCTCGAATCTGAAATCTACATTCTTTCACTATGCCACATTTGAGATATAACACAGTTCTAAAATTTCTCCATCTTCTCCTATACTCCTTTCCTTTCTTGACTTCCCTACTTCTGCACTTGTTCACCCAGGTCCTTTGGATCTGCCCTTGATGTTCTCCCACAACCCCGGTGCTGTTTCAGTTCCCAAATCCACCTCTATCCTTCCCTGTCTATTCCCTCTTTGGTGAGGTTCCCATAACTTCTTTCCTGCAACAGCAGCATAATTCCCTAAAATTTCACCCTGCACAAACAACCATATTAACCTTGTTTACACATATACTATATCATATGTTCCACACAATCCACTTAATTTTGCTAAAAACTTTCAACAGCTCTCTTTTTTCCTTATAAGACAAGAAGTGTAGGCAAACTTTCCTTTAAAGGGCTGGATAGAAAATATTTTAGGTGGTATGGGCCACACAGTCTCTAAAGTAAGCTTTTAACTCAGTCAAGGTGGTGCAAAAGCAGCCACAGATAGCATGGAAATGTGAGCCACAGACTCACATAAGGGAGTGTGGTCATGTTTCAATAAAATTTTACTTAGAAAAACAGAGGGTAGGCTGAATTTAGCCCGCAGGCTAGTTAATGAATCCCTGGTGTAGAATAAAATAAAAATAAGAACTTTCATTTGTTTTTCAGGGCCCTTTATACATTAATTAATAAAATAAAAGTTGCTAATGAAACATTTAATTCAGCAAGTCAGATAGCTCATTGCCTCTACTCCATAGCTTTATTTCAGGGTCAAATTTCACGAAAGAATTATGTACACAAATTGTCCACTTTTATCCTGATCCACATTCCTCCAGACCACATTCTGCAATCTTCCTTCTTTTGCAATCGTTAATGTTGGAGATACTGTGAGTTTTATAGTTAGAAATGGGTTCACATGCCAGCTTATTAACTGTATTAGCTGTTTGACCTTGGGTAATATGTTTTACACCTTTGATTTTAGATCTTTCCAACTGTAAATGAATATATCGATATTGTTATTTTGAAGACTGAAATAAACTGTTATATAACATATAAAATAACATTGCTACATGTACATTGCAGTTGAAAATAAATGTTAGTCCTTCCCTTTCTTCCCGGCCCCTGCCCTTTCTCTCTAGATTTAATTGCTGGTAGTTGTTCTTTTCTAAACTGCATCTCTGAACTCCTAAGATCCTGGATCAAAACTCTTCAGTGGTTCCTCACTGCTTACAGAACAGAATTTGGACTCTAGTTTGTCGGACAAGTTCTATTTCTTGTCTAATTTTCCAGTGTTATTTCTTAACTCTTCTCAAAATTAAAATAATAACAGTTTGATAAACTTTGAGTTTCTACAGAGAATACAAAGACAGGATAGAAGACCTTCCTTTTCTACAAAAAGTGGCTCTGTAGGAAAAAAAAATACCTAAAAATTCATAAATCAAAGAGAATTGCTCTTTATTGGGAGCCAGTTTGTTTCTGATAACTGATCTCAGTACTCTATATGTTTATTTTGTTCATTCAATCTCTATTGCAATGAGATTGTTATTATGTTATCTATCTAATGAAGAAAGTGATATGTAAGTTCCTTAAGGTCAAGGATTTTTATCTGTTTTATTTAGTCCTGTTTGTCCAGCACCTGAAACTGTAGTGGACACATGGGAGCTTCTCCACAATTTTTGAATAAAGAATTAAAGAAGCTAATGAATTTTTCAGTGTTATAAAATCAACAAGCAACATGTTAGAGATTCCAGTCAGATGTAATTCCAACTCCTTTACTTTTTCATAATCTTACACTATGAAGGTTGGGACTGTGTATATTTTTTCACCATCTTGATATCACTGCATGCACTGAACTTGACACAGAGTAATCAAAAAATATTCTTAAATATATAATCTCACAAGGTTCTGCCTTATATAAGATGGATATAAAATATATTTTAAAACAATCTAAAATACTTCTTTCAACATTTTTAATCATGTAAATAAAGTCGATAGAGAATAAAGAGATAGAATTCACACTTATTTACATCACGTAAAACTGATATTTTAGATAACACATTTTAAAATAATATATATGCTATTGGATATCACTACTTAACATGATATTTTGAGATAAGCATGACTCATGTGTCTATTATTGAAAATTTATCCATAGGTGTATATACATTTACTACGTGGTCAATTATTGACTCAACAAGCCAGATATCTTATCTGAGAGAAGCCTTTTTTTTTCCCTAGAGGGTTCAGCTTCCTAGGTCATTTAATTAAATTCAAGTGCAACTTAAAAACTCTGTTGCCAACTTCATTACTTATATCAACTCTGCATTAACATATAATTCATTTTGTTTTATTTTGCTGATAAAATTTACAGAGAAAATATTTTTTCAAATGCCATAACATGAAATTTAACAGCTTTTTAGCAAGGCTTAAATGAGTTTTTGATACACATACACAATAGCATAAGTTTTTCCTCAAGAGCACTATCAATGTAAGAACTGAGTTGTTACATGTGAATTTATTGCTATAGTAGCTTTTAAACAATTGCTCATACACTGTTTTGCACTTCTTAATCCAAAGGCCATTTCATTTTTATCTTGCATCTACTAATCCACTAACCCATAGTATACCCATACCAACCTATGGCATCCAAACTGTCTTGGGTTGACGCTGCCACCTAGTGGCAGAAAAATGTCTAAACCTACATGTTCCCCCAAGATCTATTTCCTTCTCAGAGAAATTCTGCACCATCCAGTGTCACTGGTTTCCTCCTTCCTTCCTTTCTACATCTTAGTTAATTACACCTTAGATATCTCATTCTCAGTGTACTTATGCGTTCTTTTAAACCATCTTCCTCTTTCCCTCTCAATTTTCTCCATTTCCTCAAGGTATATGTCTGTTTTCTTCCCTCTGTTGCAATTGTGTTTTAACAAAAACCTTCTGGTAAATGGTCGATAAGCATATCAAGAGTACATGTGGTATAAATATATCCAGGGAGATGAAAAATACAAAGCTAAACTATGTGCTTATTAATTCATTTTGATAAGGAACAACAAAAATAAGTTCTCTCTCTCTCTCTCTCTCTCTTTCTCTCTTCCCATTCTTTGTTTCTAGAAAAGTAATCTCCTTCCCTAGAAGTAAAAACAGTGGTACTCTATATACAGTGGTACTCCATAGACATATATGTAGAAATATAATTTTCCTCCACAAAAATCACAGCTTATTATTCAGACCCTTCTGTGCTGTTTTATTTTGACATATCTTAGTGATGTTTACATATAAGTACATAAAGAGCTGCCTCATCATTTTTAAGTTATATCATATTTCATAGTATGATTGTGCTACTTTATGTAACAGTTCTCCATTAAAGTTTTTTCCCTAACCTTTTGCTACTACCAAAAAAATGATACATTGTGTCAGTACTAAGGTAAATTGTACTACGAACACCTAGAAACAGTCCCTGAGTCCTAAAGGTAGGGGAAGAAAATATTAACATTTTGAGATGAAATAAAGACAAAAACAAACAAAAAAAACTCTAGTATCCTAAGTTTCGTGAAAATTTTTGAACACAACTTTCAGATTCCGCAAAATCATTTTTATCTATACTCTTAACCATAATTGAACTAACTTCTCAAGCATGGAGAAACAAAGCCACCATTTCTAATCTTTTATCTGTGTAAAAGGTTTTGGAGTTCTAAACAATCGACTTACAACTTTTGGGACAGAATGTATTTGTAAGAATGGTATTTCCTAAAGAAGACATTATTTTAACTAATTATTAAAATAAAAATCTTATAAATACACAATTTGAAAAGTGCACTGCCATGAATTAATGTGATTTGATTCCTTTTCAAAAGAAATATATGTTAGAATAGCTATTATTCACATATAATGACTGTAACAAACTGGTATGATGATGTTATACATTTCATTACTATTGTTATTTATTAAAAGACAATTCAATAGAGATTATATCATATTTATGTATTCAAACATGCCTATATATACATATATATATAAAATCTGTATATTATAGACTCAGAATTTCATAGATAAAAAATAGGTAAAGATGCTCTAATTTAATATTCTCATTTTATACCTGAAGAAACAGAACTAGAGAGATGAGGCATTATAAACAAGGTGCATTTCCACATTTATAAATAATAATATTAATAATAACAGATGTAATGCATGCTATTTCTTTGGCTTTGTGTTAAATGTTTTATGTGCATTCACTCATCTAATCCTCATAAAGATAGAATCTATTATTATCTATAACCATTTAAACAAATGAAACAGGAATATATAAAATTTTTACAGTCAGGCTGTGGTAAGGGAAGATACTGAATTTAGGTTGTTTACTTATTCTAATTCCATATTTATTAAGTCCCTATGTTTATTAACTCTAAATATTATTTATGCATACTCTCATGACCTAGGAAGATGAAAAAAACTAAAATCTAAACATGGCAGAGGGAAATGAGGAAGAGAAAAATTGAATTGAGAGTAGAAAAAATGAAAGTAGTGGAAGGAAAGAGCAATGATATGATAATGAAAGGTGTTTTAGGTTTTAGCTACATATATTTTTCAAAACCACTTTTTGAATATGGAGTCCTTAAAGATTATTAATGTTTACACAAATGTAAGAAATCAACAGGCAAATCTAGACATTTAGTTTTGAACTGTCCTTCACTTGAATCACTCAGCTAAATTCTTTAAGATCTCAACGGAATCTGCTAAACAAGTGACATTTAGGGCTTCGAGGGGACAGCAAATGTTTTACCAGGGCTGAGACAATTTCCTTTCATTTTGGCTGTTTCAAAACTCCGGAAAGGTAAAAATTTAGATAGCTGAATAAATTTAACAAACACTCATGTTGCGAGTTTTATCATCAGTGAGGCGAAAGTCAAAATTAAAACTAACTTGAATTTAGATTTTTCTAGTGTTATTTTGAAATATGGCATTTAAAATTATTCCTTACATTCATAATACAAAACTCTTGCAAAATTCTTATGAATAGTCTATGGCCATGCCACTCTGAACATGCCTGATCTTGTCTGATCTCAGAAGCCAAGCAGGATTGGGCCTAGTTAGTACTTGAATGAGAGACAACTGAGGAAGACCAGGTGCTATGGGCAGAAAAAAAAAGAAAAAACAAACTCTTGTGGATAGACCAAATAATTTTGTGAATCATTTCATTGATTTGATTCAACAAATATTTGTAAGGTTACTACCCACCACATGCCAGTAAATAGTAGTAAATAAAACACATAAAAATCCTGCCTTCATGTAACTTACATTCTAGCATTGGAGAAAAGACAGCACACAAAACACATAAACAGTCTGTTAATTAATGAAAAGTATAATAAGGACAAATAAATTAGGAAAGATAAATAGGGAGTCATTAGTGCAGTTTTAAATAAAATAATCACAAAAGGCTATTTATTTATTTATTTTAAGAAGATGGTATTTGGAGAAAAACCAGAAAGTGGTGATAGAATGGTCATGTGGATATTTCAAGAAAAGTGTTCCCAGAACAGCAAATGCACAGGCACTAAGGTAGGAGTATGTCTGACATTTTCAAAGAAACAAGAGGGAGCCAAGGTGGCTAGACCTGCAAAAAAGGGGAGATAGAAGGCTGGGAGATAAGATCAGAAAGGATATTGGGAGTCCAATCTTTAAAATCTTTTAGGTCATTGTAAGGATTTTGGTTTCAGTACTGTGGGAAAACAAACAAACAAAGAAACAAACAAAACAGAAAGCCTTCAGAGGTTCATGAAGTGAACATCCAAATAGTAAGAAAAGCAATGATTATGAGTGATTCCATTTTTACTGAATTATTCAATAGAATAAAGACAAATAGCTTCAAAAGGAAACTAAAAGACACTGACCAAGGCCAGCAATGGAATGGATATTCACAACATGAATTCTGGAGCATGTGGTGGTTTGTGCTGTGTGTCTGGTTAAGCTGGAAAGTGTTTCCCAAACCTCTTCCTGTAAGATTGCCAAATACACTTGATCAAAACAGGAACATAGATAGGATTTGCAAACTGAAATTGGAACAGTCCAGACATCCTGACTCAGTGAGGGTCACCATCTTCAGATGCTGTGATAGACAAGGACAGAGGTACCTGGGTGTGTTCCAGCCTGTCCTAACTCTCCTCCACTCTGCATCCACCATCCTCCTGGCTGCTGACCCTGTTATCCAAAAATGGCCAGGGCCACCAGCAGGCACGTCACTGTGGAACCATAGAGGTGATAACTTATCAGAGGCAACAGCTGCCTGCAGACACCTATAAAAGCTTCCCTTTGGCAGTTCAACCTGGTAGCTGGAAGTGCTTGGTTTCTCAGATTGATTGTTTCTCTGATTATCAATCATTTCTGACCTTCACTTACTTGCATGACGACTTCCACAATTGTGTAATGTCTAATTTGTATGATAAATTTCTTATCCCATAACAATCATTAATGACTCTGCTCCAGTGGCAAGATTTGCCTGATCCAGTTCATTTATAGAAAACTGTCCATTTGCTTCAATATTTGGTAAACTCAGCAAATATTGACAAGTTATAGAAATTATAAAATAAACTTAAGTCCTTTGCAGGACATGGTTGGCTTAGGCCAATGTTTTGAGATGTTTCAGGAAGGCTTTTCTGCAGCAGACAAAATGTGCTTTTATAGACTGATCCAAGGTTTAAGAATAACATCTAATCTCAACTTCTGCTTCCGAAAGCTGTCAATTTGGAAAATGAGAGCAGATGTTGACAGAGATGTAATTGCCAGTCTGATGCCTCAACACACACTCTAAGGGAAAAACGTGAAACCAGATTGAATAAATCTTCTCTTTTAAATTTATTTTATCATTTCTTTTGGCTGTATCCCCTAAAGGTGACATCTCTAAAATGATGAATAAAAAAGAGTATTGTCATTAAAACTCAGCAAAGTTTCTGTACTTTAATATCTCTTCGAACATAAGATACCAACATTAAAGAGAATCTTTCTGCCTGTTTCAGTTTGAAATGTAAATGAATGTCTGATTTATTCATTAGTGATTCCAGACTTCAGAGCTTCTTCTTTCTAAATGCATTGAGTGCATTCTTGTTGCAACTCAAAGAGCTAATAGCTGGTATGTCTGAGTAAAAGATTTGTAGATATTCTTGGGGTGGGGGGAGGGAACAAGTTGTGAGGCATTCTCTTTATTTTTATTCAAGCAAACATCCAGTTTAATTTGAATTTACATTGTTTCTACTATCTACTATTTTGATTTGTGAAATGCAGACTGCTTATAGAAAAGCAATAGAAGTCTTCAGCAAATTAAATTTTTTTTAAAGATGTTACTCAATACTACTGATCCAAATAAACAATTTATTGAGAATCTCTAATATCTATTAGAGATCCTTTATTACATTGTTTTATTTAATCCTCCTAGCTATTCTGGATGCTGGTTCTACAGAATATGGAGAGGTTCCAGAGGTAAAATAATTTGCCCATATTCTTAGCATTAGTAAGCGGCAGAGCTACTGTGTGGACACTGGCATGGTGACTGCAAATTAACATTCCTTTCTTCAATGTCTGTAATATTAGTATGGAAGTAATAATACTGAGACCAATATTTTATTTATTATTTAACCCTTATTAGGGATGTGTTAATTCTCCTGCCATCAATTATACAGTCACTGAGAGGAATACTAGAAAATTAACTTCTAATTGAGTGGTTTTATGCTAAATTTTATTTAAATTTTCTTTCTAATTCCATCAAATATTGGAAAGAGCTAAAGCCAGAGGACTTTACCTTGCAAACTTGGCAACATTAGGCAAATGACTCTCCGAGCTTTATTGTCCTTATCCACAAAAATAGCAGCCAGATCACCTTTCCCTAGAATTTCAGTGAGGGTCAAATATAGTCAAATATAAACATTTGATTCCCTTCCTTTCCTAAGATCTCAAAAGGAAGCACAAGTTGGGATACAGTATTGTTATGGATAATTTCAACAACTAATTAAGAGAAAAAGAAGTATTTGACAAAATTGTTCCATGTTACCCACAGTAATATTTCAGAAGCTTTTAATTTAGCATGCAGTCAAGTCTGCACCAGAGGAGTACTATGCTTTTTAATTGCTGGTTAATTGCCATACCATTATGATTAGCCCACAAGGGGAGGAATGGGGCACAGGGGAAAGTGGTGAGGTTGTTTTGGAGGGTGTCATAGTTTCCTAGATCTCTTTCAACTGGTGCTCTCAATCTGCCAGTAACAGCTGACATGGGCTAATAAGGGCAGGCCCTGCTGTGCAGAGTCTGTATTACCTCCTAAGTGTATTTTTTAAAATCCACCTAAAATCTTGTCATCTATACATATGCTTCACCTTTGAAAGAAAATATTAACTTGTCATAAAACAGCATGAGCCAAGAAACATCAGTCTTTTTAACTGTTACTAATCATATTTAGCTAGAGATAAATATACCATTTAGCAATGTCTGTTCTTAAGATTGATGGTCTTAAAAATAACATTTTAATAAAACCCTTACTTTCCTATTAACTTATTTTATCATTATAATTCTTGCTTAGTATGGATGGTGATTTTTAGTATATCACCACTACTAATATACTACTGATTGTAGTATATTACAATCAAACCTTTTTCAACATTTCACTGATTTGTTGATTCATGATCATAATTTGCTATTAGTTAGAGATCCTGACTATCTTCATTGGAGTTTTTTGAAGGCACTTAAATCTAACCTGCTTTAGACATTCAAGTGAGTTAAAAAGGAATTCTTTCTGCATTAAAAATTTTTTTTCTGGTTTCCATTACTTCTCCCTATTCAGGGTATATGTGAAGTTTTGTTTCAGTTTTGGTTTTGTGTAGGTGAGAACAAAATGGGATTTTTGTTGTTTTTGCATGTCAGCTTTTTGGGTTGTTTGGGTTTTTTAGGACAACTTTCTCAGGAAAGATTCTGAGACCAGTTCTACTTTGAACCCTTTGAGAATGGGCACTGAATTGTGACTGCATCACTTTCATTGGGCTATTAATTTTCCAATTATGTAATAAACTCCCCTTTTAATGGTTCTGAAAACCTCTACTAAAACAAGTAATATAAGCCAACATTCACAATGTACTTACTATGTGCTGAGCACTGTTATAGAAGCTTGACATACATCAAGCCCTCCTCACTACAACTCCATTAGGTAGGTATAAATACCCCATTCTAAAGATAAGGAAACAGGCTACAGAGCTAAATCACCTGTCCTAGAGCACAAATAAAGAAGTCACAAGCCAGGATTTGGACTCTGGGAGGTGACTTCAGAGCCCTCATGCTTTTATTAAAGACAAAACATTTAAAAACGCACATGATTTGAGAGTGAATAAATATTGGTATGATGCCTTTGAAATGCTTTCAAATTTAAGTTTATTTATTTTAAGCAAACATTCTGAATATAAGCTACTGTGCAACATAAGTGTACTTTAATTTACAAATCAGAAAGTATGTTCATTTTTAGAATTATCTAGATGTTTACATTTTAAAGATGATTGATTTTTAAAAATTGCTTGTTTTTCATCTCAGATTTTTGCAGAAATATTTTCAGAAATTCAAAAAAATTAGTCTTCATACTAGATGGAAATTCTATGGTAAAATAAAGAAATAAAGATAGATGGATGAATAGATAGCTAGTAGAAAGACAGGGAAAAAAGGGAGAGAAAAAGAGAGAGGAGAAGAATAGATGGATTTGATTAATTTTATGCCAGGGACTAATTCAGACGTATCATATACCTAACGTCTGTACGTGCAAAATCATTCCCTGTTCTTGCCCATAAGCAACAGGTACACTGCAGAAAGCATCACCTTCCTCTTTCTAAAACACAGTGCCACTCAATGCTGGACTAGAAAAAGATTGAGAAACACAGGAGAAAATATTAGAGCAGTGATTTTCTTTATGTGTATTTGCTGCAGTACTCAGACATTAACTGCTAGAATAACCTTCACAAGTTTTAACAACTACTATCCTTATAATGTTCACCCAGTCTCCTTTTTTCTTATAAATATGTTATTTAACACACTTATATTCTTAAGTCTACTTCTATTGTCAATATGAGAAGAGAGCTCAGATGGGTTTTACTTGAATGAATTGTCTGGTTTTTCTACTAATTAGGCTTACCAAACCAATTTTATTGTATCCTTTATGTGTTTCTATTATTAATACAAAATAGTGCCTTCCAAACAAGCCTAACTTTTTAAATATGGTTTATGTCCTAGAAAAATTTGACATAGAAAAAAGACCTTATTAATATGCATAGAAACATTATTTCTTAATATCCTGCAGTTTTAATAGTTTTAAACATTCTGATTCATGACCTTGAGTCTACATATTAGAGTTAGTAAAATCAAACTTTTTAAAATTTTTAAGCTATTCATTGCACTCTTAACTATTTTGCCTAGTTAGTAATTAAGAACATGCTTTAGTTTTTAATATCATTAAAATGAATAACCACAAAATCTATGTTCATGGACAGTTGACCCATTCCATACATACAAAAAGACTCAATTAGTTGTAGATTAAGTTTGCCTTGCATATTATCAATGGTTTAATGCTATATGGTTCAGTAATTAGATAATACAATCACTTTCTATTAAAATCTCATCATTACAAAATGTAGGGGATAAATTGGAATGAAATTGTTCAAAACTTCATACTTTTAGGACAGTTTGGTGGTAAAGGAGGAGAGAGAGAAACAGGAAAAGAGAGGTCAGAGACAATTATGAGGAACCTAGACTATAAAAGTGAGAAAATCAAATGTGATAATACACAACCTATGATGTAAGGTGCCAAGACACAGCCCAGCACATAATAGGCAGCAAGCCAACACTGTTTGACAAAGAGAACTGCCTATAGATATTGAGTAAACCAGAATCCATTGGAATTGCAATATTTTTGTGCAGTGAGATGTTTACCTATCTGCCTCTGGTGAGCTTAGTGGGGTCAAGTACTTCCTAATGATAGTTAAGTTTAGAGGTTTACTCCTCAAGCAATCCAGGCAATACAATGATTTATAGTTGTGTACTACCCAGTTTAAATTAGATAATGTAGAATACATAATAGTATTTCGTAGCTCTTATTACCAGAAAAACATTTCTAAGGACAGGTACTACCCGTGGTTCCCTAGTGTTAACAGCTTTGTATAACACAGTCTGCATTGTGTTTAGCATACTACATATGTGAACATTTAACAAGCCACAGTTTCTATGATGAGCAACTGCAGGGTGTCTGTAGGAACTGTAGCTTCAATTAAATAAGCTGTGTTCATGTTTGTTTGATAGTCAAAACTTAAAACTATTTTGAAAACCTGTTTTTGCTTAATCACGTTTTAGTTTTAAATTTTGAATTACTTTAATATAAAATTGCAATATTAACATCTCCTTCTCTAACCTGGCTTAAGTTTATTCTAATTATATAGGTAGTTTTCCTTGTGCAAAGCTCTGAGAGGCCTGTCACAAGAATACACACATACTTAGGATACATTACTCACCTAGCCACCTACCTAGTTGAAGGATAGTGGGGCAATACAGCAAGTACATAATTATAAGGCACAATGTAGAAAATTCTCATCTACTGGAACTACAAAAGTTTGATAAACCCTAATCACTCACAGCCTGTGGCCACCAATAACCGCAGTCTTTCACTATAAATTTGAATTTGGTCTCAGAAATTTTTCCAACAGAATGCTCTGTTGAGCCAACAATATTTGATGAAAGTCAATATTTATCTATTTAGTACCCTAGATTATGATGCTGGTGATTCTTGCTGAAAAATACACAAGTTACCAAAGAGAATGGATCCATTAGCAGTTACCAGGAACTTAACATTTTATATTTGAATAAAAAGTCTAATATTACTCAGCAGAAAACAAAAGCATTCATAAGAACAAAGAACTAACATATCTTCAAAGGACAAATGCTTATTAGAAATAAGTTTAATGGGCTGGAAGTGAATACAAGGATGGGTTGGACAAGGGTTATAGCAGAGCAGATAGAAAAGGCATTCAAATAAAACATTATCAAGAACAAATGAAAGAAAATTGAAGGAATCTTTGGATTCTGGACCATTATTCACACAACCCTGATCTATGCCATAAATATTAAAGGGATGAGGATGAGGCTGCAATGAAGATCCTCAAACGTAAGAGCACGATAGGCAGTTCTGACCCACAGGACATCCTTAGGAGAGCCATGTGCACCAGAAGCAAGCAGAGCCTAATTACTCTAAGGCTGTTAACTAGATGTGCAGGGCAAATTACATCTCTGGACAAATGTTAGAAAGAGATAGTATGAATTTATGGAAATTAAGTATATAACATTATGCATAGCAGTTTGAATTGTTGCATTAGCTGTCTATAGTGACTCATTTCTGAATTAAAAGAGACACTAATTCTAATCTTTTTGTCCTACTTGATAGAATAAAGAAAACTGTGACTAATTATAATAATACTATTTATAATGTGAGTTCTAACAACCTTCAAAAAATACATTTATCTGCTTTTAGTAAATGAAAAACATAGGTAAAAAGCTTTGTTCCCTTGTATCACATATACACTATATACAGATATAGATATATAGTGTATTACCATTTTCCAAAGTAGGAACTTCCTTTCTAGAAACAGTATTTTAAAAAGAAAATAAAAATTATTGGCCCTGAGGCTTTTTCAAATTTACATTTTCCTCTTGCAAATTTGCTGTCCTAGAGAAATTGCTGAAGAAAGTATTGTGGAGCTAACACTTTTGGGGAAAAAAAAATCCAAACAAGGTAATTTTTTTTCAGAGCTTTCATTTACATTATAATTAGTATAAATATAGAAAGATTCTTAAAGAGATACATGAGTTTTAGAAAATTATACCCAGATATTTTCAAGTCTTCATTGAACATCCTATATATTGTGTGATGGAATCTTGTTCAATCTTCTAGGATTCATTTATCTAAGAATTTTTTGTAGTCCTAGTATAGGAGTACTATAAGAGTTCTAGTCCAAATGCATAATAGCTGAAATTTTGGTTCAAACTGAAATAATCAATATATACATTGAACCCCTTATTTCTGTATTTGATTCTGTCACTTTCTGAAAATAATAGGCAGTATGAATAAATCTTTCTTTCAAATGTTTTTTTTTTCAATATTGTCTTAAAACAATATCATTTTAAGACTGAAAAATAGAAGAAGTCCCATAAAATGTGCTGATGGAAGAGCTATAACAATCTTTGCACTATATGTGCCAGGTGATACACTGTGACTTAAAAATGGTCCCATAAGAAACTCAAAATTCAGTAATGGAGATAGACATACAAACAGTAATTATAAAATTGTGGGAGTTCAGACATCCTATTTCATCTAACAGGCCATGCATCTTGGATCTGCGACTTACTGTGCAACTCTTACAGACAAATTCTGAGTGACCATTTAGGATTAATACGGGTATGTTATTCCTTTTATAAATTATAATGAGAACATTTAATATGAGATCTACTCTCTCAAAAATATTTAAGTGTACAATACATTAACTATAGGTGTAATGTCATAGAGCAGATCTCTAAAACTTTTCATCTTGTTTAACTAAAACTTTACACCCACCAAATAACATCTTTTCATTTCCCTCTACCCACAAGCCTTGGCAACCATCATTCTATTCTTTTTATGAGTTGGATTATTTTGAAAATCTCATAAGTAGAATTATATGATATTTGTCTTTCTGTGAATAGCTTATTTCACTTAGTATAATTTCCTTAATCTTAGTTCATGTTGCCCTACATTCCTTACAGAACTTCCTTCTTTTTAAAGGCTGAATAATATTCCATTTAATGTATAGACCATATTTTCTTTATCCATTTGTCTGTTGATGGATATTTAGGTTTTTCCACATTTTGGCTATCTGAATAATATTGCAATGAACATGAGAATGCAAATATCTCTTTGAGATCTTGATTTTAATTATTTTAAAAGTGAGATTGTTGGATCATATGTAGTTCTATTTTTAGTCTTTTGAAGAAACTCCATACTGTTTTTCCACAGCAGCTGCACCATTTTACATTCCTACCAACAGTCACGAGGGTTCCAATTTCTCTACAGTTTTGCTAACACCTGTCTTTGATAATTGTCAATATTCTTGGTTTTCTTATTTAAAAAAAAAAAAATCTGGTTCCTTACCAATGACTAAGTATTCTTATATCTCGAATTCTGGCCAGATAAAAGAATTTCTAACTGTCTATAATTCAGCAAAAATACAACTGAAAGATATAGGAATAAGAAGCTTTTTGAAAAGATATTCTCACTAGAAATCCTCAGTTCTCTTCTTGGAAAACAAAAACAAAAACAATCAGTTGATTTTTTTAAGTCCTGTTGATTACTTTAATCAAAGCACCTTATAAACAATGAGCTCTTTCACGAGGTTTGCTATTGAGTGGTATCTGACCAGAATTAGTCATATATCTATCTCCAAAGACCTTCTGGGTAAAGACTCATTAAAGAAATATCTTTTTGTTTTTTAAGTAATAGGAAGAGCTTAGCTTCTCCTGAGAAACAGATGTTTTATCCATTTTAACTAGCCCTGTCTATGTTTTCCTTAGGCTGTCAAGAAATTCAGTGCCAAATTCAATGCTCAAATATAGCAACTATGGAGTCTGAATGGTCTATATATTGTTACCTTTTTTCCATAATATTTCCATTTAGTTTTGAGGAAAAATATTACTTAATTTCATACATCTTAGAGCACAGGCAATAATCAATTATTTAATATTTTTAAAGATTAGATGAACATCAATAATATTAATCATTATAACAGAGATCTTAAATTTTTAGAAGCCTGTCTTGTGTGTCATTGTAAATAGTTAGAAGTAATCTTTTCTATTTTATTAAATAGTTCTACACAAAAAAGTATTATATTTATAGAATTAAAATTTATTTAAAGTCAAATGTAAGAGTATTTAAATGTTTAAGTCACCTTTCCCCCTAGAATACTTAAATATTATAAGGCTAAGAGATATCCAGAGAGAAATTTCAACCAGTTTATGATTCACAGTAAAACCCACATGCAACTGAAACAAATTGCTATCATACAAGAAGATATTTCCATTTTTGATAAAATAATCAAAGCATTAGACAGTCTAGGGCATCACCAATTATACATTTGTATTCTATATTTCTGTACTACAGGTGCTTATCTAAGAGGGGAGCTAAGTATTATAAACATAAAACACTTTGTTTTGCATTTATACATACACATATCTCTTCATGTGTGTACCAAACACTATGTATAACTGCTCAGAATAGGAGGAACAAATTCATAGCCTTAGAATTCAATAAAATATATATATACATACATATATTTTATTGAATTCTATATATATATATACACACACACATATATATATACATATATATATATTATATATATATATATAATCTTTTTAAGATAAATAGATCTCTTATCAACTCATCACCACAACAAACAATGCCTAGAGCTTGGGGGCATACACTGAATCCTCTGAAAAGAAGAAAGAAGGACTGCTAGTGAAAGAACAAACCATTTAGGAAAATGACCAGGTGCAGCATTGTGGAAAATGATAGTAATTAGTTTGCCTAAGGTTTTTGCCAGGTTGTTTTACTGAAAGTTATGTACAGCATTAGTATTTTTTAATTTTTATTGAGCATGCTATTATTAGCTATGTTAATTTGTTTGTTTCTTTCATCCATCATCTCCAACTTAAAATCTCTGATTACAACAGTTTAACTGCAGGATACATCAAGGCCTAATTCAAAACACCTCATTAAATGCCTGCCCTTTGAAGCATTAGCCTACCTGACACAGTAAAGAATATTATTTCTTTATTACCCACTTATAATGGAATAGAGCACTATTGGGTCAAATTACAACATATTAAGAAAGCATTAGTCATGCATATAAACAAGAATAGCATTTGTTAGCACCTACAAAGAGAAAAATGGCAATGGCTTTTATTATTCCTTTTACTTTAGATTATAAAATACAATAATCATCAGTGTTGACAATGATGTTGCATGGCTAAGTGCTAGGCCTTGGATACCTTTATGATGTATAAAGTTCTTTGAAGAGCTCCTTGCTTTAGAGAAGTAAAAATAATTAATCCTGTGTCCTTTTAGGCTCAGCCTGCTCATTTAAATATTTTGTCTTGTGTGTTGAGGCTATTTTTTGGAAATGCAGGCTTTAAGATGACGTTGTTAACAGAGATTTCCTACTGGCTTTTACCTTGTAAGAAAGGAAAAATGTACTCAAATAGTACATGCATATTTGACTTTTTATTTCACATTTTAATATCAAATTCATGTTTATATCTTTTAAATCCATATTTAGGTATATGTGAGGATAGAAACAAGGATTGGCCATTTTTAAAAGAAAAAAATTCATTCTGCTATATTTGGAACTAACTTGAAGGAGATACATCTGTTTATAGAACAAATGCACAACACTTAATAAATTTGAAAAAAATCATAAAAGATCAATGAATAATAAAAAAGAAAATGTATTATTGGGCATTTAAAACACAAAAAAGAAAAGATTGCCTTCTTAACTTAAATAACATTTAAACTTAAACATTGAAGGTACTAAATTTAACAGCAGGGATAGGAATTCTAAACTAAATATTTTAAAAATCATTTTTAATTTACACAAGAAAAACTGGAATTGAAAAAAAAATAGTAAGATTCTTAAATAATTTCTTAAAGCACCCTTTTTCCCTTACCAAGAATTTCATATCCAAAATAATCTAGCACTATAAAAGTTACATAATCATTCTGACATTCGCAAAAGGCAACATTATCTTTTTTTTTTTTTATCAAAATGGGTGAAGCTCAATGGGATGCCTTAAAACTAACATATTATCCCATTCACCAATCCTTCTGTGTACATTATGAAAATAAAAGCATTGTGGTAGATTAGATTCCCTTGTACTACAATAAACTAGGAGTTCTTTGAGAATGTTAAGCAGCGAACTCCCTTAAGACAATTGATGACAATAATTAAACACTAAACCAGCAAAATCCCTATTAGAAGTCTTCCCGAAACTAATAATTTAATGCAAAAAGTTATTGGAAAAGGGAGCCATAATATTGCTTTAATGAGTTCCTTACAGCCTTGACATTTAATTATGACCCTGAATACTTAGTTATTAACTAAATACCTGTTGACTTAATGATACCCAGCCTATTAATGAATTTTATTTACTAGTTAGGAAGAATATTATCTATCTGTACAAAAATATTATATTTCAATGGTTCGTAAACTTTAGTATGCATAGAATCACCTGGGGAACTTAAATCAGAAATTTCTGGACCCCCATCCCCAAATTTTCACATTCACCAAATTTAGGGTAGAGCTGGAGAATTCGCATTTTTTAAATAAGATTGCCAGGTGATGCTAATGTTATTAGTTCTTGGACTACTTTGAGAACTACTTTTCTGGTTTAACAACTTTCTCGTTTCTTTTTTAAAGAAGGAGAGACACAGTAGTATTGGACTTTCCCCATACGCAAGAGAACTGGAAAAACCTCAGCTATTACAGATTAAGTAATGCTATCAGTAACTCCAGCTAAAGAACAGATTTATGTACTAGTTGCAAAGACTAAACTCTACAGCAGCTTCTGAATCGAACCTTTCAGAAGAAACAACTTTTATATCCTTCTGCTATATTCTAAGCCTGATTTCACTTTTCAGAGGCCTGCATTTAATTCTCAGCTGGGTATTTTTACTTCAGACATTTCTCTATACCAGCATTGTCCAACAGAAATAGAATGAATGCCACAAGCATAATTTTAAATCTTTTAGCTACAGAAAAAAAGGTAAAAAAAATAGATAACTAAATTTTAGCAATATATTTTATTTACCTCAATATATAAAAATAAAATTATTGTAACATGACAGTATAATGTAATATTTTACACTTTTATATTAGATATTTGAAATTTGAAATCCATTTTATACTTATAGCATATACCAATTCAGTTGTAAATTTCAGTGGTTTAAATTGAAATGTAGTTTAAAAAGACAATAATTTTGATTAACAGAAAATATATTTAGACTGCTTCAGCTTTTTTATTTAAATTTAATTTAAAAACCCAGAAAATAAAGATTTCATTTTCTCAATTATACTAGTTTGTTATTCATTTCAAGTTTCTGCCAGCTACATATAGGTAAGTAGCTATCATAAAAAGAGCACACTTTTATAGATTCAACAAGAGCATAAATCCACTTCTTTTGGTAGGAAACCTGGGAAAACCTAGGGATAGATGATTGTATCAGGGAAATTTTAAGCCTCCGAAATAGTCCTCAAGTTCTGCTAAATACAGCTGATGAAGAACTGAAAAGTTTGAAGAGGAGTAAAACTCAGTGATGTGATGTCACCAAGCCAGAAGAGGGACTCCATCCTCACTAATGATGCCTTTGTTCAAATAATAAGCACAGCTGAAATTAGCACATTCAATGATCCTTTATAAATTACTATTTTAATGTATTTATTATTCTTAATATCCCAATGATTTCTATTTTGAGAACTAAATGCTATTATAACTCTAAAATGAATAATTTTTAAAATGCAAATGTCGCTAGTGAGATAGTTAATTCATTTACAAATAAAATTATTCTAAAATTGTATACAGACTTCTTCAAAAGGAACTGTTGGATTATTTAAAATGTGTTTCAATTTTAGATCAATTTCCATAAATGAATAATTTACTTCAATTAAACTAATTTTAAAAATAGACAAAAGCGGAGTACGTATGTAAAAATAATTTGGGAATAGCTGCTGTTGATAAACTTATGTTTATAATAAACTTAAGGCATTTTTATTGACCTGCCTCTGAAATATTTTAATTATATTATGATATTGAATTTTACTCTCTACTCAGAGGTTATTATCCCTGTTTTACAGATGAGAAAAGTGACACTTAGACTATATAATTTTCTCAAGATCACACAGATAATAAATGATCTTTTTCTGGCTATGAAGAGAAGTGTAAGTCTTCTACTATAAGACTTCAGTAGCATGAGATAATATAGAATTTCATTTTGCAAAGACCATTATTCATAGTCCTATAAGTTGGGGACCAAAATTATTGGCATATATTTCATTCTCATCACAGAGAACCACCTCTGGAATCTTAGTGCCCGAAGAGAACAATTTTTTTACTTTGGTATATAATTCACAGAGCAATACTTAGGGCAATTAAGAAGCAATGTAAATTACTGGAACTTGGACCTAAGCTGAAACTGCACTTGATGTCACTGTGAGGAAAGAGCACATCTTTCTTTTTATCCCTTGTCTTCCTTCCTTAGTCACAGGACCCATGGGCAATGATATATTCAGTAGGTCAACATACTAAGATGTCTCTAATTATCTCCCCTCAACAATAACAAAAAAAATAAAAAAATTTTCCTCCCAAAATATTTGGAAATCAATGTAACTTCATTTCATTTTCATCTCCGTTATCCTCAGTTATACTGTTTCTATGAATATGAGAATGGGAATACCTAAATTCACAGAGATAAAGTTTTCTAATATCACTGCCTTAAAGAATTATGTAGATTTGTAAAATTATTCTAAATTAATTCTAAATTTAGGTAATTTAATTTTAGGATTAACAGCTTGTCTCTCTATACATCGTTTTGAATAGAGGTTTTTATAAAGATAAAGATAATAAAATGCTACTTATAACACACAACTTGAGTTCTTAATATGTGCTCTGTTCTGTGATCCCAGAAAATAGTAAATGCCTTTGAATTTTCACTGGCACAAATTGTTACTGTACCTTATAGAATTTCTTACCACAGTAATTCATGAGTAGAACATAGGCAATTACCAATAACTGTCATTACTGTTAATAAAATAAAATGATTTAACCTTCTAGTCTGCAAATTCTGCTATGCAGTTTTATAGTCTGCATTGTTCTTACGGCATTCTCTTCAAGTCATCAATGGAAAAGATATTGGCAGCCTGAGACAATATAAATTGTCCTAATAAAGCAATGACACTTGGTATTCCCTTAGGCATTCATATCACTGACAATACTAGATGTTTGAATGGAATTTGAAGTTTTAGTAAAATTGAACTTGTGGGAAGAAGGATTACAATTTTTAATATGAACAAACCAGGAATTAATAAATTATCATTAATAACTAGATTATCTCTTAAAACAAACTGAAAGTACTACCTAAACTTGCTGGTATTGACCATAATAGAGATTAGTATATAACCTATGTGTTTAAAAGTATTATACATAATATACATAATGCAATGTATATATATGTGAGATATTGTTGAATTGTACACTAGAAATTTATTGGATTTTGTTGATTAATGTCACCTCCCTAATTTTTAATAATAATAATAAAACTATTATACAGGAAATCATGAAAATAAGCAACTGTAGAATTAGCAATAGAAATTATAGCATAGAAACAGAAAGTACAGTAATGGAAATAGAATTTTATAGAAATATAAATAGAAAATAAGAACCTATGGTAACAGAAATGCAATGGACAGACATTAAATGCTCTCATGAAAAAAAAAGAAAAACAGAACAAAACCTTTGAAAATATTTAAGTGTTAATTTTAATAGGAGGTAAAGATTTTAAAAACAAGCTTGTGGCTTATTTTATTTGTCAACCTAAAGTTAATTTGCCTCTGAAAATTAAAAATAAGAAGACATGAAGTGGAAAGTGATTTTTCAATAATTTATATACCATGAACCTTAAAACCATTTATTATTTATGTTAATGAATTTTCATTTATTCCTCCATTATTTTTTCCTACTTATTTATTTAAATAAACTTTTTTAGAGCAACTTTAGGCCCACAGCAAAAGTGAGTGGGAGGTACAGATTTCCTATATATCCTCTTTTTCCACACCTCCCTATCAATACTGCCACCAAAGTAGTACATTTGTTATAATTGCCAAACTTACATTAATACATCATTATCAGTCCATAGTTACATTAGTGCTCACTCTTATTGTTGTACACTACCCTAAAATTCTTCAGTGCCCTGCCAATTTATCTCTCCCTTCCCACTAACTCTTGGCACCGCTGATCTTTTCTACTGTCTTCATAGTTTTGCCTTTCCAGAATTTCACATAGTTGGAATCAAACAGTCTGTAGCCTTCTCAGATTGGCTTCTTTCACTTAGCAATGTGCATTTCTGGGTTTTCTGTGTCTTTTCATGATTTGATAGCTCATTTATTTTTAATACTAAATAATATTTTATTGTCTGGATGCACCACAGTGTATTTAACCATCCACCTACTAAAAGACATCTTGTTTGCTTCCAACTTTTGGTAATTATGAGTAAAGCTGATATAAATATCCATGTGCAGGTTTTTCTGTGGACATAAATTTCCAACTCCTTTCGGCAAATACCATGAAGTACGATTGCTAGATCATAGGCAATACTATGTTTAGTTTTGTAAAAAACTGCCAAACTGTCTTCCAAAGTGGCTGTATCATTTTTTCCTCCTATCTATCAGCAATGAATGAGACCTCCGGTTGCTCCACATCCTCCCTCACATTTAAAGTTGTTATTGTTGCAGATTTTGGCCATTCTAATAAGTGTGTAGTGGTATCTTGTCATTTAATTTGCTTTTCCTTTATTTGCCATCTGTATATCTTCTTCGGCAAGATGTCCAATAATGACTTTGGCCCTTTTTAAATTGTTTTGTGTGTGTGTGTGTGTGTGTGTGTGAGTGTGTGTGTGTGTGTGGGTGGGTGCGCGCGCGCGTATGCACACGAGTTCTTATTTGTTGAGTTTTAAGAGTTCTTTGGATATTTTATAAAAGAGCCCCTTATTAGATTTTTTTTGCAAATATTTTCTCCCAATTTGTTGCTTGTCTTTTCATCCTCTTGACTGTTTCTTTTGCAGGACAGAAATTTTCAATGTTAATGAAGTCCAGCTTATTATTCTTCCCCTCATGGATCATGCCTTTAGTGTTGTATGCAAAAAGTTAATGCCAACCCTAACATCACCTGCTTTTTCTCCTATAATATTTTCTAGGAGCTTTATAGATTTTCATTTACATTTAAGTCTGTGATTAAATTTGAGATAGTTTATGTGACAGGTGTAATGTGTGTCTAGATTCATTTAATTGCAGGTGGATGTACAATTGTTCCAGAACCATTTATTGAAAAGACTATCTTTGTTTCATTGAATTGTTTTGTTTACTTGTAAAAGAAAATAATTAAATATATTCAAGTGAATCTATTTCTGGGCTTTCTATTCTGTTTCATTGATCTATTTGTCTAGTCTTTTGCCAATACCTGTCTGGATAATAAGACAACAATAATAAGTAGCTTTATAATAAGTCATGAAGTTGGGCATTGTCAATTCCTAGTCCTCAAATTTTTTTTTCTCCTTCAATAATGTGTTAGCTAGTATAGGTTTTTTTACTCTCCATATAATGTTAAATCAGTTTGTTGATAAGCACAAAATAACTTGCTGGGATTTTGATTAGGATTAAATTAAATTTATAGAGCATGTTTGGAATATTGACATCTTGACAATATTGAACATGGAATATCTCCTCATTTATTTAATTCTTCTTTGACATCATTCTTTTTCTTCAACAAATATTCAGTGAATGTCTAAATTGTGCCAAGCACTGTGTGAGGCTTTGGATCTATGGTGATACTCTTTATTCCACAGAGCTTTTAGTATGAAAAGAATTCACAAGGAACTGGCTAAAAGGAGTTGGTCTCTGAGGAAGAAGGCTAGTTTTACAAGGACATGAGAAAGATTATAACTCTTTTCTTTATACTACACTGTCAGCTAGAACTTTTTTAAAACTAAACTTTTATTTTAAAAATATTTATTTTGTTAATTTAGAAACTGTCAATCCCCATGTAAAGACCAAATCAAAAAAAATGTAACAATGGAGCCACATCTTAACAGATTTTGAAAATGTGACCCACACTCTTATACTTTATTTCTTTACATAGTTTACATCCATTATTAAATGTACCATTCATATACATTCACAAATGTGTACATGCATATATGCACATATATAAATGTACACATGTCCATATGAAATAAAAAATCCTAATTATATTTTTCCTAAAGTAATTTTGAAATTTGTTTCCAGTCTCTGAGGACAAGCAGCTATACAACAAAAAACAACAGGAAGAAGGGTCTGGGTGGTAAAATAAAGGCACATGACGGTTAAATTTTGCCTGAGATAAGGCATCACATTAATGATAACTTGCACAGGCTCATGTTTGTTTTGTGAAGCTTAATACTTGGGAGAGTGAAGGCTATTCTATACACATTAGTGATTAGCCAGTATCTCCTGATGGATTTTTCTAACCCACTAACAATTGAATTTTACACACAAATGTCACTCAAAATGTAAATGGAGTCATTTTTGAGTTCCATAAAATAAAAGATGGTTTAACATAAAGATGATTATTATCATTGAATATATAGTGATATGGAACTAAATTATTATTAAGCCCTATGTTATAAAAGAGAGAAAGCTCAAAGAAAAAAATTACCTGGCAACTGTCTCTACTCTTTTGAAGTAATCTAAAAAGGAATTAAAAATTTTATATCGGCTTAAGACAGGTCTTTTGACATTCTTTAGCTTCATGTTTCTTGTGATAAGAATTTATTAAGAATTAAATTCTTCAGAAAATGTTATTCCTTTAACTTACAATGCTAAGAAATACTGATATGACATTTTAGAAGTTCTTCTTCTACCTCTTCCAAGAATAGGTCAAAGCTTTATTGACACATAACTTACCTAAATTGAAGGTAAAGCTTTATTCATCACTTATGACTTCTACCACTATCATCCTTAATTTGACTAAGAAACAGATGTCAGACTTGTATATTGAAAGCAAATTTTGCTAAAAATATTTTGAGGAGCATAATAAGACCAATGAATCCTATAAGAATTAAAGCTGTATAAAAGTATCTTTTTTTGGACAAGGATAACCCAGGGCTAATTCCTTCATTATATATAAACATTTCTAGATATACTTAGTGTTGTAAATATGTGAGCAAAAGATAGCTTTCAAATTTTCCATATTAATCAAGAGGAGCAGAAGTAATCTGAAACTAGAATAATATTAATTTATTTAATTATATAAAAGTTTTATAATTTTCTATTGATATGGACTCATGGATTTCAGATTTCTTTTATAGAGTATGCATTCTTACTTATTCTTAATAAAATATACATCTAACCTAATAATAATGTGTATAATACATCTATACTATAATATCCATATTATAGTTGAATAAACTGAAACTAAAAAAGGCTATGTTTTTAACAGTTTGATACAAAATAAACTTATTATGCTAGGAAGATGTCTCTTCAGTGGAGAGAAAAATGGGTTAGGAATTCAAGATACAAAGTGGGTGTTGGAAGAAAGTCTGTCCAAAATTTGTCATCACATCAGAGATTACATGTTTATCATACATAAAAATAAAATGAAATAAAAAGATGTTTTATTCTGAATTTAGTTTGAGGGTAGAAGTAAACTAATATGAATAGAAAAGTCATGTTTATATTCATTTGCTTATCTCACCCATCTTTACCTTTTATATTTGTTATCAGACTCTAACTTTATGGATCTAACTGATGCTAGATAATTTATGCCAGCAAGTTTCACTCTTGGGAGACTTGGTGAGTAAAAGCTATCTTTTTAATTTAAAAAGCTTAACAGACATAATTTTATGTGTGTCACTTTCCTCTCAATCTGCATATATCATACCACAGAAAGTTGAAAATGAATTTAAATTTAGTTCCATAATCTGATGCAATATGTGCCTCTAAAACTCAGTGTCCTAGTTGATCTTAAAATATAAAACCTTCCTTTCACAAATTAAAAAAAAGCATCACATATAATCATATAACTAGTTATGTTAAAGGCCACACCACCACTCTCCCCAAAAATGAGAAGTTAGCTTAAAATATTTCTTTTTTTTTTTTAAAAAAAACTGTTTTATTTTTAAATAAGACATTTTAAAATTAACTTAATTTGGTATAATGAACCTTCAGAGTTGATGGCAGCAAATCTTACAATTACAGGCTTTCTACAAAGAAAACATAATGTAGAAGTTGGTTATATCTCTTTGCTTTCTAGAACATTAGAGTCATGTATTGAATATTACAAGGGAATGCAAAAACCCAAAGGCATGCATAATTTTCCCATTTATTGATTTTTAGACTTTATAACAAGCATAAAATTTGGAAAAATGTACCTAGAAGGTAGCTGTCATAATCAGAAAAGTATAACAAGAATACTAGAGAGAAGATTACATTAAAAAATATTATAAGTAAATGAAAAACTAAGCAAGAAATGTGGTAAAATGGTTATATGTCAGGACAGCATATTTAACAAGAAATATTCATTGGGTGTCTAGTATATGCCAGGGGTTTTCAAAAGCATTCTTATTTTATTCTTTTGGCCATTTTCTGAGTCAGGTCCTAGTGCTCCTGTTTTACAATTGAGAAAGAGGTGCTAAGGATTTGGCACAAGATCACATGATTTATAACAGTAGAGCAAAAATTTGTAGCTAGGTCTCAGAAACTAAGTTCTTTTCACATCATCACATCAATGTAGCAGTTTTCAAAATGAATTAACTACTATCTATGGCTCTATAAATTTAAAAACAACAGTAGCTCTGTTTTGACCACTTAAAAGGCTATAAGGAACATAGTGCTATACTAATGAGTTGATAAACGAGATAGTCAGAAAGATAAAATTTAGGATTATAAAACCTTTATAAAATCGGTTAAGATTATGGGTCACCTTCCTTGGGAGGAACTGAAGATTTTCAAGATCTGAAGTTGGCGAAGATGTCTCCATAATGAGAAGGTACCTGAATTGGAAAAACATGGATATAAACTCAGAAACCAGAGTATGTGTGCTTGCAGAGCAGGGATAGGCTCTTTTGAAATAAGTCCAGGGAGTAGAGTGTGAAGAGGTGAAAAATCAAAGGAACTGGACCACTTTGTGTGATGTGTACAAAAAGTCAATGTGATCATGATAAGAAGTCAACTAAGGAGCTCAAAAATTATAAATTTTACAGAAAACAAAATAGGAAAATTAGAGTCCATATAAAAACCTTCTCAAGAAACTTGTTTCAATTATGTGAGTATACAGCAGAGTACATGTGTATGAGTGCATATGTGTACATGTACTATGTTATAATATAGTTTTTTCTTTTGTCATGGTTAAGAAATATGATAAAAAGTAGGCTGCAGAGTAGAGTTAGTTTCTGGGAGACCTTAAAAGTTAGCATATCAACACAGACTTTAGAAAGGAAGCAGAAAGAGGATGGGATGCCTTTGAATATTTTGAGAAAAGAAACAGTTGAAAACAGGGCCAAAGTGAGATTAGACTGGTGTTGAAATACAAAGATAATTGGAGCAAAGATGAAATAACCATTAGGCATTAGGAAATTATAACTGAATAAGAGTGAAGAAGCAGTTCTACAGATTAGAGTTGAGAAGTCAAATTGCAGTTAAGAAATCAACAATAACAATAAGCATTCAACAATAACAATAAAGAATTAAGATCCAAAGATAATTAAAGATGAGAATCAAAAAAAAATAGTCAGAGGGGAAAGACATTGCAATATCAAGAAAAACTGTTACCTGTCCAAAAGTTCATGTGTCCGGTGCTTCAAAAGGTCAAAAATCAAAATATCAGAGTTTAGCCTAAGGAAAGGTTTATTGATAAAGAAGACATCAACTGAGAAGATGGGGGTCCTAGTAGTTTCTCAAATCCATCTTAAGAGAGTAAAGTTCAGGGTTCTTTTATGTCAGGGGAAAGGAAAATGGGAGGGACTGTTTTGTATAAACTCAAGCTCCAAGCAGAATTTCTCTAATGATTTACATGTCCAAAGCAGGAGCTTTTAGCTGGAAGCCATTGGAACTATGCAGGCTTGAATGAGATGGAGTCAGAGAGAAGGAGCATTTCATTCTGTTACAATATGAGAAATAAGAGTTGTTTGGAGTATATTATGTAGAAGGTCAGATATCCTTGGTGACTGTTGGGAGTGCAGTTTCACTAGGACATCTAGGATTCAAAGATTTCTGAGACTTGAGGATAAACAGAGTGGTAAGGAAATGAAGAGACATGGTAGAAAGAAGAAATCTAGGAAATTTTCCATGGGAAGAAGCGGAGAAAAATCAGAGAGTAACCAATGAGGAAATAATAGATATCTTCTCTACTCTCCCTCTGCAACAGGCCATCATCTCTTGCAAGTCCAAAGTGACAGCACAAGGACTATGGAGACAGGGGATTGGAAATGTTGAAAGTGAGAGGGTAAATCAGAAGATATGAAGGCCTTATGTAGTTAACATTAGATTGCATTTCTCCCCAGAGCACAAGCAAGCCCAGAAATAATTAAAACATGCAAACCTTCAATTCAAAGAAAAGGAAGATAACCCTAGATGAAAATTAAAGCCAAATTTGCACTTTGACAGAACAGTACATCAGGTGCATTCTTCTACTCTTGTATACACAATAGTGTCACTGAACAGTAGGGAAGAAAACTTTATTAGAGGAGCTTTAAAATATCAGACTGCCATAAGGAGTGATTTGTGAGGCTCATTAAAACTTGGTGAAACTTTTAAACCTTTAGATCAGCACTTTATGTCCATCGTTCACTCTCTCCCAATTGTTGATGGGAAGAGCTATAAAGGCTTAATTATTTCTTATTCATATCAACCACTGCTCACACAGCTTTAAAAATTTAATGAGTCACCTGAATTTTTCTAAAGTTTGTCATTATAAAAATTTGATTTTGATAGTATTAGTATTCTTTTACATTTTTACATACCATATATGACAGAAGTATTTAATAAGCCATGCCCTAACATTATTTAGAACTTTGAAAGTAGAGCTGTTGTGAATTGTCTTATCAGTAATATTGTCTCTTTCAAGACTGCTCCATGTACTAAGAAACCTCAAAGCAGACATAATGAAGTAATTAACAAAATATCCTAAGCTTTTTTTCTTTGAATAGCTGATATCGAGACAGAGTCAGGTACTCTGTAACAATTCAGCTACAGTAAAAGAAATTGTGAGTCATACCATAAATACATTTTAATAATTTTAAATACAATAATTTATTTTTCCATATATAGGTAATCTATTCCCTCCCAATAAGTAAACCCATCCCCCACATAACTACTCTAGTGAATCTTCTATAGGAGGAAAGAAAATTACTATACCAAGAATGAAAATCATACTATGCAGCCCCTAGTAGTATCCATTTCAAATAATTTAAAAAATATGGTGTGATACCAAAATCCTAATGAATATTAGGAGATAATATTGGATTTACCTAATAATAACAGTTTCTTTTTTCATTCTAGACTTAAAACAAACAACCATCCTACTTGCACTGTTCATACTAAACAAAAAAATTGACATACAAAAAAAATAGTATATAATAAAAAGTCATATAGTGATATACATGTGTATAACATATACATATGTCACAATTTGGTAATTGTACCCAGTATAGCCATTCCTGTTAATAAAATCCCCAAATACTGTATTCTTTTGTAAACAGCAACTAGTTATGACCTTCAGAATGCTTCCCACATCACCCTGTCTATACCAGACCCCACAGACCACCACACAACCCAGCTACTACGGGATTATCCAGGGACCTTCACGAACCTACTACAGCCTGCCCGGATGGCTCATTGCCTTTCTGGAAGTAGTCTTTTCTGGCTGGTGGTCTCTTCAGTCTAAGCCCATGTTTTACAGATAAATTATATTTCATCCCTCTCCTCACGAAAGTTAAGAAATGAAAGGCCATTATAATCCCCAACTTTAGAATTCTTTCTTCATAAATACCAAATATGTTTTTAGTGGCAAATATACTGTTTTGATTGTTTCTAATAAAAAGAGTAACAAGATTTATATTGAAAGCTACTTTGATAATGATGTCCTCCTATGTTTAAATTTCTCAAACATAATAGTGGATGAAAAAGATTAGATTATTGAAATATTATATTATATAAGTTTCTTTACCTTACTACCATTTGGGAATTAAAGTAAAAGATGATTTGGGGGAAAAAACAGATCATAGACACTTAAATCTTTGAATAAAATAGTTAACATGACCCTCAGTGCTATTACTTATTCTATTTTAAAAATTGAGACAGAAATACTTCAGCATCACATATTTATAAGGAAAACATCAAAGTAACAAAGATATTACCAAATGAAGGTAGCAAATAGAACTGTATATTTTTAAAATCAGATCAAACACTTATCCTCTTAAGAGATGGAGAATTAAAAAATTGAATGTTTTGTTATTTTCCACAACTGGGCAAATTAAGAGTGCAGTGGTCAGGGAAGAGCATGTAGGAAGAAAATATCATCACTGGGGATTCTGTAATTGTCTTACCCCCAGTATCCGCTTAGGCACAACTGGAGCACAAAGGACATCTTGCAATCATAGCCTGCAGGATGCTGGTGCTTTGAATAGGTGGTAATCTCTAAGGATTATATTCAGTTTCTGAAACTACTCAGAAAAACACAAACTCCAAAAGTTTAGCTATAACTAGAATGTACTGTCCTCATTTTTTTTTTCTCTACAGTGAACATAAATTCTCTTCATGGCATAGATAAGCCTGGATGATGATAGCATTTCTTTTGGATAGAAACACAGACATTCTCCAAAATGATCTGCAGCATCTCATTACCCAAAACTACCTGTGAGAGCTCATAAAGCAGAATAAATCAGATTCACCAGTTTAAGAAGATGTGCATGCCAGTTTCATTTCTAATGCCCCTATAAGATGCCCTGTGAGACGTGAGTTCTCTTAGAATATTGCAATATTGTTTTATGGCAAATAGTGACGCTTTACTGGTTTAATATATGGTACAAATAGTACCATACCTTCTCAAGGGCTTATAGATTCATACACTTCACGTATTATATTAGAAGAAAAAGATGTCATGAAACGTGGTTTAAAAAGCACGAAAAGAGGAAATGAAATGCTCAATGAAGAAATAAGAAGCTATAATATTGCTCAAACTCAATGAGAAATGCTGATTTGAAATTCAGGCATCGTGCTCCTCATCTTGAGGAAAAGGAAACTAAAATAAATCTTTATTGATACATTAAAAAAAAATGCTTGTGTGAATGCATAAGCATGAAGACAATGCTTTTACCATATAATGGGAAATACATCTCCATTTTACCAATCAGAAGATATGGGCTCTAGTCCTGATGTCAAGTAAGCTTGGGCAAATTGCGTGGCCTTGGTTTCTATGTTTACAAAATAAAGATTGTTAAAAAAAAATTAGGGGAAGAAGTAAAAAAAAAAAAAAACAGAGGGGGAGGAAAAGAGGCAAGAAGGCAGGCAGGCAGGCAAGGAGGAAGCTGGTTAATAGGTTAGCATTTGGGGGACAACTACCCTAGGCCAAAAACCATTGGTGCACTTCCCAGAAAGCATAATCTGTGATCTCAGTTCCTTACCATCTTAAAATTTTTTGATTATGCAGTACTTCATCTGCAGATAATATTGTTTTAAATTGATTCACAGGTGGAAATGTCATTACTATTATTATCCTGTTTTCCATGAGGCTAAATCTAGTAGCTTCACCAGAGAGATGAGATGTGGAAGGCAGAATGGGTGCCAAGTATTAGCTTCTACTTCTATAAAAGTAAATTTGTTGTTTGGAACAAAGACTTGCTATCAATAAAGGGGAAGTTTCTTCATCTGTGTAAATGTCAATATATGGCTCTCACACAACAAGATAAAGTGAATTCCAGTGCCGCCGCCTTTGTTACAGAGACAATTAAGGTGTCCTGTTATCCATTATTCATCACTCTTGACTTTGCTCCAAATAGAACAGAAAACAGAGCTAAGTAATAAATATTCTTCACACTGAAGAATTCATCTTTCTAGGATCCAAGTATCTAGTCTCTGATAACCCTGTTGAACTTGTGCTTGTGAGAGATTTCACTGGCATTTTTTCTTCTGAGGGGAGGAAGCAGCAGTGTGTGTGTGTGTGTGTGTGTGCATGCACACACACACACACACACATTTCTGCCCTACTCTCTTCTATAGGTCCATATACCTGTTTCCTTCTCATTTCACAGTTTTGTTTCCCTACATTTGAATCTTTCCTCCTTTATTTTTTTTTGCCTTTTCCAATAACTAGTAAATATACACTTTGTCTTTATACTCTGAAAATTATATTTTTTCCACAGAAAATAGTCTCTCCAAATACTTCTTAAAGACCATAGATCATAATCTAACGTTTACTGCAATTAAAGGAGAAGATATATCTAACCCTTCAATTTATTCTAAACATGCTGGTTCACTTTATAATTAGAGAAACAGGATCATCAAAATAAACTCTCTTTTTAAATGAGAGAAGTTTTAAAGATTCTAAACTGATAGAAATAATCAGAATGACAATGTTAAAAAATGAGACACATGAATTTTTTATAATTCTTTTATAAAGATACAAATAAGTGTTCAATGATCTTTAGTATTCAGTTTCATGACAAAATAATTATGATACAATTCAGTTCTCATGATAAATATGAGCATTCTGTCATTAGAAAAACCTTATTAAATAGTGCAACTGTATTTACACTAGGCTTTAAGTATGGTTTTGCATTGATTTTTGACTATTAAATATAAAGAATAAAAGAAAGTGAGAAACACAAAACTTGGGTCAGAATGTCTTGATAGATTATGCACGCTGGAAAGCAAAAGGGGCAGCAAGGATTGACAAGTGAGGAAATCTGGTTGTCCTTTATGTCAGTCTCCTCAAAGTAAATAAAATGTTAAGTGTGAATCTCAGGCACATCTGTCTCAGCTGTAGCAGCCACAAATAAACTTTTATTTTAAGATATATTTATAATTTAATTTTACCACCACTCGGGTGCAGCCATACTAATCCCAATATAACTATACATGTAAACATGCTTTTCTTTCAATCTTCAAAGAATGCTTCATCATTCTAGGTCACTATTTTGATGAAGAACAGATGTATCTGACCACATGTAGCACATATGTATTTTTTTTTGGATTATATAATTAATTTTCTTATAATCCCTCCAGATGAAAAATCCCACTTAGAAATCTGCCCTACTTAATAAATAAATAAATAAATAAATAAATAAATAAAAATAAAACTTTCCTACCATTCCAGTTTCCTTCCTTCATTGATTCATTTTTTGTTTTTGTAGAACAATTTGAATCTGCATCAGAGAAAAACTGACTCTAATTAAAATGGCCATTTTTGCCCTTTCTCTTAATAGAATCTTGAAAACTACAAGTGAAAATCAATAGAGGATACCTTACTATGAAGAGGTCACAGATTACTGAATACCTATTTGCCACTTAAAAATAAAAATAATGCTTTTAGATAAAACAGAGACATCATTTACTAATGTAGGAGAGGATTAAATGTAATTGGTTTAGATATACTTTTAAAAGGGTAAAATATTAAATTTAAAATTAATGAACGATCACTGTTACAAGAGGTGAAAGTAAATAGCAAATAGATCTATATGTAATAAAAGAATAGATTTATTTCCTTTGAGATAGTGCTAAAACTTGAGAGGTATCTGGGGGAAAACAAACAAAAATAGTTGCTAATCAAATGTGTAAAACTTATTTCCTAAATCATGAAAATAAATTCTTGTTGGTACTTTAGAACATTACCAAGATATTTCAACTTTGAAAAAAAAAAACAGAAAATGAGTTATGGACTGTGATTTGTACTGCTATGATGAAAATCCAATCAGCTGAATAGTAAATATAATTCTAATTCCCCTATACATAAAAGTAAATGACCAGAATTTAAGAATGTATTTCCCCTTGATACATTTATGTCTTAAATAATTACTGTATGGTTATCAAAAGAAAAAATAGTCTAACTCTGAAAGTAAATAGTAATTTATTAAGTTGAGAAAAATTTTGTATACATTGAAATGCAAATTTAGGTATACAATTTGTTGAGTTTGGACCAATGTTGAGATTCATATAATCAACACCCCAATCAAGATAGAGAATTAGCCCATCACTTCCAAAATTTCCTGTGTGCTCTTGTAGGTGTTCAGAACAAGTCACCCCAAGATATGCCTCAGTTGTATGCAAATTCTTGTAAGCTGGGGGCAACCAAGACCCTGAAGGCTCAAGAGACATTTCTGTCCCTCGCTTTACTATTAGGAGAAATTTAGACTGGGAGCTTGGCCCACGATATGAGTTATTAACAGAAATGACTTTTTGCCTATCTATATGGCAGGGAAAACTAATAAGTGCTGAACATATACTCTTCCTGCAATTATGTTCTGAAGCCACAAGGTGTATTGCATCATTCTTAGCTCAGAATGTCTTGTATACCTCAATTTCCTTTTCTGTCTCTGAATCTCTCATGTATGTGGGGTCTTTTACTCTTTCATCTATGCAGAGTCCACATACATATGTATGCAATTAAATTTGATAATTTTCTCTTGTTATCCTCTTATGTTTATTTGATTAGACCAACCAAAAGAAACTTGAGGGTAGAGGAAAGTTTCTTCCTCCTGGATAGTCCTTTCTGGTCAATTTCTATACCCCTTCCCATCCCATAAACAACAACTGTTTTGATTTCTATCAACATATATTCTTTTTTTTTATTTATTTTTTGCTCACTATGTTTTTGGAGAATCATTCATATTATTCATAGTTTGTTATTGTTTATTGCTAATCAATATATGTTTATAGCCACATAATTTATTTACCTATTCACCTGCTGATAAACATTTAGTTTGTTTTCAGACTTAGACTATTATAAATAATGCTGCAATAAACTTCTCCTACTTAATAGACATTCTTTAAACAAAAAATTTTATGCACAAAGGCAGGTTAATTTTATCACAGGTTTACAAATAGATTAACACAGATGACTAAGGCCTGATAGTCACAAGTTGGAAAAAAATGTGGCTGTGCAACACCCTATGCACATCCATGCATTAACAGATCCTAAGACAAAGATCCTTTACGGGATCTTTCAAAGTAAAGGATACCCTATAAGAGACCATTGGCATTTAGCAATGAACTCAATCTCTACCTTTAGTCCATCCTGTTCTCCTGACTTAACTGTGGTTCACAAAGCAGTTGAGGTTAATTAGTTTACTTTTAGTTTAACCTTCAAATGGTACTTACAGAGAGATTTATTTGTAGTTTTATTTCAAAGAGGTCAGCAGGTGCAGTATTCTTTAGAAGAATTCTGACTCACACCTCCGAATTGCAAGTACCATCTTTGTCTACAGAGTAAGCATTTTAGGCATCATAAGGATGAGTGGATACATTTTTAAACTTACCAGTTTCAAGAGGCTAAAAAATGTACATGAAAAGTCTGTATTATGAGATGGTAGACATTTTGAAAAACTTCATACACCTATTTTGGTACATATTTTTTATTCAATCACTCATGTTGCTCCAAATTTCCTTTTGAGCACAATGCTCAGTGAGCATATCAACTTGATATGTATTTTTAACCCAATTTTTTTCACATTTAAAAAAATTATTTTATTTATTTATACTTATATTGTACTTACTGGGTACTAAGGCTTGTTGTAAGTTCTTTTACAAATATAGTCTTTAAAAACCTGTAAGTCAGATTTGCTTATTATCATAATCTGCATTTCACTGTTGATTAAGCTGATGACAGGCTAGTATGGCAACTTGCCAAAGATCACACAGTGAATATGTTCAGGATTTAGACCCAGGCAACCTGACTCCAGAGACCATGACCTTAGCCAGTATGCTATGCTCCCTCTTTATCATCCTTTTCAAATAAGCAAGAGATGACTTCCACTTTATTGAAGAGATAACTGACAAACCAAATAGTTGAGAGTTTGCCTTATATTTTAATTCATTAAATTAATTTATTTAAAGAAATGATTTGTAAAACAGCTGCTTTTTCAAAGCACTGAATTAGGCACTGAGAAAACAGATTAATTTAACTTATTTCTAAAACACCAGAGGTAGGTAAGTGTTTGTCTAATTGTACTTAAGAGAAGATTCAGATCATTCAATTTAAAACATTTAATATGCAAATCCAGAAATAATTTATGCTTTTCTGTCAAGATGTGCCGTGACTCCACATATATGTACACTGTATATGTCAGGAACATTACATAGACAGGAGGTATGCTGAGGTGGTACAGTAGAATTGTGAGGTGAGCTCTGAAAGAAGACAATGAACACTTAAATCACAGCTTGTTATATACTGCGTGTGTAGCCTTGGGAAATTTTATTGACTTCATCTTTTCAATCTTCAAAATGGGAACAATCAAATACCTACTTTATAGAATGTTATAAAAACTGGGGTAAAAATGAGATTTTTATGAGTACTATCACATGGTACATATTTAATAAATAATAATAATTATTAATATTATCTACAGTACTCAAACAGCACTATTATCTAACTCATCCCAGTTAGAGAATAATATATAAATTGTCACTGAGAAATAATTTAACAAGCCCAGTCTCTGAACTCATTAGCAAGTTACCGGCATGCATCAATGTAAATAAAATAAAATCAACAAAAAGAACACAATTCTAGGGTCTGATTTTTTACATGAATTATGCTTAAGTTAGGTGTGGGAATGAGAAGTCATTGATTCTGCAACAATAACATTGGGAGCAAGAAGGTTCTACCTGAATATATTATGATGTCATTACTTTAAAAAAAGCCTTCTGTTTTTTGTATTTTGTGGTTCTTAGAATCTTTAATAGAAGGCATAACAATTCTACTAAAATGAAAATACAATGCCTGGGATTTCTTTTGTTTGTCTTTTCCAAGTATTCTGATATACAGCTAAAGTAGTTCAAAGGTCAGGATTCAGCTATATATATATATATATATATATATATATATATATATATATATATATATACACACACACACACACACACACACATACACACATACACACACATACACATATATATTTAGCTTTATATATATATTATACATACATATACATACATATATATATATAATTTTCAAATATCTGTAACCTCAGATATTTCAAATAAAATTTCTAAGCCTTCTCTTCTGGGAAAAATTAATGTTACTAGCAATTTTTCAAATGTTATATAAAAAATATTTATAAAAATATACTCTCTCTTATTCTTTTATACTTGAGATTCATTTTTATTTCTGTAGCCAAGCGGTAGATCAACCAGACATTTTGCTTTATTTTTCTGTTATTGAAGAAAAATTAAGAATGATATTACAAAACCCTCATTTGGTAAAGATTTTACAGAACATAATTAGTATCCCTCATGTTTTCAAAAACTTTAGATTAATAAAAAAAAGACAAACAGATTTCTTTTAAGTGAAATATTCTCCAGAGGGAAATTCATCACTGAAGTTATTGTAATTCTTTAAAGAGTCAATAAAATAAAATATTGTGTAACTCAAACTATACCCACATTTTTATGTATTTAAAATAATGAATGTTGGTGGGTATGAAATTTCAGTAGAACACCTGCTCCCTCTTGAAACAAGTACAAATAAAAAACAAGTCTTGAAATTTCAGAGCAGGAATTAAATAGAAGCTGGCTAACAGGGCAGTTGAGGTTGCACATCATTAGAAGCATTTTTTTGTGTGGTCCTTCATTCAGGGAGAAAATTCCATGAACTGCAATCTGGAGATTCATAAATTCTACTGAGCCTTGGTTAAGTGACATTCATTATAAAGAACACCTGGAGGGAAGACCCAAGAATTGAGCACAGCTTGAGAGATCAGATTACGTGCACTTTGCATGTCTTGGTTAAGTAAGGCAGCCAAGGAAAAAATTTTTCCCTGCAGTCATTTTGGTAGCATTATATTGGGAAAAAGTTAGTGCTTTATCTAATAGTATGATGAGTTTCTGTCACTTGTATGTTTCCTCACAATTATTTTTAATTTTCAGCATGTAATGACATTTATGACTTATAAGTACATCTCTATTCTGTTACACGGTATCCTAGCCAAATGTTTATTATGAGTGTATTACTTTCATGCCTGTCACTTTGAATCTAAGCAAAACTATAAAATTTTAAATATATCAATGCATATGTATATATATTCAGATGTAAAATAAAAACAATTTTTACTAATCAAGATTGTCATCATAGTCTATATAAATAAATACTGAAAATAACAAAATCCAACTTTTACAAAGAGAAAAGAGAAAAAGTTCACAAAATGCTACTAACTGGTCAAAAATTAGTCCTAGTTTCTGAATCTGAGGCTCATAAGACTACTAACAAATTACTGAAATAAAAATGTGAATGTTAAGAGCAGTTTTTGGAAGTTTTTGGAAGGCTCTGGTGTGGCAGGCGAGGTGGGGACATTCAGTCCTGACAATCAGCTATTAAAGAGATTTCCATCAGTCCTTAGGTTTGGCAATACTGAACACTTTTCTTTAAATAAGAAAATAAATCACCCTAAATATGTTCCACATGTGTTTTTTAGTAAAGATTATGAGTTAAATTCAATAATTAGACAATAAGATATTGTTTTTATTGGGTCAACACAGATTAAAAAGAATGCCAAGTTTTACTACACACAGTATGTGTGCAATTAAATGCATGGTCTTTTGGAGTTTGACAAGAGGTACCAAATGTTTTTAAGATATACATACTGTTTGACCCAGAAAATATACTTCTAAGAGTATACACTAAGGAGAAAAATAGTGCAGCTGTGCAGGATGATTGTATAAGTTCTTTGTATGTTTTTATAATTGTGAAAAGGTGGAAATAATAAAGTGTTCAATAATAAGGCATTGCTGGTAATATTGTATTTTCTTTAATGTAATACTCTGTGGACATTAAAATAACTTTCAAAATGTCCATGTGTTAATTATTATATAATCATTAGAACATATACATGTTTGGGATAAATTTCTCAGTAAGAAAAACAAGCTACAGTTTGGTACATGTAGTGCTATTCTGGTCTTGTAAAAAAAGTGTGTATGTGTGTTTCTATAGAAAAATTATAGACAGAATACATGCCATCATTTTAACAGTGGCTATCTCTTAGGTTCAAAATTATAACTTTTTAAAAATTCCTCCTCTATATTTTCTAATTTTTTTTTTGACAGTGGAGTTAAATCACTTTGAGAGAGAGTAGAGATATTAAGACTTGTTGAGGTGGTGATATCCTGTATCAGGATGTGACTGATGAAGTGTCTGCTGATACCATACTGACTTTACAATCTCAACACATGATTCTGGGTTTGAGAAAAATAATGAAATGTGTTGGAAAGTTGATGTAAGTATGAGGTTGTTTTCAGTGTGTGGATATAGACAGCAGAGAAATAAATCAGAATAATTACAAGGTTTTATAAGTGTTTTATCATGTGTATTCAACTAAAGATTTCCAGAGAGGGCTGGGATGGCTTGTAAAATTGCAAGGATTATTATAGGAACATGTAGACATATATATATATATTTTTCTTTCAATGGCTTGCGGATGCCCCATTTGAATCAGCTCACTGTGTAGGCATTAAGGATCTATCTGGACTATCCTTGACCATTTAACTATCTCTTTCTAGCTAATTGAAGAAGGGTGATTAATTGTTGTGACTTTTTAGAAAGAGCTACAGGTTATTAAATATTAGAATAAATTGCTTCATAGTATATAAACTATATGGCAGCAAGTTTTCAAATTATTTGAATAATAATGCAAATTGTTAATTTTACAACTCTCGGATTTAGTAAAATGACTGGCACAGGAAGTTGAATGAATAAATGAGACTTCTCTAGAAACTGCCACTTGACATGTTCACTGGTAATCAGGTGTATTCCTGGTTTTTTTTAATTTATTTTCTGCTCTCCTTCCATTTCCTCTTTTTCTTTTAAATAAGTGTCTTAATAAGTCCCCTCGAAGAGTTCAACACTGAATGGAAGAAACAGACATAAAAATAAATTATTATAGGATAATTTCATAAGTGTTCTAATAGAGACAAGGGGCAGTGGGAATGTTAGAAAATGTGGACAAAGTTGCCTGAGGGATTTAGAGAAGACCATTCAAAGGAGAGAGGAGGGTGGCCTCCAGGAGATCAAAGGCCCAAGAGAGTATGGTATGTATCAGGAGCTGAGTCTGACATTTGGCCCAAGGTGAAGAAAATTGGAGGTGTTTCAAATAAGCCAGAGACTCTTCACACCAGTGAATTTATGATTTCCCTTTTAAATACCTGTGGTGAATTTGGTCGAATCACATAATTTTCTCAGAAAATTAAACTTTATTATGGGAAAGGAGAGGATAAGAACACAAAAGACCTTTTGCTACTGAATCATACCACTATATGAATTTTCTTCCAAACTTCCTACATAAGGACTACACAAATAGTAGACAGGAGACACCTTAACTAAAAATATCCTTCAAATATAAATTGACCATATAATTTACAGTCCAAAATGGAGGCACTTTTAAGAGTAAGAGTTCCATTAATAATTATGCAAGAATTACAGGCATGTTAGCTATTCTCCGCGTGTGCGCGGCCCGCCTGGGGCGAAGGCGGAGGAGTGGGGCACTGGACGGCCTAGGTAAACCATCTCTTGCCTGCTTTAAGGGCAGTTATCAATCAAAGGCTCCCGGCAATTCTCATTCTACTGAAATCAATCATCACAACAGAGATTCATTTTGAATGATACAGTTCTGTTTAAAATACAAAATACCTAAGATAAAGCTGGCTTCATTTACCTTTTGATGTGAATTTAATCAATCAGATTCATGCCTCAGATAATCAATAAAGCCATAATTTAGAATAGAATTAGGACATCTTGAATGGGGTAGGATGAGGCAATAAAGTTTGCAAATACAAAAATATCTAGATTTTAAACCTCACCTCCACCTTACCTTGTGATCATCAATACTTATCTTCTGTGAACTTCAATTTAATCTCAAAAATAGGATAATATCTACTCTCAAAGTTGCCATGTCATGAAAATCAGATAAAGTAACACAGAAAGAACCAGTTACAGAAATAGAACTCAGTTAACACTGGTACTTTGGCAGGAGATCTATATTAGGCAGAGGACTATGAAACATGATCATGGGAACTAGAACCTGAGGAGTACATGTATTTGTGTTAAAGACCTAAATAAATGTATAGCTAAAGATCAAGTAATTAACACTATTAAATAAAATGAATGGTGTATACAGAAATTTTTAGTAAAACAATAAAAAATTCTAACTAATTTTGCCAAGTAAATGGGAACTTGATTAAACATTATTCACAAAATATATAATACTGCATCGCTCCAACATTAATTTTCTTTAATTGATGTGATTAATTAGTACATTCAAAAACCTTAAGATTGTGACTTTATTATGCGGTCTTTTCTAACACAAATACATTTATATTATTTTTAACATATAAATACCTATTTTGTTTGTCCTAGATCTTTTTACTTGATCTTTGAGAAATTATTATACCACTATACTTTAATTTTTGTCATCATGTCTATCATATTAGGTCACTAATACATATTTTGCTGAATAGAATTAAGAAGAGTGATTTGAGCCTAGAAGTCAATAGTCAGTATGAAAAGTGACAACCATTCTAAGTTGTCTTGAACCCATGCAGTTACCACTTGTTTCTTAAAGCCAATATTCTAAACAGCATGCAAGAATTAATATACAGTCAAAACAAAGGACAACAAATGAAAACACTCCAGCAATCCTTAAGAAAGGAGGAATAAAAACAGAAAAAGGCAACAATAAAAACAGCAATGGTGAGATTTCACCTTTGAGATCATTTTAAAAAACTAACTAACTAAGGGCAGAAATGTACCCACAGTCCTCTTCCACTCTTCCCTCAATTCTTACCCACTAGGCAGCAGCCCAAAGTAAAAATTATTGTGAGGCAGTCTGCAAAACAGTGGAAACAGTGGGAATCATGACAAGGAGAGTTTGTATGCATTCAGCCCTACTTTAAGAGAGGAAAGGGTCCAGGAGTTAACACAGCCACACTTCAAGATGTCCACAGAAAAATTACTTTGATACTCTCAATTAGATATTTTATATAAATTAAAAGAACAAAAGGAAGATATAGAATGTTCAGTCATGGAGATAAGAGCATGGTACTGGATTTTCTCATAATCTACCTGTGACAAGCGGCAATTTGACCTTCTTAACTATTCAGTAATAGGGCAAATTTCCTCGATGGTGATCAATGTCTAACTGCTGCCTGATTCTACTGCTTCTTAGTAGTTCAGAACTTCCGTTAAATGCAGACAGCATAGTATATAGAGAAAAAAAAACATTCATCTGACAATAATAGTGTTTAATAATTACTTTTTATTTTAATGAGCTAACTTTATTATTTTAGATTCAACACTCTCATTATTGAGCGACCCCAAAATCAGCTTCATTGCCAATTAAGAATTTTCAAGGAAACACTGGGATAAAATGCTGTACTAGATATAAAATGCCAATATTGTGTAGCTTATATAGTAAACCGAGTGTCAAACACAGCAATGAATGAAATTCAGAAAAGAAGAGAACTTTGGGTTTGGCTGTTACATAGAGTATCGTTGGAGATACTAGTGAGAGTCATTTTGATTTGGTGTTGAGTGAGTGACATTAGATAACTGGTTAATAATTCCTAGTTAATGGCTTCTAACTATTTTTTAGCTATTTGTACAAATACAAGCTATGAAAATGATTTACTACTTTAGCTTATTAAGCAAAAAAAAAGTCCATTAATAAAATTAAGTTGAAAATTGTTCTTAAGAACATTTTAGAAGTGTATTTAAGAAAATAAGAAAATCAAAACATTACACCTTCCCTGTAACTCACTTTTCTCAGGATCTCCTGATCTCAATCTTTTTCCAGCTCTATGGTATCACTTCTCATTCTCTTTATTTTTATGCTAATTAAGTGCTAATTAAACACATACTTCATACTAGGCTCTTTTCCATACATTTTTGATATAGAAATTAATAAGATTTGGCATTTTCACTGAATAAGCTAAAAAAAACCCAGATAACATTAACTATAATGATATGTAATAATATATAGCACACTCCAGATGCTACACTGGAGTTGAGAACCAGATGTTATAGAGACACAAAGAAATATTAATTAATGTTCTGGAACAAGCACAAAGGGCATCAGGAAAAACTTCACACAAAAGTCTTTTAATTTCTTTTTGGAAGGGTGATAATGTTTCTTTAGGGTAAGAAGATGAGGGAAGGGCAATTCATTCTGTTTATAAAGAAAAACTTCTGAAGGGTAAGCAAAGATTTGGTGACATTAAAGTGCATGGCTCATTAGAAAAAATTGAGCGGTCAATTGTTATCGGAACATAAGAATTTTAGGAGAAATAGAGTTGTGATGATGTTCAATAAATTAGTATTTACTGAGCACATGTTATGGGCAATCAACCATGCCCAAAATAATGCTATGTACTTTATTGTACACAACATATTAACTCAGCCTAACAAAGTAGATGTTATTCTCCAAACATAGATCAAAAACAAAAATTGAGGCACCAAGAAGGTAGACTTGGTCAAGTTCACCTAGCTATTGTCAGAGCTGAGAATCCAGCTGATTGCACTAAACGTACTCTACTGAAAAGCCAAGTGAATTAAACTTTGAAGGGCATTAAACATTCTACTGAAGAGTATAAAACTTTATCCTGAGAGTTTTAATGAATAAAGATACGTTTTTAAGCCAAGCTAAGACATAAGTGCATTGAGCAGTAAATATGGCAAAGTTGTTAAGGGCTCAGGATTCACCACTTTATGAGATGTGTGTTATTTCGTGAGTTACTCTTGCCAACTCTCTCTGGGTCTCAATGTTCTTCTCATAAAAATGGGAAAAATAAGAATGTGTATCTTATAGTATTATTATACCCATTATTTAATACATGATATTCAATGATGCATGACTCCAATAAGTAATCAAGTTATATAATTCTTATTTCACAAGTAGCTCCCTGATGAAGTTGTAGAAAATGAATTGGAAAGGGAGGAAAATTTTAATAGTTAATATTCCAGAAGACAGATTAAGAGAGCTTCAACTTGGCAGCGCTGAAAAAGTGGGGGTAGCATTGAGAAATATTTTAGATGTAAAGGCTGAAAGGAATTGGTGACCAATTGGGTTTAGGGAGGAGTGCAAAAAAAAACAGAAAATGACCTTAAAGTTTCAAGTTTAGTTGGCTAAGTGAGTGCTGATGCCTTAACATTTAATACTCCAAGTGCTATTTTCCTTTGATTCAACTCTCCTAGTACTCTCCTGGCTGCTGAATGTCAGTAATTGATTTCGTGATTATTTATAGCAAAAACAAACAAACAAGCAAATACAAACAACCTTGGACACCAATAGAAGCCAAAGAAACCAGTTTCTCCCACTAAGTCTAGCCTATGCAAATAGCCCTAAACTGATCCTGATTTCAAACAGCCTTGGGTGTGAAAATAACTGAGCAGTTATCCCTAAAGGGACAGACAATGGGGCTTCTCTTTAGCACCAGAATTGCTTAGAGGTATGGTCCAGTGGGTGGTGAAAAGGGACTGAGGAACAGAGCCCAACCACAGTTTCAGGCCATTTTATTTTCATGGAACAATACTGAAATAAAGTTTACAAATTGTGAGAAGAATTTCTTGAGAATTCTGATTTTATCGACAAATACAACTGACTAAATTTAAATGTTATGCAATATCAAAGTCCACAAGATTTTAAGTTTAGGTATATAAAAAAAAATGTATTTAAAGATTGCTGTTTTTACAGTAATGTTTTACTAAGCAGGACATGAAAATGTATAAATACAAAGGTAAAATGAATACCAACACAAACTCTCAGTAAGATATTCCCTGAAAGTCTTTCTTATTGTTTGAATTATACACACATAAATATATTTCTATTCTAAAAACTGTCTATATCTCTACTACATAATTTAAGGATTAGGATGGCTGAATATTTTATATGTCATATAATTTATATAAAGCTATTAGAAAGCTTATTTTTGAGGTATTAAAATTTTAAATAAACTACATTGTTTCCTTAAAAAGTTTTTATTATATAAAAATGACAAAAGGTGACAGGAAATATACAAAATATAAGTTTATATTAGAGTTTGGAGAAGAGTGGTAATTAACCCTAAATTCTGTTCTCCATTTATATGAAAGCTTCCTCATTCATAGTCCAAATATGATTTTTTTCTTTAAAAATGATTTTACAAAAACATCTTGGGAAGAAGACAATAATGAACATTAGTCACTCTATAATACAACTATCCTGAAAGCAAAGATGAGTTGTATCCTTCTTTTCATCTCCTCCTATTGTTGTTCTAGTGCCTAAAACATTACCTTAGAGAAAGGTGGTCCTCAGTATGCATCTTTACCTTCACTTACAACAACATAACAATTTCTATAAGGTCTTACTAAATTTATCAAACCAAAACCTCTTTTCAGTTTAGTTGCACCAATCGCTGCCTCGGGAAATTTGTCTGGTGCCCTGTCTAGATCAGGTACTTCTCTAGGTCAGAAAAGGACTTCCCTCATCCCTTTCTCATTCTTCAGTTCTTTAAAAGCAACATAAAGAGAGGAATATTTCATTTTTTTGCTAACAAAATTGCCACTGTACTATGTTTAAAAGTACAAAGGAATACTTAGACCTCTAAAAGTAATGCATTTTAAGATTTATTTTTTTGCTGGGTTAAGACCTTGATTTCGCTTGGAGAAATTCACTTTGATTTTCCAAATGTTTAGAGTTGTGAGATAATTTAAGGTAAAAATCCTATCTAAATATGGCTCAAGTGAATTACCACTTCGACTAGCTAGCTAATCCATGACACACCCCAAACAAGATGAGCAATAAACCAAAGGACAATTGACTAATTAAAGTATTCTTTTCTGTTTTCTTACAACTAACAGCATCTGCAAACTATAAGCCAGTTAACAACTTCAGTGTTTGCTATTTCTCAATCACTATTCCTAAAAGTTTTTTTTAAGTCAATGTATTACCTTATTAAAATATTTGCCCATCTTTATATAAACCTCAGCACAATTATTGTTTTGTATAATTAGAGTTTTATGTCAAAAGATTTACAGCTTTATCACCTCAAGCAATATTTCACAGCTGCCAAGAATGATTTATGTAATAATGACTTAAACTGTAAAACAGAATCCTCAAAGGAAGGGCTGTCAAATATTCCTACTGCAAATAACGAAGTTTTAAAAAATTGATATTCTGGTAAATAGCAAGTCCAATTTTACCTAGTAAAATCACAGAAAGTAGCATGGTAGGAAGTGTAGGTTCACAGTGGTGATTGTGCAGCTAACCATGCACCGCATCAGTGAGAACTCATTGCATAATCATGGGGTTTAAACTGCTTATAAAGCCTCTGGCAACTCTGGAAAACAAGCTTTCTTAAATAATGCTATGTTCATAATTTTGCTACTCCTATATGAGTGATTGAAAAAAGTGGAAATAGAATATCTTAGCTTTTTGTTAATTTGCTCATCACACTTATTACATCACTATTCATATCCTTTGCAATGATAAATAAAGAATAAATAAGTATTTACTGTATAAACTTAAGAAACCAAGAACCTCTCGAAAGTAAGCAACCTCAATAATTAAGAACTAAGAAAACTTTGATAAACAAACCAATGAAAATGCTGGCAAATTTGTCCCTTTCTGCTTTTATTAATGTAGAGCAGCTGTCAGGTATCTAAGTGGTAAGACTTTCAAAGCATTTGAACTTTATAAACTCTGATTTTGCAGTTTCCATGTGAGAAAAACCAATACACTCTAAAGATTCTATTCAAGGTATATAAACCAGTACCAAAAACACAAATTGATTACCCTCAGAGAAAACAAGCTTGACTGAGTCTTCACAACCTAAAGGCATTCAAATTAATCTTTTTCTTTGGAAAAAAAATGGAGAAACTTGACCCATCACCTCATGTTTCCCATGTCAATGAAAGCAAAATAGGCAGCAATTATCATTAACTCTAAAGATACACAAGTTCCTAGAGACTGACATTCCTTGAAATGAAGCCAAAAGAATCAAAATCATCTCCAAAGGTTGATATTTATATACCTTAACAAGCTTCCAAATAAAGTTCTTTGTCCAAAACAGGGAAGTTCTAATTTGTATAACCAAGCAAATCATTCAAATAGGAAGGTTTACATTAGTCAATGTACCAGCTTTTGCACTGCAGAAGTTTTTACATTCAAGTTTGTTGTTCCATATTAAATTGCTTTTTAAAGGTGTTTTGAGATTATTTTACACACTCTCATCATACAAGTTAAACTAGGTTTTAGAACACCACCATCCACTTGCAGAGTAATAAAGAACAACTTGGATTTGAAAACAGTATCTGAAAAGTATAGTTAGTATCTAAGTAATCTGGCCAGACCAGATGCATTTTATACTTTAATTCTGAAATGTCCCAGGAAGCATAACGAACAAAGGTAAACCAAGATAACATGCACTAACCACAATATAGATTATGTCAACATCATGATAAATATTTAGATAGAAAAAAATGTCGAACATTCAAATTATTACAAAAGTCAAATTGTTGGCATCAGATACACATACAAAAAAAATAAAAAAACCCAGTTGCATTTGGGTAGTGAAAGCCTCAGTCCAAGAAATGCTTTCAAGACAACAGAGCAATTAAGCTATTTCTGGTATGGCAATGTTACTAATTGAAAAATGGGGGGAGGGGGGAATGAGAACTTTAAAAAAATCTCTATGTTGGTTGATAATCATATATTTTCATTCCAGATTAAGCCAAAGTTATAGAAGCCTTTAAAACATACTTAGTTATGTATACTGATGTTAAAGAAAGTCAATATTAAGGAAAATCCAGTAGTTAAGAATTGTATATCTTCTATTATGAGATATTTAATTATGAGAAAACAAGAGGAAGAGTTAAGCCTTTTTCCTGCTAAAATTTGTTCTCTGTATTTTACCAAATGACAAGTCATTATATGATATAGGCTATAACACATCATTCATGTATTTGTTTTCAAAACTTGAGTTACCTAAAAATCTGACTAGATACTCTTCTGCTTCACTAATTTCTATCAATGGAATAAAAAAAATTTCAATATCAACAAAACTAACTATAACATGCATTTTTAATCTATTTACTTTTATCCCTAAATTGTCAGCTATCATTAAGTGTGCCCATTTGAAAATGGGTATATCTGAATATTCATTACATACATGCATGTGTGTGTGTGCATGTGTGTGTATGCATGTCCATTAAATGTGTATTTTTTGAGAACCCTTAAAAGCCTAACATATTTATGCTACCATAACAAGCCTGAAAGAAAAAGTGTCCTTGAAGTTAAGGTATGACCTTATATTGGAGATGCCATTTTTGCAGCAGCTGTAAAAATGAATACTAATAATTCCACAATAACAAAATTCATTTTCTCCATTTTGTTTTTTGGGCCAAATATTGAATAAATAAATGGTCTTTATTATTTGAACAAACGAAGGTTTATTAGACCAATTTTAGAAGATCCTATATATCATCCTTAATCTTGTATAAAAATGGGCAAAAGAGCAAAGAGGTGTTGCCTATCAAATGAAGCTGAAGTGTCAAAACTCTGTATTCTCCTACCAAATACATATCAATGAGATCAGTAAAATTATTGGCTTTTTTATTATTCTCTATCTAGGGGAGAGAGTAAGACTGATCTGTGGCATTTTGCCCTCAGTGACATTAAGTTACTGCACTTTTAAAGAGTACAGAGTATATCCTTATACAAAAAAAAATTGTTCCTACTAGTCTACTAATAGTCATATTTCTTGAATCCTAAAATACTATAAAGAAAGCATATATTTACACCTACTTATTTGGGGCTTCACTGCACATGAACTTTCAGTAATCAGTTGTCAAAATTTCATTTCAATGAAATCAAATACAAGAAATCCAAAATAGATAAACTTTACCATTTTTGTGATAGTAGGTGACCTCCACTTTTCTCTCTTCTGATCCCAGCAATGCCTGGGCAATCTGGGCAATATCATGCCTCTTGGTCTCAGGCCCATGGAGAAAGTCGCAGGTGCATGGCTTTTGCATGACATCTGGCCTGGAGAAACCAGTCATCTCACAGAACCCATCATTGCAGTAGATGATGGCACAGTTCTGCACTCTGGCATTTGCAATGATAAATTTTTTATCTGTAATAAAAAGATAGTAAGGTATTTTTTTAAAAGCTTCCATGCAAGATTCTCATAAACACTAGAACAATTTTTTGCATAATAGAAGACTTGAAATGAGGGTGCTTCCCAAATTCCTAAATGTCCAGGCTTTTAAATGAAAAAAAAAAGAAAAAAAATTAAATCTGAAATTAATGGTCCTGAGTAGTTTTAACAAAAATGTATTAAGGAACTATTTTTCAAATTTTGAGAATGTAATTTCCCAAATAACCTAGCTCTCAGTCCCTCTAACTCCCTGGGGTCCTAATGCACACTCAATTAGCTGCCCCATTGATATTTCCAGAATGCCATCTAATTGTAAGGTGAATATTTTCAAAGCCAAAGCAGTGAAACATCTTGTAGTTTTCAGATTTCTCACTTCAACCTTGGCCCTTAGAGTACAACTTTTTCAAAGTAGTTGTTATTCTTGAATTTGGCTTTTCTCTATCCCTCAAAGGCACACAGCACACATCATGTTAAAATAAATGAAACTATTAGCAATAAAACTATTTCACATTAATTAGCAGTCGAACAATGTAAAGTTTCACCTTTTCATAATATATATTTTCCGGAGATAAAAATAATTTCACAAACACATCCACATACACAGTAAATATTATGTTAATGCTTTTTCACTTTTACTTTGGGAGAACCTTGAATTTTTGTGTAGTAGTAGGTATTTTAATATAAAGAATGTATTAATTTTGATCACAGATTATATTTATTATGGATATACAAGTTTATTTTATGCACAGGTACTATATACTCACAACAGTAAAGGCAGTGCCAAAATATTACTGCAAAATATACAACATAAATGTGTGTTAATGTGACTTGAAGATGTCAAATAACCATTAACAAGTACAGGATTTAAAATTAACATATTTATATTAGAATAATTTATTCCTTATAGCTAGTCCACATGAGAATATGAAATTTCTCTGCATTGAGTCTTTGTGAGATTTATTTCAATTTTTGTTTCTAGGTGGGAATTTAAAGGAATAATAAAGGTACAGAAAAAAAATTTTTTGAGTAATGAACTGTTTACACTGCAAGCCAGCACGAAGCAGAATTACTTTTTCCAAATTATCCTGCATGGGATATATTTGCATTGATTCAATGCAAAGTTAAGCTTCTATAAACTAGCAGCAAGCAAGCATCCCTGTCAGACTACAGTCTTGTAATTGAACCAAGGTAAAATATAGTTTGCATAGCCATTTACATCGCTGCTACCATTTACATTCTCTTGTCCCAATAGCATCCTCTGCTCTGCTTCTGACTTTCAAAAAGTCTACAATAAAACAGCCTCAAAATATAAGCCCGGGTTATACTAGTACGTTCCCTTTAAGATAGTAGAAGAGTGGGACATTAAGTAGCGAGGCAGATAATAGAGCAGTGGGAGAGGAGGATCAAATTGCCTCCTATAATGGAGACCATAACCTAAAATGTAAATCAAAATTAATGCCATAGGGAGAAGACTCTCGCTGCCGTCCGAACCCCCGGGCTCGGCTTCACAGCCTCCTAACTTGACAGAGCCCGGAGTTGCCGGCTCCTCGCTCGTCAGCAGCGGATGCCAAGCGCACCATCCAAGCAGAAAGCGAGGGAGAGAGAAGAGAACAAATGAACTTACTTTGCCCTTCAAATTTCCGTATGATGGTCCCCAAAAATGTGTTTTGTGGCGCCACATGGCCCCTGCGAACAGGCATGTTGACCCCGGTCTTCGGAGGAGCGCTCCCCCGGTCTCTGGAGTTCTCCCGGGATCTCTCCTCCGCTAGAGCCCAGGCCAGCGCGCGAGCCGCTCTTTGTAGGAGAGCATCCTCCTTGGAAACCAGAAATCTCTTCCCATTAGCACCACTTCTAGACACCCGCTTTCCCCGCCGGAGTCCAATCCGTTCCCCTCACCTTCCGGACTGCCGCGGGTGAGAGGGTTCGGGGGTGGGGAGAGGGAAGGAGGCGGGGTGAGGGGAGGCGGCGGGGGAGGGACGGAGGAGGGAGCGGTGGGGGTAGGGCTGGGGGAGGGGGCGGGGAGTCACAAGGGCAATCGATCTGTTTCTCTTCTCCCAAACAGCGCCAATTTCCCAGTGCAAATGGGCTTAACCTGGAGGTTGCCCAGAGCTGTGAGGATGGCTGAAGGGGCGGGCGGGGGATGGAGGACTTGTGCGGCTGTTGCAGAAAAGGCAGGAAGGAAAGGAGCCTGTTGGGGGGCGGCGGGGGGTGGGTTGACGTTTCTATCTCCGCCCTCTCCCCTTACACACACACACACACACACACACACACACACACACACACACACACACAGAACTCACTCACACACACACACAGAGAACTCACTCACACAGCCACGCTCCCTTTATCCCGCGAGCTTGGGCGCCGCCACAGCTCGGATTACTCAAGCGTGCTGTAGCGGAAGCCTGCCAAGACATCTCCAAAACTCAGTGACAAACAGCTACTCTAAGGAAGAGGATCTCCACAGCCGCCAGCCACAGGCTTCATCCCTGAGCTTCTCACGCCGCAGTAGCTAAAACACCCTTAGCCGCAAAGAAAAGACAGGTGGGAAAACAGTCCTTCAATGAGGACTATTTCTGAACTCTGGTGGCGTTAAGGAGGCTGAAGGTTGAGGATAAGCCAGTTAAGGGTGCAGGTTTAGCCTCATGGTACACTCGGGCCCCTGGGCTCGGCAGAGATAGGCGCTGAGCACGGGCTGAGTCGTCACTCCGGTCCCTGCCGGGCTCTGAGCCGCGCCTCTCGAAGACTGAAGGCTGCTGGCGCAGCCTCTGGGCATGCCCAGTTTCACTGCTCGAACCCTTAAGGAGATGCAAGATTAGGAGGTGATTGGTACTCTAGGTGCTAGAGGCTGCGAGAAAGACGACAAGGCCAAAGACTGTGCTGGCAACTGGTACAAAAGAAAGAAAGAGTTTGAAATGGGTGAGGCTGGGAGAGCGGGAAGGAACAAAAGGTGGGTGGGGCTAAGAGTTACCAGCCTTGATGTGACCTTCCATGCCACTTATCTCCTGAACACGTTAGGCACACAGTTCCTCATTCTCCTCGCCCATTTCTAAAGAATCATCTCATTTGGGATGGGAAATGGTTCAAGGCTCAGATAGAATCCTCTTAGTTTTTGCTTCTCAAAGCCCGCCAACGCGGGAATCTCACTGTGTAAGTCCATACACTTCTGCCCAAATAGTCCTCCTAGAGTCTTAGAAAATCAATTGTGACAAGCCATGCCAGGAAAGGGTGTTTTCTAAGTTGTTTTTCTCGCTTCCTATTCCTTCCTTTATGTTATTTCCTCCTTTAACCTAATACTCAATCCCTATCCACTGCCTTTTCCCTAATGGAATTTGCCACCACTGCAGCCTACAGAACTAGAACACGGACAAACCTCTTGTTTCCAATTGGTAATAAGGGTCCACACCTCCCTATCAAAACATGTAGTTGAGTGATAAAGTTTTGGGGGTTCTTACAGCCCATTAGCCTGCTTTTCCTGTGCCTTGAATCAGTCAGATTTATGTTTTCTCATTTTTAATCTAAAATTTGAAGTAAAAAAAAAATCAGTATGGAACTGAGTAGAACCAAAAAGGGAGGGTTAGATTATGAAGCTGAATCATGTGGATTGCAATAAACAACAAAGAAATAAACGCAACGATTTATTTTACATTCCAGAAAACACAAGCCAAAGGGGGGGGAGAATCAAACAAAAACCTAAGTAATTTTTAATCTTTCATATCAGAGTAATGAAAACGAATCAGCAACACAAGATATTGCCTGGGAATTTTGATTTTTTCCAGTTAATTAGCTTTATTTAAAAAGAAGGAATATATGACAACCTTAGTCTCTCATGGGAGATTGAGCTTTTCTGAGTCTGTACAGTTCCCTCTCTCGGAATATAAAAAGATGTTCCATTTTCTCGCTATATTTTCTTCCTTTTTTTTTTTCAGTATAAGTACATCATTCTTTCATTCTGTTCACTAGCAGCAGCTGGGCTTGTGAAACAACAGAGTTCCTCTCCCAGGTGCTAAACGTGTGAAGCTATCCATGGTGCTGACTCTGACTCTGTCGTTAGCAACTGCTGTCTGCCTACACCCAACAACAGACAATAGAACTGCAAACTCAGGCAAATGGCCCCAATATATTCACATACAATATTTGTTTTCACTGGATACCTACAGAAACACAGAGTGCTATTTGCACCTCATATCTAAAACACCTTCCTTTTCTGCTTAGCTTCTTAGTTAAATCCAGGCTCAAATGCACTCCTCCCAAAATACATCAAGGACTCCAGAGAAAACTGAGCAAACTACATATTGTGTGAGTTGTAATGAAATTTTCACATACACTAAAAAAGTCAGTATGAAAAACAGTATGTAATGTCAAAGTCATATTGAAAATATTTTTTTTTCAAATCACATGTAAATCAAATAAATATTGCTTTACAGGGAAATAGGCATTTCCAAATGCAGTTTAAAACACAACATTTATCTGCCATATGACAAAATGCACTGACTTCCAGAAAGTAACAATGCATAATGTCTCTACTCTGATACTAACTTCCATAGATTATTGAGTCTGGAAAACCTTGAATTTCACTTTAAATGTAGAAAAGTGGCTTCTTCAAAAGGAAAAGTGGCATTTTGCCCCATGAAGTATTCTTTTTTTTGTCTCTCTCTCTGCAAACTTCAGAGTGGTCTCTGTTTGTTTGTTCTGGGAAATTAAACACATGACGGTTAAAGTTCCACTGTCTGTTTCATATGAGCAATCTCTGTGGGCTTTACATCTTCCCCAACCTCATTTAGTTCTAAGATTAGTTCTATTAAGGATTTAGTGTAAGATCATAGGACAGTCTATAACCTATGTATTATAATTGATTGATCTGAGCAAAAGATTAAAGGCATCCTGTTTCTAAATTACTTCAGTAATCATGTTCATGCATTATACATTGGTACAGTGGAGACAAGTACATCAATCTATATTCAGCCAATAATAGAATCAAACCAGAGGATTTAATCACAGCTGCTTGCTGGCTGGAAAATTACCCCTCCCCTCTAAAATAACAAACTTTAGATTTTGTGTTGAGGCCAGATTTTTTTAAGCTTTTAGTACTTCAAGACTCTTTTTTTTAGAATTCCAAATATTGAATAAAGCACATAAGTTCAACTGTTGAAATCTATCAAGTGTACAGTTTAACACTCAATACAATTTACATATGAGCAAAGATACAGAATACATTCATATATATTCTTAAAATTATTTCATTGTCCCTGTTACTTTAAAATTAAGTAGTTTAGTATTTATTGTATGTTAAAAATGTTGAATCAATGCCTACCACATAGCAAGTACTCCACAAATTTTATATACACAAAATACTGTATATAAACAGAAAATTAATGGAGCCCAACTCAAGAACTCTACATTTTAAATTATTTAAATGTCATACATTAATGCTTGGACCTTTAAAGAAATAGTAGCAACTGTTATGGGTTATTTAAGAAGCATCCTAATATTGAAAGAGAATAAAAATATTTGAGATCAAATAAGCGATGTAATTTGTTTCACATTTTTGAAATAATGTAGAATATAAATTGATGAAATTAACGCGAAGTTTTCTCAATTTGGCAAATTAGTTTAATGATCTGATGACTACAATGCAGCTATTTTAATGTGACCTTCTACGGGGATCCTGGTTATTACCCTAGTAATTGGGTCACATTTCACCTGATACACTTGACTTTACAGTTATGAGTTAGGCAAATTTTGGCTCATATTACAAGATGCAGAAAATTTCAGGTCATCTATTAAAATAGAAATATTTCTGTGTAGTGTGGAGTAGTAAAAAGCACACAAAAATATATTGGGTTCTAATCTGAAATTGCCATTTATAACAGAAACTAATGAAAATAGTTAAGCTCTCTCACTCATAGCTTCCCTACAATGATCTGTATAATGATCCCCAAGTTACAATTTTGTGTAAAGAACTAGGAAAATGGGTGTAAGACACATAGTACTCTGGCAGGTAGTGAACATTTAAATAACATCTATTCTACAATCTAATCGTTTTATATTTTTAAAATTAGTAAATGAATGATATTAACATTAATATGTAGGATTTAACTAATTTAGATTAAGGTTGTGCAAATGGTGTGTGTGTGTGTGTGTGTGTGTGTGTGTGTGTGTGTGTGTTTGAGAAATGATAAATAAACTATAGAACAAAGTAGGTGAATTATAATCATGCTCAGTAGTTTGAGTGGTTTGGAGTAATACCAGTGACAGTTCCTAATATGTTAACATGAGCATGTCTACTTAGAAAATTGAATATTCCTTCAGAAAAGTTAGGTGTGTGTGTTTTTTTTTTGATAACTTATTTTATGTTAGTTTTAATCCAAATGGCTATTATCATTTCACCTGAGATACTTTTGTGATTACATACTCCACATTATAGTTATTATTTAAATGGTTAATATTAGGCTTATTTCCTTGATTACATGTGAATCTTACTTTAAGAGTGAGGTCTTATATGTGAAGAATAAGATGTCCATAGACACTTCCCTTTAACATGCCAACTATTCCTCCACACACATACACACACAAAAAAACCTGTAAAAAATATATATATGTATTGTTAATACATGCATCAATAATCGACATATAAAATAGCTAGTGACCTAATTCATCTCATAATTTATGAAATCTAAGTTTGTTAAAATAACAAAATATATAGAGTATTCTAGGTGAAGATTTGATAGGGTACATTGATAAAGTTGTTTTAGAGGATGATTTCTTTACTTAATTTGTAAGTAATTTAGCATAGAGGTCCAAAAATGAGACAGTTTTTACATATTATAGTTTTTCTAAAGACTGAGATAGTATATGAAATATATTTTTATCAGTAGACCTTAAAATTTTTTCTAATTTGATAAATGCACTTTTATTATTATCCAAAATTTTATTTTATTATTATAAATTATTTGTTGTAGTCAATAAGTCTAACTTGATTGGTCTTTGCAATACGGAAATATATATATTTTTCTGAGAATTACACATTGCTTCATTTCTGAAAGAAATTCACTTAGTTATTTGTTTAAAATTGTCTCTATATCTTTGGACAGATTTATCCTACTGTAAAGATTCTATATTATTTAAGCAAATCTTTACATTAGAAAAAGATTTTTTCTAAACAAGTAATTTGGAAGCTGTCATTTGGGCTTCCACATCTGTTCATGATGGAATAATGGCATCAAGATTTAACTTCTCATTTTTAACTACTATATTATTGGATACACTATTAGAAAACAACAGTGTATAAGAAACTGTACAAGAAATATAAGAAACTGTTTTCTGAAAGAAGGGCAAAAACAAGGTGAGCTCTATGATAATCCCAGCTTACTAGCTAAAGAGAATTTTCAGCCCACAGTTCATTGAGTAGGAAATCAAACAGAGCACAATGCACTAAATTGAGGAGACAAAATTTGGAGTTCAAGGGAATCAAGACAGCTTAACTTTATGGAGCAGAATGATGGAGAGGACGGAGTTACAAAGAAAGAGAGATCCAGATAGCTTTATAGGATTTGACTCAAATCTTTGTCTAAGTACTGTTTTTTGCACAAGTGTGTGAGGAAACTACCCAAGACCAGAGGGAAAAACTAAGGAAAGAATTTAGGAAAAAGATTACTGAAGCTTACACAGGATTGGAAATAGTTACTATGCGACCATCTAAAGTGAAAAACTTTCTAATGGGTGAAACACTGTTTAGACTCTTCAGAAAGTTGTTAACTTAACAAACTGGGCAAAATAAGACTTTAAGCAGAGAGTGATCTACTAAGCTCAGAAGCAAGTCTCAAAACAATTATACTGATATTTTAATTATTTCTCAGAATAAAGGCCACCCACATTTAAAGGAATACAACAAAACCCAACACAGAGACACAAAATGAATGTCCAGGATTCAAACAAACATTATAAGGCATGCAAAAAAGTGGGAGAACAATCAATCAATAGAAACAACCAGAAAGGATACAGGTGATTGAATTAGCAAACAAGGACATTGCACAGTTATTATAAATATATTACCTATGTCCAAAAAAGTAAAGGAAAATATAAACCTGATGAAGAAAGAAACTGAAGATATAACAAAGATCCAAATCAAATTGTAGATATGTAACATCAAAAATGAAAAAATATACATTATATGAAATTAAGAGCAATTCAACATTACCCCCACCAAAAAACAATTAGTGAAACTGAGGAGATAGCAATGAAAACTCTTCAAATGAAACAGAGAGAAAAAAAAACTGATTAAAAAAGAACAGTATTTGTGACCTGTGGGACAATGTCAAGTCAAGTGTTCTAACATGCATATATTTAGAGTTAAGGGGTGAGAGGAATCATGACAAGAAAACCATTTCAAAAACAGTAGCTAAATATTTTCTAAATATACTTTTACAACTTTTGAACCTAGAGATACACAAAGTTCACCAAAGCTCAAATAAAAAGAAGGAAAATAAATAAAACCACACTGAAGTCACACATTTTAATCAAATGGATAACTTGTGATAGAGATTTTTTTATTTTTAAAAACAATAATAAAAAAATTTTCACACAAAAAATAATTTTTATTAAAATCTATACTAGTAAATATATAATGTGGCAACATCTATAAAGTACCTAAAAAACAACTGCAATGACTACGAAAATAAAACAAAAAGTGACTGTGAATTTACTATCCAGTAAAAATTATCTTTAATAAATAGAAACTTTTTCAGACAAGCAGAGCCAAAAGAATTCATTACTAGCATATCTGCAGTAAGATTTGTAGTGTTAAAGAATAATCCAGAGGGAGAAAAACCATATCAGAAGAAAAATTGCATTGACACAATATAATGAAGATCACAAGAAATGATAAATCTGTTAGCAAAATAAAAACCATCCCCCACACAATTTTTGAAACTTTTTAAAAAGACAATTGAATGTTCAAAGTAAACCTAATAATTTATTGTGAGATTTAAAACAGTATCGAAGTAAATAATATTACAACAATGAAACATAAAACAAGAGGGAAAAATGAAAGTATATTCTTGCAAGTTTCTTATGATACTTGTGAAATAGAATATTATTTGATCTTAGATTGTGATAAGCTATATATATATATACATATGGGTATAAATATATATATACACACATATACATATATATGTATATCCTATAGCAACCACTATAAAAAAAATAAGATGTATAGTTAAGTGGCCAAGAGCAGAGATAAAATAGAACCATAACAAATAGTCCAAATAAATGCAAAGGAAGAAGAGAAAAGAAATCAAGAATAGATGGGATCAAAAAAATGCTGATGTAATAGATTTAATCCTATTATATCAATAATTGTATTAAATATAACTAGTCTAAACACTCCATTTAAAACAGTCTGTCAACCTGAAATGAAGATTAACTATTACTGTCCACAAAAAAATCAACTTTAAGTATAAAAATGGAAACTTTAAATTCAAATAATGGGGGGGAAATGTAGCATGCTGACTCTATATTAAAAAGCCGAAATTTACTATATAAATATCAAAGTGAAATTCAGAATCAGAACTGTTACCAGGAATAGTGAGAGATATTTCATAATGACAGAATTAATTTGTCAAGAGAATATTATGTCTTAAGTATGTATACACTTAATGAGTTTTAACATATAAAATCAATAACCAACAGAAGTGATATATTTATATAATGGATACTTTTAGGCCATAAAAAGAATGATTAGTATACACTAAAACATGATTGAACATTGAAACCATTATGGTAAGTGCAAGAAGACAGACACATGAAGTCAATGTTGTATAATTCCATTTATGTGATGTGTTCAGTTTAGGCAAATCCCTAGTCATAAAATAGATTAGTGGTTGCAGGAGCTAGTGGAGGAAGGAGGGGCATAATCTCTAATGGGTACAAGGTTTATTTCTGGAGTGATGAAAATGTTCTAAAATTAGACTGTGATGATAGTTAAACAACTCTTTGAATATACTAGTAAAATGCGTGCACTGAACTGTACCCTTTAAATGGTTGAATCCTATGGTATGTGAATTAAATCTCATCAAAACTATTATTACAAAATTTTAAACAAAAATTGATAGAAGAAAAAGGAGAAATAAACAAGTCTACTATATAGTTTAAAATTTTAACAAGCATCTTTCAATAAAAGACAAAACTTCAGTAAGGATATAGAAGACTTGGACAAGCTTATCAACTAATATAAACTATTTGATATATATTGAACACTTCACCAGAGAATAATAGAAATCACATTTATTTCAAACACTCATGGAACAATCATCAAAATAAACCATCACCAAGATAAGCTCTATAAGTATAAAAACATTTAAGTTACATACAAAGTACATTTTCTGACTAAACAGAATTAGGATGCAAAAAAGAAAAAGACATAAAAATCCCCCGATATTTGAAAATTTTAAAATATACTACTTTATTACTTTTGGATCAATGCGATCATCATTTTATGTGTCAACTTGGGTAGGTTCTAGTTCTGAGTCATTCAACAAAACTAATTGTTCCTGGAGACATTTTATAAGTATAATTGAAGTCTATAATTAGTTTGCTTTAGTTAAGGAAGATCATCCTATATAGTAAGAGTGGGCCTGATTCAAATAGTTAAAAAGGTTATAAAAGCAGAATTGTGGCTTTCCTAAATAAGTAGGATTCTGCTTGTAGAGTGCAGCTTTAGCTGGTGCTCAAGAATTCTAGCTTGCCCTTCCTGATGGCCTGTCCTGCAGACCTAGGAATTATATAGAAATTGCCTAGCAAGTCATCAAGTCACATAAGCTAATTCACTTTCCTTCCAATAAATGTATGTATGTATGTATGTATCTGTCACCTTCCTATCATCTGTCTATTTATCTATCTATCTAATCTATCATCTATCATGTATCATCAACATCTATTATCTATTTTTCTGGTAGTACCCTGACTGATAGAATCAAGAAGAAATCAGAATTAAAATTAGAAGATAATTTGAACTGATCTAAAAAAAAATGGCATATAAAAATTTGTGACATGCAAATAAGGCAGGGCAAAAAGGAAAATTTATAAAATTAAAGTGTTCATTATTTTTACAAAAGGTTATCAAGTCAATAATCTAAGCTTCCCACTTGGGTAATGAAGAAACAAAACAAAAGACATACAAATTGTGCATAAGGTGAAAAATAATAAAGAACAGAAGTAATAAAATAAGAAATAGAAAACTATAGAGAAAATTAATGAAAATAAAAAGTTGATCATTGACAAGATCAATAAAATGACAAACTTCTAGACAGAAGGATCAGGAAAAAAAAAAGGAAACACAAACTACCAATATCATAAATAAAAGAGAAATCAGATTCTACAGACATGTAAAAATAATTTTTAAAAATATAAAAATGTATGGCTATGAATTTGTCAAATTATATAAAATATATACATTCTTAAATAAAGTAAATGAAGAAAAACACTCAAAATAAATAATAATCTAAATAAAGCAATAATTATTAAAGAAAAATTGAATTAGTAGTTAAAACTTTCTTAAAAAAAAATTAGTTTCAAATGGCTTCATTTGAAACTTATACCAAATGTAGAGGAAGGAAATTTCCCAAATAATGAAGAGAGCAATTTGATACTGCAACCAGATTTAAAAATTACAAGAAATCTTAGAGTACTATTTTCTATGAACATAAATGCAAACCTTCTCCTACCCCCAATTTTAGAAAACTAAGTACAGTGTTTCTCAAGAATTTAAAGTTGATTTGATATTTAAAAATCAATGTAATTCAAGGAGGTCAAATATAGGAGATTGAGGGAGGGTGAAATGGATAATGGGGATCAAATACATGGTAGCTGAAGGAAACTGGACTTTGGGTGGTAAACACACAATAGAGTATACAGATGTGAAATTATAATGTACACCTGAAAATTATAATTGTATTAATTAACATTACCCTAATAAACTTAATTTAAAAATTAAGAATAAAAAAAATCAATGTAATTCACAGTATTGATATAAAAAGAAAATTGTGGTCTCTTAATAGATGTAGAAAATAACAATATCAAATATCTATTTAATATAAAAAATCTAATTAAGTTGGGAATACCAAGTAATTCTCTCCACATGACAAAACACATCTATAAAAGTGTCTTTCAAATATTATACTTAGTGGTGACAAACTATATTATTTCCCCCTTAAGATCAGGAACAAGGAAAGGTATTCACTCACAGCTTATAATGAACATTTCATTAAAGATTGTGGCTGCTACAAAAAGGCAGAAAAAATTTTTAAAAAGCATACAAATTGAAAAGAAAAAAGTAAAGCTGTCTTTGCTTACAGACTGTGAATGTTTTCTCAGGAAATTCCAAGTAGTTTATAAATAAGTTTTAGAACTAATAACTGGGTTTATAAAGCTCGCAATATACAAGCAAAAATCTAATAATCAGTTACATTTTTTTTGCTAGCAATGAATATTTGGAAATTCAAATTCAAATACAACACAATTTAAAATAACCTAAAGATTATGGAATACTTAGAGGGATACGGTTAAAAATATAGATTAAACTTATACACCAAAATCTATTAAACATTCCTAATAGAAATTAAAGAAGACGTAAATAAATGGAGAGATATTCAATCTTCGTAGATCAAATGACTTACTATTGTTTAAATGCCAATTCTCATTTAATTAATCTATAGATCGCAATAAAAACCTCAACAGAGTTTTACAGAATTTACAAAGCCAATTTTAAAATTTATTAAAACTTTTAATACATAAAATATCCCAAATAACTCTATATGTAAAGAACTAAGTGGGAAGACTTACATTATCTAATTTCAGTACTCACTAAAAAGTTACATTAGAAGGACATGTTGCATTGTATAAAAATAGACACATAGATCAATGAAACCAAAGGGAGAGTTCAGAAACAGACCCAAACATAGAAAAGATAGTCTTTTTCAATAATTGGTGCTTAAATAATTGGAACTATATTTTAAAATATATCTTAATTTTGGCTTAGGCAAAGATTTCTTAAACAGGATACAGAATGTTCACATTATAGAAGAAAAAAATGGTTAATTGGAGTAAATTAAAAACACATGCTCTGTTAAGAAAATGAAAGGGAAAGCAAAAGATTGGGGAAAATTGAATGCATCTATCCAATCAAGTACCTGTATCCAGAATATACATATTCTTAATAGTCAATAATAAGAGGAAAAAAATCAATAAAAATGGGCAATATAATTGAGCAGATCCATGCTAAAGAAGATGTAAAGATGGCAATAAACAGTTGAAAATATGGTCAACATTATTAATCATTAGATAAATATAGACTAAAACCAAAAAGCACTACTACTTCACCCCTAAATGAATGGCTAAAATTAAAAACAAAGCCAAACAAAACAAAAAAACATTGTTGGGCAATACCAAATATTGATGAGGATGTGCAACAGGTGAAACTGCTGATAGCAATAAACATAGTAAGCCACTATTGAAATGTTCCTTACAAAAGTTACAAATTTTCTTCCAAATACTTTTGTATAAAATTAAACATATATTTCATTATATAACCCAACGTGAGTCCGAACAAAATCACGTATAAATGTTCATAGTATCTTTATTCATAATACATTCAAATTTCCAACAACTGGTGAATAGATAAAATAATTGTGGTTTTATTTTTTCACACAAATTAATACTACCCAGGAATAAAATGGAAAAATGCATATTGTTACACTTAATAATATGCATAAATCTCTACAGCCTGTGCTAAATGAAAGAAGCCAGTCACAAAAAATACAAACTGTGTGATTCAATTTAAATAAAATTTATTTTAAAAGGGTAAAACTTCGCTAATAAAAATAGATGAATGGTTGTCAAAGGGTTGAGAATGAAAAAAAGATTGACTGTAGAAGGGACAGAGGGACCACTTTGAAATGATGAAAGTGTTTTATGTTAGGTTTGTGATGGGTACATATTTCCAGTTGTAGAAATGAAAATGAAAATAGGAGACCTTCAAGCTTACAACTCATAAATTATCTTATAAATAAAGGATTATATGTCTTTTATGCCTAATACAGTATGTAGTGTATAGAAACCAATTATTTATTGAATGAATGACTAACCTGAAGATCACTGTGTAACAAATTTAGCAAAAAATTCACAGTGTATATTTTATATATTGTCACCAATGAGTATTCATCCATCTGTGAAAGCTAAATTCCCATTGAGAGGAAATAACAATATGTATAAAAGTTATAGACTATTAGCTATCACTAAATAAATATGTATTCTATTTAAGCAAAAAGCACATAAATATTATTGCTATTTAATAATGTATTGGGTTACATTATTATAACAAAGTGTTATATTTAGTTTAATTTCCTTCATTCTATTTCTTGGGTCCAAACTTTAAGATTTCAGACTTTTATCACTTCATTTCTGTATCATTAAAGTAGGCTCCTAAATTGTTTCTTTGGTTTCTATATATTAATAACTGGAAAACTTCCTGTTAATTAATATCACATTCATATTCTTTGAAACATCAACTTTTTATTGTACTTGTATTAGAAACATTTAATAGTCTTTTATTACTCTTCAATAAAAATCTAAGTTCTATTTATTATGCAAACTCTCTATTCACCTGATCTTCCTCCATAACCCTACAGATTCACTATGATTTCTAGTGCAATGCCAAAACTTTTCCTTTGTTATTAGTGTTTTATATTTCTTCTATCTCCACCTAATTTCTCCAAAGGTTGCTTAAATCACACCATCTTTATAATTTCCTGACTACTCAAATCATAGTTTCACTCTCCTTTTCTGAAGCTCAAGGATTATTTTCACTTTGCCACCCACCAGGGCACTTTCTTTGCATTGTTATGTAGTACTTTGAAACTCATCTAATTTTTATGACTTATGAAATAAATACTCATATTCACCTTTACAGTTGAGAAAACTAAAGTTTAAAGAAGTTAAGATAAAATGAAGTTAGCAAGTAACTAAGTCATAATGTCCATGGATCTTATTTTATGATAATTTGATAACTTTTGCAATTCCTGGTTCAGTGTTTGTATTAAATAATCATTCAATAAAAATATTTTGCTTTGATTTAGTAGAATTATTAAATTTGTCCTTATTTTTTGTTAATTTAGTTTTTGCCTAACTGGTTTTACAGCATGTTTAAATACTTCTGGCAAAACAATGGGGCTGCCCTAAGAAGTCCTGTTTGTGGGAGGGATTAAGGAGCCTCTTAAGAAAATATTAAACCTAAGTGGAAAAGCATAAAATTTGATTTAGAAATTAAAACCAACACCAAAGAAATGCATAAATGTTTCTGGCTACTATATAAAGGGCAAGGACCAGGATCTTGTAATAAAGCTATTTAGAACTTCGTTCAAGCTTAGTCTCTTACTGATAGCAGTAGCATGTTCCACTAGTTTTTAGATTATTTGGGTCAGAATACAGAAATTTTAAAATCAGTGTTTTTGAAGTATAATTGACATAAAATAAAATGTATTTATATTGAGTATAATAAAATGTTTTTTTTTAAATTTTATATTGAGATCATTGTGCATGCAAACTCAAAAACATAGTAATCCTATATGCTTTTGCTCAGCTGCTACCAGTTGTATCATATTGCTTAACTAAAGTACAAAGTATGGTCTGTAGAGAGTACAGTAGCAGGGATCTCCAACTCCCGGGTTGTGGACCAGTACTGGTTCATGGCCTGTTGGTGAGCAAGCAAAGCTTCATCTGTATTTGCAGCTACTCTTCAATGTCAGAATCCCTGCCTCAGCTCTAAGGTGGTCAGAATTCCTGCCACCTTAGATGGTCAGGAATTAGGTTCTCACTGGTCCCAGGTGCCAAAAAGGTTATAGACAGCTGCAGTAAAGGGGGCAGGTATTTCTTGGTGTGTTAGGGGTCACCAAGACTTCCCTCAGGTTACATGATTCACTAGTAGGATTAATAGAACTCATAAAGTTGTTATACTCATTGTTATGGTTTATTACAGTAAATGCATACAGATTAAAATCAGCAATGATAAAAGGCACATGGGTGAAGTTCAGAAGAATTAGGTACAAACTTCTAGATGCTCCCTATCACCCAGTGGATCCACATGGAAACAGGTTTAACTTTATCAGAAACATGTGACTACATATGAAGTGTCTCCAACCAGGCCAATTTATCTGAGACTTGGTATTCAAGATTTTTATTAAAGATCGGTCATATAGGCATCCATTACTGTGTAACTGACCTCAACTACTCAATCTCAAGCCCCCTAACCCCAGATATAAAACTGATAAAGCATGGCTTAAGGCCTTTGACAAAAGATAATATTCTTAATAAGCAGGGTATTCCAACGGCTCAGAGGTCAATTTCCAGGAACTGAACCAAGGCCCAGTCTTGAAAATGGACTTTTTTGGGAATGTGCAGAGTGTGAGATCCCAAGTAGGCAATCTTTGGTGCTCAACTAATCTAAGGTGCTTCAGCATAAACTTTCTTATGACAATGTGATGGCTATTGAAAGAAAGAACTGATCTGCAGAGAGAGTAATTCTTAACAGTCATGATGACATACTAGGTATCTAAAAGCAGTCTCTGAAAGTAAGGATGGAATATAGAAGTGGAATATTGTGTACAAACCTCATTTTTCTAACCCATACCTTTTTATCCCATAATCCTCTATATAATTTTAGTGAGGTTGAAATTTATCTTTTTCTTATAGATACACATTCAGTCCCTTGGAGATCATGTGTTATTTATTTCAAGATTCCTAATATTGACATGCCATCTGACACACAGTAAATATGCAATAAATGTTTGTTATAAGAAAGAAGATAGGAAAACATACAGGACAGTTGATTGAATAAATAAATGGAAGGGAGGCAGGATGCATGACAAAAAAAGCAAGCAGAATTAATGGTTGAAATTGAGTCAGAACAGAATAGAAAATGGGGATAAGAAGGAGAAAAGATGAAAAGTTTACAGGAAGGAAGAAGGAGAAGGAAGTGATGAAGGAAGAGAGGTAAAAATCAATACAAGGAGAGAGAAAGAAAGAGAAAGGAAAACTATATAAGGGGGAAACAGAAAGAAGGGGGAAAAGAAAAGGAATAGTGACAAGAAGGAAAGAGAAAAAGGAAGGAAGGAAAAGGAAGGAAGGAAGGAAGGAAGGAAGGAAGGAAGGAAGGAAGGAAGGAAGGAAGGAAGAAAAGAAAAAGTTAATCACTAGCCTACCATAACTTTTCTGAAAGATGACCATTCCTACTTCTATAAAATTCAATAGCCATTTAAACAACATAACCAAAAATTCACACCAACAGTCTCATCTCACCTGACATGAAAGAACTATCTTATTTCCAAGTATCAATACAATTCTATTTCTAAATAAACATAGACATGTTTCATTCAGGTTGATATACAGTTATATCATATGCTTTGTACTATAAAGGTGTCTAAAAATAATTTACTACAAACTGACACCTATTTTAATGACATTATGAAGAAGAATAAGCATGTGCATAAGTAAAGTAAAATATCTATTGGCAATATAAAATCAATTCCACCTTGAAACTGCTAAATGAAAACATATATTTGTAATTCAATAGCTGTGCTTGACTCTAAATCAAAGATAATCATAGTTGCAAGTGATTGTTAATATAACAGTAAAATCTAGGGCTCATACATGCATTTGCATGTGCATTAATGTTTATTTTTAGTGCCCTCTCCTCCTCAACCTTCTATGCACTGATTTCAAAAGGAACTTTGTGTCCACAGAGCGAGGAAGGTAAGGGAACAAGTACTGTTGTCTCTCTCAGCTATTAGATAGCTAAGGAAATAGAGATCAAGAAAAGATTTGCTTTAGGTCACAGTATGAGTTCAGCTCAGTTCATTTCCCAGCCGTGTAATTAATACATGAATCTCATGTCCTTACTAACTGTTAAAACAAACTCCTTCTTCCAAATCTGTTAAATTTCTAAATTTGATAACTAATTTGAATACTTCTTTTAAACCAACATTGCATATCTAAGCCATACTGCACTTTCAGGCACATTTTAGTAATGTTTTACAGCACTTTGGATCTTGAAACACTTGAGATACTTTTACCCAATGTAGACACATATAATCTTTTTAGACAAATTTCCATTTCTTTTTTCTAATTTGCCCTGACTGACTATTCTGTCTGTTTTTGAAAAATACAATTATTTTTATTATATAATTAATTTATAATTAATTTATTATATAATATAATTCTATTTTGTCCAAAATATTAGTATGCACTAATATTTTATTTCAAAATTTCTATATTTTTTCCTGAATACTGTTAATGTATTCATATAGGAAGTTAATCTAATTAACAAAACTGTAATTCTATTGAATTAGTCATTAACATTGTTAGCCCTCGATAGAATTAAGCAATGGAAATTATTCTCATCCACTACATACATTCTTCTTAATGTATTTTTAAAGATTTAATTTCTTACCATCTTTTATCTGAATTAATTCATAGCATAATGCCACATAGCAGCAAATACTAGCGGATCATTTTCCCTAGCAGGTAATTTCTCATTATGCTGTCAACTATAATCTAAAGAATTAATTCGGGTGAAAAAAATTTTTTTCAATGATTTTTAATTTTGTTTCATGATATTTTGTAATGCACAATAGAAAACTCTGTACCTGTGTGCTTGACTCAGGTAAAAGTCTATTAGTCTTATACCTTAAAAAGTTCTTGTTAGGGAGTCCTGAGCAAGAGAGCTCAAGCAAATGCCATTAGAGGCACTGAATTATCCCATTTTATGCTTTACTATTTTTCTCATGTTTATTTCTTCATGGTTGCCTCTAAAATAGCCTCTAATCAGTATTCCAGGAAAGATGAGTTAGGGCAAGAAGAAAAAAGTGCCAAAAAGGGCAAAACATGGTGTATCCACTGAGTCTCCATCCCCTGTGTTAAATTTAAAAAGTCTTTGTAGTCTCAGTTTTAATCAATCAAACTATTCGTTGAGTAGGACTAAGTATCATGACCACCCTCAAGTGGAATATGACTATAAATATTCAGCAAGTTGTGTTTCATATCTGATATTTCTCTCAGTCTTATCCCCCTCTGTCAAATGCAAAGGCCCCAAGAAAATATGCATGCTCAGATTATGTAACACCTTCATTCTATACTCTCCTTCACCTAATTCCCCAAAGAAAATATTCTGACAAACACATTTTTATAAGATGTTTAATGACCTTATACATTTCAGAAGTGCATTGATTGCCAATATTTAAATTAAAAACTTAATTATTAAAAGCAAATTTTTAAGAATATAATAGGAAGTTGTCTTTCAAATGTCCTACAAATCTTGTTACCTTAAGGCTTAAATCACATTAACAGATACCTAAAACACACACACACACACACACACACACACACACACACACACACACACACACAGAACTACTTATTATTTTTAGTTTCACTCTCTTTCATTCTCTCTGTTATATGAGAGTAGAACAATGATTTTCTAATATTCTCACCAAAACTCAATTCAAAAGTTAATCATCCAAGGGTCAATCACATGGCGATTAAACTGACCAGTATTCTTGCTGCTACAAATTGAACATGATTGATTGTATATAGTTGGAAAACACAACATTTCTGCTAATACACATTTTTTTGACCATCTGTAATTGTACATAAGCCTATTTGGTTGTTAATCTGTATAATTTTAACTCTTTTCCCGTTTAAAAAAACAAGGGGGGCAGCTCGCTGCCAGTGTTCATTTAACGTTACTTGTAGGAATGCTATATTTTCTAAGATTTGACATTTTCAGTGATTGAACTACTAAAAACAGAATGCTATAAATAGAATGATGTAATTTGTTGCCAAAGACTATTAATATACTAGAGCAATGTAAAAATAATAAAAAATTGAGATATTCCTGGAAAACTTTGGGGATAAGGTTAGGAATGTAACCCGCCAGTTATCTCAGGGTAAACGCTATAGCTCCAAGTGCTGCCAGAGAGTATTCACAAAGAAAATGAGAAAAGGGTTAAAAGCCATCACTTTTACAGTAAATAAAAATTCAATTAAAGTTATTAAACCTATTTATAATTTCCTACAGTGAGCTGTACAGAGAAAATATATGAGTTAATTTAAGTTGTAATTTTTACACAACAATGTGTTCTAACAGTTTTTTTTCTGCTTCCACCTCTTTGTTTTTATAGTTTATTTAGTAGTTATAACTCTCAACTATGTTTTAACTACATTATTTAAAAAAAAGTAGTTTCTAAATGCAGAAGTTATATATGAGAGGCATTCTGGTACTTAAGACATCTGACATACATCAGTATATTACAAAATATAAATAGAATTTAAAGTAATTTATTATTTATATTTTCTCAAGTGTTTCAGAAAGACTACATTAAAAATAAAGCAATGGCGTTAAAATATATACTATATATAAGTACATATCTTAACATCTTTACAGTTTACAAATATACATTTAAATAAAAGAAGAAAAAATACCCCAATTATTTAGCTTCATGTAGTTTTTTATGACCAAGTATCAAAGTTATCTTTACATTTTGGGCATTCATGGATGAATAGGCAAGTGTGATGATGATGTAATGTTATTGTTTGATAAATAATTCAATATTTCAATGTAAACTAATATTAATTGGGTATAAACTCTAAAATTAATCTATCATGTTATTTGTCTCAGAAACATATACAAAAGACTATAATAATACAAAATAAGGATAAAAATTCTGGTCTGAGGATGGAAACTAAGTCTTTAAAAGATTAATAGAATTTTTGATGAATAGAGATGAGGAAGGTTTTTATAATTGATTAGCTAACATTTCATATTTCATCTAATATGTTATCAATTACATCAAATTATTTTAAACCATTGATCTTGTAACTTATTATCTGCTTTCATGAAGGAGCAATTGAATATAATTATTCTGGCTGCAAATAATATAAATACCACCAGATGCAGTGGGAAGAAAGTAGTCTTGAAAATTTCCCTCAGTTTCTTCCCAATGGACAAACTGATGCTTTTGTCAAAGCAAAAACTTCGGGAACCAAAGGCCCCTATACTCTCTAATATCTGCTTTTTTGTTGTGTCATTTCTCTTCATGAAATTTTATCTTCTCCTATCTTAGATAACCATAAGCAAAAACAAACAAAAAAACAAAATTTCTTTCTGCAAGGATCAATTCAAATGTTTGTTATTTCTTCTGAAGTATTTCTTGTTTATGTACAGTTTGGTATATTCTTAAATTCCAGTGTGTAGAAATGTCAGAAGTACATTTTGCCTTTAGTTAAAGTTCTTTCCCCCCATATTTTCTCTAGAATGAGGTGGGAAACTTCTTAAGAATATTTTTTTATTCCTTACAAATATTTTCAGCCCACAATACCTAACATAGTTGCTTTTTACATAATTGGTGTACAATAATAATAATAGGGCTGACAGTCTGAAAATAATTGATAATGAATTCCTGTGTCTAAGATACTGTTCATAAAAATTCACCCTAAGTCCTTCAGTTTGTTTTTGTTCTGAATGTTGGCCATTGTGATGAATAAATATTTACTGACCTTGAATAACTTGATAAAGAGGGTTTGGGAAAATTTACAGGGAATTGGAGAGTTAATCAGACTTGACAAAAGGACGTAGATATTTATAAGACCACCAAAATTAATGCTTTAAAATGGTAACTAAATGTAAGTTTAATATTAATGTTTGAAAACTTTGCAACTCCTGTGGGAGCCATTGGTCTATCATGGGACTACCTAAGGAGACTGTGTTGAGCATTCAAATTGAAGAATTTAATATCTAATTTCCCCAGGGTGGGGGGGAAACTTTACTGAAGTGGTAATGCATGGGGCTAAAGTAAGCTGAAGTTTGGCTCAAGTTTAGCTGAAAGTTGGAACACTGCATCTGTGGGATTTATTTGTATCAAAGTATACTCACATTCACTTAAGCTTTAGGGTTAATGGCTCTAATCTACAGATAAAATCTATACATCTTCATCTAGCATTAAGTAAACTCAATGGGGATTTATACAAAAAAACAAGATTAAAAAGTAATTAACTATAATTTTTTAACATTAAAATTTAAAAATTTCCACATCTATTTTTATAATAAAATTAATCTACTATCTATTTTGTCTCATGAGTGACCATTTGTAAATCAGTAAACTATTTAGATGAAGGTTTTGGCTGTGAGATTTAAAATCTATTTAATTGCATCTTTGGCATATAGCAAAGTATTTTACAGCTCTTTCATATGTACTTGGTATAAGACATGTGAAATCTCTTTGAAATAGCTTTTTTTCTTTTTGTGTGTTTACCACTGTATCCTCAAGGCTTGAAGAAGATAGTAACTATTAGATAGTAACTATTTAATAAATATTTATTTAATTAAATAATGTAATCATATAACTTTTATTTCTTGTATTAAACTAAATACATTTAATAAATACTTGTGAAGTGTATATGTATTCCTGAAGGACCTATGAATATTTTGAATGATACAGAAGCCCTTAGTCTGTTTGCTTATACTAATCCAATTCTCCAATATTTTCCACCCTGTTCTTTGTCCCTGGAGGCTGAACCACATGGACTACATTAACAGGACAACCTTGCCTTATGATTCTGATTGAATTCTTCAATGAGAACACCAAACGGAGCAAGACCAAGATATTTATTTCCTTTCAAGGTCCCTTGCAAGGCTTACTGCCTCTCTCAACCTGGTCACTGCTTTTCTCATGGCAGCTAACTATGAGCTACTATCTCTCCCTTTGGGTTCTGGTATTTACTCCCCAACTAGGTCTTCTTGCTTAAGGATGGTTTTAACTTGCTGATAATATCTCCAGGTTATTTCACAATTCTTTATCCCTTACCTATACATACATCTTTGTAAATAGTCTCTAAATAAATAAACCCTACTCAAATTATCTTTCTTTGTGTGTGTTATTTGTTTTGTTTGAGACTCTGAGTGATAGAACTTGAAACTTGCTTGAGAAAATAGCATATTTCAATCAACAGTGTATATTACAAAAATATATTAATGTATTAAAATATGCAATATAGACTCTTAATATCACAGAAAATTTGAGAAGGGGACATTTAGTAAAGACTAAAGTAAACAGAAAAGGCTTTTTTGGAGGAGGATGAACTTAAATTGTTTGTAGAAAAAGTAAAATTTAGCCATAAGAAACCATCAAGCTCCAGGCAAACAAACAAACAAAAGCAAAATATAGACAAGGAATTAAGTATAAAATTATTTTACATGGGATGATGAGGAAAATCATTGGGCTATACTCAAGGTGTTGGCTGGGCAGTTTTTTTTTTCTCAAAGATTTAGAAGAGAATCCATTTCTTTGCCTTTTCCAGTTTCTAGAGGCCTCTGCATTCTTTGGCTCATGATCTACTTTCTCCATCTTCAAAGCCATCACAGTCTGGCAGATTCCCTCTCATGTTGCCATCTCTCTGGTTCTGTATTTTCTGCATCCTTTCCCACATTTGATGATATTGGGCCTTCCTGGAAAATTCAGGATGACCTCCCCATCTCAAGATCAGCTAAGTAGTAACCTTAATTCCATCTACAACCTTAAATCCCCTTTGCTATATATATTAATTTTCTAGAACTCTCATAACAAATTATCACAAATTGTTTGGTTAAAAATCACAGATGTGTATCTTATCACTATTAGGAGGCCAAAAGTCAGAAATTAATGTGTCTTTTTGGAAACTTTGAGGGAAAAATTATTCCATGTTTCTCTCCTAGCTTCTAGTGTTTGCTGGAAGTCCTTGATGTTCTTTGGTCAATAGACTCACCACACGAGGCTCTGCCTCCATCTTTATATTACTCTCTTCTCTGTCACTGTGTTGTCATGTCTTCGTTGTCTCTTATATTTTCAATGGATTCAAGACCTACCCTAAGCCAATATTATCTCATTTTTATTCTTACTTTAGTTATATAAACAAGAATTTTATTTCCTTATAAGGTCAAATTTTGAGGTTTTGAATGAACATGAATTTTTTAGGGGGCAATAGGCAACACTCTATCCCACATAACCTAAGATATTCACAGTTTCTGAGGATTAGAACAAGAATATTTTTGGGGGTTCATCATGCTGCCTACCACAGACATCATATCTTTCCAGTCAAAGCCCATAGATATGAGTCAAGAGAGAGGTTCTAGTTCAACAGTTGTATATGTGATGATGGTCTAGATTACCAGATCATGTAACTTAACTGTACTTTCTGCCTTGTTTTTTTCTTATACAAAATGAACCACTTTCATCTTATGAGAACTGTTGCTGGGACCACTTGATTTTGTGTCTTGATGGGTTTGACCAAACTCAACTCAAGAAAAGCTCCATGGTTGCTTGATGGCCCCTATTCAGGCATTCTATCTCCACCAAGGCCCTGTATTATGCCAGGAGCTGTTTTTCAAATTGGTATGTAGTTTTCTTTCTCCAGAACCCCAGAAGTATGTGTTATAAATCTTCTACTGGGGCTTGCCATAAACTCTACACAGCATCTCTCTCTCTCTCTCTCTCTCTCTCTCTCTCTCTTTTTAGTAAAAAAGAGATATCTTACTACAGATATCTCTTATAGTAAAGAGTCTGCTGGGTCATATGATTGGTGGCTAAGTTCATGTGCTGTATTATAGCCTCCAATGTATTAATTTAGTTTGATTAATTGATGGCATTGATATGGTGGACCAAACATCATGTGGAATATCCAAGTATTTTAGGATCCTTTGGAACATATTATAACAGTATTTGAGGGAACTAATATAACACTTGTGCAAAATAATATATATATCCACATATGTAAACTATTTCTGGTTCACATTTTCTACAGACATGAAAAACAATTCATTTGTCAAATCACTGGTTGTAGTGACTATGTACCAGAGACTATCTATGATAATCGGTTTTGGCTAATATACCACATATAGCACCTCAGGTGCAAATAATTTGAGGTAATTTACTTTATTATCCTGGATCTCTCTGTTTTTATGTAGGAGTCAGACCTGTAAATTAAATTGGTATATGATGAGGATATTACCTTTGTATACTTCAGATCTTTAAAGGTCACACTAATCTCTGTCATTCACTCTTGGATAAATATTATTATTTTGGTAGAAAGGGTATTAGCAGTTTCAGCAACTTCCACTTTGAACCTCCACTTATGATAGCTCTTACTTCACCAGTTTAGGAACCACTGTTACTGTTTTGCCATCTACCATGCAATGTGCCTTACAATATATACTCATGAACATAGAATGTGGTCACTGAACTGATACAGTTTAGTCTGTAGTGCCAGCTGATCTGTTATGAGCTGGGGCTGGGGCAGGAAATTATTTATTACCTGTCTCCACATAAACATCTACCCTAGCAGGCCATGATTATGCTTCAGGCCCTTAAGTATCAGTGGCCACTCAAACATGTTTTGGCATATGCTTCTTTTTCCAATGGATAATAACCTAAATAAATTTATATATGCTGCTTTGAGAAAAAGCTCAGAGAATCATCACTGTACATCCACTTGCCAAGGTATTACTGTGTTCTGCTTCATGAGGATCCAGCTTTCCCTTCAGTCAATGAATGGATCTGGAATCTGAGAACTAGCTCAGGTGCAGAAACTGCATAAGAAATTGTGACTCCTTGTTGTTAGATGATAGTGCTTTTCAGCCTCCTGGACATTCGTTCTTGTATAAAGTAGCAATATTCTTGTTAGCTGCCCATCTAGTAATCATCTCCATAGCGCCCTGCATGTCAACCTCCTCAATTGTCACACTAACCTGTGTTGGATGCTCTAAGAGACACATACAAAAATGCTCATAGAGATCTTATGAAAAGTAATGAAATATTTAACATAAAATTCAGGATAGTGGTTACCTTTTGCAGCAGAGAAGGATAGGAACTAAGAAATGACAAGAGATGGGTCTGACAATATTCTATTTTCTTGACCTGTGAGAGTGTTTACATAGTTATTTCTTTGTTATAAACAGCATTATTTAATGTACTTTTTATGAGAGATTCCTCTAAGAAAGGCAAAATTGTATTTACAAGAAAATTAAAGAATATCATTCTTAACCTCAAATAAAAAATGTTGTGTTTAATATTCAAATTCATTTTCTATTATTAAAGCTGAACTACTTCAAAACCTGTTTGACATCAGCAGCTGGGTATATACAATGCTATATTTTAAAAACTAGATCACAATATTCACTTAGAGAAAACAATAATTTTGTTTTCTATATATTTTAAATTCAACCTTCAGTCATAAGAATTGGACTTTTACTTGTTACAAGCTGTAATTTTTTAGCAAGGTGAGTTTTGAAGGAGTTGGAGGAATGGTTTGATAAACAATTTTTTCAGAGAAAATAGACATTAAGAAATTTTGTATGGTTTTAAAAAACAGAATATCATCCCTCATTCTGTAAGGCTTTATTTCACATTGTAACTTGTTAAAAGGCAAAAAAATTTAATTGACAAAATCAGTGCTAAAGGTAAGAAAAACAATGGGAGTCAAGGCAACTGTGGCTGAAAATAGCAAAGAGGTTAATTCTGATACCAAGCCACTCTGAAGTTCTCCTCTTTCCAACTGTTACTTTGGGTGTTCATGTACAGCTTAAAAAAATAAATAAATCCCTCTCACATTTTAGATAGTTCAGTTCTTCATAAAGAGAAAAGAGTATCAGAAGAGAATAATACAATGAAAAAAAAAAACAAAAACAAAAAAGAAAGAAAATCTTGCAATTACTTTGCTTAGCATCCAGGCAACCTTAGGAGCTACTATTTGTTCAACTCTTCCAGATGCCACACCCTTGGTTTCTGACAACAGTAGCAAATAGTAGAGAAAGCGCCTGTCCTAACTATTGTTTAAAGAAAGCATAAAGCAATGGGTCTCAAACTTAACTGAAGAGCTCTAAAGTATCCCAATGTTTTTAGGCCATGCCCTACAATAATTAAATCAAAATCTCTGGGAGCAGTACCCAGGCATCTGTAAGTTTTGAAGTACCATTGGTGATGCGAGATTTCAGATATTATGGTTTAAGGAAAATGAATATATTTTGTTACCAAAGGAAATATTTTTAAAAATATTAGCTTGCATGTCCAATATTTTATTTAATATGAAAAGAAGAAAATAATTAAGTTAAATATGTAAGTTTCACTTAGCCAGATATCCTAGCCTTGTAAAGAAGACACTTTAAAGACCATTAGAGTAATTTCTTTTGATAATAGAAATGCTAAATGTGACATCCTCAGATCTAATATTAATTACAATGGTTATAATTATCCTCATGATTATAGCAACATATCCATCACACAGGAAATGTGTTAAGTGAGTTATTATCTCTGATCTAAAATATTATCTTTGGTCTGAAACACTCTCACAAAGATATACATTATTATTGCTGTATTACAAAAAAACATTGATAACTTTAGAACTTTAAAGAGAGCTAATTGTGTCAATATTGAAATAGTGCAAATTATCATTAAAAAATTGGGGAAAGCTTCTTAGAATTAGAATGGGCTATGTATTAACTAGAAGCAGAATGCATTATATGTAGCAGGAAACCTGAAATAAGAATGTTTTCAACAAGATACAATTTTATTTTTATCTCCTGAACTGAAGTTTTACTGGAGGCAGTACTAAAATTATGGGGTAGTTTCTCTATTTCAGAGATCCAGACTTCTCGTTTGTTTCTTCTCTATTTTCAGTGAATGGCCTAAGGATGGCTGCTGGGGTTCCAAACATTATGTTCAAATTACAGTTAGCAGGGAACAAAAAATAACTGAATAAGAGTGTAGGGAGCTAGTCAGACATGAGTGACAGGGAAACATAAAAATGGGGGCCAAGCCTAGAGACCACCGAAAGAACGCCCCAGTGGTAGAATTCTTGGGACGCAAATGCACACTAAGCAAATAGTAATATAGCAACCAAGTATCAGTCAAAATGATCTCAGTTGCCAGTCACTTAGGAATGCCTTTGGAACCACCCATCACAGCCCAAATATAAGGGAGACATTCCTGCTTCTGGATTGTTGGTTGTTGTCATTATTGTTGTTGGTTGCTATTGATTTTACAGAGCTCTGTTGCAACTCTTAGCTAAAATCAGGTGCCTCCTTGGGGTATGCTTCATCTTTCTAATAAATCTTTTCTAAATCTCGCTGACCTGTGATTCTTCACTGCATCAATGAAGAAGAACCAAGGAAAAATGCACTTCTGCACTATTATCTCCCCACCCCATGCCACTGTGGCGATACTGAAGTTCAAATGGCCCCAACAGTTCTAAGAGTAAGTCCTTTCTTTAATGGTATTTTCTGAGAATTTCACATAGCACTTCCATTTGCTTTATTGGCTACCATCTATTACATATTTTCATTGGACACACAGCTAGGGAAGAAATTTTTTGTATGTGTGGCAATGTTACTAAGTATGTATCACTTTTTAAAAAAATTTTAATCAGCATAGCTAAAGGGATACTAGGAAGCAACTAACTGTCTTCATCACAGACCAAGGCAAGAGAATTCTTACAGCTAGATGTACAGAAGATGACAAAAGTCTGCTGGCATCATTGAGCCATTTGAATCATTTTCTGAGAGACATTTGCTATGTTGAAACATTCATTAAAGTATGATATTGTGTTTACTTATTTTTTTGAGACTGGATAGAAAAATAGCTTAGAACAATGGTTCTCAGGTTCTCAGTGAGGGAGATTTTTGTTGTTCTTCCCTCCTGCCCCCCATAATATTTGACAATGTCTGGAGTCATTACTGGTTGTCACGACTATGGATGTTTCCTGCATCTTGTGAGTCGTGCATATCTTACAAGGCACAAAACTATCTCCCAAACAAAAATTATCTAGCACAAAATATTTATATCTAGGCAAGGACCTAGATATTATTCTTTTTTTTTGTCAAGATGAAGTAAATATTTAAAATGTCAACAATTATACCAAAAATACAGCAGCAGCAACAATAACTAAATGACATTGTTGAGAGTGGTAGTAAAGAAAACACAACTCGGAATAAAAATGAATGTGTTAATATACAAACAGTAAATTATCTCAAACTCAAAGCCTTACAGAGATCAAAAATATAATTTGAATAAGAAAAATTAACTGAGTGTAAGATGACAAATGACAGTAGACACTTAACCTTGGTGACTGCAAAACCACGGGCAGTGATAGGAATTATTCTTAATTCTCAGAAATGAAGATCATAAACCCCACCTAAAAGCAGCAGCCTTTGTTCATTTCTAGTCCGTTGTTACTACATTATACCCTAGGGCGATATAACAAAGTACCACAAACTGGGTGGCTTAAAACCCTAGAAATTTGTAGTGTCACAGTTCTGGAAGTTAGCAGTTACAAATAAATGTGTGGCCAAAGCCACACTTAGTCTGAAGGTTCTAGGGGAGAATCTTTCCTTGTGTTTCTGGCCAGCAATTGGAATTCTTTGGTTGTAGATACAGTACTTCAGTTTCTGCCACAATGGTATTCTCTCTGCATCTGCGTGTAACTACATGGTGTTCTTTTCTCTGGTCCAAGTTTCCTTCTTCTCAAAAGGACACTAATCATTGAATGAAGGCCCACCTTGACCCCATATTACTTTATCATAACCTGATTACATCAGCAAAGCATTTCCAATAAGGTCATATTTGTAAATACCTAATGACTTCAATGTATCTTTTGAGGGACACAATTCATCCCACATCAGTTACCATGCAAGAACTTTAGCTCTAGGTATGTTGAAAATTATTTTTCAAGAGAAGGTAGAAGTTAAGCATTTATTTTACATCCTCAAATTTTTATAATTTGCCTTTCAAAAAATACACTTGTGAGCTACATAAGTTTTGACTGCATCGACTTGCCATACTCTCTCTATAGAGTATAAAGAAGAGGAGTATGCTTTGCTTTTTTCCAGGAGCTAATACCACAGATAACTAAGGAAGGTAATAGGGAAATAAAAACTGTGGACATGGAGAAGAAATATGAAATTCCTGAGATATCTTAGAGGAAGGATTTTATAACTGATTAAAAGAAAAACAAATGAGTCAAAAATAGCTGTTTTGCCATGAACAACAAATGGATATTAACGTTCAGGATATGCATACATGTGTTCTAGGCAAAAGTTTAAGTAAGTTTTTACAAACAGTATGTAAAGTTGCATCTGAGGACTCATTTGCATGGATAAATGATTTTATGCATCACTGAAAGTAATGAGCTCATTCATAGATTAGACTTTTTGATATATATGCTAAAGGGGTATACAATTTCACTTCCAATCTGATATATTTTTGGAAAACGTACACCAAATTTTTTTATTTTTGAAATATTTCAGCTTTCAAAGCTTCTACATTTAGAATTGGCAGGCAAAGTTAATACTTATATTTTCAAAATTCATATATCAACCCTTGAAGCCAAGTGTGGAATTAACTCCACCTGAATCACATGGATTATGAGTAGGAGGAGTGGGCGGTTCCTAAGAAAACTATCAGAAGGATGGATGAATGAATGAATGGATGAATGGATGCTGGGCTGGCACAATACCATATCTTCCTCCCTCCCTCCCTCTCTCCCTCCCTCCCTCTCTCCTTCCTTTCCCTTCCTTCCTTCCTTCCTTCCTTCCTTCCTTCCTTCCTTCCTTCCTTCCTTCCTTCCTTCCTTTCTTCCTTCCTTCCTTCCATCCTTCTTTCCTTCCTTCTTTCCTTCCTCCCCCTTCTTTTCTCCTTTTTCTTACTTTCTTACATTCTGCTAACTATTGAGTGACTACTATCTGGCTCTGCTCTAAATATTATGAATACATTGATTATTAGTAAAAATGCAATCCATTACTGGAAGGCAAGGAGTCTAGTGGCAGGATTCAGACCACTGTAAAACAGTATATAATAAGTGAACATATAGAAATGCACAGGTTGCAATGAAAGCAATGAAGAGGGATATTTGGCTGCGTGCATATCATGACTAGATAAGATTTAAAATTTGTCAAAAATTTGGGTTAGAGTTAGCCAGGTAAAAAGTAGAATAAGGGCTTTATCAAAAGATGAAATCAAATATTTAAGTTGTAATGAGGAGCATGAAGCAGTCAGTTAACTTGCAACCAATTTGGTATGGTTTTGTGTCTGTAAATGAGTGTTAGATGAAACTGGGGAGCAGCTACCAAGGCATATGCAGGACATCATAAGAAGTTTAGGTTTTATCCTACTAATAATTTTAGGATCTTAATAAAGCAAGGAAAAAAAAATGAGTGTTGTTACAAAACTATAAGAGAGACAGCAAGACGAAAAAGGATTGAAAGTACAATAAACCAGAGGAAGGATACTAAGTAGGAGAGTTTTGAGGTAACATAAATGAAAACTGGTAAGATCCTACATTAAGGTTACAACAGCGTGAATGAGAAAAGAGGATGGATTTGAGGCAGTAAGTAAAGGAGAACACAGAGGTTGAAGGAAATTTAGGAAATAATATTAGTGAGGTAGTGACTATAGCTGGAGTATAGAAAAGAAAGTAGTATAATGCTAGTGAGGCAGAGAGAGCAAGATGTCTAAAATGGGTGCACTGAACTGGGGATGTTCCAGTTTAATGGAATGTTGACAATAAATGAGGCAAGTTGTGAACTGAGGCACTGACAGGACATGAGCAAATGGAGATTTTCAAAACCGTAATGATGAAGGTAAGGGGTGATAGAATACAATAGCAGAAAAGGGACTTCAGGTGCCCTGATAACTATTTTTTTAACATAGAAGCAATCATAACATGTAATTATATCTAGGGAATAGAAGCAATGTGTTAGGAAAGGTTAAAGATCAACAAGCCAGATGAATAGTGATAATGAAGAGAATAGTCTTAATTTTAAGCATCTTCCCAATTTACATATGTCCTCTCCCTCCTCTCTTAATGGTTCTGTAAACCACAGCCTTATAACTGAAAGATATTTCTGAATCTTTTTAGTGCTATTAAGAAAACTCCTTTTTCCTAGCTTCATTCTTTATTCACAGCAACAACTCCGAGCTCAGAAGTATTTACAATAGGACTCCTAAGTTGCACAAGTTTCTTTTCTTTCCTTCCTTCCTTCCTTCCTTCCTTCCTTCCTTCCTTCCTTCCTTCCTTCCTTCCTTCCTTCCTTTTCTTTCTTTCTTGCTCTTTCTTGTTCTCTTTCTTCTTTCTTTCTCCTTCCTTCCTTCCTTTCTTGTTTTCTTGCTTTCACTTCATTTATTGAATTTTTAAAACAACCTTCTTCTGCACTCCAGAATGAGGAGAAAAGTCTCACTGAACCTATGGCTCCTTGTTCCTGAGGTAAACTTTTAATATGTTAAGGTGGTATTACTGGCATAAAGCCATATCTTAGTAATGAAGTCTTCCAGCCATAACTTAGCAGCAGAGCAGGTCACAAGTATCCTTTCTCCTAATAGTCACTGTGGCAAAGGCAAATGTAAATAACACCAGGGGAGATAGATCTACATATGATGTGCGGTTTATTTATATATTTTTATTTCTTTATGGATAATGTAATTTGATAGGAACCGGTCCTATAAAGGTACAGATGGTAAGTGTCAGGCAGATCTTATTACCTGCAACCGTGGAGTCCAGCTTGCCTTCAATAGCTGTAATTGGCCTCCTTCCCCTCTTTGGAGTTGAAGTAAAATCATTACCTCTGAGTACATTATTATTATTTTTTTTTTGCAAGAAGAATGGAATGGTTTATCTTCCATTTATTACTTGTGACAGGAAGCTAAAAGAGGAAAAGTTGGTTTGAATTTAGGAAAGAGCAATTCTAGATGAAAGCCTCATCACCAGGAAAACAAACAGCCATAAAGGTGTGCATAATTCAAAGATCATTTTGTAGGTATGCCAAATGTTTGGCAGGAGTCAAGTTATAAAATCTTTTTTAATTGGTCAGTTAAATGTCCATACCAGCTGCAATTATTTTAAATGGTTCCATGAACAGAGCAACTCCATAAACACATGGCACCCCCAAAGCCTGCTTTCTCTCAGAGCCTTCCTTCCTGATATAAAGACTTAATTAAAATTGAATGTGCTGGTTGGTTCATTGCCTGTTAGGACTGTGGCCAGTCTTTGCTTTCAGATCAGAGGGTTCTGTCAGCTTTTCACCCATGATGCTAGCTGTTCACATAAGGTCTATAAAAGTAAAAATAGCTTAGTTTCCCACCCCCTTCACTCACACATTGCTATGGAAAACCCTGAACCAGTCATTTTTATGCAATTATAAAAGGTTAAGTTACATTTTCAGTCTTGTTTCCCAACCCAATATATAAATTTGGATTCTAGGATAGAGGGCTTGAAAAGCACTAGTTCATGAAAGAGAGGTTATTCTCTGTCAGTTTTTGTCTGGTTAGAAAGAATGCCTCACTAGTAGCTCTTGATAGAATTCAAAATTTAACATTTAAATCCCAAAAGTTAGTGTACATTTCTGAAGGGAAACATTTAAGTTATTACATCAGAGACGTTACTACAATTTTTTCTCTCCCAAAGTTAAAAGCTTTCATTGTCCAAAGTCTTTCCTGTAGTTGTATATGTAATATAAACTTTAAATTACAAAACCTCAGCCACCAAACGATGACTTTGCTTATTTTAATTTTCTGGAATCAACTTAATGTTTAATTCCATTCATATCTGCTTAATATTTAATGAAGAACTTTGTAGGGTACATGGCACTCTTATAAACCTCCCATCTCAGTGAATATATAAATTTGGATCAAATCACAAGAATAAATATATCCCAGCAGAAGATACAAAACAGATTCATCATTTATCTAAATAAGGTCTTCTCCCATCAGCATGCCCTTATCTAAGAGTCCAACACCATTAGCAGAAGTCTGGGAAGAAAAATAAACCCCAAACTATGAATTCTTGAGTAATCAGATTGGCATCTTGAAGTGTTATATGAATTCAATTTGGTTTACTTCAAGTAAGTAAGTTATTTAATAACCATTATATATTAGGTAAAACTGTACTAGGTAGTGTGGATATAAATATTAGCAAATAGGTCCAATTGAGACAGGTGTCAAATACACCTCTTTGGAAGGGCAATTTAATCATTAAAACTTTGTATTAAGTATTAGTCAGCCACAGCTTTAGAATTAAAATGACCAAGCAGAGAACGCTGCATGTGTAGCAGCTTAAAATGCTTTTGTTCAGCTGCTGTAAGATTCCTATCTGAAGAGCTGCTAAAGACAGATGGGAAAAACATACTCAGGGATACCAGTAGTCACAGCTGCATTTTAGGCAGAAAAGCTAGGAATATTCTTGGAATGAACACCCCAAAGACCTGGTTTATGTCCTATTTATCTCTATCTCAAAATTCTAACACATAATAGGCACTCGAAACACTATAATTGAATGAATTTGTAGATTTGGTAATAAAAGTAGACGGTTAATTCCTAAAATCAGATAATCATTTCTTTTCTCTTTCTAATCCCTATGCTCTAGCAAGTTAGTTACCCCTTCTAAAGCATTATTTTGCCCATTTGTAAATGGGAATAAAAATCATGCCAGCCCCATAGCATTATTATGAAAATTAACAAGAGAATGTGAGTCAATCATATTATACAGTGCCTGGCACATATAGACTGAATTAGTCAATTATCATTGATAGTCATTGTTCATTAACCAGGTCTATACTATATTGTCATCTGGAGAACTTTTAAAAAATGCCCGGGTTCTATCTCCAGAGATTCAATTTAAGTATTTTACAGTGAAGTATAAACTTCTCTCTTTTTTAGAAACTTCCTTGGTGGTCAGGTGATATAATGTGAAGCCAGGGTAGAAAATCAAAGTAGAAATTTACACATCCATCTCCCTCACACACCCACATAAATTCTTTAAAAAATCAACCATTCATTAAAGAATGACAGTTTTTTTTGTGCACTATAACTAGACTATAGAGGTCTCTATTCAATCTTCTGGTAGTTTATTTTTCTCTGAAGATCAATTTTGAGTAAGAACTGAGAACTCCTGTCTCTGTATTATGAAATCAGAGAAGAGTCATAGTTCAACAATTCAACATTTGATGGCTCAGGTTTCTAAAGCCTGGATCTTTTCACTTTTTTCATTTTTCTATCACCCTGGAGATATATTAGATTCTCTTTTTAGTAAGTCAATTTCCTTGTCTAACGTGTAGGCCATCTATTATAATGCTTGAATTTCTGTGATACTTAAAACCACTTATCTGAGCATGCAGCATTGTTTTATTATACCTCTCATGCCTGAGACTATGGTTGACATTTTGCTGTATGCATACCCACAGTTGTTTGTAAATCACCTTCTTCTGAAAGTTATTTTGAAAAGAAAATGACCAGTAATATATTTTATTAAAAATTTATCTTCAAATTTATTTTTGTAATATATATATTATATAATAACTTACTTAAAGATAGTCATATCTCTTTAGTAGAGTTACAAATTAAGTACACTGTATAAAATATGCATAACTTCAGTATTTATATGGAAATATAAAATTTATTTTCATTACAGTAATAACTCCCTGAACTTTCAAAAATAATTTTACTAATTTTATCAAATTCTCTTACATCTATTATGTAAAAATACTCCTTTTTCACTCTGAATACCTTCTTCTAAGGAAATGTTAATCCCCGGCATAGCTTGTCTCTTTTTCCACAGGTTACTTTTCTATATTTTTTGTGCAAGGCACTGCTATCTTAGGAATGTTTTGGCCTCAGCGTGCTACTGTAAAGTGGTTACTAGGTGACACTTCTGTTTTTCTCTCCAGGCCATTTATTGCCCTCTCTAACATTCTTTGCTTAGATACTGATTGGATAGAATCTCTTGGCACCTGGCAGTGTCTTCTCAGTTCTAAGTCCTGGACAAAACTCACTTTTCCTGTCTACAAGTGATATGTTACATAGCTTTTTTTTTGTTCGTGTGATTAGTACACGTATGCTCTTTTATTAAGCACACACATACATACATGCAATCACACACACACACAAGAGTGGACATATAATTATAAGGCTGCATTTTTATTTGTTGTACAATTCATCCTCTTCTATATTATCTGCATAAATTCAGTTTGATATACTTCTAAATTTTATTCATATGCTTGTTTGTTTTATCAAATCTTTCTTGCACAGTACTAACAATAAGACATGTCCTCACATACCAGTTGGATCGAACCAAACAAAGTATAATTACATGTGGTTCTAGATATAGGAACTAGATTTGCAAACATTAAAAACACTTCCATATTCTTCCTAATCAGTGTTAATACGGCAGCAATAAAGTCGTTGCTAGGCACCAAACAAGAGGTGGTGCAGCTCTGGAATTCAGGAGTAATGTCTGGCAGTACATTTCAGGCAATCCATTTTCCGTTAGTTCAGTTTATCTTAGAGGACCTGTGTTCTGTGTAAGTCTGATGATCCACAAGAATCTTGCGAGTTTCATGGTTTCTTCTTATAATAGCTATTTGTAATACCTACTATCTGCCTGGCATTGTGCTAGGAGCTTTGCATAAATTAACTCTAATCCTCTTATAGAACTGGAAAAAATTTTGTTATAATTGTATTTTTTTTAGCTGAGGCCATGCTATACATCCAGAAAATTCAAGGTGATGCTCATTCACTCTTTCACACCTTCTTGGGAGTGTCTTCAGGAGCAAGCCAAATTCCCTTAGTGATATTAGATTTCAGTGGACATTCCAAAAAGCAAGGAAAAATTGTCCCATCATTTGTTGTGATGTACTGAAACAAGTTCTGGAGTTGGAACAAGAATTCCTAGGTTCAACAATTCCTCATTGGCCAATTTATGTTTCTATTTTCTTACTTGTGAAATAGGAATTATTCATTCTATTTTTCTCCCTCTTTCCATCACAAGTTTTTTTTTTTTGAGAACCAGATGCTGTACAACATATAAAGAAAATTGATAAAAATATGACAGTTGCTATGAGAATAGAGTTCTAATGATTTCATCATAATAACAACAGCAACAAAATAATAATTGTGTGAGGTAAAGAATGTGTTAATTAACCTTATTGTGATGAACGTTGTACAATATACAAGCGTATTAAATAATCACATTGTACAGCTTAAATTTACATAATGTTATATGTCAATTATATCTTAATAAAGCTGGAAAAATATAAATCACTAATTTAATAGTAAATGTATGTAAGCATGTGGACTTGATTCTAGTATAGAAATACATTATAGTATACACGAATAACTCAAATAGAATATGCATATTACATAGATGCATACATACAACTGTGATAAATGTAGAGAGGCCTGAACTAAAAAATTTTTCCAATAGAATATGTTGACCACAGGAATCAACCCTTGTATTCCATGAGATTCATTCATTAAAAGCATAATAAATTAGAATAAAACAAGAGCCAAAGCAATGTTTAGTATTTTTAATTTCTTAAATACATATTCTTTCAAAAAATGTAATAACATTTCTAGATATTAAAAAATACCTGTCTACATCTGGCTCTATCATGATGTAAAGAATAATAAAAGTAGAGTAGCAAGTAATGAAGACAAGACACTTAAGCAAAAAGCAGTGATTTTAGTCTTGAAGATTTAGTTTGAAATGACTTAAGCCACAAAAAAAGGTCATGAACTCTACCTATTTGATATTGAAAAAATATTTATTACTGTATATTTTCAAATGTCAGTATAATTGATTTCCTTTATCTACAAAAAATGAAGCTACACAAAATAAAAACTTTTAAATTTATCCTTGAAATTTAAAAATTACTTAAAGAAAGCATTTCAAATTTATACTTCAATAACAAAAGTAGATCTTTTAACATCATACCTTTTTCACACTTTCTTCAATTAAGATATATTAATCATTGACAATTTCACTTCTTGCTTTTTCTTAGGGCTATGTGTACAGTTCACTTAAACAGCTACACCTTAGACAGAAAATGGTTCTACCAGGGTCTTTGAAAACATTCTGAGAACATGTGATTTTCATACAATGGGAAATGACTTTCACCTGGCTAGTCATCCATCTTTGTTTTGTTGCCTTTTCTATGTTTTTGCCATTAGATGGCAGTGAGACAACACATAAGGTTACCATGTAATTTCTCTCATTTTAGTACAAAATAGAAAAAAAAAGACTAGTGATGTCACTAAATTAATCATCAAGGATTAGGCTGTTAGTATAAGGATGATGCTCAGATAGCACTGGAATGTCAATTAATAGTTTTATATAATGTATGCAGAAATGCTTGTGTGAACACACTTAGAAGCATGGCAATAGAAATGTTGTCACTGAACATAGTTGTAATGATTAGATATACAGTACAAAATAATAAGCTATTTTTGAAGTTAAAAAGGAAAAAAAGAAATAGCCAGAAATTTATGGCTATCAAAACTATTTCAATAGTACTCATAACTAAAAAGAACCTTAAAAATCAAAGATTCATACTTCTAAAGGTTCCCAGATACCTAGAAGAAGATATGTAGATGTTCATGTCGTTCATGTCTAAACATGGACATTTTAAAAAGTAAAACGGGTACTATTTACAGCATATCATGATGTAACCATGACTGCCCCGAGCAAACAGATTGGTCAACCAACAGACACAGTACTAAAATAAGGTTTATTAATTTCCTCTCGACACTTCAATGTATACACATAAGAATAAGAATAAAATGTGAAAGATCTCAATTCTATAATCCTTCCAGCCTGAAATATTCATGAATTTAGAATTTGCTTTCAGTGAAGTGCTTCCTTTCTTGTTTGCCTATGTAACTCCACTTTCCCTTCCTCTCTCTCTCTCTTCACATCTCAGCTCTGTCACTAATTTCTGTTTAAAAGGAAGACCTTCCTGCCTTCTTAGATTAGGTCAAATCTTTCCATTATAAGCTCTCCTCATAGAGCTATATGCCTTCAATCTAATTATTAGTTTAATGAGCTTTTGGTTAATACACTTTCAACTTCATGAAGCAGAAAATCTATCTAGTTTTGATCAGCAGTTATTCCCCAAAGCACCCAATCTAGGATCAGTGTATATCAGTGTATAAATATCTATATCTACACACACACACACACACACACACACACACACACACACACACACACGTATGTATTAACAAATGAATGAACATTCCAATTACTGAGATAAATTATAATAGCATTTTTCTTGCAACAAATGTTTTTCATTTAATAGTAACTGGTCTTTCCAGTTCAAGATTAAAAACTGCAATTCCTCCTGCATTTCTACTTGTTGGAATTTTACAAAATTTCTTTGTAAAGGTAAAATATAATTTTAATAGAAAACTATATCTGTCTTTAGAGATAAATTATTCTCTGGAAATTTCCATAGGAAAGTACATGACTTCTGTTATGAAGCTGATCTTGTATGAAGAGAAATTCACATCCTGAACAGCAGCCGTTTCCATGTGGTATTAACTTTAAGGTAGATTCTTAACTCAGAATCCAAGGATGAACTTCTGTACTTTACTGCTCACTCTGAAATCATTAGAGGATTGTGCATATGTGTATGTGTACATGTGTGTATTTTTCTACTGAAAGTGGGTATAATTGTGTTATTTTCATTGTACATGTCTTACACTTCTTTCATGAACTGTACTTTCCAATTTTTTATGTTATTGAAATAAAATTTTAAAAATAATTTTTGGATTATTAATTTCAAGGGTATAAAAATAAAATTGATTTTTTTATATCGACTTCACATTGTATAACGCTTCTGAACTCATTTATTAGTTGGTTCTAATAAATTTTGTTTAATCCTTAGGATGTTCTATATACAAGATCATATCTGCAAATTCAGTTTTACTTCTTCCTTTCTAAACAAGTTTTATTTAATTTTTTTTCCCCTTGCCTAATTTCCCTGGCTAGAATGTCCTATACAAAGTTAAATAGAAACAGTAAGATTAGAGATTCTTGTCTTCATTCTGATCTTAGGAGAAAGCATTCAGTCTTTCCTCACTATTTATTATGTTATCTGTGGGATTTTCATACATAGATTCCCTTTATCAGCTTGAGGATACCCCTTCTATTCCCAGTTGAGTGTTTTTTAAATAACTTTAATTAATAATTAATAACTTTAAAAATTTTTAAATGCCTTTCTGTATTTATTATTATGATCATAGAGTTTTTGTTTTTTATTCTATTTATGTGGTACACTATATTATTTGATTTTCAAACATTTAATCAACCTCACACCCCTGGGATGCCACTTGGCCACCGTATATAATTATTTTTTTGTATATTGTTAGATTCAATTTGATAGTATTTTCTTGAGGATTTTTATGTCTCTATTAATAAAAGATATTGGTCTGTAATTTTTTTTTATGATTCCTTTGTCTGGTTTTGAAATTAAGATAATGCTGGTCTCACAGAATTTTACTGGTTCGTATAGCATGGGTTTTCATATCAAAGTAATACCCACCTCATAAAAAAGTATTTTCTCCTTTTCTCTGTTATAAAAGAGTGCTTGAAGAATTGGTGTTTATTCTTTAAATGTTTCTTTGAATTTGCCATTGAATTTGTAAATTTATTCTTACTCTTTTATTCTTTTTATTTGTTATAGATTTATTCATATCTTGTACCCAAGTCAGTGGTAATAGTCTCTGTGTTTCTAGAAATTTGTCTGTTATCTGAATTTAATCTGTTATTTGATTCATTGACATGCAATTATTCATAATATTACTTTATAATCTTTTTCATTTCTGTAATGTTGGTAGTGATGTCTCCTCTTTAATTTCTGATTTTAGTATTTTGAATCCTTTCTTTTATCAATCAGTCTAGCTAATGTTTTGTTAATTTGGTAATCTTTCCAAAAAACAAACTTTTGGTTTTGTTGTGTTTTTCCGTTATTTATTGAGTCTCTCTTTCATTAACACCCACTCTTTATTGTTTTCTTTATTCTGCTTCTTTTCGGTTTGCTCTTTTTTTATATAGACTTACAGTGAGATATTAGGTTGTTATTTAGATTCTTTTTTTTAATATAGGTTTTACAGGTATAAATTATTTCATATAAAATGCTTTGACTACATCCCATGTTTGCTTTCTTGTTTTAATTTTCATTCATTTCAAAGTATTTTGTAATCATACTCTAATTTTTTTCTTAGTTAGATCTACTGTTTGTTTAGTTGTTGTTTGATATCCACATATTTGTGAACTTTCCAAATTTCTCTGTTATTGATATCTAATTTTATTCCATTTGGCCTGAGTACATACTTTGCATGATTTCAATCCTTTTAAATTTATTGAGGTTTCTTTTATTACCTAACATATTATCTATCCTTAAGAATGATCCATGTGTACTTGAGAAGAATGTGCATTTTATTATTGTTGAATGTTCTTGGATTAGTTCTTATTGCTTTATCATGCTCTTAAATTCTTCTATTTCCCTGTTTACTGTCTGCTTAGTTGTTCTGCTAATATTTGAAAGTGGAATTCTAAAGTTTCCAACTATTATTTGTGAATTGCCTATTTTTGAAAAATGTTACCAGTTTAAGTTTTACGTATTTTGGAAATTAGTTGTAAGGCACATGTGTGTTTATAATTATTATATATTTCTGATGGATTGACCATTTATTTTTTCCCTCTTTTACCTCTGTAACATTTCTTTGTTTAAAATCTATTTTGTTTGATATTAGTATAGACACTCCAGCTGAATTATGGCTGCTATTTGAATGATATAACTTTTTGCATCCTTTTACTTTCCACTAATTTGTATTTTTGAATCTAAGTTCCATTTCTTGTAGACATCACATAGTAGAATACTGCTTTTTAACTAGTCTCTTAACCTGTACATTTTGATTATATTGTTTAAGTCTTTCATATCTAATGTTATTATTTATGTATTTGGATTTAGTTTGCCATTTTATTTTTGATTTTATTGGTCTCATGTTTGTTTGTTCTTCTGTTCTTTCTTTGTTGCTTTCTATTGCATTAGCTGAATATTTTCTAGTGTAACATTTAATTTCTTTCATTATTTTCTCATCATATTTTTAAAATTATTTTCTTAAGGCATACTATATACATCTTAGCCTATCAGAATTTATTTCAGATTTATAATAATTTATTTCCAGCTAGATATAATAAAATTGCTCCTATATAGCTCTATTTCCTATTCCCCATTTTATGTTGTTATTGTCATACATATTACATCTATATATGCTACAACCCCTACAATGCTTTATTATAATTATTACTTTATATAATTTTATATCTTTTAAAAAATTTGAGATAGAAAAGGAGACCAACTGTATATTTTAAAGTTTGTTATAGTCTACATTTCTATTTAAAATTTTTGATTCTCCTCATTTGTTCTTATAGATTCAAGTTACCATCTGATGACATTTCCTTACCCCATTACAGCTTTGCTCTTCACTGCCTCCTTCATTCATCATTCATGTATCATTGAATGCATTTCATACTATTTCATAGCCCCAATAATTCAATTATATGTATGTTATTATAATTGCTTTTAAAATTAGTTAAGAGAATATAGGAACATATATATATATATAATGTGTATATATATATATATAATGTGTGTGTATATTATATGTATATATATATGTATGTGTGTGTGTGTGTGTGTGTGTGTGTGTGTGTGTGTGTGTATATTTTTTTACTATGCAGGCATTCTGAGATGACAGTTGATTTGGTTGATGTTCTTTGAGTACCTTTTACACTAACTTCTCTGTTAAAACTGCTTCTGTTGGTATCATATCAGTCATTAGGTTCCACTAATTGCCAGCTAATTGACCTGTTGTTTTCAACAGTGCCCTGGGGGCACAAACTGCTTCAGAGTATTAAGCTAGTTAAACACAGGCCCCTTTGCAGGGGTAGGTAGTTTTAAGGCCAGTCAATGACTTTTGTTTTCTTCCCCTAGGAGGCTTTTTTTATTAACTATTTTTTTTCCAGATTCTATCTGGTAACCTGAACTACAGTTCTTATGAAGCTACCAACCTCTTCTTAATTGCTTACCACCAAAATCACTGTTTTTAAGAGTTTCCTTAGGCTTAAAATTTTCCACACTTTTTTTCAATAAATTAGGTTTCTTTGGGGAGAAACTTGGGTCACTCTGTTCTTATAGCCTGCCTCTTTCCCTGGACAAAAGCTCTGTGGTGGGTGTGGGGACAGTAGCCTGCATTTCTAGGAGTGAGACCCTTGGTTTATAATCAGTATAGAGCAATTGTCAGGTTAGAGTGATTGTCTCTGGTGTTCTTGAATCGTCTCCTCCAACATAAAACTTCCACCCTATGAGCAAGCTGGAGAAAGGGTGATGAAGCTCCCAGTATCTTCAGCCTGTTGTGCCATTCTATGAGTGGAGATGGGGTAGAAGAAGGGAATCACAATCTTCTAGCTATGTTTACCAAGAAGTTAATCTTTGCAACTCAAAGCTGTAGGTGGGATATGAGAAATGCTAGAGGCATATCCTTCTTTTTGGATATATACAATATCCTCTGACTAGGAGCTGAAGAAGAGAGGGATTCCTCCTCCCTTCTTCTTGGCTACTCCCACAAGTAGTGAAGCTTCTGTCACTCTGAGATGAAATTAGGTAGGGAGCAGGTTGTGTCTCAAATTCCAAAGGCTGTCGCTATTTTTTTAAGCAATGTGTATTCTGTATATTTCTGTATAACTTTAAGACAATTTCCAGAGACTTTAAATGGTTGGTTTATATATATATATATATATATACAAATATATTTTATATCTTATTTTTTTCCCACCTATGGTTTAACTAAGGAGTAAGTTCATGGAGCTCCATAGCTGGCATTCTGGAGGAGAAATTATCTTTCTCTGTGTTCATTTTAAACAATTTCCATTGATCTGTCTTCAAGTTCACTGATCCTCCTCCTTGTTGTCCTTCTCATTTTTCCTGTAGCAGCCAATCTTCTTAATAGTTCATCCATTAGATTTTTCTTTTCCAATACTGTAGTTTTTAGTTACAAAATTTCCTTAGGCTTTTTTTTTTTTAAATTTCTATTCACTGCTAAGTGTACTCATCTTTTTATTTGATTTAGCTTTTTTGTTTAGGTCTTGAAATTCTTATCTGAATTCTAACATATGTGTCATCTCTCAGTTTCTACTGCTTTTTCTCTAGGTTATTTGTTATACTTTCTTGTTTCTTTACAAGTAATTTTAAAATTTATTGCTGGAGATTGTAGGCGATACATTGTAGGCAGTCTGAATACTGTTTAATTCCTAAAAAGATATGGTGTTTTGTTCTGGCATGTTGATAAATTATGGGAGAGTCTTGAAACTGTCCATATTTTTTAGGGCTACTTCAGTTTTGTTCTTAGTTTTTTATTTAAAGGTGTGATCTTTATTCTATTTGGGGTCCTTAATTCTAAATTCTAGTATGTCTGGGGTCTCAAATGAAAGCTTAACATAATTAATGAGACCTCTCAACTTTGGTGAGCCAGAATTATAGCAGCCTCAGTTTTGTGTGATCTCAGATAGTTACATTCAGGTATCAGATGCACAGCTTCTGCTATCTGTTAAGTTTCAATGAGTTCTGTCCTTCTCTTGCATAATTCAGCCTTCATCTAGGACCATAGAAAAACTAGGGTTATGCTTCTGCACTCATCTTTGCACTACTTCCTTCTCTCCATTGATCTGCTGCACAAATTCCTGACAGTGGAAAGAACTTGGGCTTCGCTTTGGGAGTTTTTCTCTCTAAGAGATCACAGTACTGCATTACTTGATATTTAATGCCTCAAACAATGGACTCCTACAATTTGTTCACGTTTATATTGTTTGTGGCAGGAGGGTAAGTCTGGTACCAATTACTCCACCATGGTGAAAAGCAAATATCTCAGCAATTAGATTTTTTAAAAAATTATTTTCAAGTTCTTAAAAGGGTGCCTGTATATAATAAACACTAAGTCATAGTTTTTGAATAATTGTTCTCTATTTATTTTTTTTTTATACTGGAGAAATAAGGGTAGGAAACAAACTGGGATTGAGATTTATAATTAGAACAAAGCCCAGCAGCTCCAAATTGTAGCTCTGTGAACTTAGAAAACATATTAGGCCCTCTAAGCTTCACTTCCTTTATTGAAAAATATAAAATAATACTTTCCTTAAAGGATTGCTATGATACTTGAGATTGTGTGTGTGTGTGTGTGTGTGTGTGTGTGTGTAAATATGTAAGTATCTGTTACATAAAATGATAAAATTTTAGGTATTCATAAGGGAGATATCAGGGAAGAAAAAAATTATCATGGGGTTAAGAATATAAAGTATGAAGAATCATACTTTACACTCATGTTTGATCACTGCTCCACTCTTGCTAGTTCTGTGACCCAGAGTTAACCTCCCTGGATGTCAGTGTCACATATGACAAATGAGTTAAAGGTTGTATGTACCTCATAAAAACAGGTGTGAACCACTTATTTGAATGTTTATTACAGGATAAAATCTCAATAAAGTATAACTATTATTCTAATTATCAGTTTCATACTAATAATAGTATGTCTAAAGCCAAGTCCCAGGGAAAAATAAACGTGCCAGTGTGCCACATTCTTAAGTAAAATAAATTCCAGCAGCTGCTAGAGGTAAATAGTAGCAACAGTATATGGGCTACATATGGGCTCTAGTTGCCATATTGTTAGGGATGCGTAAAGGAATTAAGTTGTGTTATGTGGAACTCACACTTGAGTAAATGTTCTACAATTTCACCAATGTGCTGGAGAAAGTGATGGGAGAGAATCTCCATATCCTGAGGAATAAATATAAAATATAAATATTCCCGGATTGTTTTTGATTAATTTATGTTTCAGATTTCATCAATTATTGTCAGTAGTCAATGAGGGCTATATTTTCCTCTCTGGTTTCCTTTACATAAAACAAAAGGTCTGCCAACTAGTAAATTTCTTAAAGCAAAAACACAAGTCATTCTTGACTTTTTCCTTCACTGACTTTCTGTCTCCAAACCACCAGTTCATGCTGCTGACTATATGTCCAAATATATCTCCAATCCATCTTTCTTTTCTGTATCTATTGCCATTTCCTAACACACCATCATCTTGCATAGACTATTGAATTATTTCCTAGTGGTCATGGTATTATTGCTCTTGTCATCTACAATCCATTTATCACACTGCAGCCAGACTATATATACATATGTGTGTGTGTGTGTATAATTACATATTAAATAAATTATATTATGTCATACTTTGATTTAAAGCTTTCTGCTGTCTTTAAATTTCATTTAGAAAAAATTCAAGCTCTCTTCCAAAGCTCTTGAATCTTGTCCCTGTCTACCTCCTTTATTTTATCTCTTATTGTTCTCCCTTTCACTTATCACACTTTGGTCATACTGAATTTTTGTTTGTTTTTTCTCTGATTATCAAATACAGTAAACTCATTTCTTCCTTGGTGCTTCTTCTACATTTACTATTCCCTCTGCCTGTAATACTCTTCCTTCAAATTTAACTTTATTTTTTACAGAGCAAGTTGTTATGGTCTGAAAGTTTGTATCCTACCACAATTCATATGTTAAAATTCTAATTCTCAATGTGACAATCTTAAGAGGTCTGGCCTTTAGAAGTGGTTGTTTTGAGGGTGGAGCCTTCATGAATGAGATTAATGATCATATATAGAGATCTCACAGAGTTCCCCATTCTTTTCCACCAAGTGAAGACACAGCAAGAAGTCAGCAGTCTGTGACTCAGAAGAGGGCTTTCCTTTGATTGTGCTGACACTCTGATCTCAAACTTCCAGGTTCCAGACTGTGAGAAATAAATTTCTGTTGTCTAAAACCCACCCATTCTATGGTATTTTTTTATAGCTCCTGAACAGACTGAGACACTAGTTGTGTTGGTTTTCTATCATTGCCAAAGAAATCACCACAGACTTAATGACTGAACACAGCACAAACTTATGCTAAAGTTCTCTAGGTCAGCAGTTCGGTCTAGGTTTCACTGGAATAAAATCAAGGTATCAATAGGTTGTGTTCATTTCTGGAGGTTCTATGGAAAAATCTATTTTCTGGTCATCTGGATTGTTGATAAAATTCATTTGCATACAGCTGTATAACCGAAGTCTCTATTTTCTTGCTGTCTGTGAGCTGAAACCTGTTCTCAGCTTCTAGAGGCTGCTAAATTGCTCGGCTCCTCTCTTTCTTTATCTTCGTCATAAGCAATGGCAGAATAATTATTTTTTTTTGTCATATGTTGCCAGAATAATCTTTCCATCTTAAAATTCTTGTAATATTATTTCCAGAATAATATTTCCATCTTAAAATTCTTGAATAATGGTAACATTATTCATGGGTTGTGGGGATTGGGCCATGGACATCTGCTACTATTTTGCCTATCACACTGGTTTATTCTCATTATTTAGGTCTCAACAAAAAGTCAACTTCATAATAAAATCATCTTACACCTATACCAGTCACTCTCTACTACATCCCTGTAGTATTTTTTTTTTTTAATCAAAGTTATATCATTCTCTGAAAGATCTGGTATCATTTATTTGTTCATTTATTATTATCTTACCCCACTGGAATGTAATCTTTATGAGGGCAGAGATGTTTTCTGTTTGTTCACTCTCTTGTCCTCAGCACCCAAAAGAATACAAAACATACAGAAGACCTCAATAAATCAGTTCAGGTCAAATGAATGTTTAGATTTAATTATTCATCATTGTTCAAAACTCCATGATTGCTTTGGTAGAAACAATGCTCTTGATGGAATACAGCATTAAATTTATTACCCAGATATATCCTGTTCTAGTCAAAGACATTCTTCATTCCTTCTAGTAGGTATAGCTGTTTCTTTATTAATTGACAGGATTTTTGCATTTTTTTTTACTTGTACTACCTCACACAGAATTGAGAAATTTTGTACTTTCAATTTGCTTCCTGTGACAGTAAGATATAATGTCTTTGTTACCAAAACGTTTAAAATCTGCTCTCCCGTTCATAACTTTCTATTAATTTTTTAAAAATGATTTCAAGTTCTTGAATCTAAAAGTTACTAAGTCAATGAAAAATAATACTTTCACTTTTTTTTTTTTGCCTACAAGTAGCCCCCAAATTGCTGTAGCAGCTCATGGAAATGTAAAGTTACATCAAATCTCTGAGAATAATCAGTCCACGATTAGCGTAATGGTTGACTTTATATCTCTTATCTTGAAAATCTGTTCTATTTTAGCATAAGAATAATTCTGCTTCTTATAGGTTTGTATCTTTGAATTTTTTATTTGAATCCATGTTATTTTTACAAATGAGGAAAACTAGGGCTCATAGAGATAAAGAACCAGCCTGTATTTATAAAGCAAGTTACTAGCAGAGCCAGAACCTTAATCTAAGAATGCCAGCTTCCAATCAAGTGTTCATTCCTCTATGCTCCATTGCCTCAATGCAATGGGAAGACACACAATGAATTGCAAAGCCTTATTTATTAATAATTTAAGATGAAAAGCAAAAAGAGTCTAGATATAATTTGTAAAGCGGCATGGGTGGTAGGAGGATTACTGAATAGCCTTTGTTCTTAATATATGACTTTGGGTTTCCAAATATCATTCATTAAAAGATCAAAACCCAGAAATGTTTAGGTTGTAATTGCAATTGCAATACTAGTTGCAGCTTCAGTTATAATTACAGGACCAACTCACCTCATGAATGTAATTACTTTGGGTTCTATTACTCTGACATAATCTGCAAGTACTTCTTAGTGAAGATGAGGACCGCAGAGTAGACTGAGGCAGGAGGCCAATTGTTCTGTGTCCAGATTTGGCCAGGTTGTTGCTGAGTTATCACACAGTATACATTCACAAGCACATATAAACATATTTGGCCTCATTATCTACATTCCAACTGTCATATCCAACAATCAAGGGAATGAACATTGTTATTTGTATGATTAGAAATTTAGTTAGCTCAGTGTTGAATTAATGTCTGGAATAATGTCTGGATTCAAGTTATATAAAGTATCATTTCATTGTTATTTTTCTTTCAATTGAAATACATATTTATTGATGATCTACTATTTTTCATAACAAAACAGTTCCAAGAGTAAATTTTTTTTTTACAAATAACTCAGCACTATTAATCACTGTCTCTTGTGAAATTGTACTCTCTTTTACTGTCCTTAATTTTTCTCCCAAGATTCTGCCCCATCTTGCTGACTTCTTTTTATTTTTGCTCATTAAAATACTGTAGACAGGATACTGACAATATGAGTAGTTTCTTTGAGCAAACACAATTTACAGCATTGAAAATACCACCCATAAACTCCTTAAACGTTCTCTCATCCCAAACCCTATAGTCTCAGTTTTCGTTATTGGCCTTACTAATATGCCAGTAATCCAAGATGGATATCTTAAAGCTATCTTGAACTCTCTGATATGGGTTGAAATGTGTGCCCCAAAAAGATAAGTTGTAGTCCTAACTCCCAGTACCTTAGAATGTGTCCTTAATTTGAAATAAATCTTTGCTGATACAATCAAGTTGAGATGAGGTTATTAGGGTGGGCCCAAATCCAGTGTGACAGCATGACTGGGGTCCTTTTATAAGGGGAGAAATTTGAACAGAGACACACTGGGGGAATGCCATGTGATGACAACAGTGATGACAGAGGCAGAGACAGAAGTAATATAGCTGTAAGCCAAGGAAGGCCAAGGATTGTTGGCCACCACCTAGGAATAGGTAAGGAAGGATACTAGCCAGAGTCTCAGAGGGAACATTGCCCAAATGACATCTTAATTTTAGATTTCTTGCCTCTAAAACTGACAGAATAAAGTTTTGTTTAAAGCTACCCAATTTATGGTCCTTTGTTATGTCTGCCCTAGGAAACTAACACATTCTCCTTCTTTCCCACCCCACAGTTTCTCTGTCCTACATTTTATAGCTTACCAACCCTCATAAAGCTCTCATTTACCTGACTGTGAAAAAAAATGAGGAAGAAATTTTCTGATGCTTCTATTAATTTCAAGTTAATTTTTTACGCTATTAGAGTTACCATCTACCAGACAATGACAAAATTTAAGTGTTTTGTACATAATTAAAGTGGAAGAAGAAATTGAGAGATTTCATGTGTAGGATTAATAGTAAAAGTATTGTTTACAAACATCCCTCCCCCATTTTTAACAATATTTAAGAGAAATATTTTAAGTGCTAAAAATCTTGTAGTTTATATGTATTAATCCTATTTGAAAAGCTTAATAAATAGTAGGATGGTCAGTCTGCCCATGGAAATATTTAAATAGATACTTTTGGATAAGTAAGAAAGATAAAAACTTACACCCAGATTCTAGTCTGTTAACAATAAATGCCATCAAAATGTGAAACTGGCAAAAAGTCAAGCAAACCTGAAAATGCTACTTTAATTCCCAGTGTAGAAAAGAATTTAGGCAATGCTGTCGGAGCCGAGTTGATGCTGTTGGCTAAGCCAAGTGTCAGCGATAAGCTGATTGAGAAGGGAAGTTTCGATGGTGAGATGTCCAGTTGGAAGAATGTACAAGAGGCAGATGTGAGAATAAAAAGGCAGGCACCAACTTTATTGTGCAGAGTGCACTTTTGTTTCTAGAAGCACAGTTCTATTGGCAGAAGTGCAGTATTGCACCCACTTCTGCTCCCCTTCTTGTGGTCCTCTTCTGCTCTCCAGGGGACCGCATGGCTCCACACATATTAGAGTACAATAGTGGTATTCAGCCACACATGCGTGATAAAACAAGTATAATTATATTTACATAACATACTAAATCCGGGGTCCTATTCCTAGCCACAGGCCTACATCACAGCCAGACTTGAGACCAGCCAGACATTGGATTCAGTTAGGCCTGGTGCCCACAAATATTTTCACTGTCTTTTGACCAGAGATGACCTTTGGAAGCTTTTCTCCTTATCTAAACTCTACTCAGGCTCCTTTGAGCTCTTTTCACCTAGGCTTCAAACTAAACTTCTGTTTTCATCTCTGAGTTTGTCCAATTTTAGCATTAATCTTGCTAGGTCACTTTAGCCAGAATTTCCCATACTCTATATTCGATCATCTTCAATATCTACTTGGGTTCCTCATCTTCTGATATCCCCTACGTAGTGTCTGATCATGTAGCCTGCCTGCACCAAAAGTCTTGTTAAGTCAGTTTAGTCAGAATCCCTCCTTACCCCTTATGTTTTCTCTTAGTAATTAGTAATTTTTCATACATCAACGTCCACCCTGCTCCTTGGTTACAAATTCAACTTGTTCATATTGTATTTGGAGGTGAGCTCACTCTCTTTCTCCCACTGCACAACCCCATTGCAGTGGTTCTCATATCCGCTACAATAGTCCCCTTTTGAATAAAGTCTTCCTTATTCTTTTTTAGCAAGTGTCATAAATAATTTTTTTCTAACACCTTAAGTAAATGAAATTGTCTTTATCGTCAAATTTGAAATGTTGCTAGAAATTAGTTAAATTTGGAGTATTTATTCTAATAACAAGCTCAAATCACTTGCAATGAATGCATTATTTATCAAAAAAATGTATTGATGTACTTACAGATACTAGACTAAAAATAAAACTTTAAGCAAGACATATTAGGTCCCTGCTCTCTTGGAAATTATACTCTGATGAGAATCTAAATTAAAAGACAGAGGTTGGTTAGGAAGGGGTTGGATGAGAGAAAGAAAAGAGGTTTTTATGAGAGGCTAAAATTAGATTGGGTGGCTTATGAGGATATTGAGGGATAAAGCAACTAGGAGTGGAGAGTGTGCTCCAGATGACCTAGGACAGATGCTGATAGGGAGAAGAATAGTCTTGCAGGTAAATTAGACTTCTTTGAAATGATATCCAAGGCCTAACTTATGTCTTTCTTCTTTTTGAGGAACAATTGTGAGACTAATGTAAGCAATGAATTAACATATGATTCCTATACAGAAGGGCTTCACTAAATTAAACAAACAAAACTGCTCTAAATTGATAATGTGAACTTTCCTTAAAAGCAAGATTTGGAGAGTTATATACATTGTGACTAGTTGGCTTCCTACCATTTCTTTCTTTGTTGTATCCTCAGACTCATTTGAATGAGGTTAAGATTTAATATGGAATTTAAAAAGACATAGATATCAGAGTATTAATAGATAAATATGTGGCAAGGACTATAAAAAGACATCACTGCCAGGCTACCATCAACTGGTCATGTGTTTTGACTTGTTTTTCTAGCAGTGATTAAGTATTGCATGGGTTCACCCTATTTCTGTCTTACAGGTTTTGGGAGATGGGCTGGGGCCAGAGGAGTTAGGAGCTGGCTAAAGAGCAACCAGCTCAGTTAATCCTCAACCTTGTTAAAGAGTGGCAATTTTTAAGTGCAGATTTTACATGCAATAGAACCTGGTTGTTTCACCAGAAACAAGGGTTTGAAATAAATGGAATTTGTATTCAAACATGAAGTATATTTTGTTATACCTGTCTAAGCCATTAGCACACAGAACCTCAGGTCCACTCTTTAGGTCGCAGATAATCCACTAATCTTGCCTTAAGGGTCTTTGCTAAATATAGGTTGTGCATATTTAAATAGCACTTGTTCCCTAAACTGGGAGAATTTTCTAATTAAACATAGGTTTTTACCTAATCAACAAAATAAATTTAACATACGTGCAATTCAGTGTATAGTGAACATCTCTGAATTGGAAACCAAGGAAACAGAAGTAACCAAAGTTATGTTAGTTAGAGGCCATAAATATTTATTTTTCTATTAATCTTACTTATCAATGGGCTCATTTTTCTAGCCAAGTCAATGCAATAAAATAACACTCTCAATTTGCAGCACAGTATTTATAAAATTAGGCTCTCAAATTGACATAAATTGAAGCTTGAGGAAAAAGAAGTTGATAATTCCTCAATCTTTCCTCAACATCTATTCAGAATGCCATAACTCAAACATGTTCATGTATTTATCATCATGCATTTATTCTGACCCAGATTTCCTGCTCTTTACCATCACTTTTCCATGGTTTCTTGGTTTGAATTAATAAAAAAAAAAATACAGAAATTAGACAGCATTCTGCTCCCCTTTGCCTATCTTGTCAAGTATCTTTTTGGAATGAATACTACTGGAAAAAATAAGCAGGCATGATGTGAAAATATGAAATAATTCCATAAATCCCCTGATATCTTTCACTGTCCTTTTAGAAACTGCTTTTAGTAGTTATGGGGTTAATAGGAATATGTAGTTCTGACACACGTCTTCTAAATTTAAAACCTCTTTGACTTGTTATTAAAATCTATTTTGGGCCATTTTTCCCTTTCTTTTTTTAAAAGAATGTTTACAGGTAGTAATTCTTCCAAAGTGAGTCTAGAGGGAAGAGAGTGGGAAATCTGCAGATTTCAGATCTGAAAAATCTAAGTCTCTCAGCTACAGGGTCCTTATGATACTGTTAAGATGCCCCAAGGCTAAAAGACTACTCACCTAAATCATGCCTCCTATTCCTGGATGCTTCCAGGTCTCCCTGGAATAACTCCATGATCTTTCTATAGGTCTTTATCCAGGAATCCCCAACCACTGGGCCAAGAACCAGTACTGGTCCATGGCCTATTAGGAACCAGACTGCACAGAAAGAGGTGAGTGACGAATGAGTGAGCAAAGCTTCATCTGTATTTGCAGCCGCTGCCAGTGCTAGCTAGCATCACTACCCCAGTTCCACCTCAGGTCATCAGGCATTAGATTCTCATAGGTTGAGGACCATTGTTATGCCTATGGTGCCTTTCAGCTAATGCCCACCTTTGACTACATAACAAGCAGACTGGGCACCTCCTTCATCTGATGATTGCTCCTATTAAACTGAGTTCAAAAGACAAACCTGATGACAAAATTACATATCCCATATTTCAGTATTTCATATTAATTATATCCTACAGTTATATCATTTAGGCACTTAAATGTCCAAGAAAACAATAAATATGAGCCTTAAAAACAAATATAAAATACATTTTGGCTAATTGAATTTTTTAATATATTTGATAAATTTTTTATTCATATTATTCCAAGGGTAAATATTTCTATAAAAATAAAAACAAACAAATCTGAATCATAATTTTAATCTGTTGATCATGCATCAGGCAGAGTATCTTTTAGTTAAAAAAAAATCTATTTTAAAATATATCTTTGTTGACACCAAAACTTTTCATAGTTATCATGGGTGGTACTAAATAAACCCTATTTATTTTAAAGTTGAATTTTCATTACAGATTCCCTATAAACATTACTAAAGAAGAATGTTTTTGATGAGAAATGCTTGCCTAAAGCTAAATTACATGGCACAATTCCACTACACCCCCAATGCATTTTTTTCTGAAGAGATTATAGTAAAGAAAGTAAGTTATCTTTATTTTTAACCAAAAATAAAGTAATTTTTTTTCTAAATTTAAAAATACTTGCACTTGTCTTGCAGTATAAAATTTCAAAAGGGCTAGTCTGATCCAAATTAGTTTATAATTCTCTTCACAGATTGAAAAGACATTTAAAAGTCATATTGCTTAGTCATTCAATTCAACATGCAGAGATAGGTATTTTATAGTTTCTTAACTTTAGAAGTTCATGTATAAATTTCTTTATGTTCCTATGTCTTTTCTGTTAGAAACAGGAATTTTAAAATGATTTCCATAAGTATTTCTATGAATGTAGGCAAATGAAAGATGCCCAGTTGTAGTCTTTTTTTACCATGTTGTTTATTTTACTTCACAGTACCTTAAAGCTTGGCTCTTATTTAAAATTTAAATAAGATTTTTTCCTTCAAACTCAAATGACATATTTTATACAGAAAAACATCACAAATAGAGGGGGAAAAAAACTACGTGAGAAGAAGGAATTTGGGAATTATCTTTGCCTAAAAGAGACTAAAGAAATTGCTACTATTTTTATGGTACACATTGCACATTCATATATGGGATATCTATTATAACATCTATGAAGCTATTATTTTTTAAAGTTAAAGGAATTTCAGAACTTTAAAGGACCTTAGAGCCCTCCTGTATAACTCTGTGCATACCCTAGATAAAAGAATGAAAGCCTAGCAAAAAACAGGGTCTTCCTAGTATTTGAATCTAGAATAATTGACTAAAATTAATTATCTTTTAATGGCAGCACATATTTGTGCCACATATAAATAATTAGCATTGTAGCTAGCCTTCACTGAGCTTCAGTCACATGTTAGTGACTAGATCAAGCACATAATAACATAATATGCATTCCCAATTGTAAAGTGAAACATTTATCTTAAGCTTCTTTGCATCCTTCAGGATAATAACTGTCAGCTTTCATAAAAAATAAGTGAATCAGAAGATGTAGGAAGTATTCTTTCTATAATCTCACTTACATTCATCTACTTTTTTTCAATTTCACTCCCTAATCTAGACTATTGATATCTTACGTTGATTATCTCAATGATCTCTTAACTGAGATCCTGTTTTCCGTGTCATCATTCTATCCTACACTCCACAATCTGGCTAACGATGCCAAAACTTTGCTTTCATCAATATTCTCCCTGTACATAAATAAATATTTCTTATTGCTTTGAGAATAAAGTAAAAATTCCTAAGTCTGGCATTCAAAACTATTCACCACCCGATGTAAACTCTATTTCCAACTTCATTTTCTAATGACATCCAATTTGTACATCATTATAGTCTGTCTGATTTAGTCAATATCTGTTAAATGTCTCTTGTTCATTTATTAGTCTCTAGGATTCAGTTCTATCTGAAACACATTCTCCTCTCTTTACCAATCTAAATTCCATTAATTTTTGTGGTTCTTCCCAAGACTCCTAGCTCTTTGGATCTTCATTTTATTCTACCAAAAAAAACAAACAAACAAAAAAAAAAATGAACAAACAAACAAACAAAAGAACAACTATTTAAAACCCTACTGAGGTGCCATTTTCATAAATTCCTCTCAAACATAACAGTATGTCAGTATTACCTGCAATGTTTGTAAAATGCACACTCCCAGGCTTCATTATAGATATTCAGATTGAGGAAATCTTAGGTAGATCAGTAGAATCTGCATTTTTAACAAAAACTGCTATTGATGTAGACTCTGGTGGAAACACTGCTAACAGTTATTATCTGGTTTATTTATTTGAATCTTAATAGCACACTCATTTATAGTTCTTGGTTTTCTTTTTGTCTCTTTGATTGCTCAAGTTAGGTTGTAAATCAACTGAGGTGTTAAAAAAATAAAGTGAGGCATATAAAATTTTTAAGCAATTATTCAAGCAAAAATCAACTCCATTCAGGCATTGCAAAACCGGAGTGGTTAGGAGTTATCTGCTGACAGTAGCCAAGGCAAAGACTTATGTAGAAAAAGTATGGAAGCAAAGAAAGGAAATAACTTAAAACATAGCTGGCTATTTGTGATTGGTTATCCTTTGCATTTTGATTTTGTAACTATGAGACATATACAGGCTTAGATTTCAGTTTGGGTTTCATTAGATTTCAGTTCTGCCGCTACAGCATTAGAGCTGCATCAGCCTAGTGGCCTCCTTGTTTAATTAAATAGAGGATGCAGACAGACTGTACTCTTATTGATATTCCACACAGTACTTAGCATATGATAGAGCTGGTGCCCAATAAAATGTACTAAATTATCCATATAAATTATCTAAAATTGTCCTATATATTTATTTGCTATGTAATTAGTTTCTGTCCTTCCCATAAAATGTAATCTTCATAAAAGCAGAACTTTATCTTATTCATATCTGAATCCCAACAAGTATCTAATATAAAAGTTTTTCTCATTAAGTGATGTTTTTGAAGAACTGGGTGAATAACAGATGAGTGTATTTTTTAAAAAAAAATAATTTTCTTCTAGTCACATTTATAAAACAAGATTAGGAACCATTTACAGTATTTTGTCACAATTGTTTTTGTTTCTATTCTCAGTGTGAAACATGTCCCTTCAGCTCTAATAGATCACATCACGTAATGGATGATACACATTCTTTTGAATGAAGGGTATTTTTTCCTCAGCTGCTGGATGATGCCTTCAGATCCAGGCCTCTCATATTGCCTTGGCTGAAGTAAATTGCTTCATTTCACTACACTTTCTTCTCAGGTAAGATTTTATACAGACTCATCAAAAAGGATAAAGAAGACCTATTTATACCAGGTTGATGCAACTTCGATGAACTGTCACAATTCCAGCTTGGGCCTTTATTGGAACTTCACTCCAGCTCTACTTCTTTGTCTAATCATGCCTCTTTCCTGTCCCTCCCTCTACAATGTTGATCCCAAGACACTCCTTAACAAACCTCCTCCTGGACACTAATCTTTATTCCAAGGTCCCCTTCCCAGGGATAACAATCTGCTGTACCAGCACATGGACCACTAGAAATCAGTGAGTTATAGGAAACATACTCTATTCAGCCAGCTGGGTCTGCAAGGGGTATGCAGACCCCAAATTAAGCAGCTCCGAAATGTAGAGGTACAGGGTTTTAAAGCCCTAACCTCCTATTCTTAATCCTGTTTGAACATCGAAGTCTATTTTTCTTCTTTTTACCAACTGTCAACACACAGGTCGGTTGGTTGTGCAAGCGGGGGTAGAGCTTTATGTTCCCATGGGTGATAGTGAAGCAGTAATTTTTCAGCCAGCACAGCAGTGGTCAGAGATATAAGACATTGACTGAAATTTTAAAGCTGGATTACCTCTTCCTATCTGGTGATTGCAATTGAGATGCCCATCATTGGTAATAGGTAAACACAGATAACCCCTGAGCATAAGGTGGCAATGTAATTAATAAAGCTTTTATCAGTAACAAAGTGAAATGTCATACTGTGGAAGAGACTATATTACTTGTGCAACGAATGCATTAGACATTTGAGAATCATGGGAAAGCTAGTAACCCCAGGAATATTGGAATTGGGTTGCTGCTCTTACTAAGCTCTATTGACCTTCTGAAAAGAAAAATTAATAAGCTAAGAGAATTAATAAGCAATTAAAAGCTAAGTATGAAGGTCCCTTTAAACCAAGGAAGCTCTCGTTTCCTACACCAAGAGGGCAGAGAAAGCTGAGGACAAGGCTCATAAGTAAATAGTAAGAATACCAAGCTCCAAAATAAGATTAAGTTCCCAGCCAAGGTAGATGTGCTATGCCAAGGTCAGAGTCTGCTGGGAAAAAATGAGGTACTCAGGCTGGAATGGGGATACTTGGGGCGATACCTCTAAAAATCTTAAACTCCAGATCCCCTTGAACTATTTTGCATATATGGCCCAATTAGCCTTTTTAGGATGAGCAATCCCTTTTTGTCTAAACAAAGCACAGAGGCCTCTTTCCTAAAAGACAACACATTTTTACCATTAAAAGGCAGATGTGTGCATTGCGATAAGTATTATGGTTGAGTATTAAGATTGGAGTCAAATCATGGGGCCAAGGCAGCCCAACTAAGAGAGTTATAAAGAGTGTTAAAAGAATACACCACTCCAAGGTAAATAAAAGATAGGTAGCCAAAAGTGTATTACTCAATCTATAAAATCAGTGATGAAAAATTAGGAAGCTAAGAGTAAAGCAAATTTATCGATAAAATGTCATCATGCCTTACCCAGATTCCATCTCAGAATCAGATTTTGGACCTCAATTCCATTGACTGAAAAAGAGAATGAGTCACCAAGTAAAAGAGACCTGCAAAGCCACAGCTATTATACATGGCAATGATTCCTTAAGCCCTTTCAGATTTTTATTTGGGTAATATTTGACAAAGTGAAATATCTAATCATTTCAAGAACTGTTGAACACATGTCTGAGATAATGTGATACTCTGAGACCTGAAGTATATCAAGGCCCTCCTGATATAGTGGGGTCATCTGAGGGTAAATAACAAATGGGGTCTAGGTCCATGTGTAGTTCACAGTGGGTCCACAGGACTTTTAAGACTCACCCAATGATCACTTCTGGAGTTCCCCAATGTACAATGGTTAGATTTACTACTTGTTGCCATCCTATGCATTGGGTTCTTGGCCTGTGGTATAGGAGCTAATAAGGCCAAGTGGAAATCTCTGAAACTGCCTCACCCACATTCTTTGCTAGGACAGTAAATAAAACACAATATTCCATTGTAGGGAAATAACAAATTAACATTACTTTAAATTTTTTAAAGATGCAGGAGTGATCGTTGTCATCATATCTCTCTATGATACACCAGTCTTGTCCCTAAAAAAGAAAAGAAAAGAAAAGCCCAAATTAACAAATTCTGGAGGGTAAATGGATTACTACAAATTCAATAAAATCAGTAGTCTTAATTACTACTGTGGTGCCAGATATAGTATGTTTGCTAGAACAGATTAGCATGACCTCAGAAACTTGGTAAGTGGCCATCAATTTTATCTGGTGAATGTTTTCTTTTGTATCATTATCATAAGAAAAAAAAAAAGATAATACAATACATTTACAGTTTTGCTCTGGAGCTGTGGTAGCTATTCTGTTCTGTTACAACATAGTTTGAAGAAATCCAGGCTGTCTGAATACCTTATAAGACATTTACTTCTCCACTATTAAATAAATGATATTATTCTAATTGGAATGAATAAGTGAGAAGCTGCTAGATAATGGAAGTCTTGGTAAGCCATATGCTTTCCAGAGAGTGTAGAATAAATTCTATGAAAATTCAGGGGCCCATTAGGTTAATAAATATTTTGGGTTTTCAGCTTTCTAGGATATCCTTTCCAAAGTAAAGGACAAAAGATCGCATATTGTGCCTCTCACCATGAAGAATGAAACACAGTGGTTGGTAGGCACGGAGGCAACATATTTCATCCCCAGGAATATACTTAGTGACTTGAAAGGCTGGCAGTTATAAGTGAGACACAAAGCAGGAAAAGGCTTTGTAGCAATCCAGGCTGCAGTACAATTCTGTTTCTTGGATTTTGGTCATATGACTCAGAAGACTCTGTGGTACGAGAGATAATATTTGGTGGGTGAGGATGGCATATAGACTTTATGGTAATTCCTAGTGAGAGAATATCATGCAGACCTCTTGAGTTCCGGAGCAAGGCTGTTGTATCTATAGTGGAGCTTTATGGGCTTTGAGAAACATTTCCTTTTGTGCTATTGGTATCTGAGGTGGATAGCTGGGGCTAGTTTGTCCCATCAACCTCCCTCTTTCAAGCACCCTCTTCCACCAAGAGAAAGAAGATGCTCCCGGAATCTGTAAGAAGTGAATCCAAGTGGTCAAAATGGTAAACTCTGGTTGATTGCCTAGATCTTTTTTCAGAAATAAAAAGACTTATTATTTCCCTTGTTGTTGAGAGTAATGGCAGATGATGACCATCAACTATCAGCCTTTTGGGTGGCTATCCTCAGTAGAAGAAATCAGTTTTTGATAAATAAAAATATTAAAAAATGTAAACAAATACCATGAGACACTCGATTATATCTCTACTTCAATGGGTTTTAGAGTGATAATATTTAAGAAAATAATCTAACTATAGACATTGTCCAGGGAAAACAATATAATGAAATATAGTACATGGTTTCTGATTCAAGAATTCTTGTTTTTTCCATTTTCTGAAGCCATATTGAAATACTTAACATAATATTTTTAAGGAAAAAACATGAAATTATTGGGAAACCACAAAGAGAAGGTTTTAGAAACATTTTGAGAGCCTGATAGAGATGGGCAGAGAAATCCAAACAGATGAAATATCAGACCTGTAGTTTTCAAACTGTATACTGTATAATTCTAGGGGTCACAGGTCACATAGACTTGTGCAGTGTTTATTCTGCACAAACATTGAGAGAGGCCCTGGAGGCAGAGGTGCAAAATACCCGTGAGTAGTTTCTCCCAAATGATTCCTAAAAGAGTGCCAAATAAACACCAACAAATCCAAAGAACAGAAATGGGCCTTGGGAGCACCAGAAAAGTTATTAAATAATTATTAAATAGCTGAGAGAGCAACCCTTTCCTATCTTACACAGGAAAATGGAGTGATGGACAGGGAAGAATTTTGCCCTCAGGGTGAAACTCTGACACAAATTAAAGGAAGTCCATAATCTGTCTGGGGAGGACTTGAAGTTTTATGAGAGAGGAACACTGGAGCTTTGGTCAAGACCCCATCGAAAGAACAGATAATGTGGGGAGCCAGAAGATCCAATCTGCCCATGAGGAAAATAAATTTTCCTGCTTCATCTACAGAGTCAAGGCCTCCTTTTGGCAATGTGTAGGTCCCCAAGTTCCCTACCTATATTAATCAATCTAGTCATTCAATTAATGGGCAATCAAGACTAAGCTGAGAGTTGAGAACAATTAACATCATGAGTGATAGCAATAATAATACTGCCTAGGGAACAAATCATTAGAAGAAAAAAGTAATAAAAATAATCTTCAGAGATTTTTAAATGATACTGCATTTTAAAAATAAAACCAAGATGACATATTTTCTTTTCTTTAAAAGAAATCAAAGAACAATTAAATATTCTTGAAAATTGTGATTTTTGAAAACAAAAACAATGAATGTTCTCATTAATTAAATAAACATGGCTAAAGACCAAATAAGTAATCTGAATGAAGTTTTTCAAATGCAAAAATAGTATAGATATATATGTTGAAAAGACCCATGGAATTAATAAAAAACAATTATAAAAAGACTGTGTTAGATAAACTGTGAAATGTTAAAAAGAGAGAAAGAGAGAGGGCGAAAAGTATATCAAGAATAAATGCACATTTGCCTCAGACTTTATATCAGCAATACTGAATAGTAGAAGATAGCAGAATAGTATTTTTAAATTCTTAGCCTACAGTTCTATACCTAACCAAATTATTAATCAAGAAGTGTGAGAATAAAATGAGAATTCAGGGACATGCAGAAACTCAGAAAATTTCTTGTCTATTGTACACACATACATATATATGTATATATGTAAGAACACATATGTGTATATATGTTCTTTCATATATATACACACATACATATATGTATAATTCAGAGTTTCTCAATTTTGGCACTATTGACATTTTGGGTCAGATAATTCTTTGTTATGAAGACTTATCACATGCATTATAGAATATATAGCAGCCTCCCTGGCCAGAAGGAGAGTTAGGTACAGAGTCACCCACAGTTAAGAATCACTGGTATCTTTGTGTACACACACACACACATACACACACACACACACACACACACACACACACTTAAATATACAAAAAAAAACCCCACACATATATGTATGTATATAATGTGTTAAAGAGAAAAATCACAGACCCAAAATGGCATCACTTATGCTAAAAGCCCAGGATACAAAACCTAGATTTAATACCTTATCCAACTCAGTTTCAACCTATCCCAGAAATGTAATCTAAATTAGTAAGTCTGGAATTTTCTAGTCAAGCACCAGTGTGGGCCCTCTTCATCCTTCTTAAAAAGAAGAGGTAATTTGTATGATAAAAAAAAAACAAAACAAAACAGGCCAATAAAACACAATCCTTGCCATTACCTTCCCCTGGAAATAAGATCTTCTAGTCCAAAAATAATCCTTTCTTTCCTTTTGTTACTAACTCACTTGCCCTATCCTTCTTCCTATGAAACCCTTCTATTTTGTACAGCCTCTCAGAGCATCTTTTTAATTGCTGGATGGAATGCTGCCCTAATTTATTAGTTACTTAATAAAGCCAATTAGATCTTTAAATTTATTGAGTTGAATTTTTTTAACAGATTTAAGATTTTATACATACATTATACATAATATACAGGCAGATAGATGCATACATACATACATACATACATACATATACACATACATACATATATACACTCACATACACACATACATAATAGCAACCTCTGATATTCAGGAATTGGTGATCTGGTGTTGTCAGTTAAGTCTTGGTAGTGCCACAGGCTGGCTTGGTACTCATTGTAAGGCCTACACCTCCGGTTGAACATAAACAATTGCACAGAATATTAACATCAGATAAGGTCATATTATGACATAATCATATCTGAACACAAACAAAATACAAACATGTTTCAAGTCCCCAAAATGAACAACGTGCTTCTCTCTTGGCTGGTAAGCGATTGCTGCTTCTTTATCAATTATGGTTTCAATCTCTATCTGGTCTTCTCTCCTTCATGGAAAGATTTACTAAAACACTCAATCATAGAATAACATTCACTTCTTGAGAGCAAGCATACCATAGTAAAATTTGCTTACTTAAACTCTCCCCCAAATCTAACACAAGCCCAAATCTTATAGGGTAATTCATTTTAACAGCCTCTTACTGAGATCCCCCACAGTTCCTTCCTGAAACAAGTAATAAATGGAACTTGTTTAGCTGCAGATACATTCCTGGTAATCCAAGAAAGTAGTATATAAGATTTAAGCAAAAGATATTTGAAATGACCCAAAATGAAGGACACTAGAAAAGAATTAGAAGAAAAGCTGTTAGCCCTTGCCTTTTAGAATCTTCAATTACACAGGGGATTCTTTTGCTCTGTTTATGGTCCAGATGTTTTATTTAATTGTAAATAGGTGTATTTAAATATGGCTATAACAGATATTATTTATTGAGTTTTAGTCTTGAGAAGAAACTGAGAAATAAAGTATGGTACACTTCACTATTGTGATGAAACCGAATATATTGTTCAGTATTATAAACCTTGATGCAAAAATCTTGACATAGCTAACAAATTGAGACATGCGATGGAAAAAAAGTAAGATCTAAAAAAAGGTCAGAGAGTTAATTAATTTTTCATCTTTCACAGAGGAGAATCAGTAGATACTATTAAAATTGATTTAAAAAAAGAAATAAAATCTTAATACAATTTAAAATTAAAATTACTACATAAAAACTAAAAATAAATCAGTAAAATGCCTAATTTGTGGCAGAGAAAGGAAGATGGTCTAAATACAGTGAGTTCTCATTCTCTAAGGAAGTGAATAGCTACTATTTAATGTTGACAAATCAAAAAATAGAAGTTTAGTAAAAAAATTAAAGTTGTAACAATAAACTCAGTGTGACTAATACAATAAACTTCTAGCAGTGATTGCGATAGCAGAATGGAAATGAGCCCATGGGGAAAAAATAAAATTTTATTCTATATTTCATTGCTTTCTACATGTATTTTTGACCGTTTTTTTATTACTTGTATAATTTAAATAAACAATGATATACCCATAACACATGATATGTAATAGTTAAAAACTCTATTTACAAAGTATTAAGTAAAAATCAAGTTTCAGAAAACAATGTGTGACATGATTTTATATATAAATATATATAATATATATTGCCAATAAATATAATTTATATATAACAAACATATATATCGCTTATGTCTTAGAATATATACATTTATTAAAAATGGCCATTTCTTGAAGTGTAGGTAGCTTGAGCTAAAATAGTAATTGTGTGTATGAAGAAAAGTGAATAGATTTGATAGATGTTTAGAAAATTTATGGTTGACTGATTGGATGTGAAAAGTAAGAGAACAGCAAGAAATAAAAGAAAACTCCTAATAATCTGCTTCAGCATTGGATGGATGGTTGTTCCAAGAGTTAAAGAAAAAACATTGAGAAAAGATATGAGGTATTTGCCTATTACTACATTTTTTTTTTCCAGAGTGTGGGGTGAGCAATATAGTAAGTTTGATATTGAACAAATTAAATTCTAGTCTATTCTAGTCTGTATATTGTAGGTCTAAGTGGGCATGTTCAGTAAGCAACTGGATGTACAAGTTTGAAATGTAAAAGAAAATTTCGGCCTACCAATACACAAGGGTAGTTGCTAGCTTTTAGGAATTTAGAGTGGGAAGGTGAAAATCTGGAGTGTATAAGATTGTCTAGGGAGACCAAGTGGATGGTTTTAGTCTATTTGGGCTATTATGAAACACCATTGAATAGGAGACTAATAGACAACAGAAATTTATTTATGACAGTTCTGCTGGCTGGGAAGTCCAGGATCAGGGTGTTGACAGATTCGGTGTCTGGCGAGGGTCTTTTTCCCTGATTCATAGCTGAGCATCTTCTTTATGGTGGAAGGAACAAAGGAACTCTCTGAATTTTTTTATAAGGTACTACATCCCATTCATCAGGATTCAGCTCTTCTAAAGGCCCCATCTCTCAATACAATTACATTGAGAATTAGGTTTCAAGACAGAATTTTAGGGGGACACAAACATTGTCTATAACATGTACTAAGAAAAATAAAGAGATGTATGATTTTTGAGGCACATAAACATTTGAGGTTCAAAAAGTATTAGATAAATAGTCAGGTCATGCAATCTAGAAGTGGGGAGAAAAGAGTATTTATATCTTCTTTTTCTAGTGTATTAGTCAAAGTTCAATTAGAGAAGCAGTTTTGGTACAGGAATTTGACCTCACACAATATGGAAGATAGTTTAAACAGTCACAGTAAGATGACTTTCTCTGCTGGAGCTTGAAGTAAATGACACAGAGAGTTGGGAAAAGAAGATAAATGTAAAGTGTGAAGCACAGATTAAGCTGGCTTCTATGAGTATGAGATGGCTATAAATTTGAGAATAAAGTGGGACTACCTCCAACCGTGATGAAGTGAGTTCTGCAAAGGAATCTAGTATGCTTTGTCATGGAGCTAAACACATTCCTGGTCCAGGAGTCAGAAAAACTAAAGGAAGATTTGAGTAAGGTGAGGCAGTCAGCTATAAGCCTAGCTACTACTCCATCCCAAGGTGAGCCAGCAGATAAGTGACAACATGCATGAGCTACGGTAGCACCTGCCTTAACCTGAGCATAATGACACAGTGGCTGCTACTTCACTCTTGCCTTCCAAATCTCTCATGAATATTTCTTATTATCCTCTCTAGCTAGAAACAGGAAAGGTATTTGGGGAAATGTAGTTCAACCTAGCCATGTTGACACGTTGGAAAGTTATAAAATCTAATGACGTTTCAAAACGATGTACGATTAGTCAATAATTCTTTCTGACTTTCTGCTCACTAGTTCTTTCCTAATTCTTAGCCTACAAAGTCCCTAGCGGCCCTCTTCAGCCAGTGCCTCTCTAAGCCTGGGCTAAATAATCAACGTGCAGCCACCTGACCCATCCCACATCAAACTCATATTCCCAGCATACCTGACTTTGTGCAGCTTCAGGAAATAACACAGTACCTTACCCAGAGCTCAACAAATGTTTGCTGAATTCTAGATGAATGAATAGATCTAGATTGAGTTAAATCACGTATAATATAAAGTGCAGGAGGCAATGTGGAACGGCAGAAAAGCAGCAAAGATACATTTTGGGTCTTGACACCTATCTTTGAATTTGGGCTCCATCATTCTGGTCTTGGAAAGTTACTTAACATTTTCTGAGCTTTTGCTCCCTCATATCTTAAATTTGATTTAATAGTATAATAGCTCATAGGGTGAATTCAAGAATAAAATGACTATCAAAATGCTTATTGCTTAGCAGTGATTCAACAGATATTAGGCACTTTTGCTTATTTTTTGAAATCTATCAAGAGACCTTTGATTTTACTCCTACACAAAACTAGGTGAAAAATTCAACTATTACATGAAGAAGTTCATTCTGGGCAGTGGGTCACTAAGACATATCAGCTTAGTCTAGGAATAAAACTTTACTTTCCTTAAACTATCTGTTTTGTTTTTCTCTTATGTATTTCTTTGCTTCTGAATCCACAGGCCCCATAAGGGGTAACACATTTTTAGCTTTTCCTTAAGAGTTATCCCAGTAGTGACAATGAAAAAAATCAGTGGTGTTGAGAGGCTGAAGAAGCAATAACAGATATTTTTATCTGCAGGTCATTATTAAGTCATGAACTACTAGTAGAAATTTAGCATTAGCTCAGCAAGTATTTTTCAGTAGGCTCCAATCTGCAAACATAGTGTAAATTATTGCCCAGTACAGTCTCTTTATTAGTGACACTAATAAAGTAACACTAGGAGTGAAGAATAAAACGAACTGAGAGCAACAAATTTCTTAGAAACCATTTGAAAAATTCTTATTCAAGTAAAGACTACTTTGCCAGAGTCCTACCTGTAGTATTAGTCTGTAATTCTGCTTTTGATCTGTATTTCACAAGAAGTTTGTCTTATCATTTGGTGGCTATTTGTTCTGCCTTCCTCAGGATCACAAAATAGTCATGGTCTTTGAATTACCCTACCTGTTTCTTGGTCATTTAACTTTTTATTGCTGTTTTGCCGCCATTTTGCTTTCTGCTCCATTTCCTACAAGTACAGAAGCCTCTTAAGTGCTAAAATAGTGGGGATTGGAGGTATGAGAAAAATGTTAAGATCCTCAAACTTTGACCTACTTTACACAAGTTTTTCAGTAATAATCACCTGTTCTTTGTCATGAAAGAGTCCAGGTAAAACTTTACTACTACTTTTAGGTACCCAGAGTTACCAAGATAAATCATGACAACAAAGTAAGTAATTATTATATTAGCTTTTTCAATGTTACTGCTATCTAGCTTGCTATATAGAATTTATGATTAAAAACAACATTCAGATTTCAATAATAATAAGCCATTTAGTTTAAGTTATAATTCTTCAATGTCAAGGGTATAACTTCCATCTGGTAGATCATTTTAAGTAATCAGAATTAATACCTAGCAGAATTGCTCCACGGGCTAATGCACACAAGTCCTCTGTTTAAGTACAAATAAAATGTCTTAAATTCAAGGCTCTTCTCCTATGTGTTAAAAGTTAAGAGTCCTGTTTTAATATATTTTTAAGCAAATTCTTTGCCACACATGAGTTTTTTAGTTTTAAAAAGCAGCTTTATAATTGCTGCCTTTCACATTTGAGGTTACTACTGATGGCCAATGCTTTCCACATGTGCAGCCACTCCTGAAAAGGTTCAAGTATGGCTTACATTTCTTCCCAGTTCAGCATAAACCTTGGATCTCTTAAGACATTCCCAATAAATTCTGTGTCCATAATGTCAGAACATCAATATTTCTTTCAGAGAGAGAGAGAGAGAGAGAGAGAGAGAGAGAGAGAGAGAGAGAAACAGAGAGAACACCAGTTGTTTGGTGTCATGTAGACCCAAGTACCAAATGTAGCTTTGACTCACTGTGTGTCATGTTGACTCAGTGCTGTGAGACTGGCTGTGTTCCAGGAATTTGGTTGTGGGATGCCTGTCTTGCCCTAGAATTTTGAAAATGATTCCAGGTAAGGCTGATGAAACAGCTGTTCAAGCATGGTGTGTTATCTGCAGCAAGTCCAAGTCTGGCATGTGTTTCAAACAAGGTTTGAAAGTTGCTCTGTAAAAAGGTAGTATTTGAGAGTCAATGACATTTGAAAATAGTTTAAAAATGAAAAATATGTTAGAAGCATAGGCATCTATTAAAAATGGGATTAAGAATGTTTACATAAAATCCTTCAATAAACAAGAAAAATTGTCAAATATCTAGACTCCCAAATGAACAGAAGAAATCAAGTTTGTTACGAGATTAACATCTGTGAAATGTTCCAGGCTTTAGGTTAACCTTTTTCCTTTGTGATAAGTTGCTGCTGAGCTAAGGGCCAGACATTAGAGTTGCCTACAAATGATTGTTACTTTTCTCTGACTCAAAAGTAGGTCAAATCCCAGTAAGCTTTGCTCCATTTAAAATACAGCTATGTGGATATGAGAAAAAAACAAATTCACAAAATTGGCATCTTCTCTTTTTGAAAGTTCATTCATATACTCATATTACCAAGCGAAATTTAGTTTATGCAAATTATGAACAAACTATCTTTATATTCCAGCCATCTCAGCCGATCAGTCCTGATCACCTGCCATAAACATAAAAAGTATATTTAGCACTATCACAATCTTTATGATTTCTCACCGCCCTAATGTATTTCAAAAAGTTTTGTAGAAACACTAAAATGATAAAACTAACATAGTTCACATACATATTTACATAGGTACCTATTTATATATTAATACACATACATATATACAGATTCACACAATTATTATTTTTAAAATTGAATCATATTCAAAATTCTACACTCCAATTTTTTCCACATATGTATAAAATGTGAATATATATATTCATAATATGGACCATCCATATCAGTTTATACACCTTTTCCATAGCCGTGTACCATTCTGTAGTGTCCATGTGACATGAATATTGTGATAGATATCTTCTGCTTCTGCTCAGGTCCTCTTTCCACTCGTCTCTACCCTGTACTCTGGGAAACAGACTCCTATAAGTTCCCTTGCCCTCTGGTTCTTATTAGATTTAAAGCAGAAAGCCCTAACAGGTGATTAAAAAAAGAAGAAAGGGCAAGAGCAAGGTGTTTATTCCCTGGCTTGCTTCATGAAAGTTTGCCTCAGCCTGGTTGTTTTCTTCAATTGAAGACCACTCCTCTACTCTATTTTCTCTTTCTGAGCCTTGCTCCTAGAGTCCTCTCCTTAGGCCTATGGAGGGTAATAGCTTCAGTCCTACTAAATCTGGGTTATTGAATTATTTCTTGAAGATTCTCTAAATATCAATCATACTTTCAAAATACTCTGTGAATAAACTCTCCTCAAATTATCATCACTTATCTGTTTGCTTCCAACTCACAAAATTATTCAGTGTTTTCTTGCTCGTGAATTCAGTTTGTTTTCAATATTTTTGCTGAAATAAACGTCCTTCTCTATATATTTTCAAAAGCTGATACTCTTATTTCTGTAGGATATTTACCAGAAGTAGCAATGCTCACTTAAGAGTTAAGTGCATTTTTAATGTTTGTAGATATTTCCAAATAACTTTCTAGAATTTTGAAGCAATTAACACTTACACTAGCAGTTTAACTCTTTAATTCATTGCCTGAATCTTAACAAGGAATTTTAAGGCTTACTATATGCCAGACACTCTACAAAGGGCTTAACAATATTAACTCATGTAATCCTGTATATGAGGTTTTCAATTTCTATATATTTTTACTACCAATATATGTTGTTAATCTTTAATATTTTTAGTCTGATGTGTGCAAAATGGTGTCTCATTATTTAAATTTGCATTTACTTGACTATCAATGATGTTAAGTTATCTATCTATTATTTATCTATCCATATGTCTGTCTACCATCTATCTTGTCTAATTACATCTCCTGTTCAATGAACTGTCTGTTAATAATCATTGTTTTTGTAATGAGTATTTATACTAATGAGACAAATTAGACTAAGAGAATTTGAGGGAGTGATTGGAACCAACATAGTTTAATAGCCTTTAAAGTAGATAACAATTCTCAAATTAAATGATTCTGTAAACAATGAGAAATCAGATGCTATTCAACTATACTAAGGTACATTCACCATTATAAGATATATGCTGCTATAATTAGGTACTGAAGTGTGATCAGAAAATAAATGTGAAGCATTTTAGTAACAGAATATGAGACTATTTTATAAATTTAAAAATTGTGAAAAGTAATACAATTTCCTAAAAAGTTATTTATAAAGTGTTGGGAGCCAAAAGGCCTTCATCCTGACCACCCAGCCCCCGGCATAGAACCTGGCTGTTAACAAACCTGTATGCTATCTAAAGAATGCAGGAGCAGACAATGTCCCAGGGAATAGATAACCACAGAATGTATTAACATACCCGCCGGATAAGGAAGGACCTACTGAATGGCTGTGGACCTGCCCAAGGAGCCCCTCTCCTCCTTGTTCCTCTTTTCACTTCTAACCTTTGTACCCCCTAACCCCATCAACCAAGGACCAATGAAATTGTAACAAGTATCCCCCTGCCTAGTCAGTCCTGCCCCCCTTTGTTCTTCTGTATAAATATACCCGCTCTGAAATAAAAAATTTGAGGCTTGATCAGAATACTGTCTTGCCTCCGCTCCTTTTTCCACCCATTTCTCTCCAGGTTAGGTCCTCCTCGAGCCCATGACAACTAGGTCCCGCTGGTCGGGACAAGTGGCGCCAACGTGGGGCTCGGCTTCGGGTCCTTGCCGGACGGGAGTCCTGGGCCTCAGCCCGGGGCACGACGTAATTGAAGAAGGCCTGGCCAGGCACCCAAAGAAGTGAGGACTGCTTTCACCGCCATGGAAGTGAGCGTCCTCGGTGAGTTTCGCCTGCCTAAGAAACAGGGGACGCTGGTCGTTGAAAGAGACCCCCGTAGGGGAAAGTTCAGGGTAAAAGGAGTTGAGTAACATAAAAGAAAGTCTCGATGCGTTGAAAGAGACCTGAGCAAATCGGTCGCTTGAAAGAGACCGGTGAGTTATCGCAGATATTCGGTCGTTGAAAGAGACCTGAGCAAATCGTTAGCTGAAAGAGACCGGTGAGTTGTCGCGGATATTCGGGTCGTTGAAAGAGACCTCATGAATTGCACGCGATAATGAGTGGTGCCCAAGGCCATCCTTGTTTCGTTTTGTCTTTGTTTATGTTAGTTCTTCAATTAAGACCTAAAAAATTGTAATTCATTCTGCTACTTAACATCCTAATATTAGAAAATAAAAATGGGCAGCGGACTCTCTAAGGAGGCACTCTTTATTAAGGATCTCAAGGCATCCCTCAGGGAAAGAGGGGTTAGAGTCAAAAAGAAAGACCTGATAAAATTCCTTGTTTGTTGATAACGTCTGTCCTTGGTTTATTGTAAATGGGCCAGAAATACACAGGAAAAAATGGCAAGAGGTCGGTAGAGACTTAAATGATAAACTAAATTGCGAAGGCCCAGATAGTGTCCCTGCAGCCGTCTTCTCTTATTGGGGGCTTATCCGTGACATTGTAGAGGCAGCATCTGATGACCCGGATAAACAACAGTTTTTGTCAGTTGCGGAGTATTGTCTCCATCCCCTGTCTCGAGCGGCCTCGGTGGTTTCTGCTTCCTCTGATAGGATCCCTTCCAAGTCTCCCTCAGTCGTTATAGACATTACAGGGGCCCCGCCAGCCGCCCCTACAGACTACCTCCCTTCAAACTCTCTCTATCCCCCTCTCCCTAAAGAAGCCTCGTCTTTAGAGGCCCCAATGAACTTCCCAATTTTCTCCAAGACCGTAAATAATGACCCTTTAGATTCTAGAGATACAACTGTCCTGGAAAATGAGGTGGCACGCTACCACAATCCCGATTTGCCCCTGCTCCTCTCAGCACCCCTGCAGAGGCCCCCTCCCTATGCTCCCCAAATTTGTACCAGGAATAGAGTAGAAATTGCATTGTGCTTATAGACCACAGAATTCAGGTCAAAAAAAAAAAAAAGGATAAATAGGACTTTTAAGGAAACGTTGACTAAATTCGAATTAGAAATTAGTGAAAACTAGGTAAGCTTCCTTCCCTTAGCTCTTTTAAGAACACAATGCACCCGCCTACTATCAAAGAAATCAGGTTTGTGTGTTTAGGCTTTTTGAAAATTTTGTAACAACTATTGGATAAAGAAATTTAATAACTCGCTGTTATTGAGAAATTTGTTTTTCACTTGTAATTTCACATAAGATAATTGCTGTAAAGTGTTGTTTACTAGTGTACCATATTGTTAAAAGCCAATGATAAATAGGTAATTGTACTTATTATACTTAGAAAAACAGTATATTGAATAGTTGAGAACATTATTTCAAATGTAAATATTTAGATAAAGTTTTTGTTGTTTCAATATTCATTTACTGCATCAACCATAGTCTCAAATTTTACCTTTTAAACAGCTTAGTTTCAAAATCTGTAAAATGAACTAAGAATCTTGAGTATTAATTCATGCATATAAGACCAATGTGTTTATAAAGCATAGATCTTACTTTGATTGTATAACTTTAAGTAAAGACTGCTGTTTTTATACCAACCACTCTGGCATAATTCGAGATAGTCTAGCCTTAATAAAACAAAGACCTTTAATATTAGCTTTTCTAGGACTGCTATTTAGGCCATATATATAGTAAATTGCCTTATAAAGTACATTAACAGAGAGTCCAGGCTGTTAAATTAATAGTATTTTCTACTCAAGTAACAGGGGTATCTCAGTTTCCGCAATTTATAGGACATCCAAGATTTGATATGTGCCTAAAAACCAATGGGAATGTGACAGCCTACTAAAATGTAAAAAAGGTAAAAGTTAATTAAAAGTCCCAAAACTAGACAAAAGAAATCTTTACCTTAGCAATTTTTAATTGGGACAAGAATGCCTAGTTCCTAGAACTTTTAACTGCTTAGTGTCTGCTATGAAACTTGTGACGATGAACTCTCTCATATGCTAAGAGCGCAACATTCCAGGGCGCAGATAAGGAGAACATCTGCAAGGCCATGCTTAAAACTAGCAAATTCCCTGGCTACATTTATCTTTAATGACCAGTTTCTGCTAGCTTTGTAAAAGATTAACTTCTGTTCTCTTTTTAACTTCTGTTCTGGATCTCCCAAAACCTGAAACCCCCAGCCAACTTGAGTAAGGACTTGCTTCGTCCAGGGGGCGACCGCTGAGAGATGTTTCTCAGCCCCAGACACCAAGCAGCCTTGCTCAGGAGGACAGGAGGAGAAGAAGTTTCACTTTAACTGTAATTGGGCACGAGCCACCTAAAGCAGCCTCACCGGTGAATAAGACTGCGTTAGCATCTATCTAGATGCCTGAGTTCTGTTCCTGTCTGATTGGGCCCTTGGTTGACTAGCGGAAGGCTGGACGCAGCAATACTTCCCTAGTGCGGTCGGTCTGAGACGTCAGACTCTGACCCTGTACATGTTCTGGTTCTGGTTTCTGATGTGCTAGCGTTTTGTGTTATCTGTAGTTTGTCTTGTCTGTCTTGTGTCTGTCTGTCTGGGCTGGCCGAATGTACTGTTACCCTCCTATACTTATTTTGATTCCTTCCTTAGGTCTGGCCTCTGTGGCCCCACCCGACTGGATGCTAGAAAGGCTGATCCTACATTGGCTCTTGGGATTTTCTCTTTTCTTACCTGTTTCACTAACATGGGTCAGGCTTCCTTCTCAAATCGTCCTATGTTCTCCCCCGTTTCAATACTTCTTTAACCATTTTAAGGATTTCAGGGAACAAGCCCAAGCCTACGGAGCTAGAGCGTCAATCCCTTCAACCTTCAAATGTTCTGCCAGCTAAATTAGCCCACGTTTGGAACAGAGTAACCATCACAGGGGCCACTCGACCTGAAAACAGCCTTTGAGCTGCGAGATATCATCTGTGGTAATCATAGGTTTCTTTTAAAACAATGCAGAGAATGTGCATTTGTGTTAGAGATTTAGGTCTGAAGAATGACTAAACATAAAATTAAGTGTCTACAGAGTGTCTGTGGGGCGAAGTCCTGAATAGTCAAGTCCCCCTTCTGGCTGGTTCTTCAGTTTAGGTTGGAATTTATTTTTTATTGAAAAATAAATTAATAAAAGATCTCTGCTTTAATTGGTTTAGAAAAAAAATAAGAACCGTATAGATAAATTACATCTTCCTAAAATTGTCAGAAAAATAGAAACTAATTCAAATGTTTTGTTTTTGTTTTATCAAATCTACATGATCTGAGATAATCTTTGGTAATAAGAATAGTTTAATATTATAAGTTAAGGAAAAGTAGTTGTATCTTCAAGTTATCAGAAACACAATTTTATTCTACCTGTATTCGTCAGGTCGTGCGTATGCTAATTCTACTAGTTGTTCAAGATTACAAAATTATAAGATTGGTATATTCACAAATTTACTAATCTATTAAATGCTGATACTTAAAAACAGTCTTAACATTAAGAATGCTAAGGTTTTTTATAGTCATATTTACCTTTGAAATCTTTTATTATTGCATTGGTTAAATGGGTAACTAAGTATTGTTTCATAATGACCTGTAATTCTATTTAACCAGGTGATCAAACCTTATAACATAGTGACAAATTTTCCAACAAAATCTAAGTAGGATTTTTGTTTTGAATGGACCAAGGGTAATAAGACATATTACACCGCTAAATTAACAAGATGGGCTCCTTATGCCCCTAACACTGGCGACTGGGCCAATACCCTGTCAGCTGTAGGCCCTGAAAGCTTCTAATAGCCCTTGTGGTGCATCTAGGGATATTGGAAAAACAATTTGCTGGCCAACCGATCCTCCGCCTTATGTGTCAGACGGTGATGGTCCTGCTGATGCTCTTCATTATATAAAATTACAACAAAAATTTGAGGAATTCCAAAAGGCTTTACGCCCCCCTTATCATCCCCTAGCTATTCCTAGATCCCGAGGAAATATTGACATTGACACCCAAACCAATAGTATCCTGGAAACTACTCTATGGGCCTTAAATAATTCTAATCCCCAACTTGCTCAAGATTGCTGGCTATGCATGACTATAGGCATCCCTATGCCCACTGCTATCCCAGTCTTAAACTCGTCTATTGACCATAACCTTAATTGCAGTCTCAGCCCTCCTTTTAGAGTTCAGCCTGTAGGTTTCAACTCCTCTACTTGCTACCAAGGTCCGTTTCAAAATAACTCTTTCGACATTGATGTAGGGTTTGTCACCTTTACCAATTGCTCTAGTTTTTTTAATCGCACTGGGCCCTTATGCCCTGCCCCTGGACAAGTGTTCTTATGCGGGAATAACCTTGCCTATACTGCCCTGCCACAAAATTGGACTGGACTCTGTATATTAGCTAATATTTTTCCAGACATCTCCATCATACCGGGAGACAGAACGAGGTCCCCCTCCCTAGCCTAAATTACATAGCAGGGCTGATCTACAAAACGAGCCATCCAAGCCATCCTCCTTGTCAGTTTAGGGTATCACTGGGGCACTTTCGCCTGGTTCAGCTGGAGTTAGGCGTTGCCAGTCCACTCCACAACAAATTGTCCCACCAATTAATTAATGACTTTCAAGCCCTTTCAGGAACCATAAGTTTACATACACAAGATCAAATTGATTCCGTTGCTGAAGTAGTGTTACAGAACCGCAGAGGCTTAGACCTTCTTACAGCAGAGCAGGGAGGGATTTGTTTGGCTTTACAGGAACGCTGCTGTTTCTACGTAACAGATCTGGGATCGCGAGATAAGATCAAGAAACTTCAAGAAAGACCTGTCAAAGACGCGAGAGCTCCAAGAGAACCCCTTTCTAACTGGGTTAAATGGGCTCCTTTCTTACCTCCTTCCTATCCTCGGCCTCCTTTTCTTGTGTTCTTTACTTATAACCTTTGGGCCCTGGGCTTTCCCAGCATAACTGATCTCATTAAACAACAGGTAGATGCCTTACTAGCCAAACCTGTCCACATTCACTAGCACCGTTTGGCTACCCAGAGCGAATGACACCACCGACTATAATAAGGAAAACCCGAAGACCCAAGATCCCCACTGGCCCCTATCTCACCTTTAAATTTACATCGGCTTCTTTAAAATCCCTTTCAGGTTATATACTAAACCCTAACCACTGGTTCCACTGTAAAAGGAGAAATATAACTTTGCCTGGCTCCCCTCTCACAGGGGACGACATATAGAACAGAGGTATGTTCTACCCTCGCCTGGCCGAAAACTTCGAGGGGGGTATGGGCACGAGATAGGTGCAAGAGCAAAGCATCTGCAAGGAAGGTCACAATAAAGAGACCCCTCTGTATTTCCCTGAGAACACACCTGGTTTGCATAGAGGTTGGTATCCAAAAACTATTTCAAACGGCTCTGCCTCTCCTCCCCAAAAGATACCAAGAGCCAAATACTAGGCGGGCCCACATAGCCCAGGGAAGAACCAGGTCAATGTTCCCCCACTCGGTTAAGGCCCACCTTTTCTAAAACAGAAAGGGAGGATATGTTGGGAGCCAAAGGCCCTCATCCTGACCGCCCAGCCCCCTGGCATAGAACCTGGGTTAACAATCTAAAAAGAATGCAGGAGCAGATAATGCTCCAGGGAATAGTTAACCACAGAATGTATTAACATACCCGCCGGATAAGGAAGGACCTACTGAATGGCTGTGGACCTGCCCAAGGAGCCCCTCTCCTCCTTGTTCCTCTTTTCACTTCTAACCTTTGTACCCCCTAACCCCATCAACCAAGGACCAATGAAATTGTAACAAGTATCCCCCTGCCTAGTCAGTCCTGCCCCCCTTTGTTCTTTTGTATAAATAAACCCGCTCTAAAATAAAAAATTTGAGGCTTGATCAGAATACTGTCTTGCCTCCGCTCCTTTTTCTCGCCCGTTTCTCTTTCAGGCTGGACCCTCTTCGAGCCCGCGAATAACTAGGTCCCGCGGGTCGGGACAATAAAGTAACTGATTTAGTTGATAGGTGTCTAAAATGTGTAAATGTGACTGGATAAAACTTGAAAAGACCTTAAAGAAAAACTGAGTGGAAACTTGATTTTGCAGATCAAGAAACAAAGTCTACTAGTAACACAACTAACTGGTGGCATTTAGGTGGAAATAATCTTAGATTAGCAGAGAGTAGAAAATCTTACTTAAGAGCCTTGAGCCTTTGTTTCTCATCTCTAGAAAATAGTAAGTTCTTTCTGGCCAATAGCAGGGTAAGGCAAATAAATGAGACAATGGGGTTTCAAGAGTTAGCAAACTCTAATGCACAATAAAAAGGTGAGACACTGATTTAGGGTAAAAGTAGGCTTAGTACTCAGGTTTTCCAGCTTTTCCATCCCGTGCTCTTTGTCTAGCACTATGCTGCCTGTTCCAGGAAGTCCTGCTCATGGGCATTTTGCAGATCTTGGACAAGTTGGGCATAGGAATGCAGAACAATTCTTCAGATTGTTGTTACCTCCCATGAATCTAGAAATTCCAGCATTTATAGGTATCTATCTTTTCTTTGTTCTTTTCTCAGGATTCAGTAACAGAGGTCAAAACAAGCATCTGATATTTTTAGTTAACCAGTGCCAGATGAGATACTCCTTTCAAGAGGAAAATTCAAGTCTGTGTGTTTTCTCACACTCTAAACATGCTGCTCCTTTCCATCATCATCTGGCTACCCCCCCCACCACCAAAGCACTTAGTGACAGTGCAAAAGCTCCAACCCTACTAAAAGTGTCATGCTAAACAAAAGTGGATAATGCTAATGCAAGGCCACATAATAAGCTGTAGCAATGATAGACCTATAAAGCTGTTTCTAATAACAAATCTTAATAATGAGAATTCAGAAAAATGCAATTATCTGCAAATTCTAAACTATAAAGTAGTCAGATTTTTGTTATATATGTAGTCAATCTGTGGCTGTTTTATTAAAAAATACATGATATGCATTTTTTCTACTATAATTTTTGAGGACTGAAGTTTGCAAAGTAAAAATTTGTATAGTACAACTATACAGAGGAATGTCCCTCTTAACATTGGAAGATCAAAATGATGATTAAGGTAGAGTATTAACAGTAATATAACTCTCTATTAGCAGAAATAGTATTTTATTTACTATTTTATCTAAAAACAACAACAAACAAACAAAAAAATAGCAACTGTCAGTTCTTGTTCTGGGTAACATAGAATGGGAACATACCACTCTGTCTCTCCTACAAAATATAACTGAAATCTCTGGATAAGATGCATGAAGAAGCTCTCTGAGAACTTTAAAAATAGTGAGAGCAGGTGAATTAGAGAAGAAAACCAGAATTTGAAGTACTCCAAAGTGAATGGAAGTTTCCTATTTTATTTTTTTTTTTGGTGGTTCCCAGGGTGAACTCAAAGGAATCTGAGCTCTTTAACTTGAACCCTGATCACTATGTGTAGATGGAAAAGAATGCCAAGAGAAGGTCTGTTTCTGGTCTGAGGAGTAGAAAAGGAAGTTCAAGGGGTCAGAGAGTGAAGAAAATTTTCTGTAATTTTGTGTATCTATTCTTCTCTGTTCATCTCCAAGCATTCTCATGGCATTGGGGCAGGCAATGGACTCTACAGTTAGACAAGCACCAAAAGTCTAAGAGAGACTTCTGTCTCTACAGAGGAACTATGGTACCATAGTGTGGAGAGAATCTTTATTTTTGTTTTTTCTCTCTCCATTCTCTCATTACTTGGTCATAAAAACAATCTTAGTTATTGGAACTATGCAACAGAGTGAAAAAAAAAATACCCTGGTTTTCTAGCAAGAAGGCAGCAAAGCTGGAATCCCATGAGGTGACAATCCACTGAAGCAGTAGAGAGGAAAAATAATACACCACATTCAGTGGAGATACCCTAGAAATATAAGGCTGCTTTAATGATCAGATATTGATTAAAGGTTAGAGAACAAAAAAATTTTTGACAAAATTCAAACTCTATTTATGGTCAAAACTCTCAGGCAACTAGAAATAGTAATGAACACCTTTTAACTGACAGAGATAATCTACACACACACACACACACACACACACACACACACACACACATACACACAATCTCAAAACCCACAGGTAACATCAGGCTTAATGGTGAAAGGTCTACCGCTTTTACCATAAGATCAGGAAAAAAGGCAAGGATGTATGCTCTAACCATTTCTAGTCAAGATTGTACTTGATGGCCTAGACCTCACAATAAATCAGGAAAAATAAAAAAATAAAAGCCATTCACTGAAAAGAAGGAATCAAATTGTCTTTATTTGCAGATGATGACTGTCTATTCAGAATATCTAAAGGAATTTATAACAAACAAACAAGCAAACAAAAAACATCACCAACCAACCTACCAAACAAAAACACTCCTAGAATTAATAAGAGAGCTTAGAAAATCAAAATATACAAGGTCAGCATGTAAAACTCATATTCCTTTTTCCTAGCAATGAACAATTAGAAAAAAAATTTTAAATACCATTTACAATGGTGCAAAAAGGTATTCAGATATACATCTTTAAAACAGGATCTGTGTTCTGAAAAATTATAAAGTGCTGATGAAAAATTTCAAAGGAGACAAAATGTAATAGATTGAAAACAGAATATATTTAAGATATTAACTTTCCTCAAATTGATCTATAGTCCTATAAAAATCCGAGTATTCTTTTTTTTAATAGATATACATAGATTCTATAACATTTACAAAATGTCAAAGTATCGTGAATAGACAAAACAATTTTGGGGAAAAAAAGGATAAATTTAAAGAATTCATACTACTTAGGACATAATAAAGTTACAGTTATCAAGACAGTATGATACAGGCAAAGGGACAGACATAGATGAGACAAACCATAGAGAAATTCCAGAAAAGAACAAAAGAAATATGAACAATTAATTTTGACTAAGTATCACAGGTAATTCAACACAGCAAAAATAATATTTTAAACAAATGGTGTTGAAAACATTTGATAGCCACATGTTAGGAAAAAATGAACCTCAACCTCACACACCTTATAGAAAAATTTGCTCAAGACAAAGCAGAGAATTAAATATAAAATATAAAACTATAGAACTTCTGTAAGAAAACACAAGTGGAAAGTTTTCTTACCTTGAATGAGTCAGAGTTCTTAGGTCTAGAATCAAAATCATGACTGATAAAAAAAAATTGATAAATAGAATTCCATTAATATTAAACTTTTGCCATGTGAAAGCTGTTAATAAAATGAAAAGTCACAGATTAGAAAAGCATACTCTCAATCACATGTCCAACACAGAACTTTTATCTAGAATAAGTGAAAAACTATCAAATTTAGCAACAATGAAACCACAAATTAAAAAATAGACAAAATATTTTTTTCCACCAAAGATAATATACCAATGGCAAATAAGTATATAAAAATACAATCAACATTATTAGCTATTCAAGAAACAAAAATCAAACCTACAATGAAATATCAAAGTTATAAAATGGCCAACAGAAACAACAAAAAGAAACCTAACAATACCAAGTGTTGGTGAAGATGTGGAGCAACAGAAGCTCTCATACTGCCAGGTGAAACACAAAATGGTGTAGTATCTCTGGAAAAGAGTTTGGTAGGTTCTTATAATGGTAAACATACTTTTATCATATGATATAACAATCTATTTTTTCTAGATATTTCTTATAGAGAAATTTAAACATATGTTCACACAAGTATGTTCACACAAGTGTTTAGAGCATCTTTATTTATAATTACCAAAACCTCTAAGCAATCCAGTGGCCTTCTTTGGATGAATAGACAAACACAAAGTGTGGTAGATTTGTGTGATTAAATACTCTCAGTAATATAAAGGAACAAACCATTGATACATATAATAATATTGATATGTGTCAAAAGCACAATGCTAAATAAAAAAAACTAGTCTCAAAATATTTATTAACATGCATTTCTGAAAAAATAGAAAGCTATAAGGATGAAGAACAAATTCATAGTAGCCTAGGATTAATCACGGGAAGGAGAGGTTTGATTACAAATGGGCAGTCCGAGAGAGTTTGGGGAACAGAGATGTTATACATTTTGACTGTACTAACAGTTATATGGATTTCTAGATGTATCAAAATTTTATGAGAAAATAATGTCAATTTCACTTAAGTAAATTTAAAAACAAAAATCTTTTCTTATAATTTTAGTTGCCTTTTTGTTATGATGCCAGCTAACTCAAACATTGTATGATTTTAAACAATGCTAATCACAAGGCCAAAATAAAGAGACTGGAAGTTATGTCACTCATTGTAAAATGTTGTAGATATCACATGGTGTATCTTCTTCCATAATTGAAATCTTCTCTATTTTCCTATGGGTCAAGATTTCTTCAATATTGGTTAAAAATTTTGTAAATAAATTATTTAATTTGCTATTAATGTGTCAGTCTATCAATATATCAATGTTAATTCTACCCATCATTGACAAGTGCATTTAGCACATCTACAAAATGATTTCTTCTCATTTTAAATTTTTCCTAAGAAGAGGAATAGTGAAACACATGTCCTTGGCATTGGGTTATAGAAAACTCTATCTAAAAATACTTTCTTTGCACAATTACAATTATTAAAATTGAGGCAAAAATTCCTAGTAAGAAAGATTTGGACTTTCTTTAACTTAATTTGATTCCTATGAAAACCAGAAAAAAAGACAAGAGATATAATATATACCACATTTTTATAACTTTATTAAAAGTGAGAAGGTTTTGAATTACACATGAGTAATCTTTAATTCTCTTTGAGATTTGAAGAAATCAACCAATACTTAAATTTTCAACTTTTATATATTATTGAGGTGATCTTTTTGATGTGTCAATTTGGCTAGTTCCCAGATATTCTTTCAATACTATGCTAGGTGTTGCTGAGTTTTTGTAGATGAGATTAAAATACATAACCAGTTAACTTTAAGTAATGGGGATTATTTTAAATAGACTGAGTGGGCCTGGTTCAATCAACTGAAAGAGGTTAAAAGTAGAGGCTTCCATAAATAACAGTTTTGTAGACAGCAGCTTCATCTTGTGCCTGAGAGTTACAGCCTGCCCTTCCTGATGGCCTACCTTATGAATTTCAGGCATGCTTAGCTAGCCCCAGAAATGGTGTAAACTAGATCCTTACAATAAATCTTTTAAATTTTGTCTCCTACTGATTCTGCTTCTCTGGTTTAAACCTGATCTATACAGTTACCTGGATAATAATGTTAAAGAACGTTAATCAATAAAATATAGTTTAAGATTACTAAATTGTATTTCCTAACCTTAATGAAAGTACTATAACATCTATGTATTAATTAAACTTAGAGATTATATAACATTGCTAGAAGGTATCCTGTCCATTTTGCAAATATTTCTTGTATCTACAGTTTGATTTTTCTTGAGTTAACCTCAATAATTTTGTTTCTTAACCTGTGGAATCTTACTTATTTTCATGTTTGATAGTTTAGATGTTTATATAAAAAGTGTGTGTTATAAATATTGACATGTGGATTAATATAAGCAAGAGTACTGGCTTTATTGGCAACTTATAGTTATTAAATATATATGATAGAGATTTTTGTTTGAGTTGAGGAATATAGAAACTAAGTGTGGGTCCCGAGCCTGGCTGGTCTCAGGTCTGGCTGTGATCCAGGCTCATGACTAGGAATAGGACCTCGAATTTAGAGTGTTACATTAGTACAGTAGGGCACCTGCGCCTAACTCATGTAAGCATGATTCAGCTTATTGTATCACACATGTGTGGCAGAATGTCACTTTTGTACTCTGACATATATGTGGAGCCCATGTGACCCCCTAGTGCAGAAGCGTGCTCCCCTGCAATAAAGTTGGTGCCTGTGTTTCATACTCATGTCGGCACCTGGTGAGTTCTTTCAGCTGGGAGTCTCACCACCAAAACCTTCCCTTCTTGATCACCTTGCCACTGTCACTAAGTATTTTGTTATTTTTTAAAAACAAGGTATGGCACCCACTATCATCACCAACCCTGCCATATAGTCAGAGGCTTTGTAAGATGCTGACTTTTGCTTATAAAATGTCCTCCAAGAAGAGTTTGACCAGAGATACTCAGAAATCTCCTTGGAAATATATATATTAATTTCTGTTTATAAAAATGTCTATAATACTTCGGCTCCTATAGTGTTAGAAAAAGTAATGTTACTTATCCAATCCAGGGCTACATCTTTCCTAAGCATATAATATTGGATAATGGAGCAACCTAGTGAGGTTAACACTTCTATTATCCCAAGGACGTTTCTGTTTTTTAATTAATCTCATTTTAAACAGGATTATATTAGTAAGTTTTGTGTATTTGTTTTTCTGTTTTTTGTTTTTTTGGTTTTTTTTTTTTTACTTTCCATCATATCTATCTATCTATCTATCTATCTATCTATCATCTATCTATCTATCTATCTATTTGGAGCACATGGTTCAGAAGGAGAAACCCAATCTATGCTGATAAGTGGAGAATGACAATAAGTTTCCTGACTCACTGAATTGTTTTCTCTCTTTTTAAAAAAATATTAGCTTCGGGCAAGATTTTCTGAGGCAGGCCAAAAGGAGTTTCTTCTACCTTAACCTCCATGGGCCATATTTCTGATTTGGTGTAGTGATGACATTTGATCAGGATTTTAAGCTCTAGAGTTTTCATTACAGAGCTAAAAAACAGCCTTGAGATCAATGCTGGAGGACACCAGGTGAGTTGAATAAATAAATCATGTGGTGGTGTATTGATAAATGTGCACTACTGAATATACAGAATTTAATATCAAGGTATTGTGGCTGGATTTTCAAATACTACTGATGAAATATCATCAATACTGCTTTAAGCTATTTTTTTTCAAAGCCATCATTTTATTAACATTAGTAACTGCATACTTAAATTGCATGCTTCAGGGCAATAATTGATTGTCTTTGAGGCTCAGAGGGATAGTGTTATTTAATTAGGAAGATAAAATTTCTCAGAAGTATAGTCAGCTTTTTCATTCAAATCAAAAGTTGGAGGGATTTTAAACATAGCCAGAAACAGAATATTCCACTGAACAACTTAACATTCATATTCAGTGGGATAATATGGATGTTGTTTTCAGGGGCACATATTTTTTTTTGTATAGTTATTTATTTATTTTTTATTATGTCTTCAGTTGCAAAAACAGGAAAGTACTGGAACTATAAAATATATTTTTCAAAGTAGTCTAAGAGCTTCTTTTTAAAAAAATTATTAGCTTTTTTTCCATTCAATCTATAGCTCTTAAAGTCTTTTAAAATAACTTTTTAATTATAAGAGTGAGATTAAAGTAGCAAGAGTCAAAATTTATTCCTTACTGGCTCTCTACCCATATCTAAAGCATTTCAGAGAGTAGAAATGTTCTTTCATTTTGGAACATATGAGCTCTTTGCAATTATTTAACGTTGAATAAAATGGCACAGAAGGACAGTAGTGTCAAGGAATTTATTGAAAGTAGACATCTCTTGTCAGAGGAGTTTGGCTGGAATTGAACCTTAAAAACTGATAAGAACTGGGCAGAGGAGATGAAAAGTTGTAGTTTCCTTTAGTATAGTGGTCACAGACTTACTCTCCAATGTATCAAGCTGTATGTTTTAGACAACAGGGACTTGAAAGTCCTTAGGATAACTTGAGAATAATAGCTCCTCCCTTTATTGGCATTCAAATCAAAATGAAAACCTATCTATGGAGTCTTTCACTTTCAAGTAAAATGAAGCAATTGACTTTGAAGAGACTAACCTTCCCAATGTAAACACCTAGAAAAAGTTGACAAAAAATTTATTTTTAAAGTGTTTGGTTTACAGTAATGCTACTTTGAACAAGGCCAATCCCACTGGAAGCTAAGCAGGATTGGGCCTGGTTAGTACTTTTATGGGAGACCATCTAAGAACAGGTGCTGTAGGCATAAAAAAATAAAAAAATAAAAATGAGATTGTAAGCTGACTAGGTCTTTGCAATCTGTGAGGTCAATCAAGGGTTGCCTCACTAAAAAATAAATAAATAAAATTTAAAAAACAAATAAAAATGTTTGGCAAATAGGTTTATACATAACCAATGGGGGAATGAAGTTCCAACCCGGAAACCTTCCTTCCTTAAGACTTCTGCGAAACCTCCATTTACAGTTAAAGATTACCATTACATTGTGAAATACAAGGAAGTAAAAATTACCAAACTAAGCTCTGGTTCAGTCTGGGTAACCACATGCACAGTAGACAAAGGGTTATATAACAGTCAAATGTTAATCAAATGATCTTGCATGCCAATCACCTAGCAGCACTATTGTAACCACCCATTAAAGGTCAGTATAAGGTTTATTTCCAGAGTTTTATGGGGCTGTGGCCATCTCTGATGTAGCCTGTTTTTCTCTTGAAATGTACTTTAACAAATCTTACTTTTCCTAAATTTTGCTCATCTATGTTCTTTACTTCATTGATGGGAATAACTGATGGCCCCTCAATACCACCAGGGCAATGATGGATTTGCTTCACCCCCAATGGTGACAAAGGAATCATGCAACTATGGATACAAAGAAGAGTAGAGGGCCTCAATTTTTAGAGAAAATATTCAGAATAATATTCAAAGTTGAGGTCAAATATTTCAGCTATCTTTCCCTGGGAGCATGTGATAATTTGGATTGTGATATAGAGCTGAGGATCTGTGCTTTCTTTAGAAAGAAAACCAATGAGAAGGGACAAATAAGCCAACAAAACTTTAAGCGGTCATCTAGGATTGAAGACATAAATTGCCTCAAACAAATAACCAGTTTTTCTCATAAGGGCATAACTTAATTTGTAGATGGGAGAGTGACTAGTTAAAAAATCAAGTTGGAAATTTTACTGAATTTTTTTTTTTTTACCAAATACTGAAATTTTACTGAATACTAAAGACTCTCTGCCAGAGGAAAGGACTATAAAATTTTCTTAAGGCACTGAGAAAGTAGTGAACTGATACTGACTGTCTAACCATGAGCTTTACTGTCTGAGGATATTTGCTTATTTTGAGTGCAGCTAAAGTTAGAAAATTCAGGCTTGACACTTGGAAGAAAGCTTTTGAGAAACTAAGAAACAGAAAGAGTTTTGGCAGTCAAATACAAAGCCAGACTTCCTCATAAAACAATTGCCATTTGAAAGGTGCACAGAAAAAGACTAAGCTGAAAATCTCTGAAAAACAGAGCTGAAATTCCAACAGTTCCCCACAGGTGAAAAGAAAAATGCTTTCCAGGCCCTCAGTTAAAAGCTATTGGTTTGCATAGTTTAGGAATAAAGACAAAGTAGAGATAGATTGAATCTTGACAAAAATCCAGTGCAGTTTTGACCTAGCTCCAGTTCCAATAGGATTAAAGTAATTATTCTTCTATTTCATTTCCTAGAACCTTTTTGGGGTGGGGAGAGCATTTATAATCAGAACCTATATATATGTTGTGTTTTATGTACTACATTCATAATTATATAAAAAGTGACTAACCATTCAAGATAAGACAATATTATCAATAACCAAGAGAAAAAACAGATGATAGAATTAGCCTTTCAGGTGATTTTGATATTAAAATCAGAAATCAATGTTTTAAAAATGACTATGACTAATATACTCAAGAAATTAGAGAAAGAATGGAAAATTGGTAACATGGAGTTCATTATACTATAAGAATAAAATGGATATTGTAGAAAGAAAACACAATATTTAAAATGAAGAAAACTATAGATGGTTTTACAAAAGTTTAGATAAAATTGAAGACAAATCAATAGAAAATATTCAACTTGAACTACATAATAACAACAAAGATCATAACAGATATGAGAGGCTCTGTCAAGAAGTCCAGCACACATGTAAATGGAAGAAAGCAGAGATACTTTAAAAAAAAAATGTTAGCTGAGAATAATAATAATAAAACAAATGAATACCATTAACATATAGACAAAAGAAACTCAGAAATCACAGAGCAAGATTTAAAAGAAATGTAACTATGAACATTATTGTCAAGTTGCCGATCACCAAAAGCAAAAAAAGCAATCAATAGAAAATACATTATTTTCAAAAGAACAAAAATAAGACTAATAAGTGACTTCTCATCAGAAACAAAGGAAGCTGGAAATTAATGGGTTGATATCTTTAAGGTGTTAAAATAATTGTTAATCTAAGATTCTGTACCTAGTAAAAATATTCTGCAAAAACAAATGTGAAATAAAGATGTTCTCAGCAAACAAAAACTAAGAGTACATCATAAATAGGCATTAGAAGACATATCAAAAGAGTTCTTGGGTAAAGTAAAGTAATTCCAGTCAAATAAATGGAATGCATAAAAGAAATCATTGAAAATGGTTCCTATTTGGTAAATATATATTAATTCTATAAAACAATAATTGTAATGACATAAAATTTATAACATAAATATAGATTTAAATGCATTGCAACAAAAATGCAAAAATAGAAGGTAGATTCTTAAAAGTAAAATATTCTTAGATGCTAGCATTACAGGGATGTGAAATTATTAATAACTTAGATGGTAATAAGTCAAAATAAATTTTTAATCAGTAAGCACTAAAAGAGTAATGAAAGAATGTATAATTCACAAGGTAATAGGCAAAATGGAATGATAAAAATATTGTGCAAATCTAAAAGAAAATTTAAAGGAAGAAAAAAAGAAATAAAAAAGATATGGAACAGAGAAAACTAAGAGTAAAATGATAGATTTAAATTTGACTACATCAGTGATTATATTAAAGGTAAATGGTTTGAATATTTTAATTAAAATACTATGTTTGTTAGATTAAAATAAAGAAAAACTCTATTCTAAGAAAAATATTTTGAATATAAGCACACAGAAGGTGAAAATAACAAGATAGAAATTGACAAATTATAAAAATACTATTAAAAAGAACATTGGTATACTAATAGAGAATACAGGCTTTAAAGTAAGAAACACTACTAATTATAGAGAAACATTTTAAATCATGAAGAGATCAATCAGAAAAATGTTACAGATTTAATATGTATAAAGTAGAAAATAAGAGATCTAAACAGACAACAGACAATTTCACAATATAGAGAAAGACTTAACAGACCTGTCTGTAGAACTGATAAAAAAAAAAAAAAAATTTGAGCCTACAGATCTTAAAACAAATAACAATACTGCACCTAACAATGACATCATTTACATACTTTGAACTTCACAAAGATATTCATTAAATTGATCATGTGTTAAGCAATTAAAAAAATTCTTAAAAATACCAAAGGACTAAAATCTTTTAGAGTGTATGCTTTCATTACAGTATGATTTAGCTAAAACTGAATAATAAAAATAAATCTATAATATCTCCATTACTTGGAAATTCCAAATAATCTATATGTCAAAGAAGAAAACAATAAAAATTTAAATTATTATGAACTAAACGATAATGAAAACAACATATCAAAACTTGCCAGGTAGAGCTAAAGCAGGGCTTAAATGAAAATGTAAAATCACAAGTGCATATATTAGAAAGAAACAAATACTAAAAATCAACTAACAATTCAAATCAAAAAATTATTTTAAAAATAATTTTAAAAAATAATTCAATTTTTAAGAATAAAGAAGGAAATTATAATAAGGATAAGATTTTAAAATCAAATATGAAATAATCCTAATAGGGAGAAAGTAATCAAAAAACTACTTTTTAACTTTTAATAAAATTTAAAAATTTTTAACAAGATGAATTAAAACAAAATGAGAAAATACAAATTACCTATATCAGAAATATAAAAGGAGGCATCAGTGTAAATCACCTAAATATTAAAACTATAACAATTAAATATCAAAAACTTGGACCAATAAATATGACAATTTGAATGGAATGGAAAATTTTTCCGAAAACCCAACTTACTAAACAGACTTAAGAAGAAACTTAAAATATGAATAGTCTTAATCTTTTAAAAAAATTATCCAATTTTTAAAAACTGATACAATAGTATTAGTAATAATAGTATAAAGAACTTAGATTTTACTGTTCATTTAAATAATTTAAAAATATAGTCATCTGTGAATTATTCACTGTGGGAACAAACTAGTCAAACATTTCATAACTCATCCAGTCATTCTCTACTACCCATCACATTTCTTAGTCTTCCTCTTCTAATTCAAGACATGAGGATTCACTTTAACGATTACAAAGATATATGTGCTGCCCAAAATGTAGACAAGATATTTCAAATGCCAATATAAATGACCTAGAAAGAGAGAAGTGATTATTCCAGATCATGAATATCTTCAAAGTAGAACCACATCTATTGCAATTCAGAGAACAGTCTACTTCCATTCTAAAATGTGGATATTTGTACTATAAACAAGTTGCTTCTTATAGAGTTGTTATACGACCTCAGTTTAGACCCTTAAAGGGCTCTAGCTTTGCTACAGCCCGTTTTCACAGTGGCATTTTGTCTGTCATTCATTAATCTATACTGAGTGATTGGGCCTCAGAATTCCAGTGAGAAACATCTCATATAAAATATGGCAGCTCATTTTCCAAACCTCAAATGCAAAAAAAAAAAAAAAAAGTTTTATTTTATCTTTCTAAGTGAGACATTTGATCTCCTAGGGATCACTCTAAAGACTTCCAATTCTGGTGTTCAATTCTGAGACAGCATGCACTCTCTTCAGAAGTGACATTAAAGTGCAAAATGAATTTTGTTTCTTACCACTCAACATGACACAAGGGTTACAAGAATATACAATTTTGGTATATACCCTATTGTGTTTTCTTCCTCACCAATCCTGTCCCTTCTGTTTCTCAGATCATTAATCTTATGTTCTGGAGTTCTGATAGCCAAGAAGGTTTTTAATGTAGCCTGGATCAAAATATATATATATATAATTTATATATATTGTCCCAGAAGTTTTTGCTCTGATATATATATATATATATATATAAAGTATATATATATATATAAAGTATATATATATATAAAGTATATATATATATATATATATATATATAAAGTATATATATATATATATAAAGTTTATAAAGTATATATATATCAGAGCAAAAACTTCTGGGACAAAAAAAAAAAAATGTCAGAGCAAGAACTTCTGGCCAGTGTGCCTGACTTTCTGGCTGAGAATGAAGACCCCCAAAATTTCATCTCCACATTGAAAATAGAGCAGCGCATTGCTTAAATTTTAGTCTAAAGAGGACTAGAATAATCAGGAAGAACTTATTAATCCAAGCTAAGGTGGCCTGAAGGTCTAGCGTTAGAAACTTTAAATCTAATAAATTTGTTAATAAGTAGTTTAGATTGGCTAGCAAGAAATTTGAGAACATTTTGTGACAGCTCTAAAACACTTTTTCTTTTCTATTTATCTCTTAAGAGGTTATACATAAATTTTGTATTTGTAGCAAAGGTATAGGAGATATAGTGCTTGCTTCCAGATGGCACCATTTCTAGATTAAAGTAAACCAAGCTGCAGCAAGATGTTAAAAGAATGAGGTTTATAGGGTTGTTGATACCTTCTTTGGTTAGTGACAACAGAAGTATGCAACCTACTTTTGGCTGTTTCTAGTTGTTTAAATGGAGTTCACCTTTAAGTAGCCTTCCTCCCACATTACCCTGTGTTCTGACACTCTGGTGTTGGGAGCCAAAAGACCCTCATCCTGACCGCCCAGCCCCCCCCGGCATAGAACCTGGCCGTTAACAAACTTGTATGCTATCTAAAGAATGCAGGAGCAGACAATGTCCCAGGGAATAGTTAACCACAGAATGTATTAACATACCCGCCGGATAAGGAAGGACCTACTGAATGGCTGTGGACCTGCCCAAGGAGCCCCTCTCCTCCTTGTTCCTCTTCACTTCTAACCTTTGTAAATTTCTAACCCCATCAACCAAGGACCAATGAAATTGTAACAAGTATCCCCTGCCTAGTCAGTCCTGCCCCTTTGTTCTTCTGTATAAATATACCCGGCTCTTAAAATTAAAAATTTGAGGCTTTGATCAGAATACTGTCTTGCCTCCGGCCTTTTTTCTCGCCTGCTTTCTTCAGGCTGGACCCTCTCGAGCCTCATGAATAACTAGGTCCCGCTGGTCGGGACAAGTGGCGCCCAACATGGGGCTCGAAGCTCGGGTCCTTGCCGGACGGGAGTCCCGGCCTCAGCCCGGACAGCGTACTGAAGAAGGCCTGGCCAGGCACCCAAAGAAGTGAGGACTGCTTTCACCGCCATGGAAGTTTAACGTCCCTGGTGAGTTTACTCGCCTAAGAAACGGGACGTTTTTTCGGTCGTTGAAAGAGACTTCGGTAGGGGAAGTTCAGGGTAAAAGGAGTTGAGTAACATAAAAGAAAGTCTCGCCGTTGAAAGAGACTCTGAGCAACCGGGTCGCTTGAAAGAGACCGTGAGTTGTCGAGATATTCGGGTCGCTGAAAGAGACCTGAGCAAATCGGTCGTTGAAAGAGACCGGTGAGTTGTCGCGGATATTCGGTCGTTGAAAGAGACCTCATGAATTGTCATGATAGTCGGGTGGTGCCCAAGGCCATCCTTGTTTTCGTTTTGTCTTTGTTTTATGTTAGTTCTTCAATTAAGACCCTAAAATTGTAATTCATTCTGCTACTTAACATCCTAATATTAGAAAATAAAATGGGCAGCGGACTCTCTAAGGAGGCGCCTTTATTAAGGACCTCAAGGCATCTCTCAGGAAAGAGGGGTTAGAGTCAAAAAGAAAGACCTGATAAAATTCCTTGTTTGTTGATAACGTCTGTCCTTGGTTTATTGTAAATGGGCCAGAAATACACAGGAAAAAATGGCAAGAGGTCGGTAGAGACTTAAATGATAAACTAAATCGGGAAGGCCCGGATAGTGTCCCTGCAGCCGTCTTCTCTTATTGGGGGCTTATCCGTGACATTGTAAAGGCAGCATCTGATGACCTGGATAAACAACAGCTTTTGTCAGTTGCAGAGTATTGTCTCCGTCCCCTGTCTCGAGCAGCCTTGGTGGTTTCTGCTTCCTCTGATAGGATCCCTTCCAAGTCTCCCTCAGTCGTTATAGACATTACAGGGGCCCCACCAGCCGCCCCTACAGACTACCTCCCTTCAAACTCTCTCTATCCGCCTCTCCCTAAGGAAACCTCGCTTTAAGAGGCCCCGATAAACTTCCCAATTTTCTCCAAGACCGTAAATAATGACCCTTTAGATTCTAGAGATACAACTGTCCTGGAAAATGAGGCGGCACGCTACCACAACCCCGATTTGCCCCCGCTCCTCTCAGCGCCAGAGAGGCCCCTCCCTCTGCTCCCCAAATTTGTACCAGGAATAGTGTAGAATTTGCATTGTGCTTTTAGACCACTGAATTCAGGTAAAAAAAAAAAAAAAAAGGATAAATAGGAGTTTTAAGGAAAAGTTGACTAAATTAGAATTTGAAATTAGTGAAATCTAGGTAAGCTTGGTTCGATTAGCTATTTTAAGAACTCATTGCACCCGACTACTATCAAAGAAATCAGGTTTGTGTGTTTAGGCTTTAAAAAAAAAATTTATAACAACTATTGATAAAGAAATTTAGTAACTCACTGTTATTGAGAAATTTGTTTTTCACTTGTAATTTCACATAAGGCAATTGCTGTAAATGTTGTTTACTAGTACCATATTGTTAAAAGCCAATGATAAATAGGTAATTGTACTTATTATACTTAGAAAAACAGTATATTGAATAGTTGAGAACATTATTTCAAATGTAAATATTTAGATAAAGTTTTTGTTTGTTTCAATATTCATTTACTGCATCAACCATAGTCTCAAATTTTACCTTTTAAACAGTTTAGTTTCAAAATCTGTAAAATGAACTAAGAATCTTGAGTATTAATTCATGCATATAAGACCAATGTGTTTATAAAGCATAGATCTTACTTTGATTGTATAACTTTAAGTAAAGACTGCTGTTTCTATACCAACCACTCTGGCATAATTCGAGATAGTCTAGCCTTAGTAAAACAAAGACCTTTAATATTAGCTTTTCTAGGACTGCTATTTAGGCCATGTATAGTAAATTGCTTTATAAAGTATATTGAACAGAGAGTCCAGACTGTTAAATTTATAGTATTTTCTACTCAAGTAACAGGGGTATCTCAGTTTCCGCAATTTATAGGACATCCAAGATTTGATATGTGCCTAAAAACCAGTGGGAAATGTGACAGCCTACTAAAATGTGGAAAAGGTAAAAGTTAATTAAAAGTCCCAAAACTAGACAAAAGAAATCTTTACCTGAGCAATTTTTAATTGGGACAAGAATGCCTAGTTCCTAGAACTTTTAACTGCTTAGTGTCTGCTATAAAACTTGTGACAATGAGCTCTCTCATATGCTAAGAGCGCAACATTCCAGGGCACAGATAAGGACAACATCTACAAGGCCATGTTTAAAACTAGCAAATTCCCTGGCTACATTTATCTTTGTAATGACCAGTTTCTGCTAGCTTTGTAAAAGATTAACTTCTGTTCTCTTTTTAACTTCTGTTCCGGATCTCCCAAAACCTGAAACCCCCGGCCACCTTGAGTAAGGACTTGCTTCGTCCAGGGGGCGGCCGCTGAGAGATGTTTCTCAGCCCCAGACGCCAAGCAGCCTTGCTCAGGAGGACAGGAGGAAAAGAAGTCTCATTTTAACTGTAATTGGGCACGAGCAACCTAAAGCAGCCTCACCGGTGAATAAGACTGCATTAGCATCTATCTAGATGCCTCAGTTCTGTTCCTGTCTGATTGGGCCCTTGGTTAACTAGCGGAAGGCTGGACGCAGCGATACTTCCCTAGTTCGATCGGTCTGAGACGCTGACTCTGACCCTGTACATGTTCTGGTTCTGGTTTCTGATGCGCTAGCTTTTTGTGTTATCTGTAGTTTGTCTTTGTCTGTCTTGTGTCTGTCTGTCTGGCTGGCCAAATGTACTGTTACCCTCCTATACTTATTTGATTCCTTCCTTAGGTCTGGCCTCCGTGGCCCCACCCGACTGGATGCGCTAGGTGAAAGGCTGATCCTAGCCCTGGCTTAGTTGGCTCTTGTGGGATTTTCTCTTCTCTTACCTGTTTTCACTAACATGGGTCAGGCTTCTCAAATCGCTCCCATGTTCTCCCCTGCTTTCAATACTTTAACCATTTTAAGGATTTCAGGAACAAGCCCAAGCTTCACGGAGCTAGAGTGTCAATCCCTTCAACCTTCAAAGGTTCTGCCAGCTAAATTAGCCCAATGCTTTGGAAACAGAGTAACCATCTGAGGGGCCACTGGACCTGAAAACAGCCTTGAGCTGCGAGATATCATCTGTGGTAATCATAGGTTTCTTTTAAAACAATGCAGAGAATGTGCATTTGTGTTAGAGATTTAGGTCTGAAGAATTACTAAACAAAAAAATTATTAAGTATTTACGGAGTTTCTGTATCCCGCAGTCCTGAATAGAGAAGACTCCCTTCTGGCTGGTTCATCAGTTTAGTTTGAAATTTATTTATATTTCAAAATAAATTAATAAAGATCTCTGCTTTAATTGGTTTAGAAAGAAATAGGAATCTTATAAATTACGCCTTTCCTAAAATTGTCAGAAAAATAGAAACTAATTCAAATGTTTTGTTTTGTTTTGTCAAATTTACATGATCTGAGATAATCTTTGCAATAAGAATAGTTTAATATTATAAGTTAAGGAAAAGTAGTTGTGTCTTCAAGTTATCAGAAACACAATTTTATTCTACCTGTATTCGTCCAGGTCATGCGTATGCTAATTCTACTCAGTTGTTCAAGATTACAAAATTATAAGATTGGTATATTCATAAATTTGCTAATCTATTAAATGCTGATACTTAAAATCAGTCTTAACATTTAGAATGCTAAGGTTTTTATAGTAGTATATACCTTTGAAATCTTTTATTATTACATTGGTTAAATAGATAACTAAGTATTGTTTCATAATGACCTGTAATTCTATTTAACCAGGTGATCAAACCTTGTAACATAGTGACAAATTTTCCAACAAAATCTAAGTAGAATTTTTGTTTTGAATGAACCAAGGGTAATAAGACATATTACACTGCTAAATTAACAAGATGGCGCTTATGCCCCTAACACTGGCAACTGGGCCAATACCCTGTCAGCTGTAGGGCCCTGGAAGCTTCCCAATAGCCCCTTGTGGTGCATCTAAAGATGTTAGAAAAACAATTTGTTGGCCAACCAATCCTCCGCCTTTATGTGTCAGACGGTGATGGTCCTGCGATGCTCTTCATTATATAAAATTACAACAAAAATTTGAGGAATTCCAAACGGCTTTACCCCCCCCCCTTCTTATCCCCTAGCTATTCCTAGATCCCGAGGAAATATTAACATAAACACCCAAACCATTAATACCCTAGAGACTACTCTATGGGCCTTAAATAATTCTAATCCTCAACTTGCTCAAGATTGCTGGCTATACATGACTATAGGCATCCCTATGCCCACTGCTATCCCAGTCTTAAGCTCATCTATTGACCATAACCTTAATTGCAGTCTCAGCCCTCCTTTTAGAGTTCAGCCTGTAGGTTTCAACTCCTCTACTTGCTACCAAGGTCCGTTTCAAAATAACTCTTTTGACATTGATGTAGGGTTTGTCACCACTAATTGTTTCTAGTCTTTAATCACACTGGGCCCTTATGCCCTGCTCCTTGGACAAGTGTTCTTATGTGGAAATAATCTCGTTTATACTGCCTTACCACAAAATTGGACTGGACTCTGTATATCAGCTAATATTTTTCCAGAACATCTCCATCATACCGGGAGACGAACGGTCCCCCTCCTAGCCTAGATTACATAGCAGGACGACACAAACGAGCCATCCAAGCCATCCCCTCCTTGTCAGTTTAGGTATCACTGGGGCACTCGCCTCTGGTTCAGCTGGAGTTGCGTTGCAGTCCACTCCTACAACAAATTGTCCCATCAATTAATTAATGATGTTCAAGCCCTTTCAGGAACCATAAGCGACATACAAGATCAAATTGATTCCCTTGCTGAAGTAGTGTTACAAAACCGCAGAGGCTTAGACCTTCTTACAGCAGAGCAGGGAGGGATTTGTTTGGCTTTACAGGAACGCTGCTGCTTCTACGCCAACAGATCTGGGATTGTTGAGATAAGATCAAGAAACTTCAAAAAGACCTTGTCAAAAGACGAGAGAGCTCCAAGAGAACCCTTTCTAACTGGGTTGAATGGGCTCCTTCCTTACCTCCTTCCCATCCTCGGCCCCTTTCTTGTGTTCTTTTTATAACCTTTGGGCCCTGGGCTTTCCAGCGCATAACTGACCTTTTATTAAGCAACAGGTAGATGCCTTGCTGACCAAACCTGTCCACATTCACTATCACCGTTGGCTACCCAGAGCGATGACACACCGACTATAATAATGAAAACCCAAGACCCAAGATCCCCACTGGCCCCTATCATCTCACCTTTTAAATTTACATCGCTTCTTTAAAATCCCTTTCAGGTTATATACAAAACCCAACCACTGGTTCCACTGTAAAAGGAGAAATATAACTTGCTCTGGCTCCTTCCCTCAATGGGACATATATAGAACAGAGGTATGTCTACCCTCGCCCATCGAAACTCGAGGGGGGTGTGGGCACCGAGATGGGTGCAAGAGCAAAGCATCTGCAAGGGAAGGTCTCAATAAAGAGACCCTCTGTATTTCCCTGAGAACACACCTGGTTTGCATAGAGTTGGTATCCAAAACTATTTCAAAACGGCTCTGCCTCTCCTCCCCAAAAGATACCAAGAGTTGAAATACTAGGCGGGCTCATTATAGCCATGGGAGGAACCAGGTCAATGTTCCCCCACTGTTAAGGCCCACCTTTTCCTAAAACAGAAAGGAGGATATGTTGGGAGCCAAAGACCTCATCCTGACCGCCCAGCCCCCGGCATAGAACCTGGCCGTTAACAAACTTGTATGCTATCTAAAGAATGCAGGAGCAGACAATGTCCCAGGGAATAGTTAACCACAGAATGTATTAACATACCCGGCCGGATAAGGAAGGACCTATTGAATGGCTGTGGACCTGCCCATGAGCCCCTCCTCCTTGTTCCTCTTCACTTCTAACCTTTGTACCCCCTAACCCCATCAACCAAGGACCAATGAAATTGTAACAAGTATCCCCCTGCCTAGTCAGTCCTGCCCCCCTTTGTTCTTCTGTATAAATATACCCGCTCTAAAATTAAAAATTTGAGGCTTGATCAGAATACTGTCTTGCCTCCGCTCCTTTTTCTCGCCCGTTTCTCTTTCAGGCTGGACCCTCTTCGAGCCCGCGAATAACTAGGTCCCGCGGGTCGGGACACTCTGGAAATGATATAATGAATGAGGATACATTTGATGATTTAGAGAAAGCATATGAAATAGTAAACATTAAATTGTGGAGCATAAGACTAAATATTATTGAGTTTCTCTGCATAATGTGTGTGTGTGTGTGTATACGTGGGTGTAGCGAAAATTAAATATTTAAGAATTTTATTTCTCCTCAGACTAACACATATAAACATGTTTCCATCTATACAGCAAAACATATATGATCTGAAACACAGCTACTTTTCTAGCAGTCCTATTTATGTAGAAAAAGTTAACAATTTACAATTTTTAAAAGCTATATTTGAATAGAAAAGAAAACCATATTCTGTTGAATCAGTCTACAGATATATGCACACAGAAATATTTAATATTTACATATGTATAAGTAGAATATGAATTTATATATCTTTTTCCTATAAGACCTTTACCAAGCACTACTTATGTGCAGAAGAAGCTGTGTGCTTTATATACTTCATCATAATTGTCCTCATAACAATCCTGAAGGGTAGGCATTTCCATTCCATTTTAAGGATGAGAAAACAGAGACTTGTGGAGTCAAGTACCTTGTCCTGGGACACACTAATCAATTAAAATGTTGATTGATGACCTATTCTCTGTGTAGTACTGTACTCTAAAGAATAGGTGAATAAATATGTCTTGTTTTTCTATTCGAGTATTTCCTTTAGATAAATTCTTGAAAGTTGGGAGGGTCATAACATAAAGATTCCCATTTCCTCTCATCTTCACTAACAGAGTATTGTAATGTTTTAACATGTCAGTCTAAAGAAGAAAACAATGTTATATATTTTATTTACATTTTGTATTACAGAAATTACATATTTACCTGATAAATATTCATTTGCCATTTTTATTTATTCTTTTTCTTTGCTTTCTACATTTATGTCCTTTGCATACTTTTCTACCAAACAAATTGGTCATTTGCTTATCAATAAAATAATCCTAAAAAACATTTAATTTAATGTGCAAATAAGAATGTCCAAGAACATTTTGAAAACAAAGAACATTGGGAGAATTTGTTTTTTTATATTTTAAAAAACACAACTAATATTTTGATTGGGATTCAATAACTTATTTTATAGATCAATGTTTGGGATATTAATATCTTTACAATTTTGAAAATTCTAATTCCATAACATTTATTTAATAATCATGTATTCAAATTTTATTTAAATAATATAATATTTGTTTTACTTTGCTATAAATATATAGTATTTATGTTTATTTCTAAATCATATGATTGTTGCTATTATAAATTAAATATATTTTATTACATTTTCTAAGTATTGATATTTTTCATTTTACAATTCATCATCTGAATTTTATTTCTGTCATATTATTTTGTTTTACATATGTATGTGTTTTTACGAACTCAATTTTTCTTTTGTTCTTAACATAAACTTTATGGAATAAACTCAATGGATTTTGTAGATCTGGTAGATTTGACTGACAGTATTGGACTAAAGAAAGACTAAAAGAAAGGAGAAGAAAGAAAGTGAAGAAAGAAAGAGGATGGGAAAGTTCGTGAGCAGGCAGGATCATTTTTGTTACTTGATGATTGTATTAAAAATCATGGATTTGCTTTATGTTGTCATGTAGAGATGATACACACTTAGAATCTTTCTGGACATTTTCTTTACTCTTACATGAAATCATACCAAGTATAGATCTTTGGCCATTTAACTCGACATACCTGTATTTGCAATATCATTATCAAGGATTAATAAACATTTTTCTAGAATACAGAACTTTTTTTTGCTAAATGGGGCTCCAAGGCTAAACTTCAGGGCTACCTCACCCTGCTCCAGCTTCTGCAACTCCAGTATCTTCATAAGCAAGCTTTCCCTTTACTCTAGTAGGCATTTCATCAACATTCCATTCTTCACATTGGTTAAAGTGAACCTAGAAGGCTAGTTCTACTAGTGTCTTACATGAGGTACATAAACCTTTCTCTTAGTAAGTCCATGACAGTTAACCTTTTGGAACTAGTAAGAGTTTTGTTCTTTATATATAAAATTCAAAATATTCTCCTAGTTAAGTATAGTTTTCTGTTCTTAACCATTTTATCAGTTTATATTTATATAAATTCATTGTGAATTTTTAACCTGAATTCAAGTCACTTTTCATATACTACCCAGAATCCAACCTGTGTTTTAAAGATATCTGTAACAATAAAAAATTGGAACAAATTATTTTGTTATAATAATAATTATTATTTTTTAAAATTAAATATATTGTCTAATTTTAGTTTGAGGACTCACTAAAGAAATAATAATCAGTAAACTCTAAATTTTATTAAGCTGCTAAACCCAACAATAATCTCTCAGCCACCAGATACTCTTCCCCAAACCATGAACAAAGAAATATCCAAGATAACCATTTTTATTTAGCCCCCAAATGCTCAAGAGCTGGGTATTTATGCCTGTATGTGTGGGCTGTGTGTCCAAATTTTTTGGAAGTTTTTAAAAGTAATTATACATGTTTCCATCCTTAGAGATACTGATACACATTCTTCTATTCTCCTTCTAACTCATCCAACCAGCTTATTGACTCAATTGCTGCCAGTTTCTTGTATCCATCAATAAATAAAAAAAATGAGAGTAGTAATTATGATCCACATAGGCAGCATTAAATATTGTAGCTAAATTTATACTGAGATACCAAAAGCCTTTATAATATTTTTCACAAATCATGAAAAAGTTGTCTTCATAGCTGCATTCTTGTTAGATTCTTTTTTGTTTCCTCTCAACTTTCTTGCCAACAGTAATCGTTTAAAAATACTTATAAGATAAATGAATAAAAGGAAGAAGTAATTAGTTTAAGTTGTCACTTTGGGGTGTAGCAAATTCCTACCCAACCGCCATGAGCATATAAATATGTACTTCATGTCCAAAGAAATTTTGTTAGACATTCCATCCACAATAACTTGCCTCTCAAGCTCTGCAGTCTTACAAAATACAATCAGCCTCAGATGGTTGTAGATTTTTCTGGCCCCATATACCCAAGACACTTAATTCCCAATTATATAATAGGATATTAGAATTCAATAAGTTTACAAGTATCTGGAGTGGCTTGGAAAGGAAGATTGTATTTTCCTTAAGTTTAGATAACAGAGTAATGCAATTTCAGGGTGTTAAAGACACTTACATGGTAATTATTAGCTCATTTTATCATTTCATCTATTATTTTTTAAAGTCCAGTTGTTTTACAAAATTCCAGATCAGAGAGCCTTTGAGAGCCTTAGTCCTCTGCTAGGTTTCTAGTTAGCAATGAAGGTATATTTCTGCTCCATGTTATTCCACTTAATACTAGAACAATGCCTGAGAGCAAGGTCCAGGAAACTCCACAGATATTACAATTAGGGCAACAAAAGGAAATTATGAAAGCCAGAGGCCTCATGTAGAGACATATAGGAGCCAAAGTATCAATTGGACATTTAAAGAAGGGGCAGACTGGGAAATAAATTGAAAAGAAAATCTAAAGAAAGACAGAGTAAATATACACAGAAGATTAGTTTAAGATCAAAGAGGGTTATTCAAATATGAATAGTTTGGACAATTGATCATATGAAGTTTAAGTTGCCAGCAAAGGACAAGGTTAATAGGTAGAAAAGGGGAAAGTTAGATTCAAAGGAAAGCTGGTTCATGGTCACAGAAGGGGATGAGCTTTGGAGCCAGTCAATTCTGTTTAACTTGGCCAATTTGCCTATTTTCTCTAAGTTTTGCTTTCACTGTAACATTTTAGTAAGAGTACTGCCTACCTCATAGTGTTGCTGAAAGCATATCAGGCAAGTGGCTGCACATAGTAAACACTCAATCACAGAAAGTAGTTGTTATTTTTGAGGCTTGACAGAGTCTTGGTGAGTGGGCAGGAAGCATGCTGTTACATTGGAACCAGTAGTGAGACAATTATTTCTCAGTGAGTATCACACTTTTCTTTCTGACATGTCCTTTACATGAACAGGAACAGTCTTCGATCTTGGAAGGAGCAAAACCAGCTAGTGGCATATAAGCAGGCACTAGAATGGTTTAGCAATCATAGCTATATATATCCTGAGCTCCTCAGCGAACTTGCAAATTATTTATTATTCATTCTTGCTCAGACATAGAGATACCATTGGTTGGAGTTGGAACTATTCTAATATTTGAAATAGGGTAAAATGTTAGATGCCCACCTCTGGCTTTCTGCAGACCCCTCAAAAGAAGTTTGCTATTTTTCTTAAATCCACACATCTCAATGTCTGCTCCTAACATGATTTCCAGTGCTGATTACAAGCAAATATTTCTCTACTTCCTTGTAACAATTGCTCTTTGGGGATGAATAGTAGCAAGCCATCTCAGGTCTCAGCTCTCCCCATTGCTGTCATACACAAACTGTACATATATTCATCATTCATTGGAGGTTCTAATGCCTGTCTTCTTTTTGCGCTAATATTTTTATCATCCTGAGAGATATGTGCTTCCACAAAGACAACTTACCTAATAGCCTCGTCTCTTAGTGTTTTGGTCTTAACACTAATAACCCTCACCCTCACTTCACTTAGCTAATATTTCTTGGACATTTTCATTTAGTATCTTCCTCTCCCTGCCCTCCCCCCATTTACAATCTATCTGATGATGCTGATGGATAAATTTTATAAAACTGTACAAATTATAACTTTATAGTTATTATAGCCAAATGGGTCCTTAGTAGATAATACAACTATTATTTCTCAGTACTTAGATATTTCTCAAGATTTCAAATGAATGGGAAAAGCAAGCCATTCCAACCTCCATCCCTCTTCATTGAAAGACCTGTTCAGCTCTTTTAACCTTTTGAATTAAACATCTGTCTCCTTCTAAGCTATTGGTCTTATAGAAAAAATAGAAGTTTTATAGAAAATTTCTCTGAAAAACCTCACTTAACCTCAATAAATGTCCCTCCAATGTGCTGTCGAAAGTCTTTTTATTTCCCCTTTGTTATTCCTTATAACAGTGTATTTAAACTTTCTCTCTCTTTTTTTTTTTTTTAATTTTCCCTATTAGGCTATAAACTCCTAGAATGTAGAGAATATATTTACCATCACCTTACTAGTATAAAGTAAATGCTTAGTGAATATTTGTCAAATGGAATGAATCAATAAATTATACCATAAATGTGTATTCTGGTGAATTTGATATTAAGCCCTAGAGAATTCAAAAATAAATTATTAAATAGATCAGTTGTTAGCACTTTGAAAATCAAGTTAGTGATGACTAGAAGGCATCATGGATTCACAAAGAACAAGTTATGCCCTATTAATTGGATGTCCTCTGGAAGATGAGATTGACCTAGATGAAATGCCTAGACTTTTCTCTTTAGAAATGCTAATAACTTAGTATCTAATAACTTAGGTCTTACAATTTTCTGTATCATGTGGGCAAGATGGTGAGATGATATAAAATACACACACAATAAAAGGTAATGGTGATATTTCTAATAGGTTTCTAGTACTACAGAGTTAGCATTTGATTTTGCTTTTTCAACAACTTTATAGATGCCTTGGATAAGTACATAGAAAAAGACTTTTTTTTTTTTAGTAGAAGCTATAGAATGGAATACTTGCAAAACATTCAGTCTGGGTGATAATTTCTGTCAGGGATATCCTTGTTAGAGAATGTATTTCTGTCTTGAGTGGGAGGCTAGCTTTATAATTCAAAAGTCTTTTCCAAATTTAGGATGTCATAATTCTGTGAAATATTATCATCTCAGAATGTGCTGGGATGCCTGCATAATTCTAGCATGTTTTACATAGAACAAATTATGGGATGTATGGCTGACACATAAGATTGTTAAGTGTATTACCATGTATACCTGGGGCTTTTTAAAGAATGCAGAGCAAAAAGAGCAAAACTAAAGACTCTACCTATATTATGTAATAATAGATCTTTAAGAGATATTTAGTGGAGAGACTTGTCCAAAAGTCATGCATTTTAGGTGATAAACAAAGTTTTATTATTCAACTATTACCTATAAATGGAATTTACTTGGAAAATATTTGATTATTGGAAAAATCCAGATGTGAAATAGTTGTTTTTTTCAAATTTTATGTTTTACATACTTTTGAGGTGTTGTTGTCATTGTTGTTATTGTTTTGCCACTTACAAAGTTTTCTTCTACACCGCCATTTAAAACACCAACAAGATGAATGGAGCTTTTACATGGTCAAATTCATAACCTCTGCATTTTCAAAATCCTTTTAAATGATAATGAACTCAAATTGCTTTAGAATTTAATGTTATTTCTATCTTCAGTACAGACAGAGAGTTCTCCATGTGATTTGGAAAGGACATCAGAGGCCAAGGAACATTGTTGACTTGGATAAGTTCCACAGATGAAAAGGTCTAATTGAGGGAACTAGCTAAATTTTGGTAGGCAGCATATAAGTGAAATGCCATTTCCAAATGGTGTTTTAATAATTATATCCAAATAAGAAAGCTTTTTGGATTTGACTTGTGTGAACTCTTAAGTGGCAAATTGTCACACATTCAACTAATGTTTCACCAAATCAACTCATTCAAGACTTCTGATCACAGTTAAATGATAGAACTATAAAAGCAAATAAGAAACGGTTGCCATATCTTCTTAGTTCTTTCTTTTGAATAACTCATATACCAGAAATTATTTTTATTTCACTGCCATGATCCAAATTCAGACCCTTATTGCCTTTTGTCTGTTCTATTGTGATAATTTTCTAACTGATCTTTAGCACTCTAATTTATCTTACCTCCAATTCATTTTATGTGAACTATCAAGTTAAATCTCTAAAACTATTTTGATCACAAATAATTTCCTTCTGTAAAAACCTTCAATAGGTTATCACTGTTTACAAAATAAAGTCAAAACTATTCAGCATATATTCAAGTACCTAAACCTATCTTTGCCAAATTTTCCCTCATATCCAATAAATTATTTAATAAAACTGTCTTAAGATTCTTCCTCTAAGCACTTCATGGTAGAATGCTTCTCCTTTAGAATGTTATCTTATACTTGTACCCATTCACAGTACTATTCTCCTTCAGATTTCCTTAGTCTTTTAATTTGAAGGAATTTGTACCTCTTTGGGATACTGAGAGCCATTATTATCTGAACAATTCATCATTATGCAATTAATTTTCTATAATCTCATGACATCTCTTCTAGTTTTATATTTGAATTTTATTTTGTTTATCATCACCTTATAAATTTGTCTGATGGGGGAGAGAGAATAGCTTAATCTCCTTAACATTTTTATACACAGCACAGTGATGATCTTCTTGGCTCTCTAAACTTCAAATAACTACAGCTGAAATTCACATGCCCTCCACTATCACCATTCCTATTCTTTCTTTAAACTTCGATTTGAAGATAATAATATGATTCTTAATCTGGAGGAAGACAGAATCCCAGATCATTAGCTCAATATTTTTAAGTCATTAGAAAATTTATCTTCTTAATTGGGCAATAATTGTCTAATAAACTTATTATTCTTCTAATACAGGAGGCCAAGCTCATATCTTACTCAGAATCATTGTTCATTGCTCTCACTCCAGACATAGTTTTTCTACCTCTGTGTCTGTCTGTAGGCTACTATTGGTCTATTTCAAATCTGACTGGTCTACCCCAAGAATCATGATTATTTTTTGGGTCCTCCATATTCTGGCTAGTCCTACTGTCTTTCTCTAAACCCTTGTTCTAACAGGTAATTTTACTCAATAGTGAGTTTTGATATGCTCCTATCAAGCCTTCCAATATTCTAGAATGATAAAGCAATATACACATGCATGATATATGTATGATCTGATTTCTGGTGTTGTTGTTCTATGACTTAAAGTTGGAAGCTGAAAATTAAGCAAAGCATATGGCCAATCTTCCAGAATAATATACTAAGCAATAATTCTTTTTCCAGCTTAATCTCTTATTCTCCTTTTTCCATTGATCTGTTCTTGAGAATCTTGCCCTGGCTCCCCTTAACCATTTTCCACTTAATTGCCCCACTTTTCTCACCAACAACACAAAACCTTGACTAGGAAAGACATGGGTTTAAAAGTCATATTGTCTTGTATGTGCTTTTTAATTTTGAAGTAAATTTGTAAAATACACTAATTTTGAGATCTAAAATTCTGTGTGTTCTAATCAGAAATGAGTTGCTCTTCTCTGGTCATAAATGATATATTTTGCAAGTGACCTCACATCTTTCAGCTCATGAGAATGATTATGCACACTGACACTGCTCTGTCATTTGAAAATGTTAATGAAATAGATTGCATGATCTTGGGAAAAGGTGTGTTATAGAAGTCTCTAGGACCAATCTGTGGTTAAACTAGATTACTGGCTTACCCTGAATACACATCAGAATTACCTGAAAATATTTTAAAAATTTCTTGGCATTTTAAATCCCACCTTAATCAATAGAGATTGCATATAAAAACATATAATTCAGTTCATTTAAATATACATTTCAAATTGAAAAACAATTAAGGTCTATTAGTTAATTAAACTTAAAATTTATTTTATAATTAAAACATTATGTTTCAGTATTAATCTTTGCATATCTATAAATTGTTTTAAAAGCTTATCATAAAGTGGTCATCAAAACAAAAATAACAATACGGTTTAGCTAGTCCCTTCAGAACAGTAGGAATCACTATACTGAAAGTTTTTTTTTAATTTTAGTGGACTAGAAAAAGTCACTTTTTTTCAAAGTAAGCTTTTATTGCTACTGAGAAGCTTACTCAGAATGTGGATTTGTAAGGTATTATTGTTTCTTAACATTAAGGGTTCAGTCTCCTCTTTAGTCTTTGAAACCATTAGTTAAGAAAAACACACTTCATTGAATAAACCATTCACTGAGTGTCTTCTAGTTGTCCATGACGGCAAAGTCTGATATGAATATAGGAGAAGTGTTTAACCCATTTATATTCTCAATAAATTTGTTGGAAATAGAGAGACAAATTTCACATATATAGGACAATTATAGAATGACATGAAAACCTTTTAATATTAAATGGAACCTAACACCAAATCTCAATGTGTGTGTGTGTGTGTGTGTGTGTGTGAGAGAGAGAGAGAGAGAGAGAGGAATGGCCGATGAGGAAGAGAAGGAACCAAAGTTCAAAGGAACTGTGAATAGTCCAAGGTATAGCAGATGAAAATAAATGGGGTCATGAAAAGTAAGATGGCTAGAAAGAAACTAGGAAAAATGAGAAGAAAAAAGAAGCAAAAGAAAATAATGGTTAAATGTTGAGTGTTATTAAAAACTGCTCCCATATTGTGAATAACCACAAATCTGCAAAATTTCTGGAAGACTATCAATCTAAGATATACTGAGTTAACTGGACATAATTATTTGAGACCCCAGTCTTGATCTAAATTGTTGACCTCAAAATTAGAGGTACAAGACATAGATGTCACATCTTTTCGTTCATTCATTTTCATGATATTTCCCACTATATTTGTTATTATTCTGGTGTAGTAGAAATGATAAATCAGAAGTCTCATATTCCAATCCTTGATTCATCCATTGAGTGATCTGGGAAAACTATTTTTCTGGGTCTTAGTTTCCTCATTTGCAAAGGGGGCATAATGATGCTATTAGTTGAAGGGAAATTATACATCCAGTTGTGTTTAGTTGATATATGATTTATAATGAGGATTTACTGAAATTTATATTTTGTAATTAGCAGTATGCTAGCACAATGTCAGCATCAACTAGGTGATAGCTCTCATTATTGCTCTTGTATTATTATTTGGTTAATATATATTGTTTCTGAATAAACAGAAGCAGTCTTATAAAGTGGCCTGCGGACTTACGGAACAATAGAAGGAGAGTCCAAAATTAGCATGTCTTTTAAAACAGGGACCTCATAGTTGTCTTTATGTCACTGCTCAAGATTTTTACATTATGTGAAATAGGCCCACCATACAACATGTTCCAAGTAAAAAGCTGCCTTTATCTGTGAGGCTAAGAGAACTACATTGTCCACTCAGGTTTTTTCCATTCATTTGCTCAAAGATAGGCAGCAAACTATTACTCTTTTTTAGGGCTGTCTTCAGAGACTATTTCTGGCCACCACTTGTGGGAATGTTTTATGAGATGTCAGCATGTGTGAGTAGAGATAGCAAGGTTTGTCACGGGTAGATAGGCCATATTCTGTTACAAACTGACGGCTTTGTCTCTTATCTCTGTCACAGGCTTATTTAGCAAGCTGTGACTCTGTGGTTCATCACAAAGAAAACTGTCATCCCTAGACACGTGGACTGAACATCCTTTCATCTTCCATGCTGGTAGGATCTGTCATGTGACATCAAGCAGATCAGCAACTCCAGATGCAGGCTGCAACCATGTAATGAGAAAGTTTTGTACTGGCATAGATCCAGGGTTCACACCTTTGATTAGATAAAATGGATGTGAAAAACATATGTAAGTTTTTAAGTTGTGTACACTGATAATATGTCATAAATATCACTTGTAAGGAAATGGTATAAACAGTAGTGTTTAGGTGATAATTATTTATCGTGTTGTTATTCTGAGTAACTGATAAATGAATTAAGATTGATTTACTCCACCACCTTCTTTTCATTTAGCAAACTCTTCTCATTGCTAAGTATTAACCATTTACATTTTTGAAGGAACATCACAAATTAGATTTGATTATAAATGGCCCTTCAAAATTGTTAACATTTGGTTAATACCCTGTGTGTGTGTTTAGTAATTGTGTAGCAAGTCTGAAAATATTGACTCTTCCATGCTCTAGTTAAAAAATTATTACTTATTTCATGCTTTTAAGGCTTAGAATTACTCAGGCTCAGAAACAGAAGTACTATGTATTCCTTGAAACTAGATGACACATTGGTTTTATTTCTAGAGAGTGAATTGTGACACTTTTGATGACCAGTTTTTCATTTACCTCCCTGAATTCAAGTCATTAGAAAGTGAATCAGATAAGACCAAAAAAAAAATTGCTAGAAAACAATTTTGGAAAGCCTTTATAAATATTCCCAGTTGAGGGCTTCCCACAACATTGCTCATAAGGTATGTACTTATGTTGTACTGAGAAATTAGACAATATTTAGCAGATCATCAGTGTAAATCTATCATACTGATGGCATTAAGAACAAAAAAAATTAATATATTTTATTTCATATAGCCAGCAAGTTCTCCAGACATTTCACAAAACATTATTTTTTATTAAAATGTCAACCTATTACTAAAATTAATCTTACTTATGATTATTGGTTTAAACTGAAAACTCTGGCACATTTATATCACAGTAAACACATACTTCTCTGAAATATGATTCAATTATGATTCAATGAAGTTTACATGCCAGCCACACTTCTCTGAACTCTAGTGCGTGGTGGCTCCTATGAATGAAGTACCCTTGAGACAAGCCACTGCCATCACTTCAAGAGCAGCTCAGTCACACAAATGGTGCAGCTTTGTTTTCAAATGTTACACAAATTAGAGTGGCTAAGTGATATTTTCCATTGAATATAGAGTCTGTTTGTTAAGTTATAAAAATTGTATAATTTGGTCTCACCAAGTGAAGTAAAAGGAAAAAAACATTTTAAGCTTAGTTTTAGTGTTTTTTTTTTTCATGCCCATTTTTAAGATCAAGTAAAAGCTGGCTCCCACTTCAAATTACCCAAACTTATGTCTAGGACAAAGGAACAATAGCAGATTTATATATGAAGCAGCTTTTTTAAAGTTGATATGCATGACCATATTAGTTCTGCTTTCCCAGCACAATAGCTTTTTGAATATTTCATAGCTATTCTTAAATTGAGTCAATTTGCTGACATCAGTCTCAGAATAGTGAGCATTTTGTATTCACCTTGTCTGTGTTTTCTAAACTAACACCTTTTTTATTTTTCCTTGAGGAAAATTAGAAATGCAAAGATGAATAATTAGCTTCCCTGTCTGCCTGTTTTGTGGCAAGTAGGGTGGTTGAATACTGTGTTCTATTTGTAAAGAGCTTTAATGAGAACATTAACAACAACAATTTATAAAGAACTCTACTCAAGAACAGAATCTGGGCAGTACATTATGACAAACAAAAAAGAACATGTGCACTTGCAAAGTTCACACACACACACACACACACACACACACACACACAGACCCTAAACTGGGAAAACTGTCTCCCAAAACACAAGCAATAGTGAGAAGAAGGGGTATGAGCATGAGGGATGAAAAGAATAGAGATGCAAAACAGATTTAATATCCAAAAATTGTATTTATAGAAGTGAAAGGAAAGTTGCCTGTGTTGCTTGGAAAGATATGCACAAAATAAAATTTAAGTTAATAGTGTTCTCTGTCAGGGTTATACTAATCTACATTGACTACTTCCAGTGTATCAAACTGGATTCAAACAAGTCAATTTCATGAGTTCTGCTCTCATGAACATAACACCACCAATGAGTAAAAACATGCAGTGGAAAGGTTGCTAAGTTAAGAAGCAGAAGCCTCAGATTCCTCTCAGAGTGGGCAGTACCTGATTATGTGACCTTAAATAAACTATTCCACCAAATGATGGTTTCTTTCCTCTTTTATCAAACAGGGAGAAAGTATTTTGAGATTTAAATCATGTGAAAAATACTGAAAAATATCAAATATAGTAAAAAGCACAAATTACAAATATATATTCAAGTACATATATAATTACAAAAATATAATTAAATATTTATATGTATTACATAAATATACATTTAGCCAGAATATATAGAAATATAAATACTTAAGTTAGTATTTTCATTATTTTTGCATAATGTGTTTAGCTCTGTGTGTGTGTGTGTGTGTGTGTGTGTGATAATTGAATATTTACAATAATCCTAACTGAATGAGAAGAAATTAAATATGGAACAGGGCAAGGTCATTCCTACTTTTTTTATTAAGTCTATTATGTACAGTCTGAGAAAATTTTCTTATTAATTTCAGAAAAATACAGATAAAATAGGAAAGTCAAGCAAAATACCTTTTGTATCACATACAAAAGGTCAAAGAAATTCTAGTCCCAGAGCAAATTAGAGAAAGAATGATGTTTACTGTTAAATAAATTAATGAGTATTTGGAATCATAGAGAATATTAATTACAAGTAATTAAATCACAGGATGAAAACTCTTTCTGAGTCACAAACAACCAATTCTTTCTCTAAACTTTTTCATCTGAGCATTTTAACAAATCCTCATATAACAAACCAGTCTATGGGTGAAGTAGAAGATTATGTGTGTTTATTTGTATGTGTCGGTCTACATATCGGTGTGTATGTGTAAGCACAGCATGACAGTGGAAATTTTAGCACTATTTATGAGCAACAATAAGATTATTTTCTTTCTTAATACTTTTGAAGTTAGGAAAAGCAGCTGTGGAGAAAACTGAACAAAATGAAATCATTTCGAATTATTTTGTATGGCAATTTATGATTGAGTTCTAATTCTAAACTGAATGATAATAACAGCTAGATATCTAGTAACTATAAAATACACATTTAGTGTCTATAACAATGTGTCTATATCACATTTAGTGTCAAAGACACTATTTTTAGTGTTGAGATAAATTACTTACTAGAGGTAGACAGGCCTGTAGATAACCACTGTTTATCAATAGCAATCAAATTTAACATCAGAAACAGGTTTACATAATCAATAGATATTTATTGACTACAAAGGATTAAAGGAGGAGAGAGAAAAAAGAAAAAAAGATCAAGGAAAAAAGAGATAAGGGTGGGAGAAAGGAGGAATGAAGAAGGAAAGAAGGAAGGAAAGAGAGTATATAGTGTATTTTAAAAAGAACCCTATTGAAATTTAAGGTTAATTGTAGTAAGTAGACAAATATTTTAATATCAGCTCAGAGATATACAACCTCAGTAAGAACCTCAGTGATCTTATATTATACTTTCTGATAAAATCAATTTACTACAATAAACTCTAAGTTTATCAGGGTATTTTCGTACTTGGCTTCTACCAAACAGGGATGAATATAAATATATATATTTATATATATTGGGTCTTTGGAATCTAATGTTAAAATTTTTTTTCTGAATATTTTAATGCAATAATTTTTATCACTTCATAACTCATTCTTCATAAGAATAAAGACCACCAAAGTATTTCAAGAACATGTATTGTTAAGGAAAAACTCAAGTTGTTTTGCTTCTTAAGAAAAAAAAATGTACCAAGATATTTTCACGACAATTAAAAAATTTTTTTAAAACTCCATACAAAGAAAAACATTTAAGTGAAACAGAATAGCTTAATTTTGCAGCAATATTGTTAGTCTTTTAAGTTTTTTGTTTACATCTAAGAGATATTTTATTTTATGGTAAAAGACCTCTATCTGCATCATTTGACATTTAATTTTGGTTTTACATTCTAAGATATTCATAATTATTTCAGTAATTATAAAATTTTATTTATAGTTTCAGTACCATAAGAAGATATAATTGGTTTGCTCAAGTACTTTCTTAAGAATAGTTTCATTCTACATGGATAGTGATTTCATTAATCTGCTAAACTATGAAGAGAATATTTAATATCTATTCTAATGATTATTTCACCCATTTAAATAATATTATTTTTCAAATATCAAGAATGTATCCCTCAAATTTGGTCTAGGTTTTTGAGCTACATAAAGCCACAGACAGAGGACTCACTCTCTCCATGTACAGGATTCTGTCTATTCCTAGATGCTGGGTGTTTCGGTTGTTGCATTTAGTTTCTCCCTTTCACTTCTGACTTTTCTTTCTTCAAGTTTGGGCTGCCAGAAGAGACAGGTGGTGCATGAAGGTTACTTAAAACCATGCCAGTTTTAGCTCTGCAGCAAAGACAGGTCAAATTCAGTGGAAAATGATGCCAGAGCGGGAAAGAAGTAAGAGAGTTAAAAATGGGCATGATCCTTTTTCATTCTTTGTGTGCTTTTACCATTTTCTCTTGTTCTGCCTGGATAAATTTAGATTGTCAAATTGTATTATTGATATTCTGTGTGAGTCACTGCAATGCAGCATCTCTTTTCTTCTCTATAACATTCCTATGCAACAGCTATTATTATATACATTTTATAGATTATATATCATCTGATGCTTAAACTAGTGGAGTGACCTACCCAAAGTTGCACTATAGCTAAAAAGTGACATATTTCATGTATCTATAGATCAGTGGTAGATCAGCTAAGGGCAATTCTGCCTTCCAGGAGCATTTGGTAATGTCTGAAGATGTTTTTTTTCCACTACTGGGATGGGACACTACTGGAATCTGGTGTGTAGCTGTCAGAAGTACTGCTAAACATCTCACAGTGCACAGCACAACATCCATAACAATTAACCAGCTCAAAATGCCAATAGTGCTAAACTTGAACCCATCAAAGGAAACACAAAACACATTTTTTGAGATACTAAGAATACATTAAGAGGGATAGTCTGGCCCAGGATTCAAAACAGAAAGTATAAAATAAAGAACTGTTACATCATTGTTTATTTAACACTTTTATTGAGTACTCAGGCAGCTAAAAATATAGTTAAATATATGTATTAAAATCATGTATTTTCTTTTTTCCATGAATGGAGAACTTAATAAATTTTGAGGATAGATGGAGTCAAGTAATCAAGACTTAGCTATTACTTTCAAGTGAAAAGAGAACTCACATGTGTTCATGTATATACATGATATATGTGTGTATGTGTATATATGTATATGTATACATTTGCATGTGTATACACACACAAATATAGATTTAGATACATAGAAAGTAACTATATAGGTAGCATGTGCTGAGGGCAAGCATGAAGTAGTTAATAAAATGCTAAGATTTGAAGAGTGCTTATGATATGCCAAATATACCTGGGTAGATACTATGTTATCTCCAATTTATAATGAAAAAAATAGAGTTCAGAAAATTTAACTAACTTCCCCAAAATTCACATGTTAAGTTGTAGAGCTGATATAAACCCAGTCACCTGGCTCTAGAATCTGTGCTATATAGTAGACCTATACTACTACAGGTTGCAACAGGAATTCATAGAAAATGCACTTCTATGAAAAAGTTACACTAGCTCAAGCTGTGATTTGTAGGAAGGGGAGACCTTAAATAATTTAGAGGAGCAGGAAGGCACTTCAGATATATGAGAAAGGCTAGGCAGTAGAAAGGTGCTTGTTGTACTTGAAAGACACTGGCTACAGTAGGAATAGATTTTGTAAGGACATAGTGTGAGATATGATAACTATAGAGGGACCAAAAGTTTGCAGCATAGGCTCGGCAGGTAATCTCATTCCCACTTCTATGAAAGGTGAAGGTCTTCTGGTGTCATCTACCTTGTCTCACTCCACCATACCTCAGAATTTCAATATATTTCATTTGCTTCTTTCTCCTTAAAAAGCTGATCCTGTCTCTGTGTGTTCTAGACCAGTCATTGTCACTTTCATGTGCATAGGAATTGGGTAAAGAGTATACTAAATACACAGATTCCAGGGCCTCACCTGCAGAGATTCTTATGCAGTTGGCCTGAAGGAGGGCTTGATAATTTGTAGTTCTGTTAGACTCCCAGGTGATGTTGATGCTGTCATCAGTGGATTACACTTTGCTTAGATCCCACCTCTTCCTGTTTCCTCTGAAATCTTGTTCTATCAAGGATCTTTTCTCTACAAAATATGGACTCTATGAGATCAGAGACTATGCTGAGCTCATTACTGTATACTCAGAACCTAGCACAGTGTCAAGCAGAAAAAATATATAGCAAAAAATATGCATCAACATAATGTATTTTTTATTTCAATAAGAATCTTCCATGATGCCTGCAAACATTTTTGATTTTCCCAGTCTAACCAAAAGTTTTTTCTTGATATCACCCCCATCCTGCACTAAATCAAGCTAAAGTCAATTGCTATTGTGAGAAAATGAGTTGTAGAAATGTATGGTTTTTAGAACTTTTTGATTTTGCAATAACAGTCTATGGACCTGCAGAGCAGAGTGGGTTCACCATTTAGTAATAGTGTATATTGGACAAGTTTCTTAACTTCTTGTCCTTTAATTTCCTAATAATACTAACACATACCTTATAGGGTTTTTATAAGAAAAAACAGTGTAATATATGACAGCACTTGACAAAGAATAAGTGTCCAGCATAGAATATATGCTATGTAAGAGTAAGCTACTAAACTTTTTTGCTTAGTTTACGATATCGGCCCTCAGTTTGACAAAGTGTACTTTGTTTCTAATTTATAAAGTTTGCCCTTTCAAAATCAAAATTTTATGAAGTACTTTCTCTATGATGGTCCCATTCTCATTTATCATTTTTTGACACTTATAGACATTAGTAAATTTGGTATTATTATCCTCATTTTTTTTAATATAAGGAACTGAGGCTTAGAGGTTAAATAAAATCCCTAGTAATTGGTGGGGCTAAGATTTAAACACAGGGCTAGCTATTCCACATATAGATATTTGACTATGTAGTGTGGTAAAGAAAAAAATTTTCCAAAAGATATATAAGACTTACAAGGTAGGGAATATAATTTTACATTTATACTTCTTTCTTGTAAAACTTCTCAGAGAATAAGTTTTACACATATGGACTTTATTTCTTGCCCTTGTTATCAGTTTATTTCATTCACACTTCCACCCACAAGAACCTCTGAGCTGTTCTTGATAATATAAAATAAATCTTCTTTATGCTGATCTCCAATGGATACTACTATTTTCACTTCTTATTTAACCTTTAGACGGTAATCAACCTCATTTACTATTTTCTATTTCAGAAAACATTTTCTTCCATTGTGGTTAGTGATGTCATAGTGTTCCTCTTACCTTTCTAATTATGACTTCTCATTTTCACTTCCTGTTTCATCTCCTTTAGCCAAACTTTAAATGTGAGAGCTCCTTAAGCCAATGTTTTAGGATGTCTTTCATTCTCGCTCTTTACTCATTCCCTAGATAATGCTATCCACTCCCATATCTATAATTACTAACTATTAGCAATGAACAAATTTCTTTCTTTGGGCTACATTTCCAATGGCCTTCTAGATAACTCTATTCAGATGTGCTACACACCCCTTAAACTCCACATGTCCAAGGTGGAATTGACCATTTTCCTCCCAAATCCCTTATTTCTGTTTTGCCAGTAACTCCAAGTCATAATCTTATCTGAACTGTTCCAAAAATGTTACAACTGATCTCACTGTTTTTGTAATGTTGTTCCACCATAGCTTAGAAAAAACATAACCAATTTGTGGAACTGAAGATGACCAATATGATAGTGAGGACAGTGTGATAGATTGAGTTATTGGCTTCAATTTTTTACTTATAACCACATTCTTTTCCATGTAATAATGCATTTCCTTGAATTAAGGTAGAGAGTATCTCAATGCTTTTTGACTTTGGACTCAATTATGTGACTTTCTCTGACCAATAGAATATGCATGGAATTGGTAGTGTGCCAATTCTGAATCTAGTCCTTACAATTATTGCATGCTTTGACTTTTGCACGTTGCACCTCTGTCATCTCCATGAGAATAGCATGGTCTGTCAATTCCAGTAGTCTAGAAGAATGAGAGACACATAAAACAGAGCCCCCTGGCTAATTGGAAGATCTTCAGTTTGAACCAGAGTTGCCCAGATTCTACCTAGTCCCTCCAATCTCCATCTAAGGATGTATGAACAAGATGAGCCAAGATCAGTACAGCCACTCCAAACAACCCACGGACATGTGAGAAACAAATTCTTAATATTTTTGGCCACTGAGATTTTCTACTTGTTTGTAAAGCAGTAATAGCTGGCCAATATAGTTGGCAAGGCAGGTAGGACAAAGTCAGTTTCATAGGACATTGCAACATATTTTGATGAGCCAAAAATGGAGATCAAGTTATAGTAGCCATGAAGAATAGAAGAAAAAAATAAACAGTCAAATATTGAATTATGAAAGCTAAGATGGAAAATGGATTTACAAAGGAGTGTTCAGTTATGGCAACCTAAGTCCATTGAGTAAAATAAGAGCTAAAAAATGTCAATTGGATTTGGGGAAACCAATTTTTTCAAAAGATATATTTTTTTCTCACTTTTAAATAAAAAAAATCTTCAAACATATAATACAAGAATTAGCTTGTACATGTTACTCAAATTTAAATTCAATAGTACTTTGAGATTTCTTAAGGAGTTGAAGTTGTTTCTTAAGAGAGTATATTGTATTTTTCCCTGACAAACAAGAAGTTTTAAATTAATAAACAGATATTCAGAGCAAGCTACATTAAAAATTCTATATTATATATAAATAACTATAAATAATAATGATTATATTAAATATATGTGAATGATTACAAATTCAATTTTATAACAATAAATAAAGATTGATATATTATATTCTAAATATTTTAAATAAAGTACCTATTTTGATAATTTTTACTCTAATAAAAAGAGAAAATTTATCTAAAGAAAAATGGCAAAAGAAAGACTGTGATTTTCACAAATGTATTAAACTACATATGCAGGAAATAGTATCCCTACAGGCAGATACTGAGATTTGTTTAAAGTCAATAAATGTAAGAAGTAGTTTAAACATATTGACAAAGAATTTTTAATCAAGGAAAAAAATTACAGATTCTGTTCCATTAAGGTGCACAACCACAAGTTTAAGAAGGATTTGCACTCTATACCTAAGAAGATATTTGAATATAGTGTACTCACATTGAAAAACTAAGAGAACAAATATATCTTGTTTTTTACTAGGCAATATTTTTCATAAAACTTCCAAGAATAGGATTGAATATGCTTACATATATTTTTGATTTGGGAAAACATACATTAAGGTGCCAAAGCACAACCAATTCATTAGTAATATTTTTTGCTTTGAAGCACAAAACCTTTATATTTCTGCCAAAGGTATATATCTTTTTTAGCATGGCATCTCTACAGTGTGATAGTTATTTTGTCAGCCTGCATGCTAAAAAAGTAGATTTAAAAAAAATTAGAATTCAGATACAAGATCATAACTGATATCTGATGGTTGGAAGATGTGTTAATAATAGAAAAAACATGAGATTTCATCATTCAGTTACCTAAAATATTATCTACTCTAACAGCTAGGATGCATGAACACAAAAGCAGGCATGAGATGAGGAGAGAGATGCTCAAGAGGGAGTGATAGATAAATATACATGGAGTTAGACTGAAACATCTTAGACAGAATAATAATTTTATATCCCTTCAAAATGATATTCTCTATATATCTGTTCAACATTTACTTGGTGAGATAAGGATGAATACTTATGAGAAGCAGTTTGTCTGCTTTACATTTGAGGGGCCTGTCTTATGTTGTAAAAATGAAACCAATTTAAAATTCAAGATCTTACTGAGAGAGCAGAGATAAATGACACGATTGTTTTTCAGAGAGCATAGTTCACTGAGTTTCTAGAGCATCTTTGTTCTCCCATACCAGCCATACTATGGCCACATTTCCCCTACGCTGCTGCCAGTAATGTCCGACAATGGGAGTACTAGGGCCAAGCCATTCCTGCCTGACATTGAACTCCTCTAGGGAAAACTTTTAAAAGGTTGCCTCATCATCATCCTAGCCTAAATTTCCAATGACACTTCAGTCTGAAGTTCTCCCTATCCAATCCTTTTTTTTTCCTTCATCTTTCATAGGTATCAGCCTGATGTTAGAAAATAGAATCAGAAATAATTTGAATTCACATGGAATGGAAAAGATATTTACAGTTTTGCCCTAGCATTACATAAACTATTCTGTTATTTTTCATAATATAATCTTAAGAGATTTGCACCTTCTAAATGTTCTGTATAGCATGACATTGATCGTTTCTTTGATGACATCATAGTGATCAACCAGAATGAGTATGAAGGAGTTAGTACACTGAAAAAAATTAGTAAAACACATGCACTGAAAGGAATTAAGTGCTATGAAAATTGAGAGATCCAGAGACCTATTGTTTTATTAAAAATGTTAGGAGGTCCATGACAAAGGGCATTCTAGGTTATTTCTTCAAAATAAAAGACATTGCTGTATTGTCTCTCTTACTATAGAGAAAGAAACAGCACCTGCTAGAACTCTTCAGGTTCTAGAGTCAACACATTTCAACCCTAGGAAAACTTTCCAGCCTACATACTATGTGACATGAAAGTCTCCAGTACTGAGTAAAGTCCAGAGTAGAACAGAGCACCACAAAAGATCCAGATTGTTTCTTGGACCATAATATATCTGTTTATAGAGGTGTTAGCTACAAGAAAAACTTCATTGTGGAATGGGAGTGCCAGAATGGTTGAGTTTTGGTGACGTGTCTTTTTCTAGCTTGTAGATGACTGTCTTCCTAATATGTGTTCACATGGTTTATCTCTAATGCATGCATTTGGAGAAAAATCTCTCTCGTTCTCTTTTCATAAGGCTATCAATACTACCAGATTAGGACCCCACCCTTATGACATTACTTAACATTAATTACCTTCTGAAATTCCTATTTACAAACACAGTCACATTGGGGGTTAGAGCTTCAACATATAAATTTGGGAGGAGACAAGTCCATAGCAGGTGATGAACAGCAATGTATGTGAAGTACAGTTGATCCACTTGGGTTCACCTTGGCACCTAATTATAACTGAAAAGAACACTTGCAGGGAACTCTGGCTTGAGAAGAGAGGGATGTCTAGCTTTTCAAACAAACAATTGATTCTAACTTATAGAAAATACAAAAACATTAATGTTTGATGAAATTTTTTTTTGGTGGTAATGCAAGTGGAAATATATCTGTATTCCTGCATCTATCTAATTATAATGTATTTTCATAAGAATTTTGAGTTAGGTTTGCAGAAAATTTCTCATTTATTTTCTTTTAATTTAATTGAATTCAATAGCAGTCAACGAAGGCCCATCATCTGGTATGCTACTGGGGAATTAGAACTCAATTATTTCTGATATTCCTTCTTTTTTTCAGTATTAAGTAAAACACCATACTTCTCTCCATGACAATGGCTCTGTTTAATTAATATATATATATACACATATATGTGTGTGTGTATGTATATGTGTATATATATATGTATGTGTATATATATGTGTATATATATGTGTGTGTATATATATATATATATATATATATATATATATCTCCACAAATCACTTTTAACATTTTGTCCTTATAATCACTTCCTCGTATCCCTAAGCAGATGACCTCAGATGTCCCTCAGGTGTCATACACTAACCATATATGATTGAAAATGGGCTTTGATTCTGAATACATAGGCTTACTACAGTGAGGAACATGGTAACATAGCATGCCCAATCAAGATGTATTGCAAAGCCAAAACCAAAATCAATTGAATTATGGGTCTCCCCACAGATCTTCAGCACTTAGCTGAAGCACAAAGACATATTCTATTCATTGAAGTTTGTACAATATTGATTGTTTTTTCTTCTATAATGTTTATTGATTTAGATATTTTGTACAGCATGAAGAATTAATGTGTGGGTTGAATATGTCTTGTTTCTAAAATACTCAAATTCTTAAAAGCCACAACTATTAAAAATGTAGATATAGAGAATATGATATGCTTGTCATACCAAATGATAATGGAAAAACTCAAGGATATTTGATTGTAATAAATTGCAAATTTTGATTCACTTTAGAAGAATATATAACTATTATAGCCTATGCAAAGCATGAAAGGTGTAAGTCTATTAAAATTGTACTTTGAAGAGGAAGAAAACTATTTTAAACTAAAACTGTCAATTTCTAAACTCATATTATTGGTCCTGTGAATATAAAGAAAATCATCAGAAATTCTAAACTTATAGCAGAGAGGAACAATGTTATATAGCACATGTGAGTTGTCCACAAATTAAGGTTTGCAAGAGATGTATTATTTCTGTATTTTCTTTTAACTAAAAAAAAAATTGGCCTGCTGGGAAATAGAGTTCAATTATTTTTGGTATTTCCTCTACTTATGTAAAATACCAAGAGTTTTATAAAATACATTTGAGAGTAATCCCTCTGGTTTTCTATCATGCTGATTATCATGGAGATGACTAATTTTGTTTGTTTTGATTTTTTCTAGTTAGAAGAGCCTCTTAAAGTCCCTAGGATCCACTGTCCTAGTAGAAAGTGAAACATGCAGTAAGATGTTAGGTGGTTTCTGCCTTGAAGTGGACGGTAAATAACAAAGAAATTTCACCCCAGTGTATGGTATCAAAGACAAGACAGACATGTGGAAAGGGTAAAAATGATTAGATAAGTCTCTTCATTTTCCAACTTTTAAGGTGGGAATGAAGAATGTGAAAAATAGAATGGATGAAACATCCTGAAATAAATGAGGTGGTGGAGTGCATTGGCACTGGCCAGTGTCATATTTTCTTGAGAAGGCCACAAATCTCTCTGTGTAGCTCAACACAGTCACAGCTATCATGATGTGGGAATACTGTATAGTAGTAGCAGAATAAAGTGCCTAGAAAGTTCTTTTAAAATGCTTCTGGTTCCCAAGCCTTGTATGAAGCAAGAGGGGTCTCGGGTATTCTGTGTGCTTTGATTGAAGAGCCACAGAGGAACTGAGAAGTTTGGTAAATCTGCAGAGGCCTAGGTATCAGGAAAAAGCAGCTATACTATATGTGAGGACTTTCTGACCTAGAACCGGTGGCTCTTATAAGATGGTTTTAATGACTGAATGGGACCAATCTTACTTCAGCAATTACTAATTTAAAAAATATCCCAGACTAGCCACACCATAGCATTAGCCAAGGAGCATTTGAAGTTGTCGTGTAGATAAAAGTCCCAGTCTTTATTCCCTACTTTCCTTAGATATAATGTTATATAAGCCTTAGTTTTCATTTTATCAAAAATCTATCCAAGAAAGGAGTAGAGGGGAAGTACCTTTGATCTTTGTTTTGACTTAAAAGAGACAGAGACTAAAAGATCAGATAGGATTGAGATTACCAGACTGAGCTACATTTACTCAGATTTTTACTGGAATGGATACATGTAGAAAAGGGGAATATACATATATATTTTAAGGAAGTTTAGATAAGTTATAGGAAATAAGCAAAATGTGTTTTTTTGTACACATCTGAGTATAAAACATACTTTTGTAATCCTATTAATAATAACATGAAACTCCAGGATGTAGCTATGACCTTGAGTGACCAATATAAAGCCAAATTGTAAGTAGCTTGGTGCTTTCTTTTTTCTTGGCCACACATCACTACAAAGAATATTTTGGCTCCTCTGTGGTTATAATTTATACTAATCTGGAGCTTTTCCAATAATAGGTTCAAATGTCACCCATTCCAAGAGGATTTGCATTTATTAGTGAACATCTAAGATGTGGAAGACCTTCTAAGCCAGAGAAATGAAAGTTTAATTCACTGGAAGTGCTAAGTATTTGGTTAAAAATAATAGTGAAAAGTAAAAAGTACTAGTAGTTAACATTCACTATGTGTCATGCACTGAACTAAAACCTTTAGATATTTTCTTTGATAGGTTTCTGAGTGTATACCTGTAAGAAAGGAATAATATACTTCAGAATAGAAGATCATCCCCTTGATACTCATATCACTTGATGGTGATTAAGTTTGTCTCCTCTGCTTTAGGTAGCCATATTTGTGCCAGGTTTTTGTAAATAGAACTAGTTAGTTGATATGCACTAATTTGTTCTTTAGCCATCTGGCTACTTAAAGGACAGAAAAAGAAGTGGGTATGATAAAATCCTTTGACAAATATAAATTTAAGTATCTCTTCCAAGTCACTCAACCTTCTGTGAAAAACATAATGCATGAGACAATTGAGAAGATGATTTTATTAAGGCTATTGCAACAACAAGAATATTTATTAATGAAGAACAGATTTATGAACAAGAAAATTATCAGGGAGTCTAGTGGGAGTCATGATGAAGGACAGAGGTGGGTCTAATCTGAATCATTGAGGATAGGTAGAAGTGGAAGTGAGACCTTTTTTGGATTATGGAATAAAGGGAAGGTCCATTGTGATTAGGTTAGCTGTTTCTTGTGGTATAAAATGAAGAGAAGATTTCAGAAAACAAAATGGTGAGATTTCTTAACTGTCATTGTTCTCTAGAAGCATATTGCTCAGATAAAGATTAGAAGGATTATTTCCTTCATACTGATGAAAAAAGGTATGGAAAAATAATATGGTATAGTGTATGTTTGTAGCAATTTCCTCAAAATTCTCAAAATCTTGATTAACCTATTTAACCAACAGGACATCCTGACAGTAATAGGACTTCGTCTTTCAAGTAGAACATAAATATTTTTCAACAGTGTTTATGTACGGAGAAATCCTATTGTCACAGAAATTTGTTAACTTTAAGACTAAATAAAAGGTATAGTATAGTATAATGTAAATAAAAGAATTTTAAAAGAGAATAGAGATAAAATTAAGATACATTTATGAAGGTAAATTTATGAAGTTAAATTTAAAATGTATGGAGATAAATTTAAGAAAGTTGAAAGGAAAAAAAAAATAAGAGGTAGAGAATGAGTTTTCCTTTAGTTTCACACTCTTTCAGAGTAAGTGATCTCTATTATCCATCAGTGCACTCTCCCTAAAAGAATAGAGGAAGCTAAAAACATTGCAACTTAATATTATTTTAAAACAACAACAAAAAAATTCAAACCTCCTGCTTTATGGTATGGAACTTGGTCAACTGAATGTTCTCTCTTCTCAAATTTTAGTGTAGGATTTCTTACAAATGATGTTTTGGCCCTCTTCCTAATTGTACAAATGCAAACACCTGCTATTATACTGAGGCTAATTACCAATTAGCAAAACAATTAAATCAGTTTGGCTTCCCTACAGTGTTCCCAAAATTCTTTAAAATCAGCACAAATGTTTAATTACTGACAGTAAGCCCAACACTATGTGTCTTTGTAGAGGTGATAATCCACAAGAATGAATCTGCCGTTAAAGACAGTACAATAAGAGCGAGGAAACCTCATATTGCACTGCAGCTTTTCCCATCATCTTTCCTTTCCAACTTTCTCTAAATGAAGTCTTAAATGGGTCAAAGCTGACATTCACTTTTTCCAGCCACATTTGTTCTTTTCTTCAAAATTGTCCATACCTATTTGGCCTACATTAGTAACTTATTTTTTTCTCTGTTAGCATGAAGCCAGATACACTCCAGTTTGAATGAGCTATATGAACTCGGGCAAATTATAGAACCTTTCTAAGATTGTTCCCTTATGTATAAAAGTTGAATAAATGACCAACTATCCCATATGGTTATTGTAAAGATGAGTAAGATAACATAAATGGGCTAAAGAGTAATGACGTGTGGACATTTAGCAATGCCATTTATCTTGATCCAACCTTTATTCCCTCTGTTGTTTTCTTTTTGATAAGTTAAATTAAGTTTTAGGAGCCATTCCTAAAAAATATTCAAATTGAATATCCCCTCTAAAATGTCAAGAAGCCTAATCATTGAGATTGTATTATATTTTTTCTGTATTGAAGGTTGATAATCATTAAGTATAATGATTATTACAACTCTCCGTCATAACTGCCAATATCAGTATCAAAGCCATCACCACCACTATTCCTTGAGAGCCTGCTACTGGGAATTTAAGGATTCCCAGGGCCATTTTAGATGCTTTATTTGTAACACATATTGTATTTTTATGCCATGCTTGTTGATCTTCTATCCTACTTATTGGTTCTTATCTTTTGCTGAAAATTCTACTGACATAGAAGTAAAAGGCAGTGAGAGAAATTGAGGCAGTAATTTGCTACAGTTTCCAACCACCTATGTTGGCTCATATGCTGAGACTTCCAGGCTGTGACTCCTTCTATACAGTTAGTATAATGTGGCTTTATAAAGATATTGTGTACTTATATCAGTATGAGAAATGAACATTGCAGGGCCCATCATATCCTCAAGTATGAAGAAAGATCCTTATGTAACATTCTAGTTCTTTTCCTTCTAACGGCTTGTATCTAGTGTTTCTCATTATAACCTCATTATCATTTTTTTACCCCAGTTAGTCCACTTTAGTCTTTAATGTCTCAATTCAAATACTATCTTTTTAGAAAGGCCTTCCCTGAATTCTCTGTAAAGTACCCTCTTCTGATTTACTTTTTCTCTCATCACCTTGCTTATTTCTTACATTAAACTTACCACAATGTATATTTATCTTTCTTGCCTATTGTTTGTTCATTTGTTAACCTGATTATAGCTTCTGTTTCAAATGGGAAAATGTGCTCCATGAGGAACAGAGTATAGAAGTACAGTCAGTTCTCATATTATGTGGCACATGTGCTCCCCAAAATATCACTGTGCTATACAATATCACTCAATAAAAACCACAGAGCTCATGGGAAAAAATGACCACCACAATACTCAAAAACTTCATCAGTCGCACACAAAAAATAGGATTCTTAAAAAGGGTAGCACAGAGTCACACATGTTAAGAAATATATAAAATTTACAATAAATATGGCACTTTACAGAAGGCCTGATGCTTGTTTTTGGAAGAACATGCTGGAAGGGTTGCCGTATGTGAAATGTGATGGATAGCTGTAACACTAGGTGTGGCTGGGTATGGCTCATAAGATATGTACAGCCCTGAGGTCACCAGTAGACATTCAAGGTTTGTGCATGTGTGAATTCTTTTTTATTTTATGTAACTTTTGTTAGCTACGTGTTGTTTTCCATATTCACTTACATTAGTGTTATCACACTTTTTCTTAAAGCATCAGATAGTAAATGTTTTGAAGGACATACAGACCTTGCCACAGTCTTAGAAAGAAAATTTTTAAAAAAATGTCTGTGGTGCACCAATAAAACATTATTTACAAAAATAGGCAATGGGCCAGACATTTCCAATCCCTAATTTAATGTTTCTTGTAGAAGAAACCATACATAAATAAACACAAATCATTTTTTTACTATATACATTGTGTTAAACAAATTCACATTTTCAAAACAAGCATTATAACAGAATTTATTTTACCTTTGAATTTTCCCTTTGAGGGACTCTCTCCTGATAATGTTTAATTCTCAGTTCCTCTGGGCTGTCCATTGTGTGGAATGAACAATTTCCTGAGTTCTGGAGAAAGCCAAACATTTAGACTGAGAATAAATTATACTTGAGTGGAAAAACTGTCAGTCTTCATAGGAAATGCCCCTTGACTATTAGGAGCTAGAGTGATATGAGACATGGCATAACCTCCTTCTACTCTACTTGTTTGTCTAATTCACTGCTGTGTCCTCAGTGCCTACAGTGCATTAAGCACTTGTAATAAATGGCTTAACTTCTTGACAAAGGGATCTGCTAATCAAGAAAACCAGGAATGAAGCCAGCACAGTCCATTCTTCATTATACCACGAGAAAGCAGAATCCTCATCATTTCTTTTTACTCTCTCTTGTGTCTTCCTATATTTTACTAAGACCTTTTTTACTTAGTCTATCAATTTGGCATATTCTACTTCTAACAACTCAACATATATTTCAAAACACAATTAATTACATGATTATACCTTTTTGGCCTACTCACTAAATACATTCTATATTATTTTTTTCTTAATTTAATAAAGTTCCCTGCTTCAACGTGAAAGATTTTCTAATTAATCCATAGTAGTGAGCAACTCCTCTGACCTCTAAGTAGTAATGTGCCTTTCACAGTGAGAGCAACAGATATTCCAAGAGAAACTTAGTAATTACCATACTTTTACTTTCAAAAATGGGGCTGTTATGGATGGAATTATATTCCTCCAAAATTCATATGTTGAAGCCCTAATCCCCAATGTGAATGAATTTGGAGATAAGGTCATTAGAAGTTAATTAGGTAAAATGTGGTTATAAGAAGGTAATTAGGTTAAATGTGGTTCTAATCTGATAGAACTGGTGCCCTTAGAAGAAAAGGAAGAGTACCAGATAGCACTCTCTCTCCCTACACATGCACAAAGAAAAGGCTATATGAGGATACAGAGAGAAAGCGGTTGTTTGTGAATCAAGAAGAGAGATCTTACCAGAAACTAACCCTACTGGCACCTTGATCTTGGACTTCTAGCCTCCAGAACTGTGAGAAGATAAATTTGTGTTTTTTCAGCCATTCAGAGGATGATGTTTTGTATGAAAGCCTGATCATACTAATACAGGGGTGTTTAGCCTCAGAGAAGAAAAAAAAAGCATGTAAAAAAGATTTCTAAAATTATAGAGCATTCTTGATATTAAGAGATGTCAGAAGCAACTATGAACTCAAGCAAAATAATTTAATAAACATCTGAGACCTGAAAATACCAGACTTCACTGTTATTGTCTGTCTCCATATGACCCCTCCACCATTTTTGCTTTATTTCCAGCATAACAGGTCACCTACTAGAGAGATATAGAATTGGGAATAAATAATATAAAAAATTCAAAATGTTTATAGTGGCAAGGGACTATACAATGGAGAAATTTAGCCTAAGGAAGGTTTAGCTAAAAGGAGAAAGGGCAGAAAATGCAACCTTGGGAATAAAAATGCTTTCTGTCTGGATTAGGCTTTCTAAGTAGAACAAGTCCCTTTATATGGTGCTTTTCAAGATGTATAAGACCAATATCTCTACCCTTGAACTAAAGCTACTGCCTTCAAAGAATCAGGAAGTAAATACATGTGCGGAAGTATAATTGTTGAGAATGAGACCCATGTTGATTCTAGGGTTCTCTCATAATCTCATTTAGGCATTATTCACAACACAGAATGAACAGACTTGGTTAAAAAGAAAATCTTATGAGTGGTTATTATTTCCTGGACTCAAAGCAGTGTTCATTAAACTAAAGATTAAATATGTAAATAACATGAAGTTTAGTGTAGTCAAAATCTTGGTTGTAGTTATTAGCCCAACAAAAAATTATGAGAGAAGACTATTAAGTTTTTGAAGGGACTCCATTGATAGAAAGGCACTTAATGACCAGGCAACAATATATGAATGTTTCATCTTAAGACCACCAACTTCATACCAATAAAAAGTAAACTACTAAACCAGTGTAGATGTAGAAAGAGTCCACCTCTGTTGTGGTCATGGAGACCAATGGAGAAGAAACCTCTTTCTTGAGAGCAAAAGTGTTTTTCAGCCTGGCCCACACAGAATCCTATTTCACTGGCAGGCAAGGAATCAACTATATCTATTTAGCAGAAAATATATATGCTATGGAGAAGAAACTTCTTCATCTTCTATTCTGATTTTTTTCAAACAGTTGCCTTTCTTTTAGGTATTGTGTCTCTGTTGCCATTATCTGTACCATATTTTTCAAGTAGATAGCTCCAGACTACAAGGTACTTTACCCAAATGAGAACAACATGGTGGCCATAGCTGCTTCACCTTGAAACAGCCTTTTACTGTGTTTCTCTTTTGTTCTTGTCTATCAGAGAAAGAAATATCTTATTTTACAGCATAATAAAGACTGTTACTTGAGAGAAAGAAATTGCATTTTTTGTAGGTAGGTTCTTTATTTTTTTATTGTAGTAAAACATACATTGCAGAAAAACATACATTGCAGAAAAGCTAACCATTTCAAAGTGTACAATTTTGTGACTTTTGGTACATGCAAAGTGCTGTACCAAATATTTTGAGTTCCTAAACATTTTCACAACCCCAAAAGGAAACTCCATACTATTAAGCACTTACTCCCCAGACCCCTCTCCCTCATTCCATGACCACCACTAATCTACTTTCTGTCTCTATAAATTTGCCTCTTTTGAATATTTTAGAATTGCCTTTTATTGTGTTATTTTCCCCTAAAACCTATTCTGGAAAGAAAAATAAAAATTTAATGAAACATAAACAGTCAAGATAATTTTAGAGCTAGAATTCATTGACCAATGCAAAATAATCAGATTCATTATATGTTTTACACCAAGCTATCCTGTATATGAAACAAAACAGATTCTGTATGACATCTTTTTTTTTCTTGGTCCAGTCAATACCATTCTTAAAGTAATTTTTAGGAAATAATCCGTACTCAAATTACCACTTGATTTTACTTTTCTTTGTATAATCAACCATAAACAGAACTTGAAATTTTTTTCCTTACATATACACAGGGACACTCATTGACTTTTGTCTAATTCTGTCTGACAACCAGACAATACTGAGCAATTAGAAAGCTTCTACTGACAGAAAAACTATCAGGTCTTTCAAAAGATTTTTTTAGTTCAAAAAAAGGTGACTTCTTAAAAGATATATAACTTTATTTTTATTAAAACTGTTAGTTATATAAACTGAAAAAGAAGACACCTTAGAAACACATTAATTTGTGTTTTTAATAAAGTTAAAAAATGTTTTGCCTATTTGAATTATAAACAAGTAGTAAAAGTATTAAAATGGGGCTATTTGACTTCATGAGGATTTTAAGAGAATTTAAACATAAATACCCCATTAAAAAATAATAAAGACAGTGACTGCTGTAGAAAATTAAATTTCTAAATAAGTCAATCTCAAGAAATTGCCACCAAATTTAAAAAGAAATAAGCAATATTATTAAAAATAAAGACAAAAATTAAATCAAAACATTAAAGGAAAACAAACTGTCACAAATAACTGTTTCTAAAAGAAACGTAATGAAGGGACACTCATTGGCTGAATTAAAACACATAAAAAAGCTATTATAATCAGAAGTATGTTACTAAGAATTAAAAACTTATAAGCAAAGAAATATAGCTTATTTAAACACACACACACACACACACACACACACACACACACACACACACACTACATATCAAATGAGAAAATAATGTTTGGTAAATTGGATATTTGGAAAAAGAAATTCAATCAAGGAAATAAACCATATTGGGCCAGAGCTGATTTGTAATTGAGGCTATGTCACAAGATGGTATAGCAGAAAGGATTCAAAAAAATTTTTTTTCTTTTAGGAACCAAAGACACAGCCCAAATTAATAGTCAGATATTATTGAGATAAATTAAGAAGTAGAAACTTGGTCTGTAGCCAACAGGATGTTACTGGTGCTAACAAGAGAAATGAAATAGATCTAGGTCACCTTTCAAAAGACTCTAACTCACCTGTGAATAGAGAGTTACTGAGGAATCTGAACAGATTGGACACATAAATACGTCAAAATAAAATCTGCATGTGGTAAAGAAAAATATAAAAAGAATTTAGGAGGAAAATAAAATATTGGTGAATATTTAACTGATCTCTGCTAGTAGAAAAACTTTTTAAGCCTCTAAGCAATGAAAAAAATCGCCAAAGACTAATAAATTCTACTCTTTAAGTAAAATTCATATAGATTTCTATAATATATGTCAAAAGCAAAATGAAAGAAAAACTGAGATAAACATTTGCAATCAATATGCCAAAGGTTCATTTCATGTAATATTCAAAGAGGTCGTATAGATTGATTACAACAAATACAGAGTTACAAATTATGACAGAGAAAAGGCAATATTTAAAAGCAAAATGATTCACCTAAAAAATGTAAATAACCAGTAGGTATTGGAGAAATTTCAACTTAAAAAGTATAAAAATGTAACTTTTATTCTTTCAATAAAACTTACTACTCAGAGTTGATGAGAAGTCCAGAATATATATTCACTCTCCTATACTGTTGGGAAGAATATTTTTTTTAATCTCCAACTGTTTTGGAACATCTATAAAGAACATTTACAATGTTCTTATCCTTCTAATCATTCAAATGCCTAAGAATCTATTCCTGAGGTATATTAAAATGTAGACAAAGGTTTATGTAAAATAAGCTCCTTGTAGTCTTAAACTGAGTAGTTAAAATTGGAAAAAATCTAAGCTTTAAGTGAAGTCATGTTTTAATACATTATGGTACAAGTATATGACAATTTTTAATTTGTTTATAAATACTTTTAATGACATAATTTAATAAATAAAAAGTAAGATAAAAATATATTTTTAAATAAAAAGACAGATCATAACAAGTGTTGGCAAGGATGAGGAGAAATTAGAACTATATTTTGCTTGTTGGAGATATAAAACGATGCAACTGATTCATAAAAACGTTTAGTAGTTCCCCAAAAGTTAGACACAGATTTATCATATGACCCAGCAATTTTACTTCAAGGCAGAAACAACCCGACTGTCCAGCAGCTGATGAATGGATAGGCAAATGTAGTATACCCATTTAACAGAATATAATTCATTCATAAGAAGTACTTATACACGTTACCATGAAGATGACTCTTAAAAACATGATGCTAAGTGAAAGAAGCTAGACACAAAATACTATGTATTGTATAACTTCATTTATATAAATGAATTGATATACCCATAGAGAAAGTAGATTAGTAGTTGCAGAGATTGGTGGAAGAAGGGAATGAGTAATGGCTATTAATGCATATGCGGTTTTCATTTGGGTAATCAATAATGTGTAGACTTATGCAATGGTGATGGTCAAACAACTTTGTGAATATGTTAAAATTCACTAAATTGTATAATCTTTATTTATTTATTTGTTTGTTTGTTTGTTTGTTTGTTTATTTTTAGGTGAGGTAACCCTTGATTGACTCACAGATTGCAAGGACCTTGTCAGCTTACAATCCCTTATTATTATTATTATTATTATTATTTTTAAAACTTTTTACACTTACAACACCTGGTTTTCCTAGGTGGTCTCCCATTGAAGTACTAACCAAGCCTGACCCTGCTTAGCTTCTGAGGTCAGATGGGATCGGGCTTGTTCAGGGTGGCATGGCCGTAGACTAAATTGTATAATTTAAATGTAAATTTTACCTCATTAAAAAGTGAAAAATATATACTAAAACCCTAATTTCGATTATGTAAAACATGTCAATATATAAATTAGAAAAATTATTGTAAAAACATATCGAATTATTGATGATAGATATTTTTAGTTCTTGAAATTTTGTATTGTTTTATGGTCTTTTTTAATATAGTTTTATATTTTCCAAGTTTACTATGAAGAGCTCAGGTCTCTGGAGTTGGGCAGATAAGATCAAATCAGAAATATGCTAATTATTAGGTTTGTGTTTCTGAGTAAGTTTTATAACTCAGATTCTCAGTTCCTTAACTATAAAATTAGGACAATGATGGTACATATACAGTTGTAAATATTAACTGAAATATACATATGTAAAATAAATTTATTCTGAAGTCTATATCTTCTAGTCACTTAATGCATTTTATAATCAGGAAATGGTTGTTTTCTTTTAAAAAGTACTTTAATGCTTTAATTTTGTGACCTCATATAAATCTATCTCTCTTGACTTCAATTTCTTTATGATAACTTCAGCTTCTTTATGTTTAATGTGAGCATAGGATTAAGTATTTACTAAGAAACTCTGTTGCTCTAAAAAGTCATGATATAAATACCTCCTTTTAAATAGATATTTTTAAATTTAGGCTGAATTGAAATAATGAAGGAAGTAATTAACATTTAATAAACGGCTGCAGATGCATAAATGTTGGAAAACAGTGACAATACCAGGCACTTATTGAGGGATTTTGGTTGCTTGTGACTTCCCCTAAAAGAATCATTTACTAACTAGAGAGGAAACTAGTTAAAATGAGTAAAATATAGGGTCAACCAATATTTTTTAACCTTATCTAATATCCCCTTTGATATAGTAACCTTTTGGAAGGAAACAGTGTTCTGAAGTTTCTGTGATCCTTAGAGAAACATTCTCCCCATTTCTTTTCATGGAATATGTTAATTAGGAAAACCTTTTCCCCCTATTTCTGGCTTTCCTGAGAAAGAATTTTTTCTCAACATACTAATCACCTCTCTTTGTCTTTAGGAAGTGATAATAAATATAGTCATGATGGCTAAATCTGAGGCAATTAACCAGGCATGTTTGGCTTACTTCTGCCTTTCTTCTTGTGAGCAAGTTGTCTGCTGCAGACACCCATATCACTACTGCTCCAAGAGCATTGCCTCTTTGGGATATGGCCTAGTTCAATTGTCCAGCGTTGCTAGCAAACTTTCAGGGCAGGCTTGTTGGGTATATTAGTCAGCCAAATGAAAAGACCTAATGCCATAGAATAATCTGTTCACTGTCAGTAACAAAGGCAATATTTTAGCTCCCATGCTATTCTTTTGATTTACTTCTCAAATTACTAAGTAGGAAAGAATAATACTATTTATGGAAATAGGATTTTTGAAAATCCTAACATGAATACCCCTGGAATGTTCTAAGAAAGAAGACACACTTAAAGGATAGTGGATGGAAGCAAGTGATTGGGAAATTTATTTTTACATACCGCTTGACCCACCATCACAAAGTCACCTTATCAGTCAAGTGAGGTAAAGACAGCTTAGAGTTTTTAATAATTGAGCTAATTTAAATTAGCTTTATACAAATCTCCCCCAAAAAAGGTGTCAGTGTGTATTTTGAAGTTTATAATACACTTATGAGCTACATGTTAAAACTTGTTTAGCAAGAAGGTTGGCATTTAGTATACTTATACTTACTTAGTAAAGGAATAGAAAATTATGGAATTCTTTATCAATAAGTAACAACAGAGTACATATAATTTAATCTCAAACTTAAACTAAACTCAACCTGCATGAACAGGAACATCATAGTCTTAGGTTGTGTATTTTATTTCTTATTTTCATATTGGTGTTTGCATACAGCAAAAATCAGAGCAGAATTTTACTTTTCAATAAAAGCAGATTATATATATATATTATACATATAATATATATAATAAGGCATGATATTTTTTATAATTATATATAATTATAATTATATATGTACATATTATTATATTCATGTGATAAGGCATACTATTTTAGCTTGCCATTTGCTTTTAATTCTCATAGATCGATTGTTATGTGGAAATTCCATAGAAACAAGTATTGATTAAATTTTTAATGACAATTAAATTTATCTAAGTACAGTACAGGTTTGCTCATGAGATAATGATTTTCCCATCACTCTGAGTTCAAACAGAAGCTGAATGATTAATCATCTGCTAGGGATGATGATAATTTCTAACTCCGTGTTCGACGATCTCCTCCTCTCTTTTCTATTTAAAAAATTTAAATTTATAGACATTTTATTATTTATTTTATTGTTTAAGAATACTAAGTAACAAAAAACATTGTTATTTTTATATAACCTCCAATATGGAAAACCCTTTATATACATGCTAACTCTTCTTTGGTCTTGAACACTATGAACTTTTACTTTATTTAAGACTACTTTATATTTTCTACATGGTTGTTTTAGTATCTCTTAGTAAGATAATTATACCACCTGGAAATAATTAAGGTGAAACTATAGTTACGGGCTTATAGCCTCATAATGTCAGGAAAATGAACAAATTATGTAAACCAATAGTTCTTTGGTCTACATCAACGTTGGAAAATGTACAGCAAAAGGGCTGCCACTCCTAGTCTCTTAATTATTAATTTATTACTTTGTTGTCTTAGAATAGACCCTTAACATCCTACTCAGCATGGGACAGAGAAGCAATATTGATAGAGTCAATTTGGCAAGTAATCAAGAGGTGTAATCTGTTTGCAATCTAGATGCCAAACATCTAGTAGTATCATTTTTAAAAATTAAACTATTGTTAATATTGCCTCTAACATATAGCCTCTTAAAAGTTTCAACAAATTTAGAGGAGTTGCATAAGATGAATGTGGCTCTAGCTCTAGCAAGAATCACTTTGGAAAGTATGTTAAAATAAGTGGCATGTACCTGTGAGGGTTCAATAACTATGAATTGAATAAACTTTACTCCCTAAGCTACAAACAAAATGTCATATTGTATGCATCATTTGTATGAAAATATTCAATCATGTTATATAAATGTGACTCAAAATCAAATAAGTATTATGGGACAAGCAGGTGACAGAAATAGGTGATATAACAAACAAATATTCAATAAAATTTGCTGTTGCTTAATTTTGTTCATGCAATTGGTATTATATAAATAGCACAATCATTTTTAGGTGTCTTTGATAAAAATGTGTTAAAATATTGCAAAATACAGAACAGAACAGAGCAGAACAGAACAGTCACTCACATACATAGCAGGAGATAAGAGACAAACAGAACCACAATCCTCTGTGATCAATCTACTGAATTAAGAATTCACCAGATACAAATTACTAAAAACTATAAATATATTTTAGCAGAAGCATTAACAAACAAGCAAAATACATATTAAGGAAGATGAAGACCTGACATGACAATTTCCAGAAAAGAGCCCAGAGATGGATACATGCATTTTTCTTTGCCTAATGCATGCCTTCTCTGTTTCTCCAACCAGTGGATGCCAAAGAATACCAAGAAGTTTACTCTACTCTACCTGATTAACAACCAGAGGGAAATATTGGGCAGTAAACGGTTTTTTAAAAGAAGACTTATACTTAGCAACAGGGGCAAATGATGAACACCTGCCCAGAGAGTATGATGAATTAGAAAGAAGGCCATTAGCAAACAAATACTTATGAAATCGAAATGATAGACTGAGTGGTGAGGGTTGGGGAGAGAAGAAGAGCAAGAGGCATATTATCAAGAGATAAGAGAAATATACACATATGTAAAAACATTACATGTAAAATAAAATTAGTAAACTCTCATGCCCATCTTCACAGAGAGAAATGCCATATGGAGCCACAAAGAGAGTTAATGTCCAATATCTGATCAAATGGGCCAATACTGAAAAGTTCTTAGCCAGTACCATTTTGCATCAGTGTTACTATTATAACTGTATTGCAGGGGAGAAAAAAGAAAAAAAGAGAAAATTGTTGGAATAAAAATATGCGTATCAATAAAAAAAATACAAACAAAATTTTATGTATAATCAATTTAATAACATTGATTTTTTTCTTATAGACAACATGCATTTCAAACTTGAATTGTATAATATTTCTGGTCCATTTGACAAATAATGTTGAGCTGAAAAAAAAGTATAAATACAGATTTACCTAATGGTGAATAGCAGTTTAGCTTAAAGGACTATAATTGTACATATAATGCTTAAATGTTTATCTTTAAAAGAAGCGATTGTTTGTTTAAAAGTGTTTTCCCAGAAAATTATTTTTTAAGCTCCTTCCTAGAAGAAGCCTTCCCATTAACTTACAAGCTCAATAAGAAAAGAAGACTTTAAGAACAAAGGGCTAAGTTTAAATAATAGAAAAGGTAGGCCATAGCGTGGGCATTGTTGGGAAGTTTAATAATTAGGCTGAGATTTGTATTATTTCAATCTTTAAAAATAATTGCATTTATATTTAATTTATTTTGCTTGAAGAAATTTTATAAGAATAGCTATTCCTAAAATTATTTATGGAAGCAAAAGAACTCTGTCCTGAAATTAAAAGTCTACCAACTTAGCTTCATAAAACTGAGCCTCCCCATTCCATGTGAACTAACTGCTTGGTCTATCTATTCTCTGACAAGTAAAGCTGTTTGCAAGTATTTTGCAGAACTGAGGGAGAATTTTGACAACGAAAAAAATGACATCTCTGGACACCAATTGTTTCTCTTGAATATCCCTTAAACACATTCTTGTTATATACTTAGCAAATGCAGCGACACACAATAATCACTGCTTGGCATTTTATTGTTGATAAATTAATTCTGCTAGTCATAAAAAGAGAAGTCTTTTTTCCCCCCGTAAAATCTTATAAAAAATTAAAAGTTCATTATATTTATTTCTCCTTTGAAGTCTTAGATAATGTTACTGAAATTGTTCCAAGTAGCCCTAGAATTAAAACTCAATGTGAAAGTCAGTCTATAAATCAGATTTTACTGTGGGGCTATAGAACGAAATCCTATATTTCTTTGACTTTTTCTGTTTTTATCAACTTATTTCATTGATTTGAACTATGTGACATTTCTATCATTTATTCAAATAAAAACAAAACCAGATTACTAAAACAAAAAACTACTGGAAGGCATATTACATATACCATTCCTTCTGTCTTCTTATCATTTTTTAATTGGTCATTTTTTCTTATTTATAAATATAAATTAAAAGAGTTTTGGTTTGGGTATGGTAAAGTAGCTTTTATTGCTATAACCTAACCCTCTCCCAGATAACAATTATAAACTCTAAACAAAATATTTTTTTAAAAATAACTATTTGAAGACATAGGAGATCAAATAAATAGAAGCATTTAATTAAAGGGAATTATCTCTTAAAAGTGAGTTCTACTTTTCTACTAAAGTGCATTCTAGTTCACATGGCATGAGGTGACTAGAACTCAAGCAGAAAACTGCTGTCTCAGTGGCTTGAGGTCTCAAGGACAGAGTTTGTGGCTGCCAGAGTTGCTGGAAATTGAGTGTGAAAATCCTGGAAAGGAAGAGAACATTGAAGGGATAGACCTTAAACCTGTGTATTCCCATCCTCGGATTACTGGCTATTCCCCAAACTGTGCATGCACAAAGAATCTATTGATAATAATGGAAAACAGCAAGTGGGAGGCTGGATGGATGCTTAAGCAGATATCTCAGTTTCTTTGCATAAATGATGTAGAAGGATTAAAATAATTATCTTAAACAAAAATAAAAACAAAACAAATCTCTTCTAACAAAGCGTAAAACCAAGCCTCTGCAGTGCAAGGTTAATGGCCAATAATTTACTGTCTGAAAACAATCAACTTTCTTCAGAGGAAGTGAATGGAATCCAGAAATTCTACTAAGTATTATACAATATCAATATGTAATGAAAATTACTAAATATATAATAATGTGAAAAAAAGTTACCTATATTTAAGAGAAAAAATGATCAATAAAAAGATTCTAAGCCAGAAATTGGAATTTCCAGAAAAGTACTTTATAGCAGCTATTAAAAAGATATTCAAAGATCAAAAGGAAACTATTATCAAAATGAGTAAATATAGGGAAGCTCTCAACAGAAAAATGGGAAATATAAAAAAAAATAGTCCAAATGAATATTATCGAATTTAGAAGCAAAATTCTGAAATAAAATATCACTGTAAGATTGTCAGATAATTAGAGATTGTGAAAGAAACAATATATCTAGAAAATATTCAACAAAAATTGTCTAATTTGAAAAATACAAATAAAAAATGACAAGAAAGAGACAATAATCTGTGATCTATCATGTGCAATTTAATTTCTAAAACGAATGGAGAGAGAAATTGGGACATAAAAATATTTGAGGATATGGGAGCTGAAATTTTTAAAATTTGGTGAAGAATAAAAACTACAAAGAGCTCAGCAAAGTAAGATAACATAAAACAGACCATATTTAGACACATGTAGTCAAATGTATATTATAAAGAGAGGTACAAATCTACAAATGTTGGCTGACATTTCACTGGATATATTGGAGGCTAGAATGTAATGACATCTTTAAAATGGTAACATTAAAACCAATAACAATGAGAACTTCCACTTCTGGGAGGATGGAGTACATGCGCTTCTCCTTATTTCTCCCTGTAAGTACGACTAAATTTCTGGACATTTTATATATATTCATGTGGGAGTACGGAGAGAGAGAGAGAAAGAAAGAAAGACAGATAGAGAGAGACAGAGAATGAATTATGGAATGAATTGTGTTCCCCTAAATTCATATGTTGAAGCTCTAACCTTCTAATTCCTCAAAATGTGACTCTATTTGGAGGTACAACCTTTACAGAGGTTATTAAGTTAAAATTAGGCCATTAAGGTGTGTCTTAATCAAATCTGACTAGGACCCTTATAAGATGAGAAAATTTGGACACACTAACATCAGACATGTAGAAAAGAAAGACCTTATAAGGTCTCAGCAGGAAGGCAGCCATCTATAAGCCAACAAAAAGGCCTCAAAAGAAATTAAATCTGCTGACACCTTTACCATGGACTTCTAGCCTCTGTTAAGCTGCCCAGAGTGTGGTACTTAATTACAATAGTCCTAGAAAACTAAGATAGATAAATTTATAATCAATTAATTGATCAAGATAAAATATGCTTATGTGTATGTGTGTGTGTGTGTGTGTGTGTGTGTAAAACCCTAAGAAGACTTTGAAAGGTAGCAAGATAAAGGTATACTAACAGGACCTCAGAATCTAAAGGACAACATGCTGGTGAGTTCTGTGAGATTTCTTTTTGCTTCCTTTCCTAGACTTAGAGCCAAAAAGCAGGCAGCCTAGAAATGCCAAAGAGTGAAGACAAAAAGCCCCCATAAAAGTCTTTTCTCTCTAACCAAGGGATTAGGAAAGGGCAACCTAACAAAACAGAAAACTTTTACACAATAATCAATTTATTCCAATTAAAACAGCAAAAAACAAACAAACAAACAAACAAACAAAAAATCCCTATGGCCACACTCTATTCACATCAACAAAAACTGAGTGGAAAAACTAGATTTTCATTATTGTAAGGTTATATAATGAAATGCTCCTACAATCCCCTGGAGTGGTGTCAGCAGAAGTCTAGTAGGAAGTTAGAATTTTCATCTCCACCAGCTGGTAAAGAGCCTGTCACCACAGAGTTAATGGAGACCACAACCTACACTTTCACACCCACCCAGGAGTAACAAGTCACCCCTGGCCACTGGTATCTAGCAGGCCTAGTGGAGAGTCAGGACTCTTACTATTACTCAGCAGTTATAAAGCCATTTCTACCACAATGTCAGTGGACTCCACATGAGGAACTCAATCACAAATATCCACCAAAGAACAAAATGGAGCCCCACTCCTTTGGTTGTCAACAATGGTCAAATGGAGAACATGAATTTCTACCTCTCTTTGGAAGTAATGAGGCTGCACTCCTCCACTCTCTTTACTTGGTGGAGCAGTGTCAGAGAAAACCAGTTAAAAAGAAAATTTTAATAAGTTCCAAAGCCTCAGAACATAAAACAAAAATGTACAGATTTCAATCAAAAATCACTCCTTGTACCAAGCACCAGGAAAATCTCAGACTGAAATAAAAAAAATTAAATTAATGGAAGCCAATACCGAATAACAGAAATATTAGAATTATCTGACAAAGATTTTACAGGAACCATCATTAAAGCATTTCACTGAGCAATTACAGACATACTTGAAACAAAAGAACTAATAGAAAGCTTCAGCAAAGAAATACAAAATATAAAAAAATTTAACAGAAATTTTGATCTGAAAAGTACAATAACAGAAAATAAAAAGATGGGTGATTGGACAAACATCAAAATAGAGGGAACTGAGGAAAGAATTAGTAAACTGGAAGGTAGAGTATTAGAAATTACCCATAATGTTATGTGAAATAATACCAACACAAATAGAAAGTAAAAGACTGCATGATATCACTCATATACGAAGTCTAAAAAAGTCAAATACATAGAAACAGAGAGTAGACTGGTGGTGATTAGGGCCTAGAAGGTAGGCAAATGGGAAGATGATCAAAGCATGCAAAGTCATATTATCTAGGATGAATCAGTCTAGAAATATAATGTACAGCATGATAATTATAGTTCATAGTATTATATTGAATACTGAAAATTTAGGTACTCTCATTACAATCAAATAGTAACTATATAAGATGTATGGTAATTAGCTTGATTAATAATCATTTTACTGTGTATGTGTATATTAAATCATCATGTAGTACCCCTTAAGTATATATAATTTGTATGAAAAATAAAACAAATTTTAAAAAATTACCCATTCTTAACAACAGAGAGAACATAGATTGAAAAAAATGTACAGAGCCACAAAATTTTATATGAATGACTTCAGTGAAAGATCTAACATTTGCCTGATTGGAATCCTAGGAGGAGAAAAATCTGTGGCAGAAAAAGTACTCAAAGTAATAATGGTGAAAAAAATTCCCAAATTTGCCAAGAAATGTAAATCTACAGGTTCGGGAAGCTGGAAAACACCAAACAAATACATTCAAAGAAATTCACACCAAGACACAGTATAATCACACATCTTGAATACTAGAGACAAAGACAAATTCTTAAAGCAACCATATAAAAATGACAACTTACCCAAAGTGGATTTCAATGATAGCTGAATTCATATCAGAAACCATGGAGGCCAGAAAGAAGTGGTCTATATTTTTCAAGTACTGAAATAAAAGAACTGCTAACACAGAAGCCTAATGAAAACATCCTTCAAGAACAGACAAAATCAAACATTTCAGATGAATGAAAACTAAGATAATATGTCACCAGCAGAATTACCCTAAAGAATGGCTATAGAAAGTGCTATAAACACACACACACACACACACACACATGCACACACATGCACGCACACACACACACACAAATATATGTAACTGATTTTGAAAAATGTACAAAAGAAATTTAATGGAGAAAAAAGCCTTTTCAACAAATTGTATACTGGAACAACTGGAGATCATAGGTAAAAACAAACTGATATTTCTTAAACTTTATACAAAAAAATAACTCAAAGTGGATCATAAACTTAAATATCAAACAGGGAGCTATAAAACTTATAGAAAAAATATCAGGGAAAATCTTCAGATATGGATAGGCAAAAAGTTCTTAGACTTGACACTAAAATTACATTATATCTAAAACAATAAGTTGGAGTTCATCAAAATTGAAATTTGCGAAAGAATCTATAAAACTATAAAAAGACAAATTACATTGTAAGAGAAAAATATCTGTAAAACAAAAGTATGACAAGAACTCACAACTAGAATATATAATGAAGACTCAGAACTCTAAAAAAAAATAACAGTAAAAACATGTAAAATACTCAGCAATCCAATTGGAGTCTGGGCCAATGACATTGAGACATTTTAATAAAATAGATATACAGATAGCAAATATACAAATAACATGTTCAACAGTACTAACTATTAGCAAAATGCAACCTTGAGATATAACTATATATTTATCTGAATAGCTAAAATCAAAAAGTAGTTCCCTAAAGTGGGTAAAGATAAAGAGAAACTGGATTATTCATACATTGCTTTTGGGAATGCATAATGGTACAGACATTCTGAAAAACACACTGGTAGCTTCTTTAAAAGCTAGACATGTAATTACTGTACCACTCAATAATTGTCCTGGGCGCTTATCCCAGAGAAATGAAAACTTACATAAATGAATGTCTAGAGCTTTATTTATAATAGCCAAGTACTGGAAACAGTACATCTATACCATGGTATACTACTCAGAAATAAAAAGGAAAAAACAATTGGTACATAAGGAAACCTAGATAAAACCCTAGAGAATTATGCTAAATAAAAAAAATCTCAAAAGGCGCATAACCCTATGATTCTATTTATATAACATTTTGAAATAACAAAGTTATACAAAGGAAGAAGAGATTTGTGGTTGACAGAGGTTAAAGAGAGGGTAAGGGCAAGAGAAAGGCAGGTACAGCTATAAAATAGCAACATGAGAGATTCTTGTGATGATGAATAAGTCCTGTATCAGTTAAAAGCTTTAAGAAAAAACCAAGGTTTCCTGGAGGAAGAGAAATTCTGCCTCAGAACTGGAAAACATAAAAATCCCACCTGAATGTCAGCTTATTGGCCTGTTTTACAAGATTTCAGATTCAAGATTACAACATCAGCTTATCCTTGGTTTCACTTTCCAAGGTTTCAATTACCTGCAGTAAACCGGGGTCCGAAAATATTAAATGGAATAATTTTATAAATAATTCATAAATTTTAAATTGTGTACCGTCTAAGCAGTGTGACAAAATCTTGAGTCCTACTTTGTTCTGTCCCACCCAGGACGTGATTCATCTCTTTGTCCAGCGTCTCCACACTGTATACACTCCCCACCCACTAGTGACATAGTAACTGTCTGGGTTATCAGATCGGCTGCCACCATATCCCAGTGCTTGTGTTCAAGTAAATTTTATTTAATAATGGCCCCACAGCTCAGCAGTAGAGATGTTGACAATTCAGATGTGACAAAAAGAAGCCAAAAAGTGCATTCTTAAGGTGAAAAAGTGAACATCCTCCACTTAATAAGACAATTTATTATCTCACTTCATCACAAGAAGGGTGGGTACAGTATTTTGAGTGAGACAGACCACCTGACTATAACATATTACAGTATGCTATTATAATTGTTCTATTTTATTACAAGTTATCATTGTCAATCTTTTACTGTGCCTAATTTAAAGGCTAAACTTTATCATTGGTATGTATATATAGAAAACTCATAGTATAGTATTTAGGATTTGGTACTATCTGCTATTTCAGGCATCCACCGGAGGTCTTGGAACATACTCGCCTTAGATGAGGCAGGACTACTATAGTCAGTCCTTACAATCACCTGAGCCAATTATTTAAAATAAATATGTTACTATAGCCTATTAATTTTGAGTGTCTGGAGAACCCTGACTAATGATGGTATCATAAAAAGTATCAGCAATCCAAAGAAGGCAAAAAATGAGAAAAAAAAAAAAAGAATAATACAGAACAGAGACCCCACCTCTTAGGCTTTCATGTCAGCTCACTTGGGGCCTTCAGGCATAAGGCAGACATGGCTGCAGGACTCCTGGGGCTACTCATTAATCTTGGCACCTACTGGCCTAGGAAACCGGGGGTTCTCAGGTCCAGCAGCCACTCAGACTGTGTTAGTCATCATGGATTTGGTGCCCCACCCTCTGCAGCCCTACCTGTGCCTCATGTAGTTTGATAAGCCCATCGGAACCTGGTTGCTATATCTGCCATATACCTGGAACAATGATCTGGACTGAGCAAGTTTTTTTTTCTAGATTGGTAAATATTATCCATCTATGATATTGGAGTTGTTCTGATATATCGAGTAGGTTGTACTATTAATAGCATGTGGGAGCAGGACCGTGATAAAAAGTATAGCACTGGAATCAGCATCCCTACTTCCTGTCATCGCTTACCTACAAATAAAAATAACTGTATACTGGCTTCTATTAGCTTTGGGTTGACTTTTAATTGGAGAGTATTACAGGGATGGTCCACTGTCAAGGGTGCCTGTAATCCATCTGTTTGTCTGCCTCTTTATTTGTCTAGAATTATGTGGACACAAATATATATTTGTTCTATGCCCATCAGAACAAAAGAAATGATGCTCTGATTGGTCTTAAAACACCAGGCAGTGGTTCCTTGTCTTCAGTGTTGTGATGCCTTCAGCTAAAATATTTCTTTCTTAGTTTCAAATCAAATGTCTGTAAGGATGATACAACCTTTTTTTCTGCCCATGCTTCATCATTACTAGAACAAAATACTGTGATCTGGGAGACAGCATTAAAGCTACACAATTATTAGAATGCTTTTGGCATATGCTTTGATGAAGTGACAGAAATCCTCATGATGTCAAAATGGAGCAACACTAATATGGTGTCCTTTGGCTTTCATTTTACAGGCTGTATTTACCATTGGGACCTCAACTGGGTTTATATCTATGGAAATTCCTTTTCCTAGGTCAAAGCACATGCACTCTGTTCTACATTAGAACTGAAGATCATTGTGGAAGTATAAATTTGAAAAAATGTTTAGAAAAGGTTATAATGGTAGAATGCCTTCTGCTACTTACCTAGTGTGTCATAGTGTTATTTGGCACCTTCTTATGGTTTCATACCATAACATTTATTTTAGGAATTATTAAAACACTCAGTTTTTCTGTGGTTTGTACTTCCAAATGTCACGAACAGAAAGTCACCTAGATGAACATGCTAGACCAAAAAACCACAACTTTTAGATTCCCTATTTAGCTTCTTAAGGTAAAATTGCATTGTAAGTGTGCCTGAGGTCACCTTTTTCTAAAATATCCTGACCTTGGAAGAGCCTCATCTGAGAAGTAGACACACTTTATTTGAAAACAACATTAAAAATCCAGAGATATTGTTTTTATAAAAGGAATGGAATCTCAGATCACTTGCGATAAAGGAGGGCTATAGCTACTGGGAAATTTTGCAGTTAAATTGGGTCTACGCTTTAGAAAATTTTGATCATGTATACAAACTGTTTCTATTTAATACAATTTTCACTATAACTTGCTACCTTCTCTTTACGTTATATTTTTTTCAATTCTTTAATTTCTTTTAGTTTAAAATAAAAATAAGGGTTTATGTTTATAAACCTGTTAGCATTGGCAACTATGTTAATTTATACTTTATCTGTGTAGGAAACACAAATCAAACTGATTTAATGAAACTGAGGATGTATTGGTTCACCTATCTTAAAGGTATATAGTAGAGTTTCTGACACAGATAATAACAGATGCTCAAATATTATCATTAAGACTAGATTTTCATATGCATCTCTCAGCTCTGCTCCCATCAGTGCTGGTTTTATTTCCTGGCCAGTTCTCTCCTCGATGGTGGCCTCTAGAAGCTTGATGTCTTTATCTAAGTAGTTCATATAAAAAGTGATATCAATTTCTCTTTTTTAATAGTTAATGCAAGATTTCTCAAAATGACTGCCATTGATCTGTCTTGAATAAATCTCTGGACCAATTACTGTCACCAGGGGGGAAAAAAATCTATTTTTGGTCAAAAGAGTGGTCATTAATATGTCCCAACCATATGAACTGAGAGTTAGAGAGCAATACATTTCAAAAGGTAAATGAATATCCTTCTAAGGGAAGTATGGGTTTAGAGGCTAGTCAGTTCACAAATATAACAAACAAAACAAAAAATCAAGAAACAAAATCTATCCTCTGATTCCTAAATAAACAGGATTCTTAAATCCTTTGTACAGAGTTGTTGCTTAAAAAATATATTTATTGAATTAAGCTCTTTAATGTTTACATTTTCCATATAAATTTATGTTGCTCTTAAAATTGAAATTCTTTCTTTCTTTCTTTCTTTTTTTTTTAGCAAGATCACCTTAGCTTCTTACATTTTAGAGAGTTCTTTTTTTGGCACAAGAGAGCCCTCTAAAATTTCTCTTTTAATTTATCTTTTGTTCCATACTTTTCTTCCATTGATACATTCTTGCTGTATGTCTAGTAATTAATGTGAAGGCTGTTTCAAAAGTCTTCCTCATTCTAGGAAGGCTTTGGAGGGTAGGGATGAAAAAAAGCCATAGAAACAGCCTAGCATGTTCTCAAAAGATTAGTGGTTTGATACTTAATAAATGGCACAATAAATACTGTATATATTTTTTATATATTATTATTATTATTATTTTATATAGTAATTAAAAATTAGATTTTACCAAATCACGAAGACTATTTTGGTTCCTTTTATTATCAAAAGTAAAGCTTTGCCAGAATGCTGGCCAGAATTAGGAGCATAATGGATTTTTCTTCTATATAACTAGTCTAGTTTATTATCTAATATCTTGATTTTATTTTACAATCCTCCAGCTGACCAGGCAAATATTTTTAGAACTAATAATAAAGAATACTGGAATTTCAGCATCAGAATTCTGACAAACAAAATTATTCTGCTCTTCATGACCATACTTTTCTCTTAACACTGTTTTTGAGGACCTTGCCTTCAAGTTAGGGCTCTGCTTGACTTAAACCTATCATCAGAGCATCCATTTTGTCCCCAGAACTAGGCATATGATCCAAATCAGGCCAATGAGATTTTAGTCCAGCTATTAGTCAGTAGAAGAACAAAAAAGCTTTTTCTTTCCTACTGAATAAAAAGAAAAATTTTGCTTCAAGTGCTGTTGGGCATTGTTTTATGGTCACAAGGAAAGATCATGCTGGAGGACAGAGTAAACAATGATAAGTTGGGTGAAGAAATAGGGAAGAAAATACAAGGTCTTTATTTGATTTTCAGGATCAAGTTTGTCTTGAAGCAGTATTAGTTATACAACCATTTGCTTTATAGAGTCAGTAAGTCATCTTTATTATTTAGGTCAAATTGAGAAGTTCTTCTGTGATTTGTAGCTTAAATTATTCTAATAGATTCAGAATTCATATAACATTTATTAATAAATTTTAAGGAAGAAGAAGTTATAAAACAATTAATGATATAACACTGAACAATATGTCAAGGAACCTGGGTTTTAGTTTCTGATTTCCAAATAAACTGTTAGATTTTTATGGGATTTCTGTCTTTTAAGCAAAAACATAGAACTGATATCCAGTCCTGTACTCAAATGACATAACCTATATAAAAAGTTTTTATTATATCAAAGGGTAGTCAAAATTTAATTTAATGTGGTACTGATGAACTGGTCTTGTGGTATTGATGGTCTGACCCCTTAATCATAGTTAGTGTGCATGCAGTGAGGCCAAATTTAGGCCAAGTCTCCATTGAGAAGATAAAGCAGAAAATTAGGTCAATTCCTCAGATAATTCAGATAGCAAATTCACCTGCTCAGGAAATACCTAATTTCCTTCACTTCACGGATTAGTTGCCTCCAAAGGGTGCTTTGCTTTACGAGTAAGAATATCTTCTTGCCATGCTCTGTTCAAAGAGAAGGGGTAGGCATAGTCCTTTCTCTTCACTTGACCTTCACTCTCGCTAGGTTTCCAGATTTATGAGGGTTTATCGATAATCCCACATCACCTTCATGTATGAATAGAAGTTAAAATAAAATAAAAACCAACTAAAAGACCATCTAGTATTGAATCCCAGAAAGTTTTAAAACTTTGCCTGAACAAAGTGACCTGAAATTCATCAGTGGTAGTTATTAAATTCTCTAGTTCAGCCTCCACACCCTTAGATTTCTGTTCAGTAGACATGAGACAGAACACATAAAAGTGCAATTTTAATAAGCTTCTCAGACAACTTTTAAACACATGAAAGTTTGAGTAACATTCACACAAATTAGGTTTTATGCTTTTCCATCTTTTTCTATATAATTCTTTAGTCTTTATATCTGATTATTAAGCTGATTATGTCACAGACTTTTGGGGGGGAAAGGGAAATCAAAAATAGTCTTAGAGGATAATTGAAGTAGTTTCTACTGTCATGACTATGGAGAAAAATAAGCCCTTGAAAGTATAAATGAAACTGATGTTTTCTACGGGAGATCTAGCATAACATATTTATGCAAGGCATGTTAAGCAATTGAGCATATATAGAGATAATATGCCCTTTGCTATTTGAAAGCAACAAATGCAATCACATTAATTCGATTTTTAAAATAGCAGAACTCTGTTACTTTGCCTGTGAGGTTACTCATCTAAAAATTTTTGTGGGAATTTTTAACACAGACATATTGTATATGCATGGCATCGGGTTATTTTGGCACAGTTAAATCTGATTTAAGACCCACTGAGACATCCTGTAAGTCTAGATAAAACAGCTCCCAATATCTGCAACTGTCAATGACAAAGCTCCAAATGCTCACAGTCTGCAGAGCAGTGGTAACTTATGTAACAGTCTACCTATAACTAGTATCTTGGCAAAATACTACAGATACCAAAGAATGTAACCAAACACTGGAAACTAGTGGTATAGAGGTAAGGGAGAAACATGAAACAAAACAGGGATATAATCACCTAAATCAAAACATCTAGCTTTCACATATATCATTCTAAGAGAATGAAGAAAGAGGGAAGGAAGAACAAATCTCAGATATTAAGTAATACTATTATTTTTAATATATAGGCAAACATAAGAAAGTAATTTAATTGTACCCACAGGAACAAACTCTTATTTGAGCTTAAACATACTTCTAAAATATGTGTTTAACCAGTTCTGATTCAAGACCTTTGAATCTTATCAAAATTTTCAAGCACTGTATAACTAACCTGATCTCTAGATGAGTGAAAATTTATAATAAAGAGCAATGGCTTCATTCTATTTCCTCATGCTTCCAGGACTGGAGCAGAATTAAGCCCTGTTTGGAGATGGTGCTAACACCCTTTCTGACCATTTCCAATCATTCTTCCAAGTCTGGTTCTAGCTCCTGAGATAGCTGTCTTGACTGCCAAGCTTGGAGAGGGAAGTGAGGAGAGAGGAAAAGAACAGAACCTAAGTACAGACCAATAAAGGTTTCACTGTGGAGTAAAGTTAGTTGATTCAGCAAGCACACCCAATATGAGCACTTACTTCATGTCATAACTTATAGTAAGAAGATAATAGAATGAGATATCATCTCTGTAATCAAGAAATTACAATCTGGGAATGAAATTCTCCTTCCCATGATGCATTTAAGGATGACTTGACTCCAATCCTTTGTATTCTGAGGTTTGGAGGACGATCTTCTTTTGATAATTTTACATCTCCCAAGCTTTTGTTTTCTCATTTTCAGAACTACCTTCCTCTTACATTTTATTTGCAAAACAAAATTTCTTGAAGGGAAGTCATCTGTCAGTGTTTGCAATACTTAACCTTCCTTTATAGTTTGACGTGTGCTCCTATGATTTCACTGAAATGTTTTTAGTTACCCCATCAGTGATAATATTTTAGTATTTATTTGAATAAACCTCTGTCATACATTTTATACCACTGTTTGTTTTAGTTAACATTTATTGAATATCCCTGAAGGTCCACATATTGCTTCCAATCCCAGGGATTCAGCAGTGAACAAGTCAGTCAGGTGCCTTGCTCCAATGGAGTTGCCATTTTAAGTGAACACTTAGTTTGGTTATTCATCAAACTTCTTTGTTTCAGTGAAACCGTATTGTTGGAGCTTCTTATACCTTTCTGACATTTCCCACTCAATTTCCTCTATAGTACCTTTTTAAACTCTATTTAGGCCTTAAAAATAAATGTTCTTCATAAGGTTTTACCATCCAACTATTTTTATTCTTTCTCTCCATCCTCCCCTAATATGTTATTACCATTTATTGATTCTGAGTAAATTCTTATATCCAGTACTGAAATTTCCTTAAGCTTCAGACTTTCCTATCTCAGTTGGAAAGCTCTATCTGCATCACTTGAAAAAACCCCAAATTAATATACCAAAAGTTTAACTTATCATATTCCTCTGACTCCAACCAACACCTTATCCTGTGTTCTCTACTGTTTCGGATGATGTCATTAACCATCCCAACCTATGCTAACAATCCTACAGACACCTTCAACTCTTTTCTTTCCCCGGCTGTCTTCACCTTCTACATGCAATTAATCAACAAAAGGAGCTAATTTGCATCTTTAGTAATACTTTAATATTCTTCACTTCTGCCTTCATCATCTCCCTTACAGCCTGAGTAATTTCTAGCCTAGACTATGGCATCATTTTCCTAAAGGAGTGATTAACTCAAAATCATCTCCCACAGAGCATCTAGATTAACTTCTCTGCTTAAAACTCTTGAATTCTACTCATCAAAAATTCAAGCAAACAATCTTGACACATGGAAGGTATGTAGCAGATGATCATTGAACTGGTTTGCTCTAGAACATGGTTATTTTCCCATAACCTATATATTTTTGTTAAATAGAGTGTGTACACATAGAGAATTAAACAATACAATGCCAAAAGGTGGTAAATGATTACTAAATAACCATTTTATTTCTACTTAGAAATGTTGAGGATCAACTTCCAAGAGAAATAAAAAGCCATATAACATAAACTTTTTCAGTCAGAGTCCCAAAGGCTTAGGACATAATTTATTCATTGGGGAAGCTAGTTGGCTAGCTTCATGATGTTTTGCTATCAGACCTGACACAGATATAACTTTAAAAAAAGCTGAGATTTCCCTAAGCTTATCGTAAAGAGGCACATTTTATCAATTAAGAAAATTTGAAATCTTTTCTGTACCTAAAATTTTCTCAAATAAATTATTCATTTATTAATATTCGAGAACATAAATGGTGATTTAAAAATGTTACTAATAATACCACAAGCCTATTCTCTCTATATAAACATTAGGAGTAACAAAATCACAGAATTCGTTAAATAATTTAAATCAAAGTCATTTGAAGTTTCTCTTTTCTGAGCTACTCAGCTGAGCCCCATTCTTTTATACAGAGTGATTAGGTATTTACAGAATATCTCAATATCTAACCCTAGGTTCATGTTATCATTATTCTTCAACTCAAAGTAGTACCTCTTTCTTTTAGTGGTAATTTTTGTATAAGTAGGTTGTGTATCTTTTTTATGTGGCACTTACATGGTAAAATTGTATTGGTATATTTTCATTTTGATGATGCTGTCAATAATTGATGTATATATTTTGAAAATATAAGTGATATGTCATCAGAAAAGCCAATAATGCCATCTAGTGCATTAGTCAGCAAAATTGTCAGAGCTAAAGGTTGCCATATTGATTTTTGGAGGTCATTTAACAAGCCGTGCTTCTTTCATTCAGCATGTTTACATATTCAGAAGCAATAATGTGGCCTACACTTTACATGAGGCCAGCACATTTCTATCATGAGGCATAAATTATGTAGAGTTGTCTATTTAATGAGGTATCTTGGATAATATCCCTTTTGGTATTTGCATAACATACATAGTTCTGGATATTTAAGATTCTCTTCCCAGATCACATTAACACTATTAATGAAAATTCTTCCCATGATTTGTCCTGTTGTTTTAAACACATACACATATGTGTATATTTGTTTTAAGCATACATACGTACATGTATATATGTACATATATTTCAGGATATGAGTTTTTAGTATAAAGAGAAATATATCCAATAGACTGTGGGATATATTTAGAACACCTAAATTCAGTGCCACAATTTTTTTGTTATATAATTTCTCTGAAGAAAAAAAAATAACAAATACATTATATTATTAGAAAATCTATTATAGGTATGACTCTTCTAGTAGCTTGATATTCAAAAGATAGTTAAATGGATTTCATACTCATTGCTTTTTGCAAAGTTCAAACAACTCAGTTTTAATATCTTCAGCACTGCTGGAATTAAGAGAGTATGTCAAATTTATTTGACTTTAAGTCTAAAAGCATTGTATTAATTTAATATGTATTTCTTTGCTAATAGCAACACCTCTTGCTGGTCTAACACAAGGTCTTGAGACACTTTTATGATAATGATTTCCCTTTCAATTTAATCCAAAGTCACAGCCCTGGAAGAAGAGTGGCTTTAGTGCTTTAGAATCTACCCCAAAACACAGAAGGGGTTAACACTAGAGCCAATACAGGACTCAGGTACTCTTATTTACACTGAGCATTCATTACCAAAGTCTTTGGTTTTTGTTAGTACATTTCAGTTCTAAGCACTGCCATTTTCTTAAGTTCCCTTCAGAAAAGGCTGGGAACTATAGTGTGAAAAGGCTACATCTGTTCAATAGTGCTGGCACCTTCTCTTGTCAGGTTCATGTGAATATTTACCTGTGACTAATAGAGACCTCTTTTCTAGACTCCAATTTGACTCATCACAGTTTGAAAAGGCAGTGATATTGACATCTCAGTTACCACCTCTGGAATTGCTTCTCAAGAGGGAAATAAAAGTGTCTGCTGCTCTGTTAGACACACCTGTGTGGAAAAACCATCAAAATAAGCAAAGGCCTTTATTTGCTATTTCTTTCAGACTTACGTAATAGTTTAATCTTATTTCTCACTCTTACCCTGATAAGGCAAAATTGAAACACTCTCACTCAAATGCTTAATATGCTTCAGTGCTTCCAAACCTTACTCAAGGTTTCCTCTGTCAGGGATGCTCTTGTCAATACGTTACTGTTTCTTCAAGGCCCAAATCAAATGTCATTCTATTCATGGTGCCTTTTTTGAGCTCTGCCTCACCACAGAATATGCTTTTTTGTCTTCTGGACCTCCACAGAACTTTATCTTATGTTATGGAATTGACTTTTAAACTTTGTGCAACCCATTGCTCTTGTCTTAATGTAGATATCTAGAAATGTTTTACTTTTTTTCCTATCCCCTTTGCATTATAGTTATTATTATTCATATATTATCAACTCTTTGAAACTGTAAATTATATCATTCTCACAACTGGTAACTTTAACTTTTCCTGGGAGCACTACATTGTACCAAGCACTTATTATTATCTCATTTTATCCTTATAGCAGATTTATTAGTGGTTTTATTATTCCTTTTCTTAAAAAGGAAGATATCAAAATGCAAAACATTAAAGTTTCTTTCCCCCAGATGCTCAATAATCCAATGGCACAGTAACAATCCAGAACACAGTCTCTGAACTACTATGCCATATGTCTCTATCTTGAAAAGAATAGAAATTAAAGTTCCTACAGTATTTGATTTATTCCATAGAAAAAAGTTTTTTTTTAATTAAATACCATATGATTTCACTGATATGCAGAATCTAAGAAATATAAAGAGGAAACAAATTGAAAACAGACCCACAAATGTAGAGGACAATCTGGTGACAGCCAGAGGGGAGGAGAGTGGGTAGACTGGGAGGAAGCAGTAAAGTTTTAAAGAAATACAAATTAGTAGTTGATAGAGAGTAATGGGAATGGGTAGCATGGCACAGGGAATGCAGACCGCAGTACGGTAATGGCTACGTATAGAGCCAGAGGGAAGACAGAGTGATCAGGGAGATAATTTCATAAACTAAATAAATATCTAACTAATGTACTGTATACTTGAAACTAATTTAACATTTAAAAAAAAGTGAAAGAAAACAAACAAAAACTTCAAAAAAAATCATTCCTATTTATTTAAGTTTTCAGGATCTTGTCATGTGATTGGCAGAAAACTTTTCCCTGTAGATAATATAAAGCAGTGTTTTTCAAAGGGCCAACTGTGTTACGATCATCAGGCACTAATTAAATTGCAGATTCTTGGGCAGCTTCCTACACCTACAAAATCAATTGTCTGTGGGAATGTGGGTTTACAAACTCCCCAAATGAAGCTTACACACTTTACATTTTGTGAAGCTCTGTCTAAAACAAAATTCAAGGTGTTTTCTTTTTTATCTATTATAATGGGAGTTGGCCTTTATCTGGTTACAGGCCACCATTTATGCTTTCATGCTTTCTGTTTGGAGTCTATTAAGTTGCTGCTCTGATACAGAAGGTTGCACCTTACAGTTTATATCATTCAGTTATACAAGGATTGCATTGTTATTTACCATTGCAAACAGTCTAGCCCCAGGTTCTGTGCTCAGACTTATACATAGGTAGGTCTAACTAAAGCAGAAGCTAGAGGCCACCACAGCTGCCATGCTTATTGCCTCTCCTGTAATTTTTTTTTTATCAAGTTTATTGGGGTAACATTGGTTAATACAATTATATAATTTTCAAGTGTACATTATAATTTGATATCTATATATTCTATTGTGTGATTGCCATCCAAAGTCCAGCTTCCTTCAGCTACCATATATTCGATCCCCTTTACCCACTTCACCCTTCTGCAACTCTCTTATATTTGACCCCCTTTACCCTTTATCTCTTCTCTCCTCCCCCATCCCCTACACTCTGGAAACCACTAGTTCATTGTCCATGTCCCTGAGTCTCTGTATGTCCTGTTCATTTGCTGCTTTTAGGTTTATATCCCACATATAAGTGATATCATGTGATTTTAAGTCTGGCTTATTTTGCTTAGCATGATTATCTCAAAGTCCATCCAAGTTGTCTCAAATGGCAGTATTTCATATCTTCTTATGGCTGAGTAATATATGTACCACAGCTTCTTTAGCCAATCATCTATGAACATTGGTGTGCAAATATCATTTTGGATATGGGTTTTCAAGTCTTTGGGGTAAATAGCCAGTAGAGAGATTGCTATATCACATGGTAGATCAATTCTTAGTTTTCTGAGGAACTTCCATACTGTTTTCCATAGAGGCTGTACCAATTTTCAGTCCCACCAGCAGTGTAGTATGAAGGTTCCTTTCTCCCCACATCCTCTCCAACATTTGTTATTACTTGTCTTGTTGGTTTAGCTATTCTAACAGGTGTGAGATGGTATCTCATTGTGGTTTTGATTTGCATTTCCCTAATAGCTAGCAATGTTGAGCATCTTTTCATATACTTGTTGGCCATTTGTATGTCCTCAATGGAGAAGTGTCTGTTCAGGTCCCCTCCTGTCATCTTAGGAGAGAGAATAGGCTTGAAGAAAACAACAGAAGCTTCAAATATTCACCTTCTGACCATTTCTGTTGAGAGAAGACAATTTCACTATTTTTTCTCCAATGACTTGTTTTTTTTTTAATCTACAACTTCTTAATCAAGAGCTCCACCCCCGCCAGCATTTTACTTTTCATTCATTCAACAATTTATCAAGCACCTATAGATGCAAGGCACTGAAATAAGAATGAAGAATTAAAGTGAATAAAGTATAATCTCTGCCTGGGATGAGATGTAGTAGCCGAGCATAAGAACGATTATTTTATGCCATGTTAAAAGACAAGAGAAGAAAAACTATATGGTAGGGGAAGTCAAAAAAGTCTTGTAAGAGAAGAACATTACAAGTAGCAGAAAAAGCATGTGCAAAGAATGGGATAGTATGCTTAGTTTAGGGAAACTGCAATTAGAGGTTAGGGCCAACCTTTCCTGAAGCAATTTAAAACATACTCTCTTTTTTATTCCTTATTAAAATAGAAAACTCTTTTTAACCCTCCTGCATAATAGCTGTTCTTATAAGTCCTTATAGATTTCTCTTTTTTTCTTATTTCAATGTCCCTTTTGCAAGTTGCTACCTTTTTCTCAAACTAGTTGGTTCAAGACTAGATATATTTTATAATGTGCTTTATAAAGTTAACAAGATATGATAGGACATCTTGTACACATTATTCTTCTTTGTTATAAATTAATTGTCCTGTACTCTATTGCTAAATATTGTTACTATTCATTCAAAGCAGAAATCAAGAAAAGTAAAGCCTGTTGGAAAGTAAAAAAAAAAGAGAGAGAGAGATCATTCAGGGTCTATATCAAGAAACTGACAGGATTTAGATAATTTCTAAGACCATTGCTAACTCTCTAGTTCTATGATTCTTGACTCTATTTTAGGATCTATTTAGGATCAAAGACAATATAATCAGTTCCATTAATCTGTGAGAACCAAAAACATGGAGAGTGTAGATAACAAAATCCCCAGATAATCTTAAAATCAATTTTAATCTACTTCTTACTCAACCTTTACTAAAACCTCTGAGAAGAAAAATTGACAAATTTTGTTGCATCTCTTTTCTCCTTTTACTATTATAAGATAGATATATTAAAGTGAAATGTCAAGAAAATTGTGATAGAGATGTTAGCTGCAGCAAAAGAAATAGGTGCTCAATACACTGCCCCTGATAATAAATAATCCATTGTAAATTCTTTTCATGCACAGTTTTAGAGGGCCTATATGTTAAGGCAGTGATTCATGATATTGATGTGCATCAAAATTACCTGGGAACTAGTTAAAAATGTAAATGACCAATCCCCAGGAGGTCCCATATAGTAAATTTTAGGGAGGAGCTTGGACATCTGTGAATGTAACAGGTTTTGCAGGTAATAATGTTGTAAGTAAAAATTTAACAGCCACTCTCCTAGGCTAACATAATGATCAGTAATAGCAGATTCCATAAATTTTAGATAATTAACATGCATACAGGATTAAAAACATAATTTTAATAATCTAATTTTATAGACTCCATTACCAGAATAATGAATTGCTTGAGTTTTGTTTGTTTAATAGCTTTTTACTTAATTATTTATTTCCATAATGATACTTAACTTTCAAATTTTGTTCTATAGAGATCTATTATGACTTTGGAAAACTGTATAATGTAGAAAACTAGTTCTTATTTTTTCTTTCTCTCTAGGTTTATAGTCTATTTTTTCTAAATACATGCACCTTCATTCAAGAAGCCAAAGGGAATAGGTACAGGCTTTTCAGATGTTTCCTGTGCTATAAAAAGAAAACATAGTGTTATGCCTTCCTTGGGGATTATAATGGATTTTCAAATGGCGCCCAGACATTGATCAGCTGTCTCAAAGATTTCAGTAGGGTCAGAAACCTGAGTGAAAAGAATCATCAGTATTGATAAGTCCCTTATGTTCAGCAAGAGAATGATTGTGGTTTTCAGTTTGTATATTCCCATGATGTGTATTGAACATCTGAGCAAGGAAGTGAATCAAATTATAAATGCTCAGCATGCTTGCCACCAGGCATTCTCATCCTTTACAGTGAAAAGATAAAATGAAATCCCAGGGCAACCTAAATAAACACCTGCCAATTTTCTTAAGAATGGCAAAAGTGCATCTCATGGTAATACACTTGAGTCTGGTTTTCCATTACCAGTCTATCTTTTCAGGGATATTAATGATGTGTTTTTACTAATATGAAAGTCTAGAATTGAGAATAAAAATAACTTATTTTTAAAAGGAAACATGGTAACTGATGAAAGAAGAATATGTTGAATAGGACTGCATGACTTTTGCTTTTCATGTTTATCAATATTGACAAAACAGCTCCCCAGAATTTGGTTTATCAATATTGAATCAGTTTATCAATATTAACAAAACAGCTCCCCAGAATTTAGTTTGATTTCATTGAATCTGTAGGTCAAGTTGGTAAAAGCTGACATCTTAACTCAAGTCTTCCAAACCATGAACACAAAATATCTATCCATTCATTTACATTATCTTTAATTACTTTTAGCAGTGTTACAGTTTTTTACGTGTAGAATCTTCATATAAATAGTTTTAGATTTATGCCTGTGTTTAGCTTTTTTGATACTATTGCAAATGGTACTTTAAAAGTTTTTATTTTCAGCTCTTAATTGATGGTAACTAGGAAAGCAATTGACTTTTGTATATTGACTTTGTATCCTGCTACCTACTGTAATCGCTTATTAGCTCTCCTAGGTTATTTTGAAGATTTTTTGATGTTTTCTACATCAACAAACATCATGTCTGCACATAAAAAGTTTTTTTTTTCTCCCATTCATTCTATATACCTTTTGTTTCTTTTTCTTGTCTTGTCATAGTGAGGACTTCCAGTTTAATATCAAATAAAAGCAGTGAGAGCGGACATCTATGTCCATGTACTTTTAATATTATGTGTGACAATTTCAATTTTGAAATATTATTTTGTTATAATTGATATGTATATCATATTCTATGTACAATAAGTAAACAAAATTTTATTTTACTGTTTCATTTGGGTTTTACAAAAATTCTATTTTGTTCTAGTAATTATATTTATACCTGCTACAGTGCTCTTAATTTTGTTTTTTCTTAAAAAAATCTATCTAGTCAATTTTAAATGGTATTCATTGACACTCACATATCCAACAATCAATTACATTTTTCAAATTTTGCACTTCTTCCCTTCTATTTTTAATGGAATTCTTTCTATATAGAACATTAATTTTAAATACTATTTCCTCACCCATTGCCTTATTCTTTTATTAACAAATAATATATTAAATATTCATCAGCAATTCATTTACCAAGATTTCCTAGATATGTCTTGGTGAAACAAACTCATGTTGTAGTAGATTCCACATGAATGCCATACCAATAGTCCCTGGGAACAGTTGAAACTGTTTTTTATATTCAAAACCTTAGTTAACTTTTCTTTTATTGAATGTTTTAAAAATGCAGCTCCACTGTTGTTTTGTGATGTATGTTGCTCTTGAGAGGCTGATACTAGACTAATATTATTCCCATTAGGTAATTTGATTATTTTGTTTAGAGGATCTAGTGACCTTTTCTTTCATAAAATAGAATCATTTTACTGACATATTTCTGAGTCATTTGTTTTTGAATAACTTTATCAGGTACAAAGTAGGCCCTCTCAAAATGTAAATTTAAGTTGTTTTTTTCCATACAGTTATTTTGGCTTATAGATTTAAATATTTATTTCTGTTCCTTTTATTTTTTTTTTTCAGTAACACTATATAAAGAAAACATTTTATTTTTCGCTTTCCTGTCTTGTATTTCATCCACTTTCTCCATAAAGTTTTTATTCTTTTTGTTGTTGTTGTTGTTTTAAATCTCAAGTATACTCTCTTGATTAATTTCCTGTTTTTCCTCAAAGTCCCTTGTTAAATTTCTATTATAACATACATTCCCTTGGGCACTTTTAAATTTTTTACTCATTTTCTAGCTGACTTTATTTATTTTTTTCTTCATTTTTTTTAATGAGCTTGATTGACTTTCATTAAGTTTTTTCTGTTCCTTTTTTTGGTCAGTTTTTAAATTTTCTGATTCAATGCATTTTTTAAATTATAGCTAAATGCTTGTTTGAGACTATTTGACACAATTTAAAATGTTCATCACACTGTTCTTCTGCTTCCCTATTGATTTTTGGAAGGATTATTTATCACAGAAAATATTTTAATTTAAGTTTGCTGTTTACTTTTTGCAGTACTTTGTGTTGAATTGGGTTGATTTTTTAAAAATCTTTTGTTGATAATTTTCTTGGCTCAAGAGTGCCATCTTCATTTTTAAAATGATAAAATACATTTAAACAATTGATTATGTTTGTAATGGTAGTAATGGTGGTAGGAAGTGGGAAGGAGTGATATGTCATGTTTGTCTTTTGTTTCTTTGAGATCCTTACCTTTTAATTCTTTCTCATCCTTCTTTTCACTGCCACTTGTTCTCTATTTAGCAGATTCTTCCCCCAGAGAAGCAATGCTTCCCAAAGACTAATATCTCCAGTTCTGCTTATTTTCAAGCCCAATTCTTATAGCTGATGCTGGGAACTACCAATTCTTTGATTAGTGTATAGTGTGTTGGTATTTATTGTTGTAATTTTTCTTCCTGGAAATAATTTTGTTTGCTTGTTTTTATCTGTATCTTCTGTTCTACTCTTCTTTTTTCACAAACTCTTTGGAGGAGGGCAGGGATGGGCAGTTAATTTTGTTTTTATTGTACCTGACAAAATACAGTTATCCAGTGGTTCAATTATGTTATTTTAATAAAATAAATTAAATGTAGGCTTAATGATTCTCTCATTTTTTCATCCTTTCTGGAGCAGGACTCAAGAAGCAGGAAATGAGCACAGAACCTCTGTCAAGTGAATTTAATTTGGCCTTTGCTTATGCTTGTCACCTTTCACTAGAGTTAACTCTAAAAATTATGCAAAAAAGTACTCTAAACTCAGGTAAGAATAGACCTTTTAATGACTACATTTAATGTATTTTACAAAATGTTTGGTATCTATAGAAGTTTATAAAAATAGGTAATTCAGGCTTAGTTTGTTCTGATTCACAAGGTTATACTTCTTCAATTAAAATCACAACTGATGTCAGAAGAAGATTCATGCTAAGTTCCCACTACCGGGTCAGAAGCAGAAACTTTTTTAGATGCCATTAAGTGTTTACAAAATTTCAAATCAAAGCCAGGCTTTACAGGTTAAAATAGAGAAGGTTTGGGCAGGAGCCGCACACATGTGCTTGTGCACCAAAGTATCAGCACAATTACCCTGGGGCCTGTGCCCACAGGGGAGAGAGAGCTGGGTACACTTTCCTCCCATTGTGGCCCTAACAATAACCACAAATAAGGGGCTATACCTCTGCTTTGCTATCCCACTTGCTGCTACTTCTTGCTACTTCAAGATTCTCCCCTCGCCCTTACAAGGAAGAATGTCTATACTTAGTTTTTTGAATTTATAGCAACAAGACTCCTGTTCTGATTTGGGACACTAAAGAGTCCTACATAAAGTCTTATGCTAAAGTGTGTAGTGCCCATTTTTTGTTTCTGGAAAAGCCCTGTATAAGTCAAGTTTTGATTACTTAATAGTTAAGTACACTAGGGCAATTTCTACAGAGGAATCCTTTTGTAGGAGTGAAGAGTCCTCTGGTAAGAAATCTGCTTTAGGAACAGCTACAAGTTAACTGTTTCTAGGGAGTTAAAGCTCATAAAGGACAGGAGCAAGGTGTGTTTTAAAATCAGTCAATTAAAACTGACTGTTTTGCTGACCCCTTGAGGAGCTTGAGGTACAACTAAGATAACAGCTAGAAAAGTAGAGATTCATGTACTTGTTAGGTTATTTTATATCCTTTGCTATTCTCATGGCTGTAATAATGGAGAATGGATGAGACCAAGGTTAAATACAACCCCACTCAAATCTAAGCACCTTGGGCTGCAGTAAAGGAAACTCTGCACACTCTAGCTCAGAGAAGGCTCAGCTGGTGGAGCCGGAGATGCATAGGGATCCATCTACTCTTCAGGGTTCTGATGACTCTACTCCTGACATGTGCATGAAGAGGTACCCAAGCTCTGTCACGTTGACATCTGTGTTGGGGACATGCCAGATTTCTCAGTCCTCAATGAACTCCCTGAGCCACACTGAATTAAAAAAACCTTACTGTGCCTTCAGTACTGAGCTGTTTCTGAGGTTTCTCAGGCTCTGCCAGCCACCTAACTGGGTAAGCATGGTAGTAAAGACATTTCCAAATGAGCAGGTTTCCTCACCTTGCTCAAAGTATCTGCAAGCTTTTTTCCCCATTCCCTGCTTGAAAGATTCAATCAGCTCATTTTTCTTCTGATCTTCCACTCAATACACACTTGGAATTACAAACTCTGATATCACTAAGCATTCTGGAGAAGACTTAATGACTGGGTTCTCGAACTACTTGGCACACCTCCACTGTCGGATGCAGGACAAGCAGTATGTGAGATTGCAATTGGAGAGAATCCCAAATCTCTCAGAAGCAGATGCCTTCTCAAGGATCACTTCCATGCAGATACTGTACACTTTGTCCTGACTCGCCTGGAAGGCAAAGGCCTTCTCCATCTCATGTTCAAATGTTGACATGAAGATCCTCTCATGAGCTTTACTTTGTCAAAGGAATTCAGTACTTGTAACCTACAGATTTCACACTTCTCCATGCAAGTAGACACAAGTATCCTCAAATTGGCACTCTCTGCCAGCTGCATAGGGGCATAGCTGCTGCTCACTGCTGTAGGAGCTGCTAACTTCTCAGTCATCAAGGCCACTCCTGATTGCATCTCGATAGGAATGTGGCTTCATTTCTGGGCTACTTTGGGAGTCACTACCTCCTGCATCATTCACCACAGTTGGGGAAACCTTTTCTTTAGGCAATGCAGAAAGATTTGGTCTCTAAGTACCAAGGTCCTCTTTTCACATTTCCCAGGCTCATGTAAGTTAGTTTTCACAATGGATGTAGTGAGGTCAGAAGGAGGATGAGGACTGGAAACTCAGGGAGGGCACACTGTGTGGCACAGTGCCCACAGCACCACAGCTGCAGGAGAGGGCCTCATGTGATCGTATCTGCAACAAGTTCCATAGGCGTAACAACCCTTCTGATAGCATTTGCAGATTGTGGATGGCTTCCTGTTTGCCAAGTCACGTGAAAACAGGCATTGGTTTCCTTTCTGACACACACTATGTATAAAATACCTGCAAGTGATCTGCTTGGTGCTCATGATAGTCATGCTGAAGAGCCATGGACGCATCACCAGCTCTCGCTCTTGCTGTGGCCACCTCACAAACTTTCTTAAGTTCCCCTTTCCTCATCCTTTATACCTATAGATCAGCCATGAGTGTTTGTTGAAATTTATTTTCCATTTTTCTATTTACAAGTAATTAAAAGATCATTTTATTCTCTGTTTCCTGGTAATGGCTTAAGCTTGGCACATAATAATTTTATTAATGTTTTTTTGTTTGCATTTTTTTATTTGTTATTGTTGATCTTGTGGGTTTTGGGGAGGTTGTATAAAAAAATTCAGATAGCCACTATTATCTCCTATACCTGAACACTTTTTCAGGGAAGTTTTAAAGCAAGAAAATGGCATTTTTGGAAACTGAGCGGAGGCACTACTGCAGATTTAAAAGAGTAGAATTAGGGATGAAGCAATAATTGTTCTTGTTGGTGAAGTGATTTACAATAAGAAAGTGGCAGTAGATTGTAAAAGTAAGAATGGATTTAAATTGTATTCAAAATGATAAGGACTATGTGTCGATCTTTTGAATTGTATCTAAATTTAATTTTCTATTTATTAATAGCAAAATAATCAGTTCATGAATTAAGATAGCCTCCTGCCACTGTGTAATAAATGTTTCATTGGTCACTAGCTCTCAGGGAAATTCTAAAGGAACATTAATGAAATAATTGTAATACCTCATCTCTTTATTGATTATGCTAAATTTTTACTTGATATTTTCATTTTTAAGAGATTTTTTTGTTTTTGGTTTAATTTTGGTTTAATTTTGTTAAGTAAATCGTTTTAATTTTACTTATACTTTAATTATTATAACACTTAAAGATGCAAAACATGATGGAATTTTGCTACTGAAAAAGTAAGGTGATTTGAATTGAACAGTAAGTAATATAAAATGCCACCAATATGACTCATTTAGAAAATTATGATGACCTACTAGTATTGTGACAATTACAAAATTAATAATCATAAAATGCTTGAGATAGAATCTGTCACTTGGTAACTCCTCAATAAATATTACTATTGTTGAGACATAAGCTATGCTAACATTGATTTTGTTTACACAGCTTTTTTTTTTCTGATACAGCTAATAACACAAATAGCAAAATAGAAAAAAGAAAAAGAAAAACCAATGTATTTTTGTAGGTTATTTCCACCTGACTATGGTCAATAATACCAAAAATATCTCTAGAAATCTCTCCATTTTTAGAAGCTAACAACTAAGACTAAGAAAGTTTTCTAAAGCATTCATGTTTTTGTTTTTGTAAACAGGAAGCATTTTAAGAATATGGAGTATGGCAAAATAAGAATATAAATGTTTAATATCAAAGATAAACATGAAAATATTTCTAAATTTTAGGTCATTTCATAGTTATTTACTCAAGTGGCCCACTGAATTAATTATTGATAATTTCTTGTTCTACATTGAAATAACCATGAAGACAAATGTCATTCTCAGGTGGATATTGAAATTAACACTTAAATTTTCATGGTTACTTAAATGATTCTATCTTGGACCTTTGTCATCATAGCCTGTCAGGTTTTAGTGCTTTGTTAAAACCTGTGTGATACAGGCACACACACACACTCACACACACACACACACACACACACACACACACACACACACACTCGTACTCTTTGGGAGGGTCAGATACAATAAATAACATGAATCTTGGGCTATAATGTGTTTACTAGAACTGGTTTAGTGATTCTGATAGCATTGCCATGAGATGTAAAAAAAGGTAGGCCAAAAGTTCAAAAGTCAGAAGTTAGATTCTCTTCTTCCTCTTATGTTCTGTCTAGTAAGGCAAAAGGAATAAATTAGCTTACATGCCTGTTAAAGACTGTTAAGTAAAAGAGAAACTGATATAATCAAAGGAGATAAAACTCAGTGGAGACAATTAGAAACATTGAATTCTGAGAAATCCCAAAAGCTGTCTAACATAAAAACCCTTTGAGTAGAGTTTAACTTTAATATGTAACAATTAGAAAAAAAAATCCTATTGTATTAACTTCTGCTTGAAAAGATCTGTTACCTTAAAAGTTTTGGGAGAATATAGTGGAAATAGAGATAGAAACAAGGAATAAGTAGGAAAAAGATAATAAAGAAGGGTTTTTTGGTCCACAGTCTGGATTTGGACTGCCTGTATTTCTATGTAGGAGAAAAGGATGCTGGCAAAAGAAAAAAACACCCTACTCCTTAGTTTATAAAAGTGTATTTGTAAACCCTTGAGGGAGCAAGGACTAGGAATGTTATCTTCCGTATCTTTGGTACAGAAGCGTAGACTTTGCAGTCTTAAGTAACCTTGTGCAGAAATTAATGCAGAAATAAAAAGAACACTATCTTCCATTATGTACCTTCATGGAACCCCGAGAAACTCATCCATGAATATTCAGACCTACTTTTTTTGCTTGCAGGAGGAAGTAGGGAACTGCACTGGAGGGAGATAAGTACAGCAGACTGCAAGTGAGGCTAATTTTTATTAGTTAAAGCACTGGCAGCTGTTTCACACATTTCTGGGTTCTTCCTGAAATCTATGAGGGTGCTACAGGCCTTAATGACTGGTGATAAATGATAATAATATATTTTCAAAGTTGGGAAACATGTGTGATGTCATATGATAAAGGTTTAAATAGTTACTGTTTTGTGGGTTATGGGGGTGCTTAATATTCATACGTTTAGATCATCATCCTGTGTAAAATGCAAAGAAAAGAAAACCCAGCAATGGAAAACAAAAATGAGCATATCATATATTTGGCAAACAAAAAATATTTGTGAATAAAATTTAAAAATATACAAATTTATGTTCAGTAAAACCTTGTTATAATGTTACCAAAAGAAATTATTAGCTGAATTTCAAATTCCATTTTTAAAAACTTAGCATGAGTCTACTTCGATTTAAGAAATGTTTCACTATAGAATATATAGTTGGTTTCTTTAGGACAATGTAGTTCATATCACAAGTTGAAATTAAATATTGAGTTTGGATATAAAGCACATGAGAGCATTGCTGAATGTCCTCAATCACCACTTCCTTGCACTTTGGGGAAAGAAAAGCAGAAGAGTTTGTGGGTGGGAACAGATGCTACTTAAGTAGAATTCCACTTGGGTTATTTTAAGATGTAATCTTCTTTAGTCTGAATTTATGATTAATTTTCTATTCATGTGGTGTGATGTTGTGGTTGAGAAACAGAAGTTTGGCCAACAAATGTTCAGAGTAAACTATGTATTCTTTTTGTATATGCCATTTGTTAAATATCTTTTGATAAATTGCTCAACTTTGCTAAATCTCATTTTTTTCATATGAGATGGAGATCGTTCTTGCCTTATTTTCTTACCTAATTGCAATAAAAATTCAAAATGCATCTACTATACATTTGAACTTTCATCGGAACATTTTGTTCTAGTAATACAAACAGATATGTAAAGGTCAAAGTTATTCCAACTACCATAAAAATAATTACTTAGGTAATTAACTGGACACATAATCATATGTTGAGAAATGCCATATGTTTTTTATGAGGATTATTATAAAGTCATAAAGCTAACTAGGTTTGAGTCACTAATACATAATAATAATTTACAAAAATGTCAGTGAAGTTCAAAACAGGAAAGAGCCCAGGAACCTGAAAATCAATAGAGTGGATTCATACATATCTGACTATGAGCTAATGAAGGGTCTGTCCTTGGTAGATGGCTATGGAAATAGAGGCACACTTGGATTAAAAGACTCAAGAGTTTGCAGATACACCTCAACCTGGTATCGAATGTATAGTATTCTTTATAATTGAAGAGATGCAGAATGAGTGAGCAATTACAATTAATTTGGATCAGGTGAAGAAAAAAATTCATTTTGGACTTTTAGATTTTAAGTTAGGAGTAAGAAATATAAGTGGGAATTATAAAAAACCTTTGGAAATTCAGCAGATAGATCTCTTAAATGTATTTTACATACTCTAATTTAGTGACATAGACTCTTTACCAAGAGGAAAGCAAAATGTTTCACCAAATTGGCAGGTTCAGTAAATTTTTATTTTGCATCTACTTTGTATCAGGAACCATGCAGTGTCTGAACACAATATGAAATATACAGATTAATTTTTCACCTTTTCATAGGCTATTCTTCTTGCCTGGAATGCTCTTACTTTTGCATTCTCCTCTTCAAACAACAACAAATTGTAGTACCATATTGGAGTATGAATTTCAGTCTATAAGTTCATGTTTATAAAAACTATATTTTATGTCTATATTTCTATTTTATTTTTATTTTAGACCCCTGTTCTAACAAACTGTACAGAAATTTAATGTCAGTAGTTCTGAGTTCCATCACCATAACCTGATATTGCGTGTCAGTTCTTACAGTTAATAAGGGAAGGGGTGGGGTTGAGAATCTAGTTATTGCCTCAAAAAAATCAACTTACATCTAAATTATATGATAAATTTAAACTTAAAAATGAATATTAAACAGGTTACAGTGAACAACTTATTTTTGTTTCAAGAGTTTTGTTAATCGTGATGCTAACAGAAAATAATTACTAAACTTAGCTACACTGGCATATAAATAAAAATGTAGTCTGTAGATGAAAATAGATCCAACAGGAAGCTTTGTGTATATTGTTCTGATGCTGGAAATAAGTACTATTTCATACTTCAAGTTACATTATTCAATATATATTTTAGGAATTTGAATTGCCTATGTTTCTACTATTCTGTTTTTTCATGAGTTCTATTCTCTCGTTAGCTAAATGCATTCAGTTGTTTATTACATCAGTTTATGTGTATATTTGTATTAATACATGTGTATATTCATTTCATGATCACATATATATATAGATGATACATATATATATATCACAAACATCTTTTTCCAAGATGAATAGAAGCTGTATATTCTGCAAAGACAGATGATACTCAGTAGAATCAAAAAAATTTAAGCTTTATATTTAGCCAAGATTCATTTAATTATCTCAAGATTACATATAAACTAAAACACTCCAAATTTTTGATGAATGACAAATATACACATTTTCTTTTTTAAATTACAACTGACAATATTTACTTCTTTAAACTCTTAAATGCAAATACTGCATATGTTCATATAGAATGAAAGATATATTATTGCTGCTTTATTCATATAGAATGAAAGATATATTATTGCTGCTTTATACATATTTGTCATTTTTTCCCTTGAAATCTGAAAAATAAAAACTTTTTTCTAGGATCTCAAACCATAAGATTCTTCCCCCACTTTATAGAATCATTAAAAATAACAATTTAATTAAGATTCTTCTATCATTCTAACAGATTCTTAAGTATATTCCAAATTAAAGTATTATTAATACTTTATTTATATTATTTATTTAACATGTACTTATACTTTTACCATATTTTATTATAATTATCAACAGCAGAAAATAAATTTATACATCCTCTCTACCTGATCAAGGTGGCAATATATTAGACTCATTCTATTATAATTGCAATAGAATGAAAAGCAAAGAAAAACCTTGAAAATTTTGGGGTGGACATTTCCTAAAAAGGAGATTAATACTCTTTAAATTTATATATATATATATATATATATATATATATATATATATATATACATACATACATACACATACACACACACACACATATATATATGTATATATACACACACACATTTATATATAATCAAAAGATACAGGGGCACATGTACTACATAGCAAAAGCAAAAATTACATATTATTACACTATATTCATTATATATAAGAGGTCCAACCTAATTTCATGTAAAAAAAAAATAAAAGACTATTTTTTCTAGTAACAGTTATTATTTATTGGAACTGAGGTGAAACAATTAACTATAGGTAGATTTTTCCACTCTCCCCAAAGATAAAACTTACTGCACTAGGGAAAGTAGCAAGAATATTAGACATTGGCAAGATCTGCTGAGTAAGGACTTGATGCTTATCCCAGTACTAACTTATCAATAGAACTCCCAGATAAGCTTAGAGATCTAATAGTAAGAAACACCTATGTCTCATCTCCTGCCTAGGTATCTCAGGGGCAGAAGTACCCTCAAAGTTCTCCATGTTTCTATGACACAAGGGAGTAGAATAGAAATGCTACCTGGTGGTGCCTAGTCAAATGGATCTATTCTAATCTCAGAGTCCCCATGGATCCCAGTGGAAAAGCAAGAGCAAACAAGCATGTTCTTGTGTAGTCAAGAGCAGACTGACGACAAACAGCAATGAAAGTCATCAATACTGAGTATGACCTGGTACCCAATGAGAACATGATTGTCTCAGCAGATATTGTGTGAAGTGATGACCAAGCACCAGGGTCTTCCTGATGATGTCATAATGTTATGTTGGCCCTTAGGAATTAAAGATACTTCGAAATCAATTGAGGAATGTCAGATATGAGTGAGTTTACCAGAAATTGGAAAAAAAATAAGCTTTCTGTTACTGGGAAAAATGGGGATACATATGGAGTTTAAGTATAAAAAAGTAAAGACAATTTAATTTTCTCCACAAGAAAGCTTATGACCATTTTATAGATTTATACATACTGTCTATATTCGTTCCCATCTCTGTATCTAAATTTTTATTTAGAATATTTATCTATCTATAACTACATACAAAAACATACACACATATGAATAAAAAATATCTGAAAGGGCATATAACTAATTATTAACTCTAAGAAGAGATAAGAAATTATTGAGGTAGGCAGCATACAAAGGACTTACAGCTTTTTCCTATAATTATTTTTATCATTATGATATTTTACATGAATGAATATTCATGTTCGACTTTTAAAAATTAAATATAGCCCTTATTTCAAATTTATAATTATATGATACTTTTTTCTGTGAGTTTACATGTAAGTAAACTTTATGATTAAAAAATAGTGAAGAGATAAGACATTTTAAATTTAATAATAGCTACTTTTAAAAGTTGTAGGTTTTCCAAGTGCACTTCATAATAATCATGTATGCCTCTTATGTGAAGCATATAAGAGCTTTCCAATGATCTCTATTTGAGTTAACAAAGTTTTGTTTCATGTATTTGATTTAGAATAAAACTTAAAGCAATGCTTTTCAAACTTTAATGTTTGAGAATGGCAACAATTAAAAAATGCAGATTCAGACTCAGTATACCTGGGGTGAAACTTGAGAATCTGGATTTCTGACAGGCTTCCAGATGATGCCTTTTTGCTAAGGACTCCTAAAAACAGTAATATTTTAAATATAAAAATGTGAATTTTAATTAGCTAATTAATTAAAATGAAAACAAACTAATAGATATATGTTTACAAGTATCCAGGTAAATTAAATTTGCTATTTGCATTGGAATGTTTGCCCTAGTATTGTAATATCTAAATGACCATTGAATCAGGTTGTATTAAAGATTATTTGGTTATCAGAGTAGATTTCATTCAGGGTCTGTTAACTCCAAGTAAGTGAAGCAGAAGGAGAATTGTTTGGAAAGGAGTAAGATAGCTCAAAGATAGCTCACAGAATTTAAGGAAAAACCAAATCCACTGAATTATTGTGCTTGAATATACCAGGTTCAAGGCAGCTCTCAGGATTTGGGAGAAAAGAACTGACAGTTTTTCATGGTGTTATGATATTCACTGTTTTTGACATGATTTGTACTTGCAAATCCAAGGAGAGTACATCTAGTTACCCACACTTGTATTCTCTAAAAAAAAGTTAGGGTGCTGTTAACTAAGGAAAAAGGAATATAAAATGGGTGGCAAAACAAAGATGCCTATCATGTCATAATATATAGAATTATAAATTTTCCAGATAACTGGTAAGGTAACTAGACCAAAGTGCTGCAATTTATTTAATCATTTCTAAAAGACATGTCCTCAGAGTTATGTGTGTGTATGTTTTCTGAAAAATTATGAAAGTATTCCTGTTTCTTTAGAGTAGTTGTACTAAATAGATTTTTAAGGGCACATTTTCCTCCACATTTCAACATCTCTAAATCAAGATGTATCTTATAATCTATGACATTTTAGCTTTGGAATACAGCTTGATTGGAAGCAGTATTTCTTTTAGTGACACAAAAAGTGATGATGCTTCTTAAGATTGTTGGCATCTTCTATTTGATGAAATATAGTGGTGATATTATGACATTGAGCGAAATAATGTATAATAAACCAAAAGGGTGACATACAGAATGCTTTATAAATATTAGTCACATAATAATAGTGTTGTTAATGATCATACATTTGCCTGAAATAGTTATCTTATTCTGGAGCATAAATGCAAATAATTAGGAAAATCATACCAGTATAATTTAAAACATCACAGTAGTGAAATTCTGTGATCAAAATTATCCCATGAAATTTAAGAAAGATATAGAAAAATCTGCCATATTCAATAAAATGCAGTCTCTTCTTTAGAACATAAATTATAAAAAGGAATCATAGGCAATGGAAAATTGTCCAAGAAAAAAATAAACGTATCAGCAGTCTAAATGTTTGAGATAGGATGGAGATTCAATATATTACTCTTATTTTCTTAGAATATGTGTGTAAAGTTTCCAGACTTAAACTTTGGAAATAATGTACTTTTTAAGAGATATTATTAAATAAATAGTTTATACTCCCCTAAAGACCCTCTGAAGAGGGAATGCTGACTCTTAGAGGGTTCTCTGTCAATAGTGGGCATTGGTAAATCTCCTAGCATTTGAGTGAAGAACTAGGCATTCTCTAATTTATAAAGAGGTTTTTAAGTGAATATTAGAAATTTAGTTGTATACAACTTCTAGAAAAACAAATCACCATGTGTTTAAGAATAGCCAATAATCCCAGATTATAATATTTCAATTATCTGCATTTCAGTTGTTTTTACTTGTTTTTCTGTCAGCATGCATGAGGTACTAACTGTAACATAGTTAATGAAACATATTTCTAAAACATGTTAAATTCAAACTTAATGTTATAAAAGTTCTGCCCTCCTCCAACAATCTGCATTAGACATCCATACAAGAATTCAATTAATAATTATCTAGTTCTTATTTCTTTCATTTCTGGCTAATTTTTATTTCTGGCTACTGGTTTAAACTATATTACTATTAGTTTTTCTAGTCCCTGTTATATTAGCTATACAGTAAAAAGCATCTATAAATAAACCCTGCAATGCAACAGAATAAGTAATAATTTAATGCTATTTCATTGGGTAAATTCTTTTATACAATATTTTTTCCTTTATAATATGCACAAATACCCTGTAACACATAAAAAATTTCATTAAATTGCTTGAGTGATGTTAAAGATTCTATGAATTTATTTGATATTCTTTTTATGAAAAATATATTAATTATAGACAGGTTTAATATAATTTACTGGTAAGATCACAAAACATGCATACATTCATGAAGACCAAAATATGTATATAATGCAAAATACATAAAATTATGCAATATCATTTTCATGTTTTATATATTTATGAAAAATATGCAAATCATTTCATTTCATTGAATCATTTTATTTAATGTAATTTTCATGTTAGTAACTGAAAAACAATTTGATAATCAATAAAATCCATAGAAATAGCAATTTGAATTTTATATAAAATTTGCAATATGAAAGAGAGATGTGATAAACTGTTAAGCTAAGTTAAAAAGGCAATTAAAAAGTATAAGTACTATCACTGAAAGAAGACTTTATAGTTTCCCTTTCCTTTTGCTGTGCAATTATAACATCTGAATTTGAGAGAGCCTGCAGATACAAATAAAAATTCATTCCTTCCCTAAAATGACCATTTTTAAAGGAAAAGAACACATTGGTTTCACCTTTATAAATGATTCTTCAAACTTTCAAGTTTTGAGAGGTATTAAATTTTTTATTTTGAAAGAAATTCACACAAATAAACTGTAAGCAAACCAACAAATAAAAACGTTGAAAAGCAGATGAGTTTACCTAAGCCTTTAATGCTTTAATTATGTCAAGACCAAAAGTCATTATCAATTTGACTTAGACATTTAAAATAGTTGTTTTAAATATGAATTGGTGGAATTTTGCATAAAATTGTAGACTATTAAAGATGGTTAACAAGACATCATATTTATTGAGTACAATAAAAGCAAATTAGAGGTCCCTGCATTATTTTCATTGTAACTTGGGAAATGTGTGAGTAATGCATTATAAAAAATATGCAACATTTCCAGTCACATATGGTGGTTAAAAATCAGTAGTGATGACTTGGCTGTAGAGGTCTCCTTGGAGGAGTAAGCAGTCCCAGCTCCAAACAGGATCCCTAGCCCAGAGCTCCAGTGCCAAGAAGAGAAGTCCCCAAAACTTCTGGCTGTGAAAACAGAGGAGATACTGGCTGAGTGAGATGGAAGGCAGCTGGAAATCCAGGCCCTTCTCTTAAAAGGCCAGTGCAGAAACTTACTGACAGACTAACTTGCTCAATGACCTCAGTGAAAACTTCAACAAAAGATGGGAAACATAAAAATGGAGATAACAAAACATAAAAAGGAACCAGTCAGAAATGAAGAATACAAAAACCGAAATGAAGAATACAATAACCGAAACGAAGGATACATTAGAGGGAATCAACAGTAGATTAGATGAAACAGAGGTTTAAATGTATAATTTAGGAAATAAAACACCCAATCAGAACAGCAATAAGAAAACACTCAATCAGAACAACAATAAGAAAAAAATAAATTTAAAAAAAGGAGGATAATTTAAGGGGCTTCTGGGTAATATTAAGCTTACCAACATTCACATCACTGAGATACCAGAAAGAGAAGAGCGAGAGCAATGAATTAAAAACATATTTGAAGAAATAATGATGGAAAACTTCCATAACCTGGTGAAGGAAATAGATATGCAAGTCCAGGAAGCACGGGGTCCCAAATGAGATTAGCTCAATGAGGCTCATACCAAGACACATCATAATTAAAATGCCAAATCTTAAAGACAAAGAAAAGAAATAAAAGTAGCAAGAAAAAAGCAGTTAGTTAACTACAATGGAACTTCTATAAGACTATCAGCTGTTTTCTCAACAGACACTTTGTAGTTCAGAAGGGATCAGCATAAAATATTCAAAGTGATGAAAAGTAAGGACCTATAACCAAGTTAGTCTACCCAGCAAAGCTATCATTCACAATCATAGGACAGATGAAGAGCTTCCCAGACAAGCAAAAGTTAAAGTTCAATAGTAAACTAGTAGTACAAGAAATGTTAGATGGAGAAGAAGAGGAGGAGGAGAAGGAGGAGAAGAAGAAAACAGATTAAAAATAATATGGCAATAACTACATATTTATCAATAACTACTTTAAATGTAAATAGATTAAATTCTCCAATCGAAAGACATAGAATAGCTGAACAGATAAGAAAACAAGACTCTTACATATGCTGCCTACAAGAGACTCATGAGATCAAAAGACACACAGAGATTGAAAATAATAAAATGAAAAAAGGTATTTCATGAAAATGGAAACAAACTAACAAACACAAAAGCTGGGATAACAATAATTATATCAGGCAAAAGCAACCTTAAAACAAAGGCTATAACAAGAGTAACAAGAGACAAAGAAGGACCTAGTCATTTCACTTCTGAGTATTTATTCAAAGAAATCTAAAACACTACTTCAAAGGGACATATGTTCATTGCAGCATTATTTACAATAGCTAAGATATGGAGGCAAACTAGGTGCCCATCAGTGGACGAATGGATAAAAAGGTGGTACATATACACAATGAAATATTACTCGGCTGTAAAAAAGAGTGAAATCTTGCCATGAGGATCAACACGGATGGACCTAGAGGATATTTTGTTGAGTGGAGCAAGTCAGACAAGGACAAATGCGATATAATTACACTTATATCTGGAATCTAAAGAACAAAATAAATGAACAAACAAAACAGAAACAAATTCCTGGATACAGAGAAAAAAAATGGATGGTTGCCAGATGAGAGAGGGGTTGGGGATGGGTGAAAGGGTGAAGGAATTAAGTACAAATTGGTAGTTACAAAAGTCATAAGGATATGAAGTATAGCAAGGGCACAAAGTCAAAAATATTGTAATAACTATGTGCAGTATCAGACAGGTGCTAGGTTTATTGGAATAATCAGTTCCTAGGTTATTTGAATGTCTGATCACTAATCGTATACGTGAAACTAATATATCACATGTCAATTGTAATTGAAAATTTTTTTTAAATTTAAAAAATGCAATTCCCTTTTAAGCAGCACAAAGTAGATAGATAATAACAAAAAGAAGTAATTAATTAAATGTCAGAAAAAGAATGTGTAGTATCGTTCTGTTTGGTAAAGATGTAGTTCATAGATTTAAACTAGAAAATATTAAAATATTAAAATTTATAATTTTGTTATCAAGATCTATTTCTAATTAATTTAAATTAATTTGTGTTTGAATTATTTGGATTTGTGAGCCCTGTATCTGTTACTTGGTACACAGAGAGATATGAGCCTTGATTGGTTTTTATCTTGAGTTTTGACTCATGTATACCTGTTTTTCATTACCCAGTAAAAGAACTATATAACAACTCTGAAGAATACAAGCAAAACAAAAATGAAAATAAACAAACAAAACAGCTTTGCCACAAACTAAAAGGTTACAAGTATCTAAAAGTTTTACAAAATATCTCACATTCTAGGAGAAAGTATCAGCTTCGGATTTTCTATTTATTAATGCAAATGTGAAATAAACTATTAAAGACGTACTTGAAAGCATTTTAAGTATTACAAATATACTGTCAATAAATAAGCAGAATTATTTTTAAAAACTTTTGCAGCCCAAGTAAGAATAATAGAATCTACTAGTATTTTCTCCCCACATACCATGCTGACATCTTTAGGAGTCTTTGCACAGATGTATGCAATTATATAAGCTAAATTCCACATTGACTTTTTTCCCCCTACATGCCATTGAATTCATTAAGAGAAAATTACATTAAAATAGCCTAAATCACCTTTTCAGCCAGGTAGGTAATTCAAATTCTTTTTTTTCTATGAATCTTAATATAATTCTTTTAAGTATTTGTTGAGTTTCTAATATATGCCAGCCACAATTGCAGGTACTTAACAGGCATTATCTCATTTATTTTCATAATAATTCTGTAAAGTAACTTCAATTATGTACTTTTTATGGATGAGGAAAAAATTAACTTAGATACGTTAATTCTAGAAATTGTATTCTTAAAAGCTGTACCTCTCTATAACATTTATTCAATTGCCAAGAATTTAAATGTTTAAAGAACACACTCCAAAATTTTATTGTTGGTAGAAAATAGACCAAAGTTCTGCTCATGGTTTTTCAAATTATTGTTTTGTTCTTGAACAAAAGTCCTTTCTACTGTTGGAGGCTATTAAAAGGAACAAGAATATTTGCTTTGCCTACTTTTCTGAGTTGTTATAAGAAATGAAGGAGTTAATGCATGTGAGTGCATGTTAAATGTTCTAAAGTGTTATGAAAATGTAGTGTATGTAATTGTCACATGTTAAGTGCTTCTATGTTACTGAAAATAGTTGTTGGCTTAAATTCATGACTTAATATCTTAGTGAAGAGAAATTTCTACCCAATTCAGGAGACAACAAGATAGATAGATCATTATGCCATACACTAAACCCAGGAGTGTTGGGAGCCAAAAGACCCTCATCCTGACCGCCCAGCCCCCCGGCATAGAACCTGGCCGTTAACTGGCCGTTAACAAACCTGTATGCTATCTAAAGAATGCATGAGCAGACAATGTCCCAGGGAATAGTTAACCACAGAATGTATTAACATACCCGCCGGATAAGGAAGGACCTACTGAATGGCTGTGGACCTGCCCAAGGAGCCCCTCTCCTCCTTGTTCCTCTTTTCACTTCTAACCTTTGTACCCCCTAACCCCATCAACCAAGGACCAATGAAATTGTAACAAGTATCCCCCTGCCTAGTCAGTCCTGCCCCCCTTTGTTCTTCTGTATAAATATACCCGCTCTGAAATAAAATATTTCAGAGGCTTAATCAGAATACTGTCTTGCCTCCGCTCCTTTTTCTCGCCCGTTTCTCTTTCAGGCTGGACCCTCTTCGAGCCCGCGAATAACTAGGTCCCGCGGGTTGGGACACAGGAGCTTTTCTTGAAATCCTGGGGCTTTTTAGAAAATCAGAGTAAATAAATGTATGTTGCAATCATAAGTGATCACAGTGAGGAGTGCAAATTCACAGGGCCCCAGATACTCATGAGTGTGGGCTTTGTAATTCTCATATTCTCACATTAGATCAGTTATTTTATGTTATCTAATTCTGGGCTCATTATATGCAGAAGTATTGATAAATTACAATGATGCTATCTCCTAGAAGTCACACATATACCCTTTTGAAGCCTCCATGAGACATTCAATAGCAGTTTTTATATCTCAAACATCCCTTAAAGTAGAATTTTGCAAACTCAGATGCCCAAGTGACATGCAAAACAGACGAAGCACAGGGAGTAATGTAAGCTTCAGATAACTACTGATGTTAAGGAATGTTGGCCAAATATTTCCAGGTCTTCCAATTTTTAATTTTTTTAAAATTTTTTAAAAGTTTTATGAGATATAATTTATATATACCATTGTGTAAGTTTAAGGTATACAATATGATAATTTGATACATAAATATATAATAAATGTTTACCACAATAAGTTTAGCTAACAGTCTTCATTTGACATAATTACCATTTGGTTGTTATGGTGAGAACATTGAAGCTCTACTCTCATAGGAAATTTCAGATATGCAATTAGTATTGTTAACTATAGTCACCATATCACACATTAAATCCCAGAACTTAATTCATCTTATAACTGGAAGCCTGTACTCTTTGACCAACATTTCTCATGTCCCACACTTAAGCTCTTGGCAGCCACCATTGTGCTCTCTGATTCCATGAGTTCGCTGTTTTTAGATTCTACCTGTAAGGGAGATCATACAGTATTTGTCTTTCTCTAATATGACTTATTAGCATCATTCATTTCTTTCCACCCAAGACAACCTTGAAACTCATTTTCAAAATGGCACAATTCAGCAGCTATTCCCAATTTTTTTGTCAAAGGAATCTTTTATTTCTGGTTGAGAGGAAGTTATAGCTTTTAGGTTCTGTACAGAATTCATCCTGCGTTAGGGACTGTCTCTCCATTTTTCCTCCTTCTGCAACTTGGTTATTGTGTGTAGATATGGTTGGAATTTTGCATGTTTATAGAACAGAAACTTGCTGGGAAAAGCTTCAATTAAAAACAAGATCTAGAGATGCTCAAGGTGATTTGGTTTTTGCTGTGGTGGAGGATTACATTTGAATTCATAAGCTTCTATAACAAAGCCTGAGACTCTCTGGCAATTATGTAGGACCAAATGTCTGTGCACAGTGGGATCTTCTTGCTAAATTTAGAATGGCACAGGACCAGCTTCTCTATAAACTCCCTGGTGCAATGTGACCTCTTACAATGGAAATAACACTCCATGCTTCTGTCGAAATAGTTCTGTGAAGAAGGGAGAAAAGGAGTTAAAGCATTTGAAACATATTGGGTTCCACAGATATAGAACTGTGATGTAAATCCAAAGTATTTGTATCAAATGATAGAATAATGTTAAATTTTTTACTCTTTGCTCCATCTTTAAGATAGCCTTTGTAACTTTTACTCAGTTTTCAAACTTTGTACCACAAAATGTTTCCTTGATGAGTCATCATGAACCAAATTCCGGTACAATTTTCATTAACAATTTTGTATGAGATTTCTCAGTAAGAGCTAGGAGAGGAGCAACAACAACAACAATAACAAAATCAAAAACAAAACCAACAAAATAAACCAGAAATACAGTCTCTTAAACCCATGATCAGCACTATTAATTTTTTAATTTCCAACTTGGAAGGTCTTCACAGATCTTACTGTTAGGTCAGCAGAGGAAGGGCCAGCCAGATACGTGCCTGGAGACACCCCAGCTTGACACCGGGAATCCAGACGGAATTGGGCCCACCCTAAAGCCCTAGGCATCACCACCCTCATCCGGAGGCTCAATTAGCATTGATTAATGATTAACGTCCCCCACCCTAAACCCCTACCCCCACATAACCCATAAAAGCCACGCCCTTCCACCCCAGGGAGCGACTTCTCTGGCCCCTTTCCTCTCTGGACCGGAGAACCTCGCCCCAGAGCGCTCTCCCAATAAATGCTTGCTTTTAAAACTTCTGTCGGCTTGTCCCGCGTTTACCTTACACTTACCATCAGGTCCCTTGGAAGCTCTTTGAAGGAAGTTTGATGCTGTATTAATTGCAAAGATATCACTGGTATTGTTGAAGTTTCAAAAATTAGAGTAATATCCCAACATACACCAGGCTTAATGTTTCTTCTTAAAGGTTAAAATACCTTCATCAGTTTTGGCAAGGGTCAATTTTAATATAGATTGACAATCCAAAACTGGAAAATTATGAGCAGACTTCCACTTTCAAGGGGAAGCTTAAATCGATTTAAAAGATGGCAAATTTTGAATATGGCACATTTATAAAAAATCTGTTTAACCCTCAGCAAACATACAACCCAAGTCTATAACTGAAAAAAAAAACAAAATATTTTTTCAAGGATGAGGGAATCTAAATATGTACTCACAACAGAGTGCCTATAAGAAATGCTTCTTTATCGGCAACTATAGAGATTAGAAATGTATTATTTTCAACATAATTTTCTGGCTTTTCAATTAACCTTACTAATTTAAAAAAAAAAATTGGTTTCTAGCTGATGCAGACAAAGCAGAAGGCAGTATGGCAATTTTGTTATAATCCTTGTATATGCTTGTGTATATCTGTGCTTATACTAAGAACACATGGTCATTAGATTATAATTCCTTTTTGGAAAAAAATACATCAGGTGCCATAAAGATAACTACCAAGTGTTAAGAATCAGAAGCACAAATTATTAATAAGTCAATGTTACTGTTTTTAATCTTCCAATTAAATCTCAAAATCTTTAACATGTGAAATTTGTTTTCAAGGTGTCTTGAAACAATAACTATGGACCATTCAGATCCTATTTTCATTAGTGTGTCAGTTCTGTTTGTAACTCAAATCTATATTTTAACTCAACATAAGAACCAAGGGAGCATTAAACCTAGAATAGAATCTCTAAAATACTTCTAGGTCACATTAGAATATCAAAACTGCACTTCTTGATTTAGAGTCACTGTTTTGTTTTGTTTTTTTGACAGATATTTAGTGGAATCTTTTGTTTTTACTATACAGTCAAAGAAAATGAATTGTTTTACAGAAATTTGTTTAGATTACATGATACATACATAAAACTTGGAAATACAATAATATGACTCACGGTATGTTTGAAGAGTACTAGTTCTATCATAAAATGCTCTCAGAAAAAGAAAATTTAAAAATTAAACAGAATTTACAATGTACATTACTACATTAAAGGCTCTGTAAAATCTTGCAATAAATCAAGCCATTGTTCTCTACCAGAAATGGAGTCTTAAACCAGTCAATCAGGAATCCTCTGATCAACATTAGCTGGTAATCTGCCAGATAGACCCCTGACTTCTAAAGTAAAGTAACCTTGCAATAGCTAACCCGCTTTTTTTTTTTTGTCTGATGTTACTTCCTTGTCCTGTTCTCCGCCCATAAGGGTCTTTAGTTTTGTAAATCTCCTGGGAGCCCTTTTCTCACTGCTAGATTGGATGCCACCTAATTTGAATTGATGTTTGCTCCACCTCACAAAATGTTTAATGTGCCTTATTTTATCTTTTAGCAGGATGTACAAATGGAGTTCCAAGGTAAATCTATGTAAATACATTCTTCTGAGAGGTAACAGGGTAAAGGAAACCACTTTTAACATTAAAATAGACGATTATTAAATGTGAAAAGTACTTTAGACTATACTAAAAATATATATAAGCATTACACATTTTTGAGGGAGAGGAAAGGAGTAGGATAAAGTATAAGAAGGAAAGGGAAATAAACTGAGATGAGAGTTTATCGAACAATACAGAAAATTCAGACTAGCAAAGTATGAGGTGCTTACAAGAGGCAGAGTCAGAAAGGCAGAAATCCATAGAGAGTGAACAATTTCTAAGGTTCTAAGATGTGTGTTGAGCTTTGAATGTGAAGGGACGGGTGGGGGTGGGGCGGGGAACTAGGAACCTCCCAACAAATTCTTTTGAAATGGTAATTAGTCAGTCCAGCTTTGTGTGCAGCTATTCACTTTGTCTTTGTTCTTAATTCTCAGAGAACATCCTGAATGACACAGGCACAAAAAACTCAGTGAGAGAAAAAGTATTTTTTGTGTGTGTTACTCAGGCAGCTTCCAGAGAATTCTGAAATCAAGTCAAGGATGAGAACCTTATTTTGAGAAAATTTGAGAATAAAAAATAAAATGAAAGAAAAATAATATTGAAATGTGGAATAAAAGTTTACTGAGAAAATAGAACTGAGTTGAAAGAATGGATTTTTAGAAGAGGTCGTACCCCTGCAATCCATATTAATGCCTTTCACGTCTCCCCAGTATAAATCTTGGGTTACTCACTGGCAAAGTAGTGTTAAAAATTTAAGTAGTACTACTTATCTAGATGTGTGATCTTAGGCAAAATTCTTAAGTTTTGTATATCTCTCAACTTTTGAATAGGCATATGGATGTCTACCAGTGAGGCTGATCTCCTTAGTCTAAATTCTGTTTACTCATTTCCATTTCCCTGACTATAAATCCTATCCTTAAATTAACATTTTATCTATGCCATAAAAATGGAGCTCACTTTTTACCTTTTACAAACAATGAAAATCATTTTTCTTTTGTTACACCTTGTATGTACTGCATGAGCTGGCATCAGTGCATATATTTCTTAAGGTTATTGACATCTCATTGTAAATCTCCTTCCTCTAATTAGTCTGAGGATGCCTTAAAGTTAGCTTGTATGTTGTCTGTTCCTTAAAAAGTGCAGTCAGTACAAATGAGTGAAAATATCTAGGAAAGCGTTCTTAAACCTGAGTTTCATATCAAGGGCGACGGTAGAATATAAGGACTTTCTGCATCATTTTATCCCCCGGGACTCAAGTAACTTCGAAACGTGTTAAAATTGAAAAAATTTGAATTTGGTAGAATTTAACTAAAAGCCATTGCTTAAATATATTGCATTTCTTTTTAACAAATCTAAAATATAGACATAAAAACTTGGGTTCTTCTGCAGCTGACTGAAAAGAAAAAAGATATTGTCTGAAATACTACTAGGGGATCTATTTTCAGAGTGTGTGCCTGCAGGTAGGACTTTAGAGATACAGTTATTGTTGCACTCAATCAATATTGGAGAATTTCCGGTTTCTATTGTTGCTGTAATTTTATGGTAGCACAAGTAATCAGCACCTTCTTTGATTTGCTTTCAGTACCCAGGAAATACAGCAACAAAAAAATAAGCGAATCATCACTAAACAAAAACTCTAAGGTAGTAAGGTTTACTTTTAATGTTAATTATCTAAGGTTTATTCCTTCATTGCTTCTTCTTATAGAGGAGGAAGTAAAAAAAAGTCAGGAATATTATATGGCTGGCTTGTGGTGAGATGACTCTATTATACTCTAACTGAGATTAAATGTTATATATTACCAAAATTCTCCTTCTTTTAGTGGATGTAGATTGCATTACTGACAAATCACAATTTTCCTTTTATACTCAACCTACCTAATTTCTGAGCAAATCCTCTCCCCGATTTTCTCTGAAAATTATTTTAATTCTGAACAAACTTCTCTTCAATGCCACCTCAACATATGGCTCATTTAAAAATAATTACTTTTGTGTATTTGTATTTGAAGGGACTACTACTTTACCTGTGATACTCTTGATATCATGTATATTAAAATGGCCAATTTGAAATAGTGTTAGAACTGAATAGTCACCATAGACTACCACAGACTAAAATCAGCTCACATAATATCTGACAGGGAAATTTTAAGGATCGTACAACATTATTGCAAAATATTAGCATGATAAAACTTTGTTTATATTTTACTTACCTATCCTCAAGTCACTGCTTAAAACAAATCAAATAAAATATTAAAATCTTAGTAGATGATAACAATTTTGTTCTTTTCAACAAAATAAAAAAAAAAATTTTCTTATAGTTTTGAAATTTAATATATTTGTTCCTGGGCACCATGACCTAATGTGTTTTAGTGCTTTAAAAAAATGTTATATTAAAGCTTAGGTTTGTTTGCAATTTAAACTCAAATCTTTCAAAGGAGATCTCTCATTAAATATTAATTAGTACTAAAACATTATAGCCATTATAATATCCAGTCTTTATAGCAACCATATAAGTACTATCATCTCCATTTTATTTATTTTATAGATGATAAAACCAAAGTCCAGAGAGAATGCTATTTGTAGGTGATGGAATCAAAATGAGCCACAAATAATGGGAAAAAATGAGAAAATTTGCCCTTGAAAAATATCAGAGGATAATTTCAGGTGGGTTTCTCAGAGAACTATACATTCTTATATATTTGTCAAAGCATTAAACTTTTTATGCACATTGTTCTCATGGAGATGACTTACTATTACTAATGACAACCTATTTTCATTCCACTTCCCTATCACCTGGAAAACTAATTTTAGTAAAATTTTCATTTAAATAGTGATGATGACTAGAAATATTCCATATGACTAAACTTTTACAATGAAAACAGAAAAAAAATACTGTCTTGTTCAGAATTTATAAATGTTGGTCTTTTGTCAATATACAGAGTAACATGAGAAGGATGACAAAAACAAATAATTTTACTTCCTATTCATTTTCTATTTGAACAATACTAACAAAGAAAAGGAAAGTAAATGTCTTATAACTTAGATATTTATATGTCATATTCAAAATAGATTTTTTGATTATTCCTTTTTTAAAACATAAAACATGTCTTATTTTACAATCCCAACTTATTCAGAAATATAATTCCAATACATTCAGAAATATATTGTGAAAATTATTTAACTCTACTTATTTGCTTCCAAAACATTTTTAGAAGCTACATCATGAAAAATGTTAATTTATTCTTTAAAGTAGGCCATAGACATTAACAGTCAAACAAGTTTGCCAGGTGAATCTAAGGTGATAGTTTAGTAACCATTTATCTAGATAATTTAATTTTCCTAATTTGCTCCTTGACTGAATTTTAATTTATTTTTTATGGTTTTGGAGGTTTTTTTTTTTTTAATTATATGTGTTACCAAATAATATTAATCAATTTATTTTCTTTAGCCAGGTAGATCATTATATAATTAAAGCGTAAAGTTATAATTAGAACTGTATTATATAACCATATACTACCCCTCATTTTTTTCACCAAGAGCCTTCTATTTAACCAGTGAAAGGACACTAATGATTTTGTTGAGATCAGAGCAAATCCATAGTTACTAATGGACTAGTAGCATGTTTCATCAAACTTTATTATAGTTGTTTTCTGAATACTGTCTTTAAAGTATTACCTTGTTCATATCTCACATATATTACTATTCAGTTACTATTTTCTTTAAATCAACTCACTTCCTAAACTCAAATACATAGGAAAATTTATATCACTACTATATAAAGATAATAGTAACATTGATATAAATGGAAAATAATTTTGAAATAAATGTAATAACACAAAAAGTAATGCTTTTAAACTCACTAGAAATTGCTGTCTGATACACTAGGCTTTAAGACTAGGGCTTAGTTTCTCCTTTGTAAAAAAGAAAATTTGCAAGTAATGAAAAGCGATATATATATATATATCGCTTTTCATTACTTGCAAATTTTCTTTTTTACAAAGAAAATTTGCAAGTAATGAAAATTTGTATGTGTGAATATATATACACACATACACATACATATATATACACTAATACAAAATGAGCCAACTAATGTGCATCTCAAATAATTAATATTAGTTGGTCAGACTTGTTTTTTTGAAGCATAGTAAAGGGCCTCAGAATCTGATTCTCAGAAGGTAGTAAAATTACTTTTGCTATGAGAAAAAATACATGTTTAGGAAAAGAGACTCATTGCTCATTAATCATAAACATGAGCATTAAGCATATCAATGATGGATTTAGGATTATAATTTATATTTCTAATGTTTACTTTCATTATCCTTTACATCACATTAAAAATAATGTGATCTTCAGTTTCTAGCTATATGAGTGAGGTAGAAAGTCTGGGGGGAAAATCCATTAAAAATAACCACAGAAATTCTTGATAAAATAGTATGAACATCCTTTTAAATGTGTGGGTTGAAGTTCTGAGAAATAAAAACAGAATCCTAAGGGATAAAAAAGAAAAAAGAAAAATTTTGAACAACTAATGGAAAGCTAAAGCCAACATAGAAATTATTCTTATAAGGAAATAAGGTCTGAGGCCATGCAATATGGTGAGAAGAAACTGAGACACTTGTGAAACAGAATACCTCCCTGAGCTACTGCCTCACTGGAGGATACACTAGAAAAAAAAATTTCCTCTGGCAATTAAAAATGACAAGATAATTTGTCTCTCTGCACATCGATGATAGGTGGAAGAAAATTGTCCTTCCCAAGAATTTGTAGCCAGAGGTGTTTTCAAACTGTTTTAGGCCTGAGTTTATACTACTTGTAAGTACTAGGAAACCCCATGTCAAAAGCTTAGTGTGATCCCAAGTACTTGGAAATATCAAACATAAATCATTTTTGGAAGGATTTCCCTCAAACCATTCTTACAGGAGATCAATAAAGAATAACTGAATATGAGCTCATAATCTACAATTATTAAACACTCTAAGAAATAAATTACCATGAGTAAGAGTCAGTAGAAACAACCATCAGCAGAATTAGATGCACAGATATTTCTAATTGTAGAAGGATCAGATGGAGCATATAAAGAAAATGCTTAAAATTGAATGGGACCTGAAAGCAAGAAACAGGCAGCTTGAAAAGTTGTAAGATATTAAAACCAAACCAAAACAAACAAACAAAAAAAAATGAAACAAAAAGAGAACCCAAGTAAAATGTCTACAAAGGACATATAATGAATGATTAAATTAGTAGACCTCATAAAAATCAGATATAGACACAACTGAAGATAATTAGTAAACTGAGATATTAATCTGAAGTTTAGGGAAGCAAAGTGATAGAAAACATGAACTATTAAGAGATAAAAATAAGAACATATAATACTGTTCGATATTCTAGGAGAAATAGAATGTGAGTGAGACAATTTCGAAGGGTTAATGGCTGAATATTTGCATTCCCTGAGGATATGAATTCTCAGATTCAGGAATCTTAATGAAATCCAAACAGGAAAAATAAAACAAAATAAAGCATAGGATGCACCATGGTGAAGCTGTAGAACTCCAAAGAGAATATCTTAAAAGTTATGAAAAAGAAAAGACAGATCATCTACCAACAATCAGCATGTAGACTGACAGGCAACTTCTCAACAATAGTAGAAGCTGATGTTAATGAAATGATATCTTTCATTTGCTAAAAGAAAATGACTTAAGATTAAAATTTAAGACTGTAAAATTGCTTTAACTTACATTTAAGAGTAGGATAAAATACATATTTAGGTAAAACTAAGAGAGTTTACCTTTCACATAATCTCATGAAAGAAACTTTTAATACTCATGCTTCAAGAAAAAGAAAAAAATATATTTAAGGAAAGTTTAGGATGTAAGACAAGAATGTGCAAAAATATTGAAAAACATGTAGGTAAATTATACTAACATTGACTCTGTAATAATAATTACTATTTATGTGTGGTATTTAAAGGAGGAAAAAATAAACTAAATACCAGACAAAAATACCATATAAAGTAGAAAGAAATATTAGATTAAATAATTCTATATTCCTTGTGTTGTTGGGTGAGTAGGGTAGGAATAATGATCAACTTTATACTTAGTTCAACATACCTGTTAAAAATACTAAGGATAACCACTAAAAGAATAAAAAGAATATACAATTTTATCAGAAATTACTGGAGAGAAAAGAGCATAAGACAAAGGAGTTCACCAAACACAGACCAGTCACGAGACTTACTTTTGCTAAGTGTTTTCATGAAATGTCTTTATTCACAGCTCTTTTCTGTTAGGTTGGTGAGATCAGCCATTTGACTCTGTGTGTTAAAAAATATCATCTGTTCCTGCTATCACTGGCAGCAGCTGATGACCCCCATAATTTTCCCTGTTGGCTACTTCAACAGCCACTGAAAAACAAAGATTACTCCGGCCTTACTTCTTACCAGCTTTCAGAACCATGGCACATACTTTTGTTGGAAAACTCTAATACTTTTAGAATATAGCTGTAGACAATAATGGCAGAGAGTTTTTATACATTTATATCCTTGGTATAAAAACCAATTCATGAGCAGAGAATTATTTTTATATTTAAACATTTTGTTCCTTGTTGAAATTTGTGTTAGGCTGTCTATGTGAAACCAATGAGCATGTCCACTTATTTCTTCTTAATTATTTTCATCAAAGAGCACTGCCAATGATATCTCAAATCTGATCTCAAAGTTACTAATCAGTGAGTATGGGGTTTTTGTTCTTCGGATCAAAGAAGACACGGAGAAGCTTGAGTGTGAGAACCTGACTTCTTCCTAAAACATAAGGACTGGGCTCAAAAAAAATCAATTTTCAAATGTAGTAATGATACTATTTTTCACTGTTCTTGGTAAATTATTTTTCTCATCATCTCACTCTAACAAAGCCTAAATGTAATTCATATTTCCTGGGTGCGTAGGTTAGTTTGCCAAACTATCTTCAAGAAGTAAGAGTGATGGAGTGTATGACCTAAAAGAGCCCACCAGTTTTACGAACTGCATTTGACTAAAGTCTAGCAGGATTTTTTTCCTTCAAAATATTAAAACTATATTGTTGCTAGATCATTTTGGATGATAAAGGGACAGAAATAATAATCAGGGCTTTGTAAGTATAAGCATATATTTAAACAGCATCTATAAAAGGAAATATTGATCTTTGATGTCAATAAAAATAACCCCAACTGAATAATGCTCATTTATAGACTGCTATAATATCTGGCATAGCAGGAGAAATAGTCATCCTAAGGATTCATGAGGCATTTCCTTCTGACTGGATCTTTCTTCTCAGCTATTAGCCTTTTTAACCACGTAACTACAGAGGGAGGGAAGTGGTAAGTGCTGACAGAGCACAAAAAAGGAACAAGCTAAAAATAAAGTTTCTTGAAATACATAGAAGCATGTGATGCTCCGAATTTCAGGCTAGATATAATATTGGATGAATGAGGTTCTCATGAAAAAAAGATTCTTATAAAAATATATGTGACAATTTCACATGTAGCTAATGAGAAAAGAATGAGAAAGGCTGAGGAGAAGGAAGATTGTCCTTTGGCAGGCAGCCAGCCATCAGTACAGTGAGCCTCTTGTAGCAGTTGCAAGTGATGCAATAATAATTAATGCCACTGACTTTATAGGGCAGAACTGGTTATCCTTATACTGGAGGGGTGTGGGGTATATGTGATGAAAAGACAGGGAAAGTGGAGTTATATTTTTGTTTTTCTCACAGTTAACTCAAATGAAAAAATTTTAAAAATATATTAATGCTTGAATTCTGTCTTGCTGGCTGCCTGAACACAAATAATGAGCCCCACTCTGAGTTTCCTATAATATGCAAAGAGAGCATATTGTTTTCACATACATAAAGAAAGAAATGGATTTTAATGTCCAAATATTTTCAAAGTAAATGTGTTAAATATATATTAAAGATAAGTTCTTACATTAATGTATCTATTGAATATTTTCAATAGAGGGGTTATTCTGGTGAATTATAGATCTGGAGTTGGAACGTTTAGTTTATATGTTTGCAAATATGATTAAAGAAATTATGCTTATCTAGCCACTGGGGAAATAAACACTCCTTCACAATAAACAGCTCAGCTTAGCATGAAGTGGGGGAGCACGGTGTGGATGAGGCATGAAGCCAGAAGTTAAGAAATAAGTTGTGATGGAATGGTACCAGAGGTGTAAGAAGGGGCCCTGTCAGAGCCACCTTCCTAGGGCAGGGTAGTAAGGGAGGAACTGAGCCTGAGACTGTCTTTACTAGTTACCTTTTCTTGTGCAGTCCCTAAACTATGCCTCCAACAGTCTAGATTAAGAAATCTCCTTGAAAAACAAAGCACAGTTATAACAAAAAAAAAAAAAATCTAGCAATAACATTCTTGTCATTTCAAGTAGCATTTCCATTTGATTCTGTATGCCTTCTGCCAGTGAGCACCCAACTCCCCCCCCCACACACACACACGTGCACACATACACACACACATTTTTACAAAGAAAAGCAAATCAAATGTGAGGTTGTTAGTATGTTATGACTACTGGCTTAATTTGTTTCATAAATGGACTGTCCCTAGGTTTTAAATTATTTTGTTTAACTAGAGCTCCCTTTTATTTACAAACATAAGCCCCAGAACCTAGGAAAAATATGTCTCCTGAGAACGTGAATTTAAGCTTAGAATGATCTTAATAAACCAATGTAGAAAATAATTAAAATCATACAGATGTAGATCAACATTATAAGATACTACTCTACTTATAAAAACAAAATTATTGCATAATATTCAAGAATATTTGGAAATGACATTGTCTTAAGTGAAAAGTAGTGCACAGAGAAGGCAAATTATATTAAAAAGTAAACAGAAAAAAGATTGGAACAACATACACTGCAACATTAAGAGTTCTCCCAGAAAAGAGATGGTGGTTTTTATTTTATTTTTTATATTCTTTTATACTTTTTATTCTTTATGTTATCCCATATTCAATTGACAAAACCTATTTTTACTTTCATTTAATCAAAATCACTAATTATGTTCTCATAATGAGTTTTATCTAAAATATGTTCTATTGTCAGTAATGCCCAATTAGGCCATCTTCCTTGAGCAATTTTAGTTCTTAGACAGTTCATTAAATTAATTTCAGTTTTTACAAACTTCATTCTGCTGAAGTTAAAAACAAGCCAATATTTAAATTGTTCCTATAGTCCCACTAATGCCTATTTTTATTTTCAATCTATGATCCAATCAAGGAATATATATTGCATTTAATTGTTACAGCTCTTTAGCTGTGTATAATCTAGACCACATCTCTTGGTGCTTTTTTTTTGTAATCTTGTATAACATTAACATTGTTTTTCAGAATATCTTTTGATTATTTGTAACAATTGTTTTCCAAAATATCTTGATCAGATTTAGATTACTATTTTTGTCATGAATACTGTACAAGTTATGATATTGCCTCCTTCTCAATACACCATATTGGGAGCCTTGTAAGTCAGTGTGTCCTGTTATTGTTGATGCCAAACGTGATTCCTAGGTCAAAGTGACATCTGTCAGATTTCATCATTATGAAGGTACATTTTCCTCTTTGAAATCCACAAGTAACCTGTGGAGCAGTAGTTTAAGACTGTGTGAAAATCCTGAATTTTTTTATTCAATATTCTATAAAATCAACCATTCACGTCATTATTCACACCAATTGTGCCAAATTTGACCACTGAACACTTTAAGCTGGCTCCTATATTCTTTCCATTTCTCATTCTATTTTGGAGTGTTTCTTTATTATCTGTCTGGTATGTTCCAGACTTGCACTTTACTTGTTCTACCACTAGTCAGTTCTCTAAGAAGACCTGGTTACTTCTAGTGGAATAATATCGGAAAAATCAAGACCTGGACACTGGATAGCTACTGGTATTCTGGTTTCTGCCAATATTTACTGTTAAATGTATAGACATAGAGATGATTTTATTTTAATCAAGAGGCTATACTGATACCTCTAGTACTAATCTCACTCTGCTGGGTTCTTTCTCTCCTTTCATAGTCCATATTTGCATCTCATTTCTCTCACAGTGATGACCTAGTTCCCTGTCCTGTATGTCTCTTCATTTGCTCAATCTTAAAATACGTACAGGTAATTTCAGAATTGATATGTTCCTACCACTACAAATACTAAAACTACCATGTAATGTTTGCTCTGCAGTTTTTGCTGTTGTTTTATCTTGTCTTTACAATATATCCCACCAAGAATGTATCATTAGAGAGCTATGTTCAACAGTATTAATTCTATTTCAGTTAAGCAAATTGTTTTCTGTATGATTATATTATCAATATTACAGTGTTACATTCCTTTGATTTTCATGTTGGTGTTTGCTTCTTTTACATCGTTTTTAATTTATTTTGTTTTTAAATATGTACATTATTTATATAGCTTGTTGTAAGTTCTTTACATAGTTCCAAAGTAAAAATGTATAGTTAGAAGAGTCTCACTCTCAGAATTTTTCTTCCCACCTAGTTTTTACCATTCTCTCTGTATAACTATTTTCTTTAGTATCTGGTTGTTCCTTTCTGTACTTTGATTTTGTAAGTGTAAATGAAAGATTATTTCTGCAATTTTGGAACATTTAGTCTAATCAGATCATTTACGCTTAAGAAGTTTTCAAAAATACCTTAAAGGTATCTTAGTCTTAAAAGATGATTTAATTCTGCTTTTGTCATTTTGCCAATTTCTCATTTCCTTTAATTTACTTCTTAACCTGAAAAAGAGAAATGAGGACTTAAATTATATTAAATGATTGATGAGTTTTAAATTGTTAAATTACTTAGCTTTTAATTTTTAACCCTAATTTAACATAATTTTATAGATGTCTTTAACATTTATAGCAAGAGTTTCTCTGTTCCAAGGATCTCTCAGGGTCTGTCTATTCTCTTAAGAAAAGTTCTTTATCTCTGGATCTGAATGCTTTTATTTGTATATGAGTAGAACCTAAATCAAAGAGTATTATTTTGTTTCCCAGTAATGGGAGTAATAAAAATGGAGTTGTATAAGAGCCTACAAGAAACTAATAAGTAAATACAGCATAATATAATGGAAGAAAAATATCTCTGGAATAGGATCAGGAGAGTGGAGACATAGTTATGGTTCTTTCATTACATCTTGATAATTTCCTGGGCAATCAATCTCTGGACTACAATATGCACATTTGTGAAATTTTAGAGTAATGTGTATTTAAATACTTTTCAAATTGGAAATTTCACAATTCTGTGATTTTCATCTCTCTTGATGCAGGCTTTTCCTCATAATTTTGTCTTTACAGCTATTTAAATTTCCATAATTACTCATACTTCCAAAATTCATAACCCCAACTCACTTTTTCACTAAAACTTTTCCCTTTGACTCCCTTACAGAAATACTTACATAATTAACACAAATGTCCATATCCTGCAACGGTTTGTATTTAGCTTATCAGCCTGTACAACTGCATATTGACTACTATAGAATCAACTGTTTTAGATCAACTACCTAAGATTTGGAATTTCTAGTTAAATCTGTGTGTGTGTGTGTGTGTGTGTGTGTGTGTGTGTGTGCACGCAGGCATGTGTGCACAAGTGCATGTCCATGAATGGCTGAAGGCACAGATAGGTATGTAATTTCATTTGAACTCCTTATAATTTAAAAAGATTCTATGATAAAATCTGTTATATTCTCTTTCAGGGCTGGGAGAGTGTATGCAACCTTACCTACAAATCTAGCCATCAGTCTAATATGTTTCTCTCAAATATAATGAGCTAGCTAGTAATCATTTTGCTCTCTAATATAGCTTTTATTAGTGAAGTTTCCTTCTGTCCTAAGAAGCTTTATGATCATTCTGGACACTGGGTCAAAATTACTCTTTAAATTATTCTATATCAGGCTTAATTTTAGGAAAGGCCCACCAAAGGGAAGTTTTCTGAATGGTAGTACAGGGGTGAATACATTTTACCATTGTACCAATTTATAAAAGAGAGCTTTCTATAATTTTATCAACAATGTAGTAATAGAAGGAAAGTTTGACTAAACTGTCTATAACACTCTTTTAAGCTCAGACAACTGACTACACTGGTAAACATTTGTCTTTGTTACTTCCTAAGAAAAATTAAATTAGTAAATCCTATAAAAGAGCTAAAATCAGCTCTGAGAATTTAACCAAATGCCTTTCTTCACCACCTTTTATACATATTTTTAATACAGAAGAACCAGAAAATGGGAAGATTTCAAATTTAGCTTGTTTTATTCTCTAAATCTTTACTCTGCATATTTTTAAGTTCAAAATATAAAACCTGGAATTAATCATATGTCCATTTGGCATGTCAAAATTGACCCGCTATTCAGTACAACCAGATTTGTAGAGATCATATCTCTATAAGGCTATTTTCTATTTTAACCTGATTTTTATATATGTGCAAAATTTTGGATATTCATACACATATGTATGTATAACATATCTGTATATATCTATATTGAGAAGTGGCTGTATGAAAGAGATATTTAATATAGGAATATGGTTTCCTAGTAACAAGAATAACATGTAAATTCTTCAGAAAGCTCCCTCTCTACAATCATGTGCCTTCAGTGTATTTGCAAAGCAAAAACTCTTCAGAAGCAGCTTCATTCTCTGAACAGGACAGCTAACAATCAAAGTAAAGATATAATTATAATATAGAAGAGGAGAAGCCAAATAGATACTTAGGCAGCAGATTTCTTTAGATTGGCTTTAATTTTAAGAAGTCGTGTAGAAGGAGATTTCTATAATAATCAGCAATATTGCCAAAATGCTGCACACTGTATAGGACTTAACAAGCTGAAGTTTCGTTTTCAGAGCTAGAAGTAAAAGGAGAAGAAAGAAGAGAAAGAAGATTGAGGAGGAGGAGGAGGAGGAGGAAGAAGAGAAGGAGGAGAAAAGGAAGAAGGAGGAGGAGGAGGAGGAGGAGGAGGGGGAGGAGGAGGAGGAGGAGAAGGAGGGAAGGAAGGAAGGAAAAAAGGAAGGAAGGAAGGAAGGAAGGAAGGAAGGAAGGAAGGAAGGAAGGAAGGAAGGAAGGAAGGAAAGAAGAAAGAAAGAAAGAAAGAAAGAAAGAAAGAAAGAAAGAAAGAAAGAAAGAAAGAAAGAAAGAAAGAAAGAAGGAAGGAAGGAAGGAAGGAAGGAAGGAAGGAAGGAAGGAAGAAAGAAAGAAAAGAAAAAGAAAATATTGATTTCAAAATGGTGTTAAATAAGTAGGACTTGTAGATTTAAAAATAAATTTAATGTTAACCTTCCACATTTTCCAGAGGATAAATTTTACTAGTTCTAGATTGCACAGATATTAAATCATTTGCAAGTTAATTTTTAAAAACTTGTTCTCAAGCCTGATATAAAACATTGGAGGCTAAGAGAGAAAGATTTTAGTCTAACATTTACTTTAAACATTGAGCTAACTGATTTTTTCTATAAAATTTTTTTGTTCAAATCAAATGAATCATTTGTATTAAGCTTAACATTAATCAATATTCAAAAATATAAACACGGATAATAGAAAACAATGAGCTGGAATGGATCTCTTTAGCTGTGCTAAGCATGAAACAAGAAAATGATTTGTAGTTAGGATACCCAAATTCTAATCTGAACTATATAAATCTATGTGACCTCTATGTGCTACATAATTTTTTTCTGAATTGTTTTTTCAATCAAGGTAACCAGTCTCAAACTTGAGGTTACCATCAAGTATCCTGTGTTACTCTGTGTTATATCAAGGACAACATGAAGTATTTGACATGTACCAAGAAGTACATTGAGATCAATAGCCGAATTAGATGAAACCCAATTGAGGAGATTGCCAATGATTAGTGGAAACAAAATTTAACAATAGGCAGAGTATCTTTTCCAGGACCTGGCTATATAATCTGCTCTCTGTGTTTTATTTAAAAAGTTACTATCATTCTTTAAAGATTCTAATTTCATACTCTATAAAATGGAGATCTTGACATGCTACTTTAGAGGATATTTGACTATTAAACCAGGTAGACACATGTGAATTTTGTTACAAACTATGGAGTATTTTGTGAATATGAGCTGTCCTCAGGGATAATCATTTATGTCAAATAAATATATAGACCCTCTCTGAAGACGTTTAGTGCTGCCTTAAACAATAAAATTAATCTAAGCAATTATAGAGCTAAAATGTAAGAATATATATAGATATTAGAAAGCATGTTAGCAACTTCAGTAATACTTGGGATAAAGATAATGAGCTTCCTGATTACCATCTTTCAAATACCTTTATGTAAGCTCATCGCATAATGACTAAATACTTTAAAATAATGACATATCAAATTCATAGACTCTAATTCATCTGTTGTGCCAACATTCGCATAGTTAAGAGGGAATTTGCATGTAAATGAATTTAATTTTAGTAAAATATTTCAAAGATCTCTTAGTTCACTAATTTGCAAATCAAGCAAATAAAAGTGACGGAAGCTTCTAGCTTCTTGTAATGATGGAAAATTTATAATGTATTAACTGATCTAACAATTATAAAATATGGACAAAATAGAAATACTTAAAGTGGAGAGTGACAAAAAGAAGCACAAATTGGAGGAGATTTAACCTCGAACCTATAGAAATTTCTGAATAACATCACTATTTATTTGATTTCCCCCTGAGAGAACTCTCAAGTTTACGTAACATGCCTTTTCCAAAACTCAAGGAAAATATCTACTGCCTTATTGGTTTAAGGGGCCAGACAATAGGCTTTGTGGATCTTAGGATGTGAGGGGAAGAATCCCTGAAAGAGAACCACAGAGACTGTGAATATGAATTCCCTCAAATCATTAATCCTTAAGTTAAACATGCATAGAATAAGATGTCAATGAACTGATTTTCAGAAAACATCATCTGGAAGGCTCAAAGAGTTGTATTGACATATCAGTAAATGCAAATACCTGAAAAGGCAAGACTGGAATGTGAACCTCACTACTTCGGGTAAATTGTCAAACGTCTCAGGTTCTCCACTGAAATAAGATAAAGATCACAACTTAGCAGGAAAGACTACATCCAAAGACTAAGAGGTTTGCCCTAAAACTTGAAGAAAAAAAGAAAATTGACTAAAAAAACCTACACACAATTCTCTCAAAAATCAAATATACCAGTTATAATTTAACTAAAAGGTTATACAAAATAGAGCACTTTGCAGAAGCCAATAGCAAATTCCAGATTCTCTACAATACTTCTAAATAACAACAACAAAAAATCTGGATATGTGAAGAAACAGAAAACATAATTTATTAAAAACAAACATACATATGACCTAGAGATTAAAATTAGCATTTAGGACTTTTATTTAAATTAAAGGAATTATAGAAAAATAAGGATAGAATTGGTTAAGTGATGGGACAGTTCAGAAGAGCAACAAAACTAAAAAAAGAATCAAGTGAAAAACGGTAGTATCTGAAACCAAAAATTTATTGTAAATGTTTAACAACATATTGCACAAAAGAGAAGTATCAGTAAACATGAAAATGAGTCAACAAATTATCCAAACTAACGTACAGGGAGAAAGCTGACAGAAATACAGAGTTTTGATAAGATAATCAATATGACACTATCAAATAGTATAAGATTCATGTAATTAGAGTCACATAAGGAGAAGAAAGAGAGGTGTAGGAAAAAATATTTGAAAAAAGTATTGAATAAAAAATTTTCCAAATTTGATCGAAAAAAGAAACCTATAGCCACAAGTCACCTGATGAATCTAAAACAGCATAAATAAAGAGAAAAATACTCCTAGGCACATCATAGTCAAGCTGATGATAACCAGAGAAAAATTGTAAAAGCAGCCAGAGGAAAAAGAAAAATTATACACAGTGGATTTGCAATAAGAATATCCCTTACATCTTTTAGAAACATATAAATCAGAAAAAAATGAAATAATAATCTAGAACTTCTGAAAGAAAATATCTATATCCAGGAAAAATATTTTTAAAAATTTAAGGCAGAAAAACAAACAAACCCACAACAATTCAGGTAAACAAAAAACTATAGAACTTGTCACAGCAGGTATTCACTAATGTATTGCTAAATAAGGTTTTCAGGCTTAAGGGAAATGACTCCAGATGGAAATTCCTAAATATAGGAAGGAATGATGAATTTTAGAAATGATAAAGATATAAATAATTGAAAAATATATTTTTATATCTTAAACTCTTAAAAAACAAATTATTTAATTGGATAATGACAATGTTTGTGGTGTTTAGAACAGATGTAGAAGTAAAACTGATGACAGAATAGTACAAAAAATGAAAATAGTATAAAAGAAATTTTAGTGTACAAATTCTCATTTATTCAGTAATTTAATTTTAATTCATAATATATTATAATTAGTAAAAGATTCTATTATAATCCTCAGAGCAATTTGAAGAAGGGTTATCAAGAGAGACACATTTCTTGCCCCAAATTGGGTCATGTTTTTCATATTTATTAGTATGAATAATAATTTTAGGTTGTATGTATTTTGGGTATAAAAAATGATGTATTATAGACATTTTTTTACTTTCTTTACTCTCTTTATTATATTGATTTATTTAATAATTATTTTTAATATTTAACTTGATCGAGCTAAAATTTCAAGCTTTGTCTTTTCTAACATGAGTGAGAGCTAAAACTCACGTGTTAAAGCTGGGCTTCTTGCAAACTGTCCTACTCATTCAGGGACTGACCAGACATTTGGTCAGAGATTATACACATGTACTTGGTGCTGAAGCTGCCATTAGCTTGCCTCATCTATTATGATCATCTATATCTTTAACCTCTATTCCTTCAAGTTAATAAGACTAACGATTTTTTTATCCAAGTTTAGTTGCCCTTTGTGGTGTCAAATCCAATCTTCCTTCAGGAGTGAAGCTGTGAAAAACAGAAAATTCACCTAGTGTAGTCCCTTTTTTCAAGGGTCTACTCTCCTCCAGTTTTTGTCTGCTTATAATATCTCCCATCAAGCTTTTCTTTTTCCTAATGTAGCATAGATTATTATCTTTAGGATAACTGATTCAATAGAAGCTACTCAGCAATTACCAGAAGAGAATCTGCAAGCTTGATTTTAAGCTTTGCTAGAACAAGTCTGTTTTGTTTTTGTCTTTGTTTTAAGGAGAATATTTTAGTCTATAGATGTAGTCTTTTACCCTTAAGATATATAGCCTTTTTAGGGTTTCAAGCCTGAATTGTTTATTAAACCCTACTGCTAGGATATTAAATGTTGAGGCAACAGATAAAATCTGTTTGGTTTTACTCAGCTGTGATTCCATGTACTTAACTGTCTCCAGTTTGGGGGCAACAGTTTCACAGTAACCACAATTCTCAGTTTTAAAAGAGTTGATTTTCAATTTAGGTTTTTTGTTTGTTTGTTTGTTTTGTTTTTGTTTTTAGCCTTGTAGTGACAAATTTCAAACTCTTTACATGCCAGGGTAGAAAACAGCTTTTTGTTTGCTTGCTTGTTTTTTTTTAAATAAAGAAAGAGAAATAATGGTCCAGAAGTGACTCTCTCTCTCTCTCTCTCTCTCTCTCTCTCATTGTGTACACACACACACACACACACACACACACACACACACACACACACACAATCTCTATAGGGGCATGGTTCCATTTCCTGACTTTGAAAGTCTCTTATGCGAAGCTAAACAAATCCAATATTGCTTTCTGATGGCCTGACTCAGTATAGAGAAAACTAGGGAAGTTAGAACTCAGAAGAATAAATACTTAATGAATCGCTGTACTGCCTCTAAAACATTAGCTATCTCATTTGGCAAGTAATAAGTCAGAGTGAATTTGTAACTGAATTCTTTGACAAATATCTGAAGTGTCAATATTCCACACAATTAATTAGATCCATATGCTTTAGATACCAGATATATGGATGGTAGAATTGACATTTTATTGAGAAAATGTTAAAGTTTATAATTTTTATTTTTGTCTATAAAAGCCGTTCTGTATGAACAAAGTGGCAGTATATACATATCAGAAAAAAAAATGATCCAGTTAGTTTGCATGTTCTTATTTACTATGGTAGTGAGCATGCAGCTAATACATTATATATCCATTATATATATATATATGTATGTGTATTAAATAACTTTCTAAACAAAGGGCACACAAACAAACTTTGATTTTACTCAAATAATTTATGAAATATTTAATTTTCCTAGAGGGTTTAAACCAATAGTGTATCAGAGTATCACAATACCAGTTGGAATTCCTTAAATTACTCATATCTGGCCTATATTCTAGGGACTAATCAGAATTTTTTATTAACCATATCAATTAACTAATTTGTGCCACTATTTATCTAAAAGTTGAAGTTTTTTTTTAAATTCATAACTACATTATGATACTGAGCACTCAAAAATAGATAAAAGTAAAAACAATTCTTACTTTGTAGAGGATACTTCAGTAATTTTTACACACAACTTTGTGATGCCTTTTCTCATTTAATCCTTACAACAACCTTTGATGGTAGGTATTATTTTCCTCATGTTAAATGGAAAAAATAACTATAAGGATGAATCTATTGCCATTTTAAATTTAGCATCCAAATTCTTTCTATGGAATGAAAGGTTAAAAGATAGTACATTATGTAAAAAGTCTCATATTTTCTTAACCAATTTTCAGGTGAGATAAAAGTAGAGTATAGCCATGATCAAAGAACAACAGAAACGGAAACTTGCTTGACTTTCATGCTTGAAATATAAGCATACCCATGAAGACAGTGTGCATACTAGTTAAAAATGAGGACTTTAAACCTAGACTGATCTATTTTTGAATTCTGGTTTTGTCTACACTTGCTTCATGACCTTGGTAGGATTACTTAACTACTGGAAGTCTCTATTTTCTCATTTGTCAAAAAAAAAATATACAGGTCTATTTTCTTATTTGTCAAGTAGAGCTAATAGAATTAAGTTAAAAATTAATGTATGGAAGTTGTCATTTATATACTAAAGATTGATAGAGTTTACTAATATTATTGATATAGAATCTTGGTAAAGAATATTTCTTCTATTCTTCAGGTTTGGTAAATGACTATTTATAAACTTTTCACTACATTTTATTCATTATTTTATAGGTATTAAAAATTACAAGTAAATTAACCAAAGAATAGTTTTATATCATTTCCCTAATTGTTCTCCTATAACATTGGGTCTTTACTATAAAAGAAAGAAAAAGATCAAAATTATCTATTTGTTATTCAAGCTACAAAGAACTGCATTTAGAAACAAGCTACAAAGTACTATGGATTAGGATGTCATAAAGCTAATCTCTCTTCTAATTTTTTAACCTAATCAGGTGGTTGCTTTAATATTGTATATGCATACAATTTAGGGTCTATTGCAAACATCCAATTTTCAAATTGAAAAACATGTACTTAATTTCTGAAACATTTATTACCCTAATATGTTTACTAAGGTTGTCTAAAAAGAAAGGTTAAAAAATATTTGTCTCAGCTAAATAATTAAATCACTATATAAATTACTTGCTCAATTACTAAGCAATAAATTGAGAAAATTACTCAAAATATTGACTCTGATTCATCCATTTTATTTGTATTCAAGGATATTTCTTTTTCTTATTTCATACTATAATATAGACAAATCATAATATGTTTACAGCACAAACTCTATGTTAAATATAGTAAATTATAAAACAAACAATATTTCTTGTTAGTCTCTAAATCAAAAGTTTAAATTTGACACGTGTTAATGTAAAGGTTGAAGTTTCAAGGTGGTTTTGTGAAAATAAATCGTGTTAAACCTTAATACCTCAATTATTTCTTATGCCAAACTGGAAAATAACTTCAGTTTAAAGTCAATAGCTACCTTACATTTTCTGTGTAATAAATAAACAGAATTTTTCAATATAATTTTAATGTAACAGATGAGATTTTAAGCTGTTTAATTAAATTGTATCATGCACTCTTGTCTTAACTTGCTTCTTTAGCCACAATTAGATAAGAACTTTACACTTATTGTTGCCTTATGCTTTATAGCATAATCAATAAATATGTCTTTTAGTATTTAGTTCTGGAAAATAAACTTTATAATGAGAGCAATTGTTTATAAGCTTTGAGTTTAGATTGTCTTTTAAATTAAATTATTACATTTCTTATTTTTTTTTGTGTGTGTGTAGCTAAATCAAGTTAAAAAAAGATGTGATCAAAATAATTAGCTGGTACCATAGGGAGAAGAAATAAGATGAAAATCTAGGGGAAAATGTGGTATCTATAGCAATAAACAGTATAAATTAGAAGAGTCGTTTCTCCTCCAATTCATCAAATAAACAGTGCACAGAGTAATTAAACACCAAGGGCAATAACAAACATGTGTCAACTTCTATTCTGTGGAAGACACAATACTAAATCTTACCTGCCAATTTAGCTGGGGAAAGGAGAGACATATGTATCTTGGATGAAAAAAAAAAAAAGTATACTGAAGAGCAATGGGATAAAAGGTAAAAATATTGTATGAAGATATATTGAGGAAGAATTTCAAAAAAAGAAATTAACATTTATTGGATGTTTACAATGATTTAGGCACAATGCCGAGTCCTTGAATTCATAAGACACATCTTCAATTAATTGCTAAGGAAGCTGAGGTGCCGATGGCTTAACTGATATAGTACTGTGGCATTGACATCTGGAAGCAGATGATATCCATCATTCTCTCATTTTGTGATGTTCATTTTATCATCCAGCTAAGATGATGTTTACTTTCTTCACTGTGCAGTTCTTAGAATTCCTTTTGCAACTAATAACCATTATTTGGAAAGACCATTTAAGACAATGCATTGTATACCACATCAAAATTTTCTTTTAGATTTGACATCCATTGATGATCCCTGTCTGAACTGATCTTTACTGTGATTACATAGTTTATATACTTAACTTTATTTGGTTACAAAATGATGATTTCATATGTCTAGCTTTCTTTCCACATTGATCAGTTAGTTGTTCTGTAATGAACTTCTCCCTGTAGGGCTATACCAAAAAATATGTCAAATTTAGTAGTGGTTTGGGTAGACTGGTATAACAGTTGTAAAAAAAAAAAAATAGGTAAAAGTAAATTATGGGAGAATAAGTAGAAGAGCAAAGGATCAGGATGTAGTGTGCTCTGAGAAATGTTTATAATTAAAAAGCAGCAGGAAGTGTAGAAGACCTTTTAAAAATGATATGATATCAGAATGATTAGAGAAGAATCAAGTAGTTATCACAGAGTTCACAGCACAATAAATGTTCACAAAAGAGAGTTTTTTGACAATATATATATAGTCTGCAAGTCCACAAAAAATAGGAAAATTATTAGAGGTGGCAATAAACAGAGTGCTGGAAAATTTAAATGAGCATTTTTTAGAAGAGTGGGGTCAGATGTAAAATTGCAGAGGTTATAATCAGTAAAGAGAAGAATGAAAATGTTGGAATATTGAGATGTTTGCAGTGAAAATAAAAGTAAGTGATGGTAATGGGGAGAAAGTGTGAAGGGGCAAAGGAATTTGTTTGTTTGTTTGTTTGTTTGTTATTTTAAGAGAGGAAAGAAATATCTTGTATTAAAATAGGAGAAGTGGCTCAAAGTTCTCAGGTGTCAAGAAATGATGGGATCACAGGCAATTGATTAAGGGTTAAATGGATTGTTATACATTACCCTGCAACTATTTTTCAGAAAATGTGGAATTAGGTTAAAAGGAACAGATCAGAGTCTCCTTCCTTTCAACTAAGCCAAAGATGAGCTCATCTGCAAAAATCATCTGTGTGAAGTCAGTGAGCCTAGAACTTAGACAAAGAATATAATTACTTTGGAGGCAGCAGGAGGGTTGCTACTGAGTTGGTCCCTGTACTGTGTGAAATCTGCATGGTTATCTATTTTCCTCTGGGGTTACATTGTGATTCAGAACAAAAACAGAGATAGCAAATATAAAACTAAAAAGACAAGGATTTTTTAAAATGTAGCTAAAAGAAAAATAAAATAAATGGACATAAAGTTTATTCTGAGGATGAAGTCTCAATTATCTAAGAGTAATCAGGAAAATTCAGATCATTTCAGATATAAGATAGTTTCATATTATCAATGTGGTTATGTGTGCAGATGGCCTTTTACATGTATAATGTGTAAAGCTCTGTAGGTATATATGGTCATATAATAATGTAAAGAGATAAAATGAACCCTGCTGCATATTCAGAGGGAAGGTAAATTTTAAGAACAGACAGTTAAGTCAGTGATTCTCATGAATATCCCACTTTATCTTCACATTCCTTCCTACTCTTTGCTTTTTCATTAATCCCCAGTCAAAAGAATGGAAGGAAGACCACTACTGCCAATTGGAGATCATAGGTTGGGACAACTTGTAGGTAATTTTTGCACAGAAGCTCTCCTGAATTAGAACAGAAAAATGAAGTTGAAATGGTGAACATATAATCTAATACTGAGAGGTAGAGTTGATTGGCACTTCAAATAGTTATTGGTTTTGGAAAGACTTGGACTCACCATAGATATATGATATAGTGGTAGAGACATTATCTCAGTGGGAATAGTAGATTCCCAGTGCCCCTTCACACTTTCTCCCCATTCCCAACACTTACCTTTATTTTCACTGCAAACATCTCAATATTCCAACATTTTCATTCTTCTCTTTACTGATTATAACCTCTGCAATTTATGAAAGATGAAAACAAATCAGAATCTCTGTTGGATAGAGAAACATTAAGCATTATCACATATATTAAAAGGAAGAGATTTGTGAATAGGATAAACTGATAATTAATTTAATGAGTAAAATAGATAATTTATATTAAAAATAGTTATTTTTTTGCTTATAATGAGGTGGCATTTATATTTGGCTAATATGTGGATTTTTAAACCTGTAAGTAATTTTAATAATTAATGTAAAGTATTTTTAGTTTTTCCAGTCCAAAGAACTTCTAGGTATATGAACTACACTTACTAATTGCAGATAATCCTTAAAAATATTATTATTTACTAATTGGTTCTTGGATATACTTAGGAAACATTAAAAAATTTAAAATTTAAAAAGTCAAAATATTAAAAATAAAGTCAAAATACTACTATTCCAACTAGACAGGAATAAAACTGGTCCTGTGGAGTTGACAGTAGTTAGTGAAAAATTCCTATCATCCACTTCAAAGACAAGTATAAAGTTAAATCAGAACATCACATATACAGATACTTCTTGTATTCTAACAATCCAAAAGCAGTAGAATCAGCAATGATAAAAGAGTATTTGCATACCATCTAGTGGTAGCTTTAAAAAATAGCAAAAGATTTTCCAAAAATTTTTTGTTTAAATAGGGATAATGTATATAATTATACTTGTCTCAAATATAAATGACAAAATTCTCCATTTCACGTGTTCATAAAATAAGATGGAGAGTAGTATTTTTGCTCCCAACATACCCACGGATACACTATCATCACCTAAAACTAATTATTTCATATTTGTTTAATATTTTAAAAAGCATCAACTATTGTGACTTTGCAGTTTCTGTACCATTTTTGTCACATATTATATATATCTATTCTTGAACTCCACCATACCATTAAAAGGAATGTATTCATGCTGAATTAAAAGTTTAAATGAAACAATATTTTAGTGAAAATAGACAACAAAATACTTTTATGCTCTTTCTAAAGATTGGGATCATGTTGAAAATGAAAACCTTTATATAATGATTTCCTCTGGAGCACATGAATGGCGACAGAGGCGAAATGACCAGCTCTCCAACTTCTTGTGAATGATGTTATAATGCAGGTTGGTCATATGGCTTATCTATTTTTTTTTTCTGAAAAAAAGGTAACTGCTAATCATTTAATACAGAATGAAGTGTTTGGCAATTCATTTTTTTTAGAGTTAACATGGGGAAAAAGTACCCAAATGATAGACTGTAGCCGTCATTCACAAAGCCAGTACATAACGTAATGGCAAAAAAAGGCAGAAGGCATTGCTTCCTTATGCATACAGAGTGTATGGTGAAGAGGAGGTGCCCATAGAAATGTGGCTGTAAGAACAATGCCACATTTGTTCTGCTGCCATAGAAAAGTCAAAGGGGATGGGAGATTCCTGGCATATTTCCTTGGAATGGCTCATGCTAAGAGAGGAAAGCTAAATTTTGGAATAAAAATAGAATGAAGCACATGAGTGGAGTCTTCAGTTGGGTGCCTACATAATTGAAAGAAAAATCTGCCTTAAGGCTCAGTTTATGCTGGGTAAAACATGCAGAGCAGAAGGTGTTTTTATTTTCTATTGCTCAGAGCTCTAATTAGGGGAGATGGAAAGAACATAATACTAAGATAGTCTTGCAACATTGTGATGTGGGTTGTAAGCAACTGAAACTTAGGCTCTACTCATTCTGGCTTCCTTCAAAGTTGGAGGTATATGACTTTCACTTCCTTTCCTAAGGTGTTTTGGTTCAAGTCTTAGTTTTTGGAATTGATAATATACAGTAACAGAATTCTTTTTTAACATAGAGCCAACTGAGGAATTTAGACTACACAAAACCAAAGGCCTATAACTCACCTGTGTTCACCTGGACTTTCCTTAGAAAGAAGAGCCTGAAATAATGGCATGTATATAAGTGGCTTATTTTGGAAGTAATCCTAGAGAATTGGAAGGAGATGTCAGAAAGAATGAAGAACAAAAAGTCATTACAAGTGTGTGTTCTTGAGATGGTCACCACTATAAACAGCTACTGACCCTTAATCCTACTGGAACCTTCTGAAGAGCCATATGGAATTAATTTCAGAATTGTCCCCTTGAGGGACCAAAGAAAAGAACATTTTACCATCAATGGAATCTGGCTTTTTGTAATTTCGAGTAAAGAAAGAGAAGAGAAAATTAAAGAAGGGAAGACTAGAGAACTCAATGATGGTGAAAAAGTATAATATGGAAACAGATCTCTATGCACTGAAAGCACTCCCAGGAACAATTTTCCAGCCCTCCAAGGATTATTTACAAGCCTCTTAACCTATTGATACTTGACTATCTCTGTTTCTGATTTGATGTCTCTCCACATGAAATTATTTGAGAGATAGTAGAGGGAATTAGATGAGCGTAGAATTCTATATTATTTTATATCCCACTATATTCTCTTGACGAATGGTAGTTATTGAATAGTTTCATAAATAAAGAGATTGAGACCTAATTCCACCATAATATCTCTCCATGACATTGTCTGACCTACCTAATCTGAGTCTGGTTTCTTACCAAATTTTAGAAAAATGAAATCTACTTTATAAATTTGAGGTTTAGCAAGGATGATATAAGATAAAATATGTAAAGGCACTCTTCACACTGGAAAGTACTTTTCAGATAGCATAAGGAAGTATGCTTTTATGCCATTTCAGTTTTCTGATGTTAAATGTTCTCTTTGGTACATAAGCATCTTCTAAAAATTACAATAAAGGGATTCTTTAAAACTTTGTCCTAACAGATATCACTTATCTAGGAAACTGAGGGCTTCACAGACTTCCATCAGAATCTCTTACTTTCCAACTATGTTCAATAGTTATTCATTATACAATAATTAAGCAAATTGTGGCCTGTCCTAATAAAGGTTACTATTTTCTTCTAGAACAAAGCCTTCAGGGGCCGCTTGGGGGGTTTCCTTGGCACTGAGGTTGGATGTGTGACAGACTGAAAAACTCTGTTCAACGCCCACAGTGCTGAACACTCCACATTCTAAATATGTAGCTGGAAAACTTCCCAGATTGTGCATCTGCCTCTCTAATTTACACTTCCAAAGACGAGGGTGAGCAAGGAAAAGGTGAGAAACCTTAATGAACGACTTGGAGTCTTTGCATGTGCTGTGGGAGACTTCCCAGCACACAGCAACACCCTAGCAAGCAGTGGGCTAGGTGGTAAACAAATATTTAAACATCGAGTTTCAGTGATGTCCATTACATTTAAGTGGCAACCTTACCTTCAAAGAGTAACCAAGAATGCTTTTCTTTCTTTTTTCTTACTGTTTATCAGTTATCTCAAGATGCTTCTTCGGTCCCATGTTGGACATTCACTAAACGCATCCATTTGGTGGCTGCCAAAATGCTGGTGTCTTTATTATCACATTTGGGGTCTCTTTCCCATGTTCTGGATGCTGATCCTGTAGAAACTATTTCTTCATTGGGATAAAAATATCTACCTTGTAATAATACTACTAAGACACTGAAATCTGCAGGATAGTGCTGCCAAGAGCATACAAATTTTAAGTTAGCTGTAGTGAAAGAGCAACAAAGTTTGTAGGGAGCAAATTCCTTACCGTTCAATCTTAATTAATGGTGCTTCTCAGCAGGCCATGACGTGTAAATAATAATCTGCTGCTTATTCTTTGGGGAAGGGCTTTTGATTGTAATTAAACTCAAGATAACCCAAAATGTGGCATTTTTCTAAAGTATACTATAGTAGATTATGCCTGCCTTGTCTATATCATAAATGCTTCTTCATTCTTTCAGGGGGTCTTCACTTAGGATTCATGGACCACAGAATAGAGCATGTATAGAATTCAATATATTTGTGAATGTGATAAAAACTTCATATCTTTACTTTTGCTAATCCCTAACTGAAATTAAGCATATCTTTAAAAATTAAATGCAGGCTACAAACCTCAGTAGTATTAGCAGAACCTGTGATTTGTCACCAATGAAAATCACAGATATTTTTATAACAGGTTACAGGTTTTGCAGGTGTCTCAAATAACATTTAGGTTCTTCATTTCTTTGAATTAGAGTGATTGCTAGAATCATTGTTAGATATTGTTATTTAATGTATTAATACAGAAGTACATTATTACTGCATAAAACATTTTAAATAACTTTATTTCATACATTTATTATGTTTTGTTTTATACATTTCAAAATATTATTCTGTAAAAAATTCATCAGACTTCCAGAGGGATCAAAATAAGAAAGATGCTAAGAACTCCTGTAAGACGTACAGTATACTTTCTGCCCTGTTCAGCTTCAATAACTTCTACAGGAAGAACACAACACATCAGTCTTTGTGCAGTCACTGCACTTAATTTGAAAATCATAATTGGCATCTCATGCCCACTTATGTAACCTACTCCTCTTCCAGATCATGAGCTTCTAGAGGACAGAGACCTTCTCTCTATTATTTCTACTATAATTCCTCTAGCATAAGTGACTCTGGAGCCTGACTGCTTGGGGTCTGGACTTCAGATGGCTCTTCTAACCCTAGATGAATCACCTAATCCCAGATGCATCAGCTATTTAGTGCTGTGATGCCAGAAAAGTTGCTTTAGTTTTCTCGATTATAAAATGAAGATGATAGCAGCTACTTCCTACATTTATTCTAAAGATTAAATGAGTAAAACAGAGTAATTCCTGGGATAGTAAGCAATCAGCAAATGTTAGCAATCATTTTCATCTTTATTATCACAGTCATCAGCAACTGCTGGAACATCTTCATCACTGGTGATATAGGAGAATGGTAGAGATAGAAATATCTTTGCAACTCTAGAGTCTAGCACAGTACCTGCCTGGCACATAATAAGCATCCAATTCATTGAATAAATGAAAATTAAAGGATTTTTTGCCATCAACAATAAATAATTGATAAACCTATAACTTCAAACCTAAAAAGACATAAAACATGTACATAAAATTATGGATCAACAGATAATTCATAAAGTCTCTGCTATGTGTTCAATACTGTGTTTTGTGATCCTAAGTCCTTTTACAGCTATGAAGAATTTATGTTTTTGAGTTTGAAAAAAGAAACTTCTCTCTTTCTCTCTCTAACACACCACACACACACACACACACACACACACACACACACACACACACACACACACACACAAAGATACTCAAGTGAAAAATTCTTTTGAGATGCCCCCTTAATGGAAGTGGATGACTGCTGAATCCTTATGAATAAGCTTGAGTACTTGAGTTTGGTAGTATCAAATTTTATTTCTATGACTGCCCTCTTACTCCCACTTTCTAAATTCTACATCTTCTTCCTCATCCAATTCATAAGCATTGTTGCTTACCACCTGATCACTTCTTGCTCATGGAATTATCTCTTCTATATGAGAGATTCAGACTGTAAAGAGAAGAAAAGATAACTCAGAGTGGGTGTTTTGCAGAAGAAAACAGAATGAAAGGGAGCTTCAGAGGAAGAATATATTTGGAATCTGTAGTCACCTGAGAAGAAAATATTATTAAGACTTACCATATCATCTTAACTAAACATTCCTTTAGAATGTTTCTTAGAAAAGTCCTTCGGTAGAAAAATTCTAGTCTTGCTTTGGTTATTGACCATCTTTATAATCCACAAACACTGTCTTTTAAGAAATTAATTTAATTTGTCTGGATTTGAATTTTCTCTATTGGAAGATAAAGAGTTCTATGTGATATCTACAGTTTTTTTTTCTGTTACTAAGCTTTAAGTTTATATCGCTTGGTTCATTGTATTGTATCTGCTATGCAATTCTTCAGTTTTGCTTTTTTAATATAGGCACAACCTTATACCATTTACTTGTCTATATAGCAATGAATGAGTTTAAAACATTTGTATTATATACATAAAATCACATGTTATTTATATGTGAAATGTTTTGACATCACTTTTATTTCCTAAAAGTTTTTTGGATAATTTCATACTCAGGTAGAGATGAAAGTAGTTTATCTTCAGCTCTCCACTGAACAATACTGGCAACAGCAGAATCTATCCCCTGCTCTCTCTGGCCTATAAAGACATAAAGCAAAACTAAAACAAAAACAAAAACAAGAAACAGCTATTCTCAGAGTATACAAATTTACCAATTCCTGAAATCAGAAGGATGATTTATATCAGTTTATATCACTATTCTCTGTGTTTTAATACCATTTTCTTGATTCTCTATATATGTGTATTGTATACATTTTCTCACATTTTTACAGCCTACCTCTAGACAGAAGAGAAAGATGTACTGTCTTCTTTGCTTATAGTTATGTCAAAAGTACATAAAAATTTTTAACAAATTGTCACGTAAGTTATTAAGATTATTAAAATCACATACAGTTATATTTCTATTTGTACACTTAAAAGTTATTTAAAATGTCCTTTAAAAGTTTTCATTATGATAAAGCTTTAAAACAAACAACAACAACAAACACAAATACGGTTTTGAGGTTTAAACGTCTTTTACCAAGAAAACTCTACATTTCTATATTTTTTTTTATGAAGAAACAACCAAAAAACTTACAGAACTTCAAGATGCAAGATAGAAGTAAATAAAGTTGTTGTATGGTAGTCTCCAATTTATTTACAGTTTTACTTTCCTCAATTTCAGTTACCTGTGGTGAACCAGGGCCCAAAAATATTAAATGGAAAACCCCAGAAATTGTGAACTGTTTGGAATAGCGTGATGAAATCTTGTGCCATCCTGCCCTCTCCCACCTAGGACTTGAGTCATCCCTTCGTCCAGTGTATACACGTTGTATACACTACCTGCCCATCAGTCACTTAAGAGCAGTCAAGGTTTTCAGATTGGTTATGAGAAAGAGAGGAACCACAGTGACACGACTTTTATTACAGTATATTGTTATAATTGTTCTGTGTTATTATTAGTTACTGTTGTTAATCTTTGACTGTACCTAATTTATAAATTAAATTTTATAATATGTATATATTATATTTAGGAAAATCAAAGACTAGATAAGGTTCAGTGCTATCTGCAGTTTCAGGCCTCCATTGGGGGTCTTGGAAGGTATTCCCTGTGGATAAGGGGGGACTACTGTATTTCATTTTGTCATTGAGACTTATTTAAAATAATTGCTTGTCACATACTAGGTAATGCAAGTAAAAACCATACACATTGCCAAATCTCTATAACAAGATCGTGGATTTCTCAAAGCTAAAAGAACTAATCCATCTGGTATATAAAGGACTATCAGTCAGGTGACAAATTTCCATCTTTCATGTTTAGCTTTCAAAAGATGCTTTAAAACTCAGTAATTTAATGAAGAAATTCAATGAAGAAAGAAAATATCTTCAAATTTAACCAGATTACAAATAAATATATATATTGTATAATGTATACCTCAAAATTATACTGCCTATCCTACAGCTGTTAAAGATATTAATTTCAAAAGCAGCATTTTTGAATGAAGCTTCACTCTGATATTTATTTCTGCTCCTACTGTCTTATATCATTTTAAAAGACAAGTTACATAAGAATGTATGTATTTTTTCTCAAATATATAATTATACTTTCATGAAAAATAAATATAAGATTTTTGTGCTGGAACAAGACTGGTAAATTTTTTTTGAATATTCATAATCTCTAGTTAACACGACTAGTTCATAAATTTTTAATGGGTTACATAAATAATAAATTCATCCAATCAGCTGAAAATAAGTGTAGCAAAATGTGTAATGGCATAGTTTGTGTTCTTTATAGTACAGCTATGTACCTTTAAGATATTTGAAGAAATCATTTTAGGGACAACCTTTGCCGGTGGTTATCCAAGTGTGGTTCCTGGAACACAGCATTAGCATCACCTGAGAACTTAAATATAAATTCTTGAGGTCCATCCAAGACATTCTGAAACAGAAACTATGGGAGTGAGGCTAGCAGCCTGTGTTTTAACAGTCTTAGCAATCTGCGTTTTAACAATTCTCAAAGTATATCTGATACATGCTGAAATTTAGAACCAGTTAACTAAGGAAAGAGTATGAAACCTACATTGTGCTGTTTTCTTCTGCTGCCTTATGGTAAGATTTAAAGGACATCTGCACCAAAGCTTGTAGAATGAGAACATGGTAGAAATAAAACAACCCAAATAAGTAAAAACAACAATCTTTGAAATGGGGCATCCAAACTGAATATAATAAAAGGATATCATTTTGTCAGAAAAACCTTACAACTCTGACCCCAGAAAGATTCAGAAGAAACTTTAATTCAGAATGAGAAGACATTCTAGACTGAAACTTCGATGTTTCTATTGAAGAAGAAAATTGTATTTATGTCTAGGAATAATTAAACATCATGGTTGGTTAATATTTATACATATGCATTGAATTTAGTATTTCTTTTTCTCCAGAAAATCTGTTAACAAATTATAAGTGTATCATAATAGACAACATATTAGAACTAATAAGTTAATAGAAATCAAAAGGCAACCAATCTATATTAAACAAATAGAGTTCTTTATTGAGGGAATTGTCAGAGCCTTTGACGCAATAAAACTCAAAGTTCTACAAGGTCCATAGACTACCTTGATTTTTAAATCTTGACCACTGAGCCTTTTTGTTTACAGAAAGTTTGGTGAAACCCTGTTTAAACTGATTAACTTTGTTAAATGTATTTAAATAAAAAATTGTTTTGTTATGAATTATTATTAAGGGGTTTGGGATGCCAGAGATAGAGATTAGGGACTTTCTAGTTACCTAAGCTTTTTTTTTTTTTATTATTTTTCTGACCTCAAATGGAACAAAGATAAACTCAATCAAACCTCCCTTTCATTGGTGTTTGTCAGAGATAGAATTTTGAGGTAGGTGAAAAAGAGACTGATTTAATCTGACTTGCTAAATTTGTACTTAAAGTGTGGAAACCTATCAGGAATTTCTGTGGCAAATATTATTCTGAACAAGTTGTCCTAAGTAGTATAGGGGACCAACTTCACTGGCAGATTTCATATCTCAATGCCTAGTCTCTGTGACTGCCCAGCATGCCTGAAGTCCCTATGAATCATTTATTTCCAGTAGCTCCTAGAAAAGATAAGGCATCCCATGGACTTAAGTCTCAAATTTTCATCATTCTCTGGCCCTACTCAACCATAATAATGTCTTAGTTAATAAAATGTTTTTTATTAGGTAAAAATACAAATAAATTTAACTTAAATATCCAAAGTGTAGTAACAAAATATATCAGTTAACTAATGAAACAGAAAAAATGCAAATTATCTAAAATAAGGTATTTAAATTTCATCACTGTCACCACCAAACAAAATAAATCTGGATAACATACCTTTGATGATGTTTTAGATAATATAGATGGAACAATACTTAGTGCTATCAAATTTATGGAATAAATGTTTATTTATGAAACTTATTTTCATGGCATTACAATGACATCCAGGGGCTGCATTATTAAATAATATATATTCAGATATTGTATACTTTTCAAATAGAGGGTAATTTAATCTTTTTCTGAAACTTGTTCTCTGTATACTTTCAGGCTGTTATGTAAGAAATCTATGATTTCAAATGTCACCTGAGAGGAAAGATAAAATTTAAATAGGAAGAATTTTATAGTGAGCAAATTATTTCCAACTTCTTTTTGTCTTAATAGGACAATAGTTTAATTTCCTTATTTTTAGTTCCTGAGACTACTCTTCCTTGTTTATGCCTGAAGAGAACTTCAGTAGCGCTTTATTCTATGCTGTTATAATTTCATTTATACTAGTCAATTAGTTGTTTACCTGTAACTCAGTTTCAGGTTAGATCCGAGCTATTTTCTTTACAGTTATCTATCACTGCCACGAAATACACTAAAAAAGTCTTGGGATAGCCTTAACTTATCTGCCCTCAAAGAATGTATTTTTAATTTTTTTCTATTTAGAGAATTGTAAAGGGGTTACCTTAGCAACTGCTGCAGTGTACATATTCCACTGGGATTTTGTTAGTCTGACTTTTTATAGCAATGTAATGTTAACAGAGCACAAGAGAGTGAGCACATTCTCTATAGAGCAAACTTTCAATCTAGGTCATAGATATGTTTCTCAGAGAAATCTTTCTTTATGACTTGATAATTTTTGTGATCATTATTCCCTTTTTTATGATTCGAAATAATTACCTCTTTTTTTTAAATAAAGAAGTTAGAATGTAGGAAGAGAGTCGAATGATAGGCATAAATATTGTAGTTTTTGTTAAAATAGTAAAGTTAGAAAAATAAATTAAGGGGAAATATGTGAAATAAAGAATAAGGTTCATGTTTTTGAATCATGTAACTCTTTGAGAGTAGAAAAATAATATTCCCGTTGTTGTGTAATTATAACCCCGTTAGGCTGAGATTACTTGGTTAATGATCAAGAACCAAGAAGGAGAAGTTAGTCATATTTCAGCCATTTGCAAGAATTTTACATTATACCATAAGAAACTCATATATACATCATATTATATATACATCATATTATATATACATATTATGTATAATACAACATAAGCTACAAAAATGCTTTAGGAAGATAAATATTTTTAACTATGTGGTTTTGGCTTATTAAACAAGGTCATGCCATGGGGAGAAGTTGGTCAAAGGGGACAAAATTTCAGTTATGTCAGATGAAAAACTTTTAGAGATCTACTGTAGCTTAGGGTAACTACAGTTAATAATACTGTACTGTATATTTGAAATTTGCTAAGGCAGTAACTTTTAGGTGTTCTCACCTTCCACTCCCTCACACACAGAGAAAATTTAACTATGTGAGTGATGAATAGGTTAATTAGATTAATATAGTAATCATTTCATAATGAATATGTATATCAAAACATTGCATTGCACACCTTAAAGATATACAATATTTATAATAAATGAATATTCTTATTTTAAAAAGGTCATAAAATTTTAAAGTGTGAAGCAATAATTATATCTCAATAGGTAAGCTATTTTAAGAGCTGATAATAAACACAATAAAACCATATTTATCTACTGATGCTGGGAAATTCAGTATTTGCTATAAATAAATTTTATAGTTAAAGTTTATAGTTATGCTAAGTGCCAAAATTATGTGTGTATATGTGTTACTGAGAGAGAATGTCACAAAATATTATACATATTCTTGCTTTGGTCTAAAGCCTTTAGTGCTATCCCTGCTGGGACACTGAGAGTCAGATAAAAATAGGCTCAAGAAGAAAAATTATTTCCAAAGCCTAATTCTAGTTTCTAGTCAACTATTTTTTTGTAAAAATTATTAACATTTTCACAGAAGTTTTAAATAATAGATATTATAACTAATGAATATATAACATATTATACCTAAGTATTTATATATAAATATATATGTAAATATATTCTAAATAAATATATATAAGATTCTGATCTGTCTTGTTTTTTTTTTTCAGTCATCATCTCAGTCTACTACCTCAACCTGAATAAATACCAAAGACTTTATTGGATATGTTTATAATGTATTCCAATGAATTTATTTCACTAAAATACAAATAAAGGAAAAGGCCTTAAGTTTGGGTTGATTCCTTAATGATTCCTGGACATGGCTTTCACTATCAACCATGTTCCATACTGAAACCCAGTAATCCCTGAATGGGCTGTTAGATTGTTGGAACGACCATTTGCTCCTCATACTTAAGGCTATAGAATTGCTGACTCATGTATTTATTGCTACTTTTCATAGTTATTCTACTTCTTCTTACTTCTGCTATTGATTATCAATTTTCTTGGCCTGAAAAAACTAAAGAACTAATATCTCTCTCCCTAGTTCTCTATATTATGCTATTATGAACTGAGGAGTTAGAATAAATGCATTTGGATTACATAAATTTTAAAAAAATATTTATGGAGCAGAATTTTTGTGTAGAGCACTGGACTAAGTCATTAATAGAATACCAAGTTATCTAAGATGTAGACTTCTAATATATAGCTTCTTTCTTTAGATATTTTTTAAGACTTTTTTTTAGGTCATTTAGATTTATAGCAAAATTGAGAAGAAGGTTCAGGATTTCTCAGATACTCTGTATAGACAGTATATAGCCTCCCGCATTATCAACATCCCCAACCAGAGTGGCACATTTGTTGACATTTATTGCAATTGATGATCTATAGTAATACATCATAATCGTTCAAAATCTACAGTTAACATTACAATTCACTATTTGGGTTGTACATTCTATGGGTTTGAATAGATGTATAAAGATATGTATTCATCATTATGGTATCATCTAGCCTACTTTCTCTGTCCTAAAGTGCTTCTGTGCTTCAAATGTTCATCTTTTTCCCCTCTTCCAACCTGTTAAATACTGATTTTTTTTGTTTATTATTGTCTCCATTTTTACCTTTTCCAGAATGTCATATAGTTGGAATCAAACTATATGTAACCTTTTTGGACTGGCCTCTTTCACCTAGTAATATTTAAGTTTCCTCCATGTCTTTTCATTTTAGTGCTGAACACTATGCTATTATCTGGATGTATCACCATTTGTTGCTTCATTTAGGTAGGTATTGAAGGACATCTTGGTTGCTTCCAGAATCTTGGCAGTTATAAATAAAGCTGCTACAAACATCCATGTGCAGGCTTTTGTGTAGATATAAGTTTTCAACTCCTTTGGATAGATACCAAGAGAGATGATTGCTGAATCATGTGATTAGAGTACATTTACTCTTGTAAGAAAGCACCAAATTGTCTTCCAATGTTACTATAACATTTTGTATTTCCAGTAGTAATGAAAGAGAGTTCCTGTTGCCCTACATCTTCACCAGTATTTGCTGTTGTTAGTGCTCCAGACTTTGGCCATGATAATGTCTCGTTGTTTTAATTTGCATTTTCCTGATGAAATACTATGTGACCTTTATGTTTTTATGGTCTACATGTCCCCAAATATCAATTTCAATCTCTTCATTTTTCCTCAGAATCACACTTAATTTCGTTGTTTCAACCCTCTCTTCCATATGTAGGAAAATAAATTTTTGAGTCCTTGTAACAAGCTCCAAGATGGTTGAAAACATAAGTTTTTTGGCCAACTGAAGTGTTTCAATGTGACAACTTCCCAAGATATTATATTTTTCATAAACATCTATTGGGTTGGTTATTAACCAATTGTGTTTATTATTGTTTGAAAAATCTCAGAATCATTTTTAAATCTATGCTCTGAGTCAACTTTCAAATCTAACCAACTTTTGTCCCTAGTGTCTTTTATGCACATTTCTCACATATAATTCATTTTTTTGTTTCAGTTAGATTTAGTTAACCTAGCAGAGTTGAGGAGATTAGCCAAGGCATCACAGCTGATGGTATTCAGAGTTCTAGCCATTGGTCAACACAGCCATACTTTGAGATTCAAGTACCTCTGAGTTCTTTTCATTTTTTTTGTTGTTGTTCACATCTTTTTTTTCCAGAAATTTTGATTTTGTCGCATTATGACTCCTGGATAAACTTATTATAACTCGAGTTGTTTCATAAGCAAATAGAATCACCATTTATCTATATGTAAATTTACATGTGTGATGCAAAATTAAGAGGTCAGTTAAGGAAATATTATGTAGGATCAGTGAGAAGTGAGTTGTTTGCATTTTTATCTTAAATTCTCCCCTGAGCGTGTCATTCTGACCTAACAAACGATAAGATTGCTGTTTATATAATTGTGTATCAGCCCCCCTCAAACTTACCTCTATCTGAAACATTCTCATTTTTCTTGAAATCCCTATACACCACCTATAATCAAGGTGAAAAGTTACTAGTTCATTTTTTCTGTATTTTCGTACCTCCATGGTTTTGCTTATGATGTTCTCATGCTTGAAATGCACAATTGACCAAACTAAAAAAACAAATTTGTTTTTTTCTTTTAGATTTTAGCCTTTCTAGATGTCTGCAGCTTGATTTTTCTCCTGCCATCATGCACCTGTCTTACCTTTACTTCATGAATAAATTCTTTTTACTAACTATTTTTGTTTAATATAATATTTATAAAAAGTATAGAAATCATAAGTATGTATGGATTAATGAAAAATAACCAAATTGTCAATGATATAAACAATCTCTATAGCAAGAACTAGACTACTACCGACATCTTGCACTCTGACATCATGTCACCTCCAAGCCATTAGTCCCACTCTGTTGCCATAGTCAACAGATCTAACCTCAAATTTAGCTTTGCATTTTTAGTAACTTTAAATAATGAAATTATACTGAATATATTTATGGCTTTGTCTTCTTTTGCTCAACAATATATTTGTGACATTCATTAATATTATTTTGTGTAGCAGTAGTTCATTTAATTTTCACTACTGCGTAGTCTGCTATTACATAAATATGCCATAAAATTATTTTTTAATTCTAATGTATATATGCCTTTGAGCAGTTTCAAATTTTTAATCATTTTAATACTGTGGCTATAACTTTCTTATAGATGCATTTGGTCTTTCTGTAGACACGTATACATTTCTGGGTACATACTTTGGAGTACATTGTTGCATCATAGATTAGGCATGTGTTCAGCATTAATATACACTGCTAAACAATTTTCAAAGATGTTATACTAATTTATAGTCCCAGCAACAGGGTATGAGAACTTCAGTTACTCTGAGTCACCAACATTTGGAATTTTCATTTTTTTCATAAGGGCTTTATTAGTTATCAATTTCCCCACTCTCTATGGTTTGCTTTTTAACTTTTGTTTCAATTGTGGTAAACTAAAAAAGACATATAACAACATTTTTACTCTTTTAATTTTGTGTTTAATTAACTGAAAATGTGTAATTTTGATGATTATCACTTTTTTGTGTTCTATTTTTAATTAACCTAACAGAAGGTCATAAATTTATGTTCCTATACCATATTCTAAAGGCTTTGTTAGTTTACATTTTATATTAACTCCTTAATCTATCTGGAACCTTGAATATTATGTGAGATGATAATCAAAATAAACTTTTTCCTTGTGTATTTATTTTACCTAACACCATTATTGAAAGTCTTCTATTTCTTTACTAGTCTGCAGTATCATATTTACTATAAAGTTTTTACGTACATGTGGATCTATTTCTGAATTTTATTCTGTTACACTTACACAACTTGACTACCTTTTCATCAATACCATATTCTCATAATGTTTTTTCAATATTATCTTACTATTTTTACCTCTGTATTTTCACATAACTTTCAGAATTAGAATATCTATGTATATATACACAAAAACAACTGTTAAGTTTACTTTAATTCTAAAGATATATTTGAATAAAATAAATGCATTTACACTATTAAATTTTTTTGGTACAAGAATATAGCATGTTCCTCACTGATTGGTCTTTTTTAAACTTATTTCACTGATGTTTTAAAGTTTTGCATATAGAAGTATTACACACCATTTGTTAGATTAGGTATTTTTTTCTATTGGTGATGTATAGTAATTAAAGTCAAATTGGTAAATTCAGTTGTTACTAATTCTAATAGTTTATACATTTTTTTAATTGTGGTAAAAATCACACAATATAAAATTGATCATCTTAATCATTTTCAAGTATACAGTTTAGTAGTGTTACATACATTCACATTGTTGTGCAACTAATCTCCAGAACTCTTTTTATTTCCCAAAACTAAAGTTCTGTATGGATTTAACAGCGACTTCTTATTCCTCCCTTCACCAGCCCTTGGCAACTACCATTCTAGTTTCTCTTTATATAAATATGACTATTATCTATACTTCACATAATTGTAATCATATAGTATTTTGTTTTTTTCTGTGACTGGTTTATTTCACTAGGATATGTCTTCAGTGTTAATCCATATTATAGGGTATGTCAGAATCTCCTTTTTAAGATTGAATATTATTCTACTGTATGTATATGCCACATTTTATATCCATTCTTTAGTCAATGGATATTTGTGTTGCTTTCAAATACATTTATTTAAATATTTTTAGATATATAACCTTGCTTCTAACAAACAAAACATTTTATGTTTTTTGTTGTTCATTCTTATAATTTTTATTTATTTTTCTTATAATTTTTCACTAGCTAGATTCTCCAGTACAACATCAAATAAAAGTTGTGATTGAATGTAATCGTTTCCAATTTCAGTGGAGGAAGCATGATGTTTGCTGTATGTTTTTGTAGTTATTCTTTATTAGATTAAAAAAATGCCCTTCTAGTCTTAGTTTGCTAAGAATTTTTTCCCCCGGAACCATTAATGGGTATTGAATTATATAAAATACTTTTCTACATATTTAAGATTACATAATTTTTCTCCTTTGTTCTGTTAATAAAGTGCATTACATTATTTTTCAGATTAGTAAATAATCTTTATCACTGAAAAAAGCTCAGTTGGTCATGGTATATTTGTTTGACTTGATTTGCTAATATTTATTTAAAAAATGTTTACCTATATTTAGAAAAATTAGCCTAGAATTCTTTTTTCTAATTATCCCTATCACAGATGTTTAAGTTTTATGTTCTCATTAAATAAGTTAGAAGTAGCTTACAATTGTTCAATTTTCTGTAATAGTTTGACTAACATTATTGTTTTCTCCACCATACATATTAAGAACAATTCTCCATCCAAACTTTCTATAGCTAAAATTTTCTTAGTTGAAAAAATGTTAGTCATAAATTGTGTGTCTTAATAAATACAGGACTATTCACATATTCTCTTTCTCCTTATGTCACTTTTGTGTTTTATGAAGATTTTTCCCATTTCTTCTATAATTTGAAATTTATTATCAGGAATTATAATAAAGCTTTTCACAAAACTGTATTATAATGTTTGTAATTCTAGATGATCTATACTGCTATCTCCTTTTCTATTTCTGATGTTGGTATTTTGTGCCTTCTCTCTTTTCTCTTCAATAATCATTCTAGGAGTTAACAATTTTACTATTTTTTCAAACAACAAAATTTGGGTTTTGAGATTTTTATTTATTCTGTATTTGCCTTATATTTCATCAATTTCTGCTCATATCTTTATCATTTTGCTACTTCTTTCTTTATCTTAATTACTTTTTCTTGAGATGAATGAATGTTGAAATCTTTGGCTTTTCAGTCTTTTTTGTTTTCTAGTATATGTCTTTAAGGTTATAAATTTCCCTAAAAGTGTAGTTATATTTCTTATCCTTTGTTAAGTCATAGTTACATTCCATGAATATTTACATATTTCATTTACATAGCCATCTAGCTCAACATATTTCCTAATAGTCCTTTCTATTTCTTTTGACCCATGGTTTATTTAGTAGAATATTCCACAGTTTCCAAATATTTAGAGTGTTCTAGTGATCCTTACTATTTATTTTCATTTAATTTCATTGCTTTACAATATATTCTCTATGTAATTACATTCCCTTAAATTAATTTTAGGCTGCCTTTGTTTCCTCAGCATTTGAAATATTTGTTAAAACTGAAAGTATTCTGTGCCTTAAAGAAATTTTGTCTTCAGATGTGTCTTCCTGCAGTTATATTTATGTTTTGATTTCTTAATTTATGTTACTGTATTTTTTATAATAACAGAGGTAGTATTTCTATTTGATCATTTTAGTTTCTAGTATTCTGATATGTTCTACATTGTCATACAAATTCGTAACAAATCTAATATAGTGGTTCTGTTTCTATTTTCTATTTTTTTCCTTTGATCTTTCTCATGTAATTTGTAATCTCTTATGCCTAGTAATTGTGATTTAATGCCAAACATTGTGTATGGAAAGATATTTTTATGCTATAGATGACGTATTCTTCCAAAGAAAGTTTAATTTTGTTTCTGCTGGTCTCGGTTAGGTGTGAATAAATTTAAGCTTGAACCTTTTTATTATTTAGATGTTGCTACTTGTAAAAGATGGTTAATTTCTCTTCACCATTATCCCAGGTTGTATACCTCCAAAAGCTTAAACTGTAAACCTGAAGTGTTTGCCCATATCTTTCTCTTTGTTCGCTTTGAAATATCATTTTATCCTATCAACCTCATGAAATGACCAGAAACTCTGCTCAATTTCTCAGGCTCTGTGTTACCATTTGCTTTCCTCCTTTTCAGCTTATCAGATAGTACATGTTAATTGGCAAATATGTCAAGAGGAAAAATAAATTGCACTAAATATTGGGCTCACCTTTCTGTGTTTCCCTTTACTCTCGACATTTATAATTATCCAAAGCCCAATATATCTAGGTAGTTGATCTGCAACAGCCTAGTCTTACCTTAACAGAATTGGAAAAATGGTTGATAGTTTTTGAAGGCAGATTTCATGTGTGCCCTAAATTCTCCACTTTAGCACAGTACCATAAAGATAGCAAGTGCTCAACAAAAATTTTTGAATGCTTTCCCACAGCAATAATCATTAGTTGATTAATACTTTTCTTATTGAAATGTTAAATAAATATTATATGATCACTGTGGTGAGTGAAATAATGGAAGTAAGTGTAAACAAGTAATGATCTCTCCTTAATTACTTTCTCCTTCATCCATTCATAATCAAACAATGCTAATAACCTTTATATTCCCTCTTATCCTGTGTCCATACAAAATTATGTACAAACATATGCACACAGAGTTTTAGTTTGATTACTTCTACAACAATGAAACTTTTTTCAGGATAATTTGGGTGACTTTACTATGTATTATTATAGTGAATTTAGGTAATACAGTTCAAGTCTTACCCATTGTAATTCTGTGCTTTCCTTTGTTTATAACTCTCCTTTCAAAATCAATTTCTAAAATGGACACATTTTCAAAAGCCAAAGTGATAAAAATTGCACTTAAAAATTTAAAGGTATATTTTAATAAAATGTTGCCTCCATAATTTGATAAAAATTATTTTTCATTTTAGAAAGTAGACAAAATTACTACTTCTCGAAATAGCCAACACATATAAAATGGAATTTTAAATTCTGACTTACTTTTGTTATTTAGAAAAAAAAACTGTTTCCCTCTATATTAACAAAGGGAGATCTGATTCTTCTTTCATTTCTCTTACCATTTTATAAAATAAATGTATGAATGATGGCAATTTCAACAATCACACCAACCACCCCTGCTATGTTTTGCTGAGACAATTAAAATTTTTATTTTAGGCTTTTATTAATATTTTTTTTCTTATAATGTTTTTTGAACATTTAAAGAGTCCTTAAAGCTTTTGTTTTAAAAGCATAGTCATTTTAAGTAGGTGGGTAAGTAGAGAAAGGGAAAGTGGGAGAGAGGGAGGGAGAGAGAGACACACACAGAGAAATGGATTTAATTGAATGTTCACGAACTTTCTTCCTATTAGTCACCACCTACTTTGAAACCAATGCTTTGTTTCAATTCTTATAATAACCTTAAGTATTTTCCTAAAATATGGTAGATTGACAGTAAAATTTCTGAATCATTTTCCATTCCTATAGTTTTTTCTTTTCTAGAATTTCATACTGCATTATCTTAGAAAGAAATTCAGAAGGTATGGAAATTGAAGGTCTGCGCTCAAGTTATCCTTTTGCCAAAATTTGAATCAGTGCTTTCCATTAATTTATGGAACAGCATCAGTGTGGACATCCATCATTTCTCTTGCTGAAAGGGAAGTTTCCATTTTATTCTGTTTAATTCTATTTTTCTCAGTTAGGGATACTTCCCCTTTATGATCCCATTCTTAAACAAATTCTCTAAAGTCTAATTAAAGGCGCTTACTAACAGGACCACCCCTAGGGCTTACCTCTAGTGTGCACAGGTCATCAGCATAGTTTATACAAGACCTTTTTTATATTTACATGATTTTTAAATGTATTACAATATTCTTGAGTGTATAAGGTATGACAATTTATTATGAAGATTTTTTAGTAGTATGCAGAGACAAGGCATTTATGATTTATTGGCACACATGATGATTCTTTACAATGTCTAAACACAATCTCTTTCTGTTCAGGTTCATGAATGATTGTTTTGCATGTGTTCTATGTTTTCAAATAGCTGTTTCTGACTAGTTTTATATTTCTAATATTAGGGTGCAACATTGTTATCAGTCTCAATGCTGTGGCTTTTTGGAACTTGTTTGCATTGAAACAATACAGATCTCACTGCTGCCAGCTCTTAATTCTATTAATTTAATGCTGATTCATTGTTACTTATGATGCTGCCCCATCCATTATGCTGTCTATGAATACTAGTTTTTAATAGTACTCTAAGAATTGTAACTGAGAATCACTGATAATTTTCTAGTGCATGCAAGAAAATGAAATACTAATGTTTCCTTGGTCATGTTAACTTTCCTACTTGAGATTTCATAGCGCGAACTACACATCATTCACCCATGTCTTCTCTGCAAAATGTTAGGCAATAATCACTGCATTCATAGAATGTGATCTCGTTCAGTGCCTTTCCAACAAGGCCACAAGCAGAGAGGGTAGGCAAGGGTTCATAGGAGAACTAAAAGAGCACCCTATTTGCACAAAGTCTATCCATCGTTGCCTGACACAGTTTAGGACCAAAACAGGATACATTATGTCACCTATTCTTGAAGGCAAGAGATAAAATAATGAGAATCGTATGAATAGAGACATTTCATAAGAATAAAAAAGTTAATTCAGTGGGGGAAATATAACAAGTATGTATTCACCTAATAAAATATCTTTAAAGAATTTTTAACTTTGAGATTATAAGTACAATACGTAATTATAAATTTACCACTGAACACACCCATCATGTTTTTTTAAAGTGTGTTGACTTGGACCTTTTAAGTATTTTGAGAAACACATTGTTTTCTATATACCTCTTTACTAAATCTGATTTTCTAACCCCTAAAATGAGAACTAATTAATTACTAGCTTAAAAGAACACACTTTCAGTCAGTTTGAGGCTACTGGCTGTAATTCATTTAATTGCCACCAGATGGTAGTGGTTATCTGCTTTAAAGAGTACACTGACAGATCAAAATATCTTCACAAATATCAATATCAAAATAAAGGTAAGGAGAAAGCCAATCACTTCATCTTTAATACAATAACCTGGTTATAGTATTATAGAATAATTATTTTACTTAACAAATATTTTAAAGACTTCATATACTTCAATCATTGAGGAATCAAGAAGGGATACATTTATTGTCTGCAAGGAGATTATGGAATAGTAGGACATAATGGTGAGTATATAGGGAATGACAGTATTGTGTGATAAAAAATATAGAACAGAAGTGCATAATTCCATGTACTCACATAAAGTGTACAACTAATCTGACAAATTAAGGAAGGTTTTCTGGAAGACATGGTTTTTTAAAATGTACAATCACTACCATTTGATGAGAGCTATTGATTGCAAACCAAATAGCAAAGGAAACTAAAGGATGATAAAAGTTAGCTGGCTAGATATATGGAACCAAAGCAGTACTCCTAAAAGAGAATTAGCATGTGCAATGCCCAGAATTTTTATAAGAACTAAAAAAAAATTTATGAATGAATGCAAAGAATTAAATAACTCGAATAATTTAATTAATTTATGTAGAAATATAATTGAAGCAATATTTAAAACAATTATAAGACCCTCCCTGCTTAGATTGTTTTGCAGGTGATTTTTACCAAACATTTAAGAAGTGAGTAATTCATTCTTGTAAACTCATTCCAGCAAACAGAAAGGAGGAAAGAGATGCTGGACTAACCAACTAGTTTTAGGAGACTAGTATCATTCCATTTCAAAATTAGATATAAGGAAAGAATAAAAGTTTATAAATTTAGGTCTCTGGTTTCCAATCTATCATGTAAGGATCTTAGAAGTCACCACTCCATCCTCATAAGTAAAATGCTAAACAAACTGAAAAATCAACAATTCTTCTTAGATCATCAGAGAAGTAATGTCACAGGGTAAACCACGGCCTCCAAAATTAGAGACACAGAGGTGGATAACAGAGAATCACAGCTTACTGGAGTAGAAATCACTGGGCAAAAACCACTAAGGAAAGCCTGAACTGTAATCAACAAATTACTGGAGATTCAATGTGGTCAGATATAAGAGATAAAAACTCGGGGGGAACCTGTCAGTGGGACCTAGTCACATTTTTATAATTTTTTACTCATGAAGCTCTAACAGGTTCACTATGAGGACCTGTGAGATCAGAGAAAAATCCCATTGGGCTTCCAGCAGGGAGAGGGAAAAAGTAACCAATACCCAATTCCCACATCATAGCTGATAGATGGAGTGTATATTTGGAATTTCTGGTGTATTTTATCCTTTTTCCTTTTTTTTCTTTTTTGCCTGGCATAAATAATCACCTACCCACGTTTATAAGATCCCAAATCTGTGTCTACCTAAATCACAATAAAATTCTAACAGTAGAAATGGCTTGAAAAGCATTCATCTCAAAGACACAATGAAAAGATTTGAGCAATGAAAGAGCAACATTTCTGAGTCTGGGTGAGCACAAATTAACCACATTAGTCTTTTTCATGGGTCTTCTTTCTCTTCTTGTCATGTCCTTCCATTTTCAAATTATTAAAGCCTATAAAACAAAATATTAAAATAAATAAATAAAATTGAAAAAAATAAACTAATTTTCAAAACAAACAAACAAACAAACAAATAAGTTCATAGAATATCGATTCATTTAGTTTGTATCTAATGTCCTATTGCTGTTGCAGGATATCACATTACATTTATTTGTCATGTGTTCTCAGGTTCCTCTTGGCTGTGCCAATTTCCCAAAATTTCCTTGTTTAATGACCCTGACAGTTTTGAGGAGTACTGATCAGGTACACAGGAGCTTCAGGCCAGGAACCTGCACCCAGACCTTGGATAGTCCCAGAAAACCACCAGGAGGGCCAGCAGAGTGAGCTAGGCCATTTACTACTCACAACACAAGCAGGCTTCAGTAATTTGGTGGATTGGAGCCGCAGGAAGTCAGTCAGCCAAGAGCAGGCATTGTTTCATATGGGAGCAGAGGGGAGGAGGATTGCCTCTCTCCTAGGATTAAAGGTCATTCCCCTCTCGACCCCACCCCCACTCCCAGGATAAGAGCCTGACCTGCTGCTTAGATAGTGTTGGGGAGGATCCTGCCAGCTGTGTCCTTGAGCAGAGCAGGGAGATAATGTCCAAAGGGGCAGATAGTGCCCATGGGAGCAACGAGAAGTGTCCTTGGGGTCAAGCACAGCCCAGAGAACGCTTTGTTCCTTGTCCTTCTTGGGGCTGCTGACCCAGCATCCTCTTTGACTCCGGGGTCTGTAGAGGGGCTATGTTTGAATTAATCTCACAGGTATATTACAGGACACTCTCTATTGGATTTTATCTGATGTTTTTCTCGTGATTAGACTGTGGTTATGAGGTTTTTGAGGGGAGCAGGGGATAATCACAAAGGTTAAGTGCTACTTTTGCCACACCATAGCTATGGCACATGATTTATGAATACTAATGTTGACCTTGATCACCTAGCTGAAGTACTGTTTATCAGGTTAACTCCAAAGTAAAGTTAGTCAACCCCTTTCCGTACTGCCCTCTTTGGAAGAAAGTCACAATGTGTACCCTGCAATTACGGAGTACAGAGTTATGTTCTACTAACTTTAGTGTGGAGTATTACATAGTTTTTTGAAATTATTCTTCATAGGAGCTCAGTCTTGTGTGCTTGTGTGCCTTGTTTATTCAATCATTTATTTGCATCAATGTGAACTCATGAATATGTATTTTTTTCATGTTTTAGTCTATAGTCTATTTACTTTGTTGCTCAAATTGTTTCAGCTTTTCCTTGGGGAACTCTTTCAATTCTCCTCTGTGCCCCTTTGACCTACCCCAGACAATGCAACAGGTTTTGTTGGATTGTTTAGGCACTTCTTATTTTGGGGAACTCTGAGATGCTACAGGTTCATCTTGTATATTTTCTACCCTAATTCCATAATCTGCCATTTCCCCCAAAGATGTCAGGTTCCTTTTATTGGGGAATGGTATTAGAAACTAAGATTTGGGCATTTTGTGTGCTTCTTGCTACTGGTGTATCATTTTTTTTCAGGTGCTCTCAGCTGATAGAATTATGTTTATAAATGAACCTGTGCATATACACATATCTATAAGTATATAAATATCAGATTTAGATATAAAGGAACTACATCAACACATAATCACTCAAAGTCCATGGTTTAGGATTCACTCTAGGCATTGTACATTCTATGACTTTGGACAATTTAGTAATAGCATATGTCTATCATTATAATATTATACAGAGAATTTTCATTGCCCTAAAATCCTCTGTGCTCTACCTATTTTTCTCTCTTCTCCTTCTCTACCCCTGGCAATAACTGATCTTTTTATTTTCACTATAATTTTGCATTTTTCAGAATGTCATATAGGTAGAATCATATGTAGCCTTTTTAAATTGTCTTCTTTCACTTAGAAATATGCATTTAGGGTTCCCCTCTCTCTCTCTCTCTCTCTCTCTCTCTCTCTCTCTCTCTCTCTCTGTGTGTGTGTGTGTGTGTGTGTGTGTGTGTGTGTGTGTGTGTGTGTGTGTGAATAGCTAATTTCTTTTTGGCACCGTATAATATTCCATTGTCTGGATGTACCACAGTTTGGTCCATTCACTTACTAAAGGACATTTTGGTTGCTTCCAGAATCTGGCAATTATAACTGAAGCTGCTATAAACATCCATGCACAGGCTTTTGTGTAAACATTAAGTTTTTCGTTTTTTTGGGTAAATACCAAGTAACATGAATGCTAGATCACAATATCAAGAATATGTATAATTTTATTTTTTTAAGTGTCAAACTGTCTTCCAAAGTGACGTCTTGTATTTCTACCAATAATGAATGAGAGTTCTTGCTGTTCTACATCCTTGCCAACATTTGGTTTTATCAATGTTTGGGATTTTGATCATTCTAATAGGTGTGTAGTGGTATCTCATTGTTTTTTTGACTTGCATTTCCCTGATGACATATGATGTGGAGCATCTTTTCATATGCATGTTTGCTATCTGTATATCTTCTTTGCTTTCTGTATTTTTTAAATTGAACATAATTTTAGTGAGATGACTCACCCTACCTTGCATGTATTTATATAGGTAAAGGTTTGATCAATGAAAATCTTAGTCTTGGCAGCATATCTTATGATCTTCTGGGTACTTGAGAGTGTGGGAAAACTTTAAGGAGCTTCTAAGAGGCCACTAAACATTCATCTCTTTATCTTCCCTGGAAAACTGTTAGGAGACTCTTCTTAATACTTCTTGGATCAGATGAGTTATTGGGCTTTTTGCCTTACCTCCCTCAGTATAAACCTGCAGAATATAAAATCATTTAACTGAACCCTAGATTTGGTCCTCAGCAACAGAATATTCCACAACTTGCTTTGCACTTAGTCATTCATCTTTTTTTCTTTAATGTCATCCTTTTTGGTTTATTGGGCAAGGACCCAGAGAACTGGCACTTTCGGCTTACTATTTTTTTTTTTTTTTGCTATTTGTGTTTATAATGAACTCTCTAAATCTAAAAGTGGCTCATTATAGCTTTATCAGTTGAAATTGTCAGGCCTTGCCTGGTAAGTATGAACTCCACGATATTCTTTCAGATTTAATATTTAGTATAAATTTATTTTGGTCAATATTTGTGTAGGCTTTAACAAAATATACAACCATATGTAAAGTCTCTCCATAAATATTAATATTTGTTTCTGATTGGAAATTATTTTCATCAGTAGATAAAATTATTTTAATAAATTTAGAAAGAATTGATATATTTATAATATTGAGTTCCAACCCATGAACATCATATATATCTCCATTTATATCAGATATCTTTCAATTCCCTCAATAATATTTTTAGTTTTTGATGTAGATGTCTTATATAATTTAATTGAATTTTCTTTAATATTTCATGTTTTTGATGTTATTTAAATTTTTTCATTTTCTATCTGTTTTTTATTTTCTGCTTATTTAGAAATGCATTAATTTTTGTATATTTACCTTACATCTAGGTGCTATGTAAAAAAAAAAGTCTAAAAAGTCTCATTGTCTACAAGTATAATAAAGCCATTTGCAAAAATTGTTGGCTCAATTTCTTGCTTTGTGAACTGATCTTTTAATTCACCATTAATTACGATATATGTTGTAGCTTTTTAAAAGACATTATCAGATAAGAAAGTTTTCTTTCTATTTCTTGTTTGCTAAAAAAAAGAAATCTTTAGTTTTAATTACACTTCAAAAACATTGACTGAATATTTTATAATAAAAACATTGTTTTGAGAGTGTAAAATATAAATGTATTTTACAAAATTTTTTATATTTTAGTAATACATTCTGAAACATATAGAGATGAAATGATGTGATGCTATGAATTTGCTTTGAAATAGTATAGAAGAGGGAACCAGATGCGTTGTGGCTGAGGCAGATTGCCTGTAGGTTCATGTTGATTAGGGTTCATTTTACTGTTCTATTTTTTAATATGTTGAAAATCTATAATAAAGAAGGTAAAATTGAAAAAAGTATTTTTTGAAATAAAATTTTTAACACCTGGTTAATCAAAATAAATGTGCTAAGTTTAATTCAGTGTGCCTCGATTCTTTCATTCACTTCTATCAGTAGCAACGATATTTCTTAACCTTATATAAGGTTATCCGCAGTTTTATTTCTTATGCCAATCTAACCCCACCAGAAATAAAAGTATTAGCTAGCCCTCAATTTGACTTAGCCCTTTTCATATAGAAACTGAACATGCCATTGGCTATTAGCTCATAATATACGTGAGGTAAGAAAGACTAAACCTGTGATAACTATGGCAGGAACCAATTAAAGTGGATGTGTGTGTTTGTGTGTGTGCGTGTGTGTGTCTGTCTGTGTGAGAGGCAGAATGAATGTGAGTTCATGGTACTATAATTCATTTAGGCTTAATAGGTTACACTTTCAAAGCTTTAATTTTTTATTCATAAAAATTCTAAAACCTTCATTAAATTATAAAGACTAAATGAGACACTATGCCAGAAGTTTTATTATCATTTTTGGCATATAATATGTCCCAATAAAATTGGTCTTTAATTTACTACTGAGAAAATTCTAAACTTTGCTTCAAGTCAAGCCACCAGAAAAAAAGAGTTTCTATTTTGATGAATATGAAGAAATCCTAGCAACCTGTAGCTTTCTCCAGTACGGGTATTGTACAGTTTGAGAACAGACAGTGGGACTTGCTACACTAGAGTGGATCTTTTCAGAACATGTGTCAGAAGCACAATTTAGTTATGTTTCAAAATGAATCTCAGCTTGAACTATAATGGATTTGGAAGGATCCAGGGAATTGAACCAAAAAATTTAGACTACTATTTTTCTTTTATGCCACTAGTCCAAACTTCAAACCTGATTAGGAGTAGGACTGGAGAAAAAACAAGACCTTCATATTATCTTTTTTGTCGCAGTCCCCAATTACTGACCGAACCACAAAAGTGGTGTGGGTACATAACCTCTTCGAGCTTATATAAATATATTTGAAAATATATTTATGTTTAATATAACTAGTCCTTTTATCTATGTGCTTGGAGATTCACTGATTTGCTTCACTTTACTTCAAGTTAAAATTTTAATTTACCCAGGACCCAAACTGGGCACATCATCATGGTAAAGTGTTTGAGCATAATCACATGTTAGGATGTCAATTTAGAATCACCTAGTCCAAGCATCTATAATTATAAGTGAGGAAACTGACATAGAGAGTTTTTTTGTGTGTGTGCAAGGTTGCACAGAAAATCATTTAAAAAGAAAACTTGCTATAATTTTAAAATTATAGTTGAAAAATTCAGAGGTGGATTTGGCTTTTGAAATGGCCTAATTATCCCTTCTAATTCTGTGAGTAAAAGAACTAAGGTCCAGAGGAGACCTGAAATCTGGAATCGCACTTCTGACCACCAGTCTACTCTTCTCTCTTTATACGGTGTGGCCACTACTTTCTCAGATCTGTGACAAAATATTGTTAGTTGGGAAATATAATTTATATGGCATAGCATGTGACATAACTGTAATTACACCCACACTTGTTTTATCAGTATTATTTTTTTTAGAGAATGAAAAGTATTTTATACAGATATTTCAACTAAAGAACTACAATTGTTCTATTTTATTTGCTTGCCAGGTGTTTTCTCCTTTCTAGGCAACCTCTTTTTATTTCTGTTCTTCACCTTACTTTTCCTTTTAAAAATTCTCCTTTATATGGTTACCATGGAAATAGCTTTCTTCCCCTTCAATTTTCTCAGTCATTTGAAGCTATTTATTTTATGGGATATATACTGGCATCTTTATTTTTCAGGGAGACACCCACCTTAAGTGTTAGTACCAAATTTATATTTTTCTGAGTCCATTTAATGCATTTCCTCACATTGAAATCTAACCACACCCAAAGAATTCTGATTTTAGCTGTATGTTAGTAATTACAATTTTCGATAGATGTCACTATACACCATGCATTCAATCAAACTTAAATGTAATAAAAGTGACTCTGGAGCCTCTGGGCAAAGGGATGAAGATTAAAAACGTGGCAAAATACCTATTTTGTATCAGTCATCAGTGGCATTAAACATTGTATCTCAGTGATTTGTGATATAGTTACTTGTTGGAAAATTAGTCCTTTTCAGATCACTGTTACCTTGAGCAAATTAATAATGCTTTAGCGCCTCAGTTTCATCATCTGTAAAGTGAGGGTGAAGGACAAGATTATCCCTAGTGTCTCTTTAAAACTTCAAACCAAGAATTTTAAATGGTATTATTGCTATTGTTGTTTAATGCAAGAAAATCATGGTAATTGATTGAAGCAATCACCCTTCATTTGTTTAAATTCCCCAAACAACTGGTTCTTACTCCCTTTGAAGTACTAATTTGTAGGATTTGCGAATACTGAGGGGATGTGTCATTGTTTGAGCTACATCAGGAACTACCAAGGCACTGAAACGAAGAGGCAGATTAAAGACAATTTAAAAGCACAGCAAAAGTTTAGGACAATCTTGCAATGAAATGTTGACACATAGCTTCAGAATACACTAAAGCGAAACCACAGAACTACTTTGCTTACTTCTGGCTCTGTCACTTGCTAAGTGCATCAACTTTTCATGCCTCCTTTTTCTTCTCTCTAAAATGCTAATGAATGCTATTTGTCTCATAGAATTGTCATGAAGATCTGCTTATGCAAAAATATAGAATAGTGCTGTGTGATCAACCTTATCACCACCACTATCTAAAATAAATATTATCAATGTTACTGCCAGTTTATTCACCACGTACTGCTTATCTGGACATGAGGTGGCCGTTTTTTTAGTCATCTTAGATATCCAGTTGCAGGGATCTCATTTTGCCCTGGTCTGTTTTTGTTTTTGAGTCATAAGCTCTAGCAAATAAGACTTTAAAAGTTATTATGGAAGCATATTAAAGAGAACTCTGGTTGATTAGATTAATTGTTTTATTTTTTTTTCTCTTTTGATGGTACTTTTCTGATTTTTATTTTGTGCAGCTAGTATTAATTCATTTTAATCTCATTCAATTGCCAAATCCCATAGTTATAGTACTATGTCAAATTAATCCAAATATTTGCCTAGACGCACAATTCTTCACCGGGGTGGGCATCGTGGCATTCTCTGTTCTCTTGATATTACTATAAAGTGATACCGACTCTAGTTTTCCTTCTTTCTCCCCTCTTTTCTCCTCTCTACCCCTTCTCTTTGTTTTCTCTATCAAAGGTTATCACTACATTTTAGTCAAAGGCATTGGCATGATTGGTCCACCTCATCAGAGGACAAAACAAGTAGCTGCTTTTGTTTAATTTCTAGAGTTATGCCAAAACAATGATCTCTGTCTACACCCAAGTAAATCTTCCCGTCTCCTGATAAAATTCCAGGATTAGAAATCCATTTTTCTGTGTAAATCAATAACCTCTCCAGGCAATCTCTTTCAAAATGAAGATACTCAAGGGAGTGTTCATCATTAAGCTCTTAATACCTCTGTGTGAAGGATTTTCATCAGCCCTTTCCCACTGTGAAAGGACAGCTTGACCCTGCAAGCCAGGCTTAGTTGTGTGGGGCTGTTCAGACACCTATACTGAAAAAAAAAAAAAAAAAGATAAGGATTCAACCTCAGAAAAGGAGAAGAGTGACAGATTTGCATACAGTTCAAATGTTTCTAAAACAGCCTTCATAGGAGCACTTTTAAGGCCATGGAGTATATCTTTTCTAATTGAAATGCCCTTGAGGAACAAAGTATAGAATAGAAGAAGAGGTAGGCAGTGAGTACACTTTGCCCCACCAACTATTGCAGTAGTTACCTCAAGACAGATAAATCCTGACAGTAAAAGTTGCTGATAATTGAGATATTGGGAACAGATTTAAAGGCAGATACAGTAGGTGAGTTGTGAGCCACATTGGGAATGGTGACTGGGCGGAGAAATAAAAATCCACGCTCCTGGAGCCAAATCTCACAAATCAGAACAGATAGGAGACACTAAATAGAGGCAAGTTCTACCCATGTATGTGTGGACATAATTTTTAGAAACCAACAGCAGAGCAGGTGCTACACAAAGAACAGAAGCCAACTGCCCACATGGTGCAAGGAAACACTTTAACAAAATAGCAACAATTGTCTATTCCTATCTCCCTGACTGTATTTCTTTCTTGCATGCTATGAAACTTATCTTGTTCTTAAGTTTTCATACACACACACACAAAAGGTAGAAATTTTAGCTTCATAGTTTTTAAGAGACAACAGATCTATTTATTTTCTGTTTGCTTCTGTTCCAAGGAGCCAAAAGTGTTTACTCGGGCACAAACTACAGGGCAATGGGGCACTCTGCTTTCCCTTTGATCTGCACCAACCATGCAAATCAGTGTTCTCTCAATTATCCAGGACCTGAAGCCACGCCAAGCCAACTGAGGTTTGAGGACTGTACATCTGCCCTTTTTTCCATTGTGTTCTTGGCTGTTTTCTTGAGAACTTTCAAAGGAGGCTTTATTTGCTAACAAAGATGCCTCTTTTGCTGATGCAGCACAGAGAAATAAAACTGAGTGAGATTAGAAAGCAGCAATACATCTTTGATTTCTGTCTGGTGAAAATTTTCTCAACCAATATGTTACATTTTTTTCCCACATTTGTTCTAAGCTAAAATTTTAAGCCCTTCTTTAGGATATAACAATGTAAAGCAAACAAGTTAAAATCTTACCTCCAAGAGTAACTGTTAATGACATTTGTGCTCAAACTCTGCAGAATCACTACTAAGGGCTCATCTAAGAGTTGTAGATTATTTCCAGATCTGCAGTCCATTTCTGATTACTCTTAAGAGGAATTTCTGAAAACAAAAAAACATAACCTTTGTTTAAGGTTTCAGCACCAAGTGTGAGCCCAGCTTTTCCTCTATCTTGTGTATAAGACAAGTACTTCATATTGATGCAGAACAGAGTAAATTCCCCAAGTGGCAGGGTGGGGGGTGGGGAGGAGCTCAAGCCCTGCACTGGGAAAGAAAAGAGTTCTTTGCTGAGTGCAAGAAAGAATTCAAATGCCTGGTAAAGTAGTCAAAGGAAAATTTGTTAGAGAGGGGGTAATGCTCCATAGACAGAGCGTGGTCTCTCAGAGGCAGAGAGTGGGAGAGCCTAAGAGACTCACAGGGAAAGAGACAATAGAGAGAGATGGGGACAGTGAGATAGAGTAAAGGCACTGAGGAGGACCAAGAGAAAGACCCAGAAAAGGATCCTGAGTGTTTAGAGAAATCAGTTTATGTATCATTCTTTAGTTTCTATGAATTATAGTTTAGAGACTTTATTAACCCATTTTCCTTTGATTTGAGTGTACAGCAAGAAAGGACAACATGTAGTGAGAAAAGGTAGGACTATGTAGCATCAAAAGCCTGCTGGCAGTTCCCAGTCTTTGATCCATAGGGTCCCCATGATTTTAACCACAGGGAATGAATGATTTTACTTTGTGTAGGGTGCCACTCAAAGCTTCTGTCTTCCTTTCACACTGTGGGGAAATGGTTTAGTTTTTTTTTTTTATCTCCTCCCTAGATTAATATCATGGATATAATCTCATTCCATTTACCTTCAGTAATGTCCAAGAGGTCAGGCCTATGGGCCAAAGGAACACCCTGTTTAAGCAGTGAAGTTAGAGTATACCAGCCTGTCTCGTCAAATAACAGAACTGAAGGGAAATTATGAGACTATATCCTATAAGTTTTTTAAAATACTTGTAGAGCACAAATACTGCAAATATATGTTTAAACATATATATATTCCTTAATTCTGACTCTGAAAGAGTACAAAAATATTTTAAATTAAAGTTACTCTCACTTTTCTGCTAGGATGGGTTATATCTGAGCAACAGAGTCATTGACTAGAGAAGTTCTTAGATCATCTTGTCCTCTTTTGAGTCTCCTTTAAAAAAAAATTAAGAGGAAGTAAGTGCGTAAGACTAAACCTACTCATGTGGCTTAAAATGAGAATTTTTATTTTTTTACTTTGTCTCTGGAAATTTATACAAAGACTCATTCAAACAGAAAGAAAATAGATAGGTTAGTTGAATATCACCAGCTAGTTTGCCATGTCTTACATGCTGCATTTCTCAACTCTCGGTTGGCAGGGCAGGATAGATACAATATAATTTTTTTCTGTTTACAGCTGGAGATAGAACTGAGGTTCAAGATGACATGACGGGCACAAAGATGTATATATAGAGCTTGTAGCTGGCATAGTCAGACTTGAATGCTGGTATAGGTCTCTCAAGTTTCTGGTGAGTATGTAAATGCTGTTTCCTTTACAAAGTATGAGTATTCCTCTAGAGAAAGCTATCCCACATTGAGCTGCTCTCTATATAACTAAGTTGCTATCTTGCAACTATTTTGACAGTATCATGATTTTATGCTCTGGCTGGGAAACCAAAATTATCTATTTTATATACATAATGTAGAAGAAAGAGTATCCGGGGATTATAGTATTTCTGAATAGTGACACAGGGCCTGCCATGACCTCTCAGTGAACTTGAGCCTGTGCAGCAGGTTGGGGAGCCCCAGAGTAGTCATGTGATCACATTGCCATCTGCAGTTCTGGACTGGTCATCTGGCCAGTGCTGACCTTTCGGAACATGATCCAGTGAAATCCAAACCTGAGAGCGGCTGGCAGGCAAAATCTGCTCCTCAATGTCAGTTTCACTGCTGAGTCGTTTAATTGTCCACTACAACTTTTAAAGGGCCCATTAGGCTCAGGTCATGAACCTCCCATTTACCAATAATGGATAATCAAATCCTATTTGATTAGAAATGATTTAGTCTTAATTATATTTCCTTCATAAGTATAAATACCTAACACTTTGGTAACATAAACTTTATTAGAATGGCATTCTTTTATATAAGACTGATTTTAAGAGACTAACACTTATTTTAAAGCTGCTCCATCAAGAAAATATAATTTTATTAAAATTATATCTCCAAACCACATAAATGTGATATACATTGTAGTGGTGTTCCAGTATATTAATATAGTGGATTTTAATAATTTACTCTCTGGCACGTCTTAAAAGGCAAGACTTAAATTATATTTCTTTCAGAAAATAAATTTTCTTCCATCTCATATACAGTAAAATTTTATCAGACATTTATGTAATGATTATTCATTCATTCATTTATTCACTCACCAAAAATTTATTGAGCATCTTCCAGGTGCTATACTGTGTTATATACCAGTATAACAAAGACGAAAAAGACCACGTTCACAATTTAGCTGAGATAAAAGACCCGTAAAGATATAATTATAAAGAGTCTGGAAAATAAGTGGCCACTTATGCATATGGAATCACAGAGTATATGATTTTGATAACTTCAAGTGTAAAAAGTGAAGAAAAACTTAGAACATGTTGAATTTGAGCTGCTAATGAAAACTCAGGAGAAAATGACTAGAAGGCAAATAAATCTCATGAGTAAGGTTAAGCTAGTATTATACATGTTAGAAAAAGCTTTGTATAAGCAACATGTTGAAGCCATCGACATTTATGACAAAAAGAACAAGTTCAAGGAGAGGCCAGTGAGGAGAATCTCCATTTAAGGTATACAAGAAATTAAAAAATAGAAACATAAAATAAAAACCCTAACAGCACATTATCATTGCCACTAAAGGATGGAATAGTTTGAAATGTAGTGAAATAATAGTGAATAAATCGTCATATTTTAATAGCTAACCATAATAACATTAACCAAAAAACATATCAGTTGGGAAAAACCATTGATCTTGATTTGAAGTTGAACAGTGTTCAAAGTTTTATCTAATACTAATTTCCTTTTAATCCAGAGGCAGTAATTTATTTAATCCAGACCTCAGTTTCTTTAAATCTCAAATAAAGAGGATGAAAAAGTCCTGAATACCTCTCTTTGGATGAAGTATTTGTGTATGAGAAAACTGAAGTTTCTTGAAAAAAGCCACAATATAAATTTAAGATGTCCTCATCTTAATAGCCATCAGTTATTTAATTATATGACAATCAATTATGTTTGTGTGTGTATATATGTCTATATAATGCTTTTTAAAAACGTACCACATAACTGTAAGGTAATTCTCCAAAGAGACTTATATCCTGTTTTGTTATAAGATATTATGTTATTAATAATACACAGATGAAAGAAAATTGTCCAGTTAATGTAGTTAGCTTGAGATGCAAATTGAAAGTCAAGATTCATTGGTTCTATTTTGAGCTTTACCACTAACTCTGAGCTTTCTGAAGTCATATATTCTTCAAAATAATATTGGATTCCTGTAAGTGTACAGGATTTTAAAACCAAATAATTTGAAAGTTATTTGAGCTCTTCTGAAGCAGCAGATTAATAGTTTTTTAATTAGCAAAGGATCCTACAAATTCTCAAAAGTATATGTCAGGTGTATCCTATTATGTACCCACAATGCAGAAAAAGGCCTTGAAGTAGTTTACATTTAGATAAAGACATTTTTAAAAGACAAATTTACTAGATGAGTTATGAATTAAAATATCACAAACATGATCTCATTTGTACAAGGACTAGAATCTGAGGTAGATATTTAAACAACAGTTCTAGTAAAGGGCAATAAAAAAATAGACAATGAGTATGTTTTAAAATAAATACACAAATTAACTACAAACTTGTGTAAAATGCCAAACTAATGTTATTTTAATTTTGAGACAAATTACAGTCTCAGATGATGTATGTGTTTTAAAAGTTAGTCAGTAAATATAGTCTATAGATCTTGAATGACTGACAAATTTTCTGTGAAGGCTCACAAGTAGTCTTGTGTGGGTGGGTTCAGGCTCCCAGATTTTTTATTTTACTTCTGTTTGCTGGGAATTTCTTTCAAGCTGTCAGGAAGAACCCAGTCTTTTTTTTTTTTTTTCAATACCTTTCATTTTCCTGCAAGTAGTCGTTTTGAAAATTTAAATATGATAATATTCCATAAAACATGACATGATTCAGTTAATGTTTTAACTGTGTAATGATCCACAACTTAATACCAATAAGAGATTAAGACAGAAAAGATGGTTTTTACTAGGAAAAAAATTATACTGTGAGGTATGAACAGCCAAAGAACATCATCTCTCTCTCTCTTAAAATTAGTTGCATTAGAGTCCCTTAAATTTGTTTCAAAGAAAATGGAAGATAATTCATGCTGTGATTTATATTAGGAGATGTTACCTACAACAATAATATATCAAGTTTAAAATTACATATTTTATATATAATTATTTAATTACATATGATGCATATGTATTAGAATAGTGCTTAGGATTTCTTAAACCATTATTGTCTCTCCTTAATTTATGTCTTTCATTCTTTTTTATTATTTTTCTTTATATTTTATAGATGATTTAGTTTTCACAAATTGATAATAATGAACCATTTTACTTTCAGAATCATAGCTCCTGTGGGAAGAGAAATAACATTTTAAGGCAGCATTCAGAGCAGGGCCTGTCCACTCTTATCATCCCCCTTCCCTCTATCATCTCTCCTGTTCTCTCTTTTCTATTTAATGTTCTACACCTCTATTCCCAATTATCTTTCTCAGTATTGTTAGAGTGTTAGAATCTATTGAAGGAATTTGGTGATAAAAGGGTGATATGAACAAACATTCATCTACAAGATTATTATTGCAGCAACATTAAACTGTTGCTATTAGCAAAGAATTGGATATAACCTGTATCCATCTATTGAGGATGAGTTTAAACAGTGCTACAGTCACATTGTGGAATACTATTCAGTTTTATAGGAAGCTTTTATAATACTGAATGTAAAGACCAGTGTATATAGCATTCTACCCTTTATATATTAAAGGGTTAAACTACTAGTTCACATTAATATTTCCTTGCATTTTCATAAACTAGGATAATAAATAAATTAACAAAATGATAATTTATCAGAGTATATTGGGATAGGGCAGTAATGAGGCTACTTAATATATATATATTTTTTGAGCCACATAAATGTGTTATCTAAAAATGCAGAGAAGCACTTAACAAGTGTTTGTCAAATAAATTAATGATTGAATAAATCAAAAGACTCAAAGATGCTTAGCTACTCTGACAAATTAAAATAGCTTCTTTAATTTCCCTAGCGATTGCTACTATACTCTGAATCTTTACTTCTTTAACACTCGGTGGACCAATTTCTCATTCAAATGTACTATTCACTCAGAATCTTACCTTATTCTGAAGCATCTTTGTTCCTATACTTTATTTTTATTCTTTAAATAGTTTCTAAGGTATTCTAGAGTAATAGATAATCTCTTGTGTTTATTTTTGTTCTTTCTCCATCATCATAGCTATATAAAAAAGCCATGATCATAGCTAACGTTCAATAAATCATCAACCTCTATAAATTCTATTAATGTGTCATATATGTGATGCTTATTATAGGACATAAAATTTAGATATCTTTTATATTCATTCAAATTAATCGAGTCATATCATTTTACAATGATATGAGTCCTGGTGATATGTCATATATTCAGAAACAGTGGCTTTTGGATGCTTTCCAGGTTACAATAAATCCCCAAGTTCCTTTAGATGACCAATTTGAAGATGTGGAGATAATTGATAGTTCTTTGGTGTGCCTCCTTCTCATACTGCTATTATGGATCTTCTCTCAGAGAGATAGGCTTTTCTTTTCTTTCTTTTCTTTTCACAGGAATTGAAGTTTTTCCCGATGACCTGAAATTATCATTCCACCATTCATTATGACCAAAAACAAACAAGCAGAAAACAAATAAAAAACATATCTGATCTCTTGACAAATACCTTTGACTAATTGTTAATATGCTTTTCTAGCATAAGGTATAGTATTTATTTTATGAAAAGTTTCTGAGTTCTATTTAAAGTTCTTCGCTTCATCACCTTCCTCAATGTTTTTCTCTCAAGTTGCCTTAGGATCCAGAATAATGAAAAAAACCTCATAGTAAGGCTTCTTTTTCCTACCTTTTAATTGAGAAAGTTCATTTTCATTTATTTATTTTTTAAATTCTGACTCTTGCTTTAGAATGTGGAGAGATGTCCACAGTATTTGCTTCTAATCAGGGTGATGTTAAGCAAGAAAACGGCACTCAAAAATGAATAAATATTAAGGGTTCAATTTTCAAATTTGTATGTGAAAGCTAATTGTATTTAAGATAATTAGTCATTAACAGAAATTGTTGTTGGAAGTATTTTCTTTCTCCATTTATTTAAGGTAAAGCACTAACAGATAGATATTACCATGTGAAGATGAATAATTCTTATAATAATATTTGTTAAATAAATGGAGGTGAAAAAGTTTAGGAGTGTGAAAAGAGTGAAGTTCCAAAACACTTTATGAAAGAGAGATTTTAACAAATTTTATAATTTGGTAATTATTATAACAATTTGTTATATATAATAATTTGTTAATTATGATAACAGAAAATAAGGGATGGCCATTTTATAGAGAGTTTTTTCTAAGTTTACCTAGCTGGTTAAGTGCATTAGACTGAAAAATGCAGTGGAAATGAAAAAGGGAAAGAAGTGTGATATAGAGGGTACAGATAAAAATTAGATCAAAAATAGAGAATACAAACTTGAAGCCACAAATATGTTTTATTTAGCTCACATTGAATTAGTTTCAACTCCAACAAATTGGAGATTTCACATAAAAATCCATTTTCATCTTTTTACAAAGCACAGGGCTACCCTAGAAACCTTGCCCTTCTGGCAGCTAATTAAAGGCTATCTCTTTTACATGGTGTGTGTTCTCTAGAGCTCCTCTTAATTACGACTTGGCCAATTTTTTTTTTTTTTCATTTTATTTACTTGTGTGGGTCCTATAGACATTTGAGTTTATAAGTCCTGGTTTAAAGAACTTTATCTTTCATCAACTAGGTGATACCAGTATTCCTTTCTGTCTGAATTGGTGTGGTTTCTGATTTGGAATAGTAAGTAATACCTAAATCAAAATAACCACCATTATCACGAGGAGAGCATGTTAAAATGTGGATTCCAATCCTCTCCCTTCAGTAGGTTTAGTGGGGAGCATGAGAGACATACATTTAATAAGTGTCTGGATAACTCTCATGAATTTGTTCTCTAACAGACTTGGGAAATTACTGAATGGGTGAAGCAGCAAATATATTTAGTCAATTCTTACTTGTCAGAAACTGAGACTAAGCTGTTTCTAATTTATTCACAAATGTGACTGTAATAGCTTTGGCTTCCTGCCCGTGGTCCTGGGAATCTTTAGTTATCCCATTGGGTACTCTGGTAATGAATGTTACCAGAATAAATTTTATATGAGTACTGAATATAAATTTAAAGAAGCTTTATTATCATTAAAAATATACCTAACTTCTATTCACCAAAAGCCAAATATCAGACAATATGTCATTGTAATTAATCATCATTATCTATTAAGTCCTTCTCATTAAGAATTTTCAAGATGGAAGATGTTTAGGCCAAGTCTTTCAGATGAAAAAATTGAGACTTAAGGAATTAAAGAAACTGATTTAGGGTTACATAAATCAATGGTGCTAAGGTTAGTCTAAAACTTCAATCTTCAGGTCTTTTGCTCTTTGTTCCATTGCAATGAATCACACCAGGTACAAAAAATAGATTATTACATATATTCTAGGAGACCAAGTTGTTTAGAGAGGCTTGAGTTCAGAGTTACAGTGATATGGATTATAGGTTCTATTAATGCCTTCTTCCACTTTTTATTCTTTTTTAGGCCTAAGAAGAACTCAGGTCTGGAATTCAGCCTACTTTTACTAACTGAAAATATGAATTTAAGACATATTCATATTACAAAATAAGATAAAATTATAAACCAAATATTATTTTTTCAATAAGGAATAAAGTAAATATTTACAATGATTAGGACTAATGTACAGAGTAAAGGTAACTATTTTACTGAAATAGAGATACATTTAGAAGTTAAAACTGGTAGATTAATGTAACATACACTATGAGCCACTGGATGTCACTGTTATAGGCATTTATATTACTTTATATTAATATTATTAGAAATTTTAGCTTTAGACAATATTAAGAATTTTGAGTTTATGATCATTATATATATTTTACAAAATATTTTGTACTTTTGTGAAGCATATTCCATTATTGCTTTTTAATAATTGTTAGTGTATATTAAAAAATTAAATCAAGATGTAAGAAAGATTGTTAGCCAACAAATATGGAACTAGGTAGAAACATTTGAGAAAGATAAAAATTATTGTGAAAGTCTAGCCCATCCTCAAATCATAGTTTTAAAAATGATGTCTTTATTCAGAATTGTAAATCTAATGCATTGTTATTTTGCAGTAAATAATTTCATTAATGTTTTAAAAAGTAACTACTATTTGCAGGAGTTTGAATAGATACCATAATAAGTAAATATAAATTAGACATAAAAGTACTTGTCAAGGACCTTAAAATTGATTGAAGTTATAAAAGCTAAACTAAAGTGAAATTAAAAATATGTGGAAATGAAACAGAAAAAGAATGCATCATTTAAGTTAGAGGCTTTTTAGAGAGATAAAGGAAGGAAAAAAAAACAAAAAGGCATGGTTGTGCAAGTAAATGGCATATTTAGATAGGCAATTGTGTGACTGAAGAGTAGGTAATATAAAGGTTATATTTAGTCAGAGTCTACTATGCTCTAGGTACTATACCAACCACTTGCTAAGAAATAACCCATTAATTTTTAGAACAACAACGTGAGACATATGGTAGTCATTAAGGGATATTAACTGAATATTTTAAATTCTTTAACTTCTGGGCACTTAGTGAGATTTCTATTTATAATCTTCTGGGACTAAGTAGGGTCACATGATCAGTTATGGTCAAGAATTTGTGTGCAGACATATAGTCATTACCTGTGGGCTCAGTTTTTTAATCTGTGTGAGACTCCAGAGCTCTTTTTCCTCTGTCCAAGTAACCAGAAATACCTATGGTGGTTGCTTCATCAAACTGGCTCCTACAGCAAGGATGAAATCAACATGGAGCAGAGGCTCCAGCTGACCCCTGATATGATAGACTTGTAACTTGAGCAAGAAATCTCTTCTGTGGGTTTAATCCCTTGAGATTTAGGGGTGGTTTGTAGTAGCCTAATATAGCCTATCGGGATTGGTACAAGATATGCATTATTTTTGTATCCATATTACAGGTGAGGAAACTGATATTCAAAGGTTTATATAATTTACCTAAGGTTACACAATTGGTGAGTAGATGAGCCAAGATTAGCATCCAGGAAGTCTGAAAAGATGTAAGCCTGCAGACCTTACTACTGCACAATATTTAACCTAAAATAACTAAGCCTTAATCTTGTTTATTCTAAATGACTCATAATTTTGAGCACATCCTTTCTTCTTTTGTTTCAACCTTAAATTAGGTCATTATATTTCCTTCACCCAGCACAGAAACAGAAAAAAATCTAAAAGTAAGCAAAAAACTAGAAAATATATTTTAAGATATCTGGTTTTTTTTTTTTACTCACAAGTAAATTTCATACCTCTAATGAACTGGCAAAATGTGGTGGGCACATTCAATGAACATTATGTAGCAGTTAAAAAAAGTGAACTAAAAACAAAAATGGGTACTAAAAACATATTAACTAATTGTAGAAAACAGAATGAGTTACATAACAATATAATTTATGCTAAAATATACACATATATCACAATTCACAATTTGTAAGAACACAATATAATAAAAACCTATATATTCAAAGATTGTTCATTCGGGGAGTGGTGAGTCTGTTTAGGAAACAGAGATAAAAAAATTTTTGAAAAAACAGGCAAATCAACAACCAACCAATTCACCAAGATAGGAGACTTACATATAACCAAGATGATAATATTTTCTGATTTGATAATATAAATAACTCAAACTTAATTACAGATGCAAAAACCCTACTTTACATGAGCTGGAGTACTAGCCCTCTGACCTCAAGTTTTATTTTCAGACAGTAATCTTTTTGGAATAATTTCACAGGAGCATACATTTGAAAAGTGCCAAATATCTATAAGGACCAAGAATCATGGATGTACAGAATGAAAGGTGAAAAATCTTGGCAAATGCAAATTATCCATCCAACTGTATAAACTGGTTCAGACCTTAGTTGTCTATTGACAGATCAGACCCCCTTAAATCATAAAGATTTCCACATAAACCCTTAATTATCCCATGCATAGATATATCTCTTTCTTCTGCCTTAGTGCATCATTCATGTTCATTATTTGTCTTTCTTTAGATTTTAATTATTTGTAGGCTTCGTAGAGGCTTTGTAGGAGTCTTGGCAAACTTAACCATCAGGGAATTAAAGTTTCAGTCAGATGCCTCTCAATGGCACTAGGGAGTTTTTGATCTAAGGTAATATGATTCAAGGTGTATCTCAGCTGTTTGTGTGGCTGGACCTAGAGATTTGAGAAGCTGGTACCTGCTTTTATTTATCTATATGGAGGATTACCATATGGATAACCCTCCCGTGAGTTAAAGAGAAGAGAGAATAAGAGCTTAGGCGTAACCCACAGGGACCTGAAGAATAAAGAGCCCTAGAGTCCAACACAGGGAAAACGGAAGAAGAAAGAGAAAGAAAAAGGACTGAAGTCAAGGAAAATGGGGAAGAGGAATCTGAGATTGCACAGCCATGCCCAAACAAAGCAGAAATGAAGTGTATTAATCTTAGTGTCACCAAGTTTGTCAAGATTTCACAAACATGCAAATCAAAATCTTTAGCAAGAAAGACACTCATGTAGAGCCATACACTGTCATTATTATTAAGGTGAAGATATGAAAGGAAATATATGACACATGCCCATACACAAACACACAGGCACATACACATACATATACTTAATTTTTGATGCTCATTCAGAGAAATCTGAGAATAAATTTTATTATACTTAGTGATAATTATATTCTAATTTTTTTTGAAAGAAATGTGGTTATATACTTTTTTTTTGTTTCTTTGAGAAAAAAGGCAGAAATGATGAAAGTCTTTATCCAATTATGAAGGAGTTAACAATAAATCTAGTGGCTCATTGATACCCTTCTTTCCTGGAAAGTGCTGAGGAATCAAGTTACAGAAAATGCTGGGCTTGGAAGTTGCCTCAGGAGAGCAGAAACTGAAGGGAACCTGGGCAATGCAAGTGAAAAATCTCATATTTACTGTAACTGTGAAGTAAATGTATGCATTCACCAGGAGCCAGCTAAAACAACCTAATTTCCTGTGCAATTTTGATGATTGGGAATTGCCAGAATACCACAAGCAATTTTAATTAGAGGAAACTTATCTTCTTGTCATATTTGATTTGTAAGCAAATGTTTTTTTTTCATTTATGAATATAGCATTATGATGGAATAAATTATCTTTGTTTCATTTTATAGTAAAAAAAAAAAGTTGACCATTTGACTCATAGACTCTTACTCTACAAAGCATGACTCATTGTGGAAATAAAATGCCATTTTTTTAAATGATCTCTCTTCCTTAAATCATTTTTCAAGTTGTTATATCTGACTAAACATTAAGCTGTCCAAGAAAGCACATTTTCTGATATAAACTAGAATTAAAATGATGTTTCCTCTTAGAAATTCCCCAATAACAAGAAACACACACCAAATGCTTATACACAATGTTTCATCATTAATGCTACATGTGAATCTACTGTACAACAAAATAAAAGTATTATGCTCAGTAAAGTGGAAGCCAAGAGAGATTTCAAAGATGGCCAGATTGAGCTGGACATCCCATGACTGACTTATTAACTGTCTCAAGCTACAATAGTCCCGGCAGGAAACAAGACTTACTTTCTTCACAGGTATATATTGAAATATAATAGAAGACATTTAGCACAACAAACAGAAAAATATTGATTTCAATCTTGTCATCACCATTCCCATTTAGGAATTCAGCTGAAGAAAATCACCCAATCCCTTGAGAATTGTTTTCTCATCTATAAAATAATTTCTAACAATTGTTATTTTTAAATTTAATATTCTATGGTTTTAATTCTCTTATTTCTTTTCATAATTGCTGTAATTTTAAATTTTATATTAAGAGATTTTCAAAAAAAATTATATTCAAGGTAATACCTTAGTGCCCTGTGACTCTGTGTATTAGATAATGGAAGTTTGTGATTGAGTTAGTGCCCTGAATATCATGCATTTTGGATTAAATGTTTGAATATTGATCCTCACTGTGTTCCATTCCTTCCTCCCTCCCCGTAATAACATTTTCTTAATACAAGAGAAACCTATTCAGCTTTCAAGGAAACAGGCAATAGAGGACAAGAAAAATTTTTGATGGCAGGCTGAGACATTAAGAAAAATGACTGGTAGAGTCTTCAGCAAGTGCTATTCAGTTCACATGAAAGTATATAAGTGTGTGGAGACCAAGAGTGCTGGTGATGTGCAGAAAGTGTATGCATCAATCTTAAGAATCTATTTACTTTGGAGGCTAAAAGAATCCCTATAATTTAGAGAAATTGGCATCTTTTGGAGCTGCTACTGTTTATCTAAACATATTTGAAAAATTTAAATTAAATAATGAAAAGGAGGTTGGTAAACCAATTTTAAGAATCTGCTAATAAAAGTCATGATGATAATAGCGACCACTAATTTGGTAGCTTCTATGTAGTCACTTTGCACATGTTGTTTCTAATTTTCATTAAAACCCAATAAGATAGATATTTTGCATGTATGGCTATGCCAACCTGAACAAGCCCAAACCCATCTGATCTGGGAAGCTAAGCAGAGTCAGGCCTGGTTAATACTTGTATGGGAGACCACCTACGAAGTCCAGGTACTGTAGGCATAAAAAATAAAGGATTGTAAACTGACAAGGTCCTTGCAATCTGTGAGGTCAACCAAGGGTTACCTCACCTAAAAAAAAAAAATAGACATTTTGCCTCTATTTTATTGAAGATAAACCAGAAGCGCTAAGAAATTTAATGATTTGCCCAAGTCTATGGAGCTTATAAAAATTAAACATGAATTTAAACACAATTTTTCTCACTCTATACTCCATGGATTTTCTACTTTTCAACAGTACCTTCTTCTAATAAAATTAAAATTATGTTTGATAAATAATACTCTATGGCAGAAGCTTAGTAATCTAGTTAATATGATAGAGTATCAATTCAACCTTTTTTTTAGTATCAAAGATTAGTTGTCCTCAAAATAATAAGTACATTTCATTTATTTCTTTACTTACTTAGCTTATACTATCTGTTTTTTGCAACTTGCTACTGTAGCCATAATGAGAATAATAGAAAGTGAGAAGAGTCTAGAATATTGCAATAAAAATTTAAACATTATTATGCCAGTTGTGAAGAATACATGGTTGTATAGAACTTGCTTTACAAAAAAAGAATAAACAAAAAATCAAAATAGGAATTTATGGGGAAATTTTTTAGTACAGAAGGTGAAAACCAGTGTTCTGAAGATGAATAAATTGCTACAACATTTACTAAAATAAATTAAAATACTTGCTTTAAAACTCTACTCTGAGACAAAAAAAGAGTACTCTGAGAAGAAAATGTTGAGAAATGAAGAGACTACTTTGAACCAAAAACACAGTAGGCAAATTAAGACAGTGGAAACAACTAGATGAGTATTACTTATCTATGCATAATGATAGCTAACCTCTTATCAAATGTCTTTATAGTTATTGCTAATTATTTTTCACTAAAGCTAATGAAAAAGAAATTTTAAAGAGCCCTAAAAATTATATTTTGCTAGCATTTTTGTATTTGTATAAGTTGAAATTCTTTTTCTTCTTTGGAGCATTCTAATACTATGTAGAAAACTTCTAATTCCTGTGTATAAGATACAAATATCATATCAAAATATATTCAAAAGGTATAAAATGAACATTTTCTGAAAAGAACTAAATGTTTTTGTATTTTGGGGTAGACAAGGGAAATTTTTATTACCAACCACTATTCTTGACCACCTCTGTACCTTTATTGTGTGAATGCCATTTTTGTTAATATTAATTATTTTGAATTATAACAAATGCAATAATTATTTGCAGAAGGGATGAGTATTTGGGACTTGGATTAGATGTACCAGGAATTTCTCTTGCTGAATGTAGCTGTGGATGAAAAGACTATTTATTTCAAACCTCAGAAGTTAAAATAGTACCAAAACCTAGAAACTGATTTTAGAAAGCTGCTCAAACCCAGGGGTACGGGTAGAAAGAGGCATTGCCTGCATGTTAGGTTACAACATTCTGACACCTACAAGCATCTGACTTAGCAGAGTTTTTAAGAGGTGCTTAAAAGTGTTGGTATGGAACATAAGTAGATAATGCAAATATGTTACCGACCCCTACCAATAGTTGCAATTATGCAAATTTAAAAACCTTCGTCTTTTATAATTAGGTGTAGTGGGCTTATGTAGTTAAGTTCTCCACAGGCTAGCTCAAATTCCCCAATCTGTTGAGCAGCTTTTTCCCTAAAAATAATGCGCTTCAAATAGACAAAATATGCATTCCGCAAAGGGATGACACAGAATGTTTATGATGAAAAGTAACGACATGACATCCTGAATAATTGTTAGTGACACAGTCTTTGTTTGTCAGTTAAAAACTGTGGTTTTATGAAGAGTTGAGAGTCTTTGACAATAATTAAGCATATTGTTGAATTGATCATAGGAGTATAAAATTTTAATTAATGTACTCAAATTCTCTAGAAATAAAAAATTTTGACAGTGCTAGAAGTATGCCTATAGTAAAATTTACATAGTATCTAAATTTTTCTTTATTAGGTAGATAATTTTCCTTATTTACTTACTGCTAGACACTTAAAAAAGTCTCATTATGCATACCACTGGAGATATAAAATATGTAATGCCATTATCAGCACATCCCACACTGAAATACAATTTCTCAGTAGAATATGTTAACTACAAATTATATACACACTAACTTATATGTTGAAATATATATAATTATATTTTACTTATATATATTAAACTTACTAAACTTTTTTCATTATAATAAATAAAGACTCACGTGGAATGTTGGTATAAATAAGATTTTAATTAAGAAGTTTCACTGTCTTGAATAAGTTAGAATCAGAGGATTCTACTTTTACTTCAGGGATATGTCTAGTATCTGGCAGGCTACACTCTATATAAATTATATATGCTATCTTTATTTTCTAATTTGATGCAGGCTATATTTAAGAACATAAAGGTCATTCAACAGGCGGAAACAGAAACCACAAAAAGCCAAGTCAAACATATTTTCCCTTAAATAAATCAGTCATTGAGAATAAGGGAAGATAGGGAAGAAACAGCTACTATGATTCTCTAGGAAGAATCATTTAGTTGAAAGCATCCAAAGATACGTAGACCATGAGACAATTTGGGATAGTAGCTTTAGAAATAGGACTTGTAGTTTATTGCCTAAATTATCTTATCTACCAGTTCTCCAGGGATTGGTGGAAGGAGATCCAATTTGGCTGGTGATTAGAAAATGTAATCAAACGTTAGTTGAAATAATAAAGGCTTAGATATCATAAAAAAATAGATTTGTTATCTTTCTAAAGATAAACTTAATCAGTTCCTATATCAATTATTCTCAAAACAGCAAATTATAAAAATTTCTATTAAAATATTAGTAATGTGAATCCATTTTAAAAATCGATGTAAAAAAATAGAAAGTGCACAATGTGAATTGTCAAGTTATATTAGAACATCCATACCTTCTTTTTCTAGGCATGTACCTCCTTTGATTACAATTACTTTAAAACACAGACTTGTTTAGTTCTCCCTTAACACAGAATCCAACTGTTTCCAATCCTCTCTTTTATGGTCCCTGTGGATTAATCACATTTTTAGATAAAAATGAGTACACTACTTTGCAGCAGAGTAAACCGAAAAATTGACTAGAGGACAAGAATTATTTTAAAATGTTATTTGCTATGCATTTCAGTACTTTGCTAATTTGAAATTAAGACAAAATTACCCATATTTATTTCTGTATGTAGTTTAGCACCAAGAAAATTAGTTTTTGAAAACAAAACAAAACAAAACACAAAACAGAAAAACCAGATCATCAACACAAGATGGCACTATGGACCAGTCTCTTAGGAATAAGAGTTTGTGTTTAAACATCTCTCTTATCTGTCAGAGACTGATTTATTAAATTCACCCCTCTTAGTTTTGTGTGTGTGTGTGTGTGTGTGATAATAAAATGGGGAATGAAGTTTTCTTAATTTATAAAAAATGTAAATTTGGATGTCACCAATTAATATTTTTATATTATTAGTAATCACAAATTAAACCTGTAGGTATCCTAATATTTGAATATTTTACACACACACACACACCCCACTTTTCTCCAAGATGGACACAATGTACGCATTCTTATCAGCTCATCTCTTTTACATTGACATAGCCATCTCCCTATTCTGATATGCCTAGAATCTAATTTCTTGCTGCTTTAGTTTATCATATACACAGTTACAAGGGTCTTTTTACCTGAAATACATTTTTATGTCACTACTATTTCTATAAGGTATTTTCTTTCAATCAAGCATCTTCAGTGGATGTATTAATTGTATCAGTACATTATGTGTTAGTTTACTTATAAATTCTTAATTTGATATTCAACTCCATCTCCATCTTAATTCCAAGACACTAATGTACACGTGCGCATGCACACACACACATACACACACACACCTACTTTTTCTCATCTGACCAGCCAGACAAGTCTGACTATCTATCATTTAAAAATATTATGAGAATTACCATCATTTGTAAGACCCTTTTCCTGACACTTGTGATATCTTTCCTCCTAGAACTATTGTTCTTTGGTGTCGATCAATTTATTTAAATGCCTTTAAAAAGCTTGTCTTCTTAAATCAGTCTATATCCATGTCCCTCCAGCACATAAACCTACATTTTGTGGAACATTCATAAACACCATTTTGTGTGAAATATTCAGAAAATATTTGAAGATAGACTATTATTTACAAAGCATTGTCTACAGTTGGTAGGACCTACTTTTCTTTTCTTGAGATTATCATAGTTTTATTATTTTATGCTTCTTGATCATTTTAAGCAGTGGTCTAGTACATTTGGTTAGTACTTGACACAATTTCAGGAAACAATTGTATAAGCTCAATTCTTCTAATAGCTTAAAACTGTTAATACTGACAAATACACACATGCACACACACACAGGCATATGCAAACATACAGACAAAAACATTTTTTAAATTTGTGAAATACTTATATACTAATATAAATAAAAGTACACATATATTATGCATGCTTCAATGGTAAGCATATTTAAAGGTAGAGAGCAAGAGTCAATAGTGCCGTTTAACATTTATTGAGGTTCTTAATTATGAACAATACTCAACAAATACAGAATTATATAAAGATCTAGTGGAGCAAGCATCCTAATTTTGTTTCTGCTCTTCAAACAATGAAGACTGTAGCTAAAGACAGTAACTCAACTTTTAAGTGTGAAATATTGAAGATCATACATGCTTAAATTTTATATATTACATACTGCATAATTAACACATATACATACAAAAAGTTTTGGATATAAACTTTGAACTATAGATAAAATGTCAGATGTCTCTTTGCACTGTTTCTTTGAAAAATTTAATTACAGATATGCCTTAACTTATATAGACTAGAAAATGATATTTTAATGTAGAAACAGTTCCCTTTCTCACATTCCATATAACAATTTAATTTAAATGCTTCCAATGCATCTTCAACATAAATTTCTTTGTTATCAGTTGAATTGGACTTTTATTACCTAAAAAATCTCTTAGGAAGCTTTATCTTCTCATTCAGATAGATTGTTTGATACAGAGAATTTTTGAATTAATATTTGACTGCTGTCATTAAAATTTTATCCCAAGTTCTAAATACCTATTTTGTTATATTTTAGTAATGGATCATAATATTATGTGATCTGTGTAATATAATCTATATGTTTCTCATTTATTAAAATGATCAGTAAAAGATTTATGTACAATTGCGTCTAACATAATCACCCAAACAAATATTGATGATGGTTATTCTAATTTGTCTTCTACAAAAAAACTTCAGAAGAACTCAATTCCTGGGCATGTCTCTCTTTTCTAAGGGAAATTTGGGGAGGAACATTCTTAATTTGTGTTTGGACACATATGATTATATTCATTCAGTAGAACCACAATTTCTCAATTTCATTTAAACAATACATTCCAAAACAAAGAGCATGCAGTTTATGTTGGTTGAAATTGGAGTTCAGTTTAAGATTTCATATATATACATATATGTGTATATATTTATATAAATATATACACATATATAAAATTCATTTGCAAAAACCTGAAAATGCCATAATGAATGGGCTAATACATATAGACAAAGAAGTTACTACTAGTTGAACTACTGAAGAGGTAATGAAGCATAGTGCCTCTGTGTACTTACTCTGGAATCAGCCTCCCTGGGTTTGAATATCACCTCCACCATTTCCTGCTGTGTAATCTTGGTCAAATTGTTACCTGCTCTATGCATCAGTAGTAATATCAGTGCCAACTTGAAAGAGTTATTTTGAAGGTTATATAAATTGAAGCTGTAAAGCACATAGATAGCTAGTAGCTAGTACCTGATTATAGTGACTTAAAAATGTGTGTGCTAAAAATAATTTTAGAAAACACAATAATTAAATAGACAATGCAATCATCTCTTGTATTTTCTCATGCTTCTTTCTTTCTATTCTGTGTAGTAGAAAAGAGGTCTATCTTTGGAGACTTTTAGAGAGTGGGCCTCTTTACTCTCATATGGTCTGTCTAGTCACCCTGTTTATTGTAGGTTTTGCTCTCTTTTCATGTCTTAATTTCTAAGATGTTTACTCTTTCCAGGCACTTGGCCATTTTTCTGATGTGACTTTGCTGTTTGGTGTATTTTATCTTTCCCTGTTTCTACAATTAATTCAAAGTTGCAAGTTTCTCACTTTAAAACCTAACATGCAATTTTATTTAAAAAGTGGATGATGTGGACATGTTTTGTTCTTAAAAATTAAATAAATATTAAGTGTTTTGAAATTGAATTAAAGCATAATTCTGATTCTGTTCAACTTAATATTAAGGGTCTATTTTAAAATTCTGCTTAAAGTTAAATTCATATAAATGGTATTTTTAAATATGAAAAAAATAAATTTACCTTTTTCAGGCTCAAGCTAGATTTTAAACATTTTCTAAAAATATAATTTACTGTGGCATGAAATTTCTACTGGGAATCCTTCATGTTCTGATACATCCTAAAACTCACCAATTTTATTTTCCAAATAGTTTAAATTGTAGAAAAGGTTTGAGCTAGAGAGATAAAAACATCTTAGAGCTATAAAAGTGGTTCAACACATTCCTGTTAAAATAAATTTAGCATATTGACAATGAATAATGTTTCTTTTCTGATGTAACAAAAACAAAGGTTTTTTTGGTCTGTATTATAGTCATTGTTATCCTGTTTGAGCAAACAATTAATCAGGACAATGTGTGCTTCAGATACTCAGATAAATAAGATCACCTTTGCTTACCTCCATTTTGATCTAACATTCTTACTAACTAGCTTCTCCAAAACACTTCACAATAACTATTTCTGCTATTTTCTAGTTGGTTCTTTGTTCAGAGTGTTGTCTGGATTCCAAGATTTTCAAAAACAATAGCACTTTTGGCTTATTATCTGCCAACAAACATGCCTGTCAAACAACTAAGCAAACCAGTGACATTCTTTGACATGCTTAGATTCAAATTGTTTGATTTGGTTTATAACAAAGCCACTAAATATTCAATGTTGGATTACATTTGTAAATGAGCTATTAAAGTGATAGTAACATTCAATAAATAAAACTAAGGAGTTAGTGATATCTAATCTTTCAGTTCTTTTTCAAGCAACTCAAAGTGTTTACTTTGTTTATTACTACTCAGATGCTAAGAACTTCCTTTTATTCTGCTCTTTGTTACAGGGTAAGTAGCCAGACTCCTAGAGCAAGAGAATTGTATCAGGACAATAGACGCTTCTTTCACCTGAGGTCAATCATCCTTCCCAAGGTGCTGAGGCTACTAAAGTGGCTTTTACCAAATGAAGCTTCAGAAAGAAAACTGGAGTGGCAGCAATGTGTCCTGAGTCCACAATAATACAACTGATTCACTGCTTTTAGCACTTTGGCCCATCTTTCTAGGCCCTCTTCTCAGATGGGCCAATTTACCCGCAGGGATGAATAAATATCTAGCTAACAACTGTTCTTATATCTAACTCAGTCATAATTAAATCCTTAATGACAATCATGAAAATCTCCTTTCACTGGTTAGGTAATTGCAGACACAGAGAATAAAAGCTTAACTATAATTGTAGGCCTTGTTGCCAGCTGAATATTGAAATTGTGATTGCTTAATGTCCCAATGTGGCTTATGGCCAATGCTTAAAGTACACTCTGAAAAACTATAACAAAAAAGCATAAACGAAGCTTAATTCTCTAATAGCATCTTAATCCTGCTTACATTGAAAATATATAAGCTTTGCTATTCTGAACTTAAGCCACAGTATAGGGTAGATCCCTATAGACACTATGTTTGAAACGAAGAGAATGTTACAAAGGTCATACATCTGGAAATACAATCTGATTATATATATTGGCTCTTGGTTTTGGCAAGAAACTTTCATTTTCATCCATTTTGTTACCTGTTAAGTGGTGTATCAATCAACAATTCTTGCTTAAGGAAACATTCCAAAATTCATTGGCCTAAAAAGCCATCATTTAGTCCTGTCCAGTTGTGGTTTGATCTAAAGAGTGCTTGGATAATCTTGGCTCCAAAATGGAAGCTGGGTCAAACTCTTGCTCAAGTGTCTATTATCCTTAGAGTAGTGAATTAGCAGGGGTATACTTTTCTCATTGAGAAGGCAGAAATGCAATGTCAAGCCCAACCATGCAAGTGCATTTCAAACCTTTGCTTACTTACTTCACATTTTCTAAAATCCATTAGTCAAAGGCAAATGGCTGAGGCCAAATCAAAGGATAAAGAAATCATACTACCTCTAACTGGAGGAACTACAAAGCTTTATGGAAAAGAATCTGAATTCAGGCATAGGCAAAGAACTAGCACAGATAACTGTATACCATAAGGACAAAATCAATGCTTTTCAAATTGTGTCTGTGTAGCCCTAGAGTTTTTTAAAACAAGGCTCCTCTGCAGGCAGGTACTAGATTCCTACCCAACCATAATCCAGAGAATGTATGCATCTCTTTTATAGTTAATGTTCAATTTTCCACTGACTGACTATTTGTCAGTTTCACCATGGTAAAAATAGTTTCACTCTCTAACAATAAATTTAATCTTTAAATTTTTTAAAGTCAATTACAATGACTCACCATCTATATGTAAGATATTCATGCATTGTATGAGACTATAGAAAACCAATGACTGCTGTGCAATGTCTAATAGGGCGATATACAACTAACTACCTTTTCTTCTGACCAAATATATAAGTAGTTCCAAGTAATAGTATTATCTCCCTCTACCAATAATTCACTCTAAAAATGAAATAGGGGTCATGACATAGGGGTCATGGCAAGTAAAGGAGAGCTTGAGTGTTTCCAGATTCTAGGTCTGTGGTGATTAAACAATTAAATATGGAAGAAAGTTACAAGAAAGTGGAGAGAAAAGACTGCATTATTGCTCTTCTCTTTTCTGTTTTAGTGTTATATTAGGAGTGAATTAAGAAACAATTGATAGTAATATTTTTTTTAATTTTTATTTTTCAATTAGAGTTAACATTCAATGTTATTTTATATTAGTTTCAGATGTACAATGTAGTCATTTACATAATTTATAAAGTAATCTCCACAATTAATTTGGCATTCACCTGGCCCTATACATAGTTATTACAATATTATTGACTATATTCTCTCTGCTGTACTTCACATCCTCATGACTATTCTGCAACAAACAATTTGTACTTTTTAATCCTTTTACCTTTTTCATCCAGCTCCCCAACCCCCTTCCCATCTGGCAATCACCAGTTTGTTCTCTGTATCTATGAGTTAGTAACAGACAATTTTTAGCAAATTGTTATTCTTTTTGTCAAGTATTTTTAGGTTTGTGGCATATCTGCAGGATTCTTTTTCTTCCTGATTTTTGGACCGTTGGAGGGTACTGTCTACCATGTGGATAGCCTAGGGTTAGCACTAGGAGCAAAGAATAGGTTGAAGGTTCTCCTTGAGGGGAAAGGTGTGTGTTTTCTGTATGTTGAGAAAAAGAGATAACATTTCATGGCTAGAATGGCTAACAATGGTAGAGATTACTAGTTCTCATAACTAAATATGTTCTCTTTTTCCTGGAAACATCAATAAACTGTATTTTTCAGATTCCCATGCAGTTATGGAGAATTATATAACTAAAGCCAATGAAAATCAGAAGAAGTCATCTGCAGGTTTAAGTGGTTAAGAGTGAATGTGTCTTCTTCCTTATGTCTTCTCTTTTCTCATCTATGTAATTAAATGCAAAAACAAACAAACAAACAAACAAAACCGAGGCTCTAGGAGATATTTTATCCATAAGAGATAAAGTCCTAAGTCTGCCGGTGACAGCATAGAGTGAATCCATATTGAATAACAATGTGCAAGATTAATAAACTTTAATTTTTATTTAAACAATTAAAATTGAAAATCTTGTGTTTTTATTTTTGTTATAGAGGCTTGAACATTTGTGTTAGTGTTTATAAGCTATTATTTTAAAATTATATTTTTTATATTTTAGGTCAATAGCTATAAAATTGTAAATGTACTTTATTGAATTTCATTATATCCAAGATGATTTGCGTTAAATACATTTGGTAGCATATTAGTAGTTATTACTAGTTATGCAATGCAAAACTAAAGTTTTACAACTTTATTTTGTTTTTCTTGCTTTCTTCTTCTTTTTTTTTCTTTTGATTATTTATGACTTACTTCCCACCACATTAATTTCTGTATAGTGGGAATTAGATGTAAGACATTACAGAAACAGTGGGATTATGTTACTAAATACCAAATGAATTGAATCTGGAATTCTAATTTTAGATGTATAGTGCAGAATGCCATTCCGATTGTAATTAAGTAATCTGTTTATATGGTAAGCATAATTTTTTAGTGCACAATAATTTTTATCTATTTCTGTGGAATAGGCCTTTACTTAGAAAAAGAGTAGTAAATCGCAGGAAGAGTGTCGTTAAACTAAGATGATATTGCTAAGTAGCCAGTGGGCGCACACAATTATTTTAATAACATCAGACGCTCAATTTATTCACAATTTGAAAAAACAAAAACATTGACCATTTTAATGACTTATCTAGTAATGCCTCTCTATTATTCACATAAAGAAACTGAGGCATAGAGCAGTGAATTAACTTTCCCAAATTTGCAAATGCAGAAAATCGAGATCTAGGCCTAAAAACCAGATCTAATTCCTAACTCACTCTTCTATCCACTACAACAAGCTTCAATCCATTATATTTTATACTTCAGAGAAACTTTAAAATTTTGGCTTAAAAATAAAAATTTTGTGAGTTATGATGTCTGTTAAAAGGTATTATTGTATAGTTTCTTCTAAAATAATGTATACATTTCATAAAAACCCAATAAAAATCCCAAAGGAATGATTTCAGAATCTGATATATTTTATTAGAAAGATTAGATAGAAATTAATAGTCGTGAAAATGGTAAACAAAGAAGACTAATGATTTTAAACTTTATTATAAATAACACAATTAAAACAATGTGATGATAATATTAGGATAAACATCATCAATATGATGGAAAAAATAGGCTAGAAAGAGATTCTGCAAAGGAGTTTATATATTATTTATACTATGTATAAATCAGATATAATAAACAGTCTGTGACTGTTTTCCACTTGGGATAAGCAAGTCTGACCAGATTTAGGAGCTTCTTTTCCAAGTGATAGACTACATTGAAAGGGGAGAAAAGAAACTACAAAATCTCATGTTCAAAGCCTCTTTGTTTAGAAGCAGTGCTGATTATTCTGATTTTGTTTCACTCTTGAGGAGACATTGGTTTCACTGTACAGAAAAGCTGCGAATCTTGAGAAGATGTTACCACAGACCCACCATTTATGCTGTGATAGAAGTTAATATAAGAAGATGAGAATACCCCCTGTGCCACCTTGAATAAATTACTAAAGAGCAAAAGACATTAGAACTTGTTTGCTAGCTCCTCAATAGGTGTTCAGAAAATTCTCTCTCACAATAAGCCCATAGAGAGGATATAGTCTTAATTTGCCTGTTCTAAGAAAAATGAAAATTTAAGAAATTAAAAAAAACTTAAGAAATCACAGCAAGAATATTAATGGCTTTTAGATCATAATAATCAATCTTCTATTTATTAAAATAATGTAAACAGCAAAAAATATGAAAATATCTTTATCAATATTTTTATTTAATATGAAAAAAGTCATATAAAATCAACAAGAAAATGACAAAGCCCAATAGGTAAGTGGAGAAAAGATACAAACAAGAAATTCAAAAAGAGTAAATATAAATGTTCTTAATATATTACAGTAAAGAATGTAAACTTTTACAATATCTATAACAAAATATTTGAAATATGTATTGCAAACTTGTAAAGTGATGAAACATTTGACCGATTAAACCTACTTTTGAAATCTGTACAAAGTAAAATTAAAAAAAGAAAAAATTTACAAACATCACAGTATAATCAGTGAACTGAAATTTTAATGGTATTCAGATAGAAATTAACATGAATTAACCAATGTAGGAAAATGTTAAATAAATTTCAATGGAACTTTATGTAACCCTTAAAATAAGGACTGGAAATATTTTTAAAACAATCTTTATTTGATTGTAGTATGGAAGGTATAAAAATATGATATAACAATAACACTGGTAAAAGTTGTAACATATGAACGAATATATCAATTCTATAATAAGATACATGCATAAAAAGACTAGAGGGAAATATCTATCAAATATTTTAAAAAGTCAATATTGCAAGACACTGTTATTATGAGTGGGTGGTAATTTTTTAATGCTTCTCTGAATTCTCAAAGTATACAGATATTATTTCAACAATCAAAAAATTTTCATATTCCTGCCTCCCCTAGCCCCCACAATTCTACCCAAAGATACTATCAGAGTTAAGTTACTCCACTAAGTAAAGATTTCATGTATCCCCATTCTATTGACCATTTTATTTTTAGAGCTATCACCAAGTTTTACAACTGATTTTTTACTTTCACATTCCTAAAAAGCTTCTTTAGTTTAAACCAATAGTTGCTTCATGATTAAAATCCTTTTCTTTTCCTTATTCTAACTAAAATAACATTGAAATAGTGTTAATTACCATCTTCCTTACTGAAACATAAACTTGAATATTTTACTTCATTTATCAAACTGTATCTTAGAAAACCCATTGTTTTAATATCCTATCACATGTAGCATTTAAATCCAGTCATAGCCATGTATGAGGTATGAAATGTGTTTGTCTAATCCCTATTGGTACTTTAAGACAACTATTTTCATATCTTATTGCTCTTCTAATTTCCTCAGATTAGAAAATATATGTGCAAAACTCTAAATTGCACTGACATTCCATCAAGGAAATCTACTACAGATAACCAGATGATGGGTGGAAAGAGAGAGAAATGAATTTTTTAAACTGGTATTAACAAAATTTTGAATAGCCAATGTATCATTAGTATTACTTCTAGAACCTCTTGCATAACATTGGAAGTATAAAAACTTCATACTATAGAAAACAATAATTTGGTGAGAGATATTTATTGTTCTGATGGAATAAAAAGATGCTTTATTTTGCCAGATTAAACAGAACTAATATTTATTTTTAATTACAAGACCACAGAAATTTCAATAAGCTAATGTATATACCAAATTTCCCTCAACCTCACATTTTGTCATTCTAAATTCTCATTTTTTCTGAGAATTGCCTCAATATTTGCCCCTCAGAAAACAATTAAAAATACTTATCATGAAAATTCTTTTACTAGCCTTTTTAATGTAAAGTTTTTTTTTTTTACCAACTCTGTAACTCTTCTAAACAATATGATTGTAAGTCATCTAAGCTAGAGATCATCTACTCTCCTCGCCAGTCAAAAATTACTATAAATATTGTGCTAGTTTTTCTGTCATCTAAGAATAGCCTTACACTCTGGCTGTGGTTTATTGAGAAGATAAATGGGGAAATATGGAAGGGCAAAAGAGATGCCTAACTTGGTTCACAGAGATGGAAATAACTTTCAGAATAAACCCACAACCACACAGCTGGCTACCATGGAGAACTAGATTATCATTTAGAGTAAAAACAGCTACAGAGAACCAAGTTGTGTCCTCAGCACACGTCACCCTCTCCTCCTTGCTTTAGAGTTCTACAGGATGCCAAGTTAGTTTCTCTCTTTCTCTCTCTCTCTGCATCTACAGTTCCTGCTGTCACTCGCAAGCTGACCTTCATTATTCTCCTCTCTATTGAGGCATTTTCTTAACCCTGAATCTTACATCCCCATAGTTTCTGCTTACTGCTTCCTTTCTGTGTATCTCTCAGCAACTTTACCCCGCTATTGTCTTCAGTCTTTCTTTGAATGTCCCATTCAAACTTCACAAAAGAGATGGAAATCTGATTGGGTCTGTCAGTCTTATCCATTTTAAGGCAACTCAGTTGGTAAAAGTGCTTTCGCCAGGACAACGTACACTCTGCTGGCCAGACTCCATGTGGGTGCCTTTGTGTCTGGCACACACTCTGGGACCAATTGTATATGGTAAAAGTGGTGAGGTCACCTGCATAAGGAACCCCCATGAAGGATTGCAGGAATAACAGGCACTTTGGAATCTCCAAGAAAAACAAAAACAATGAAAAGAATGGATGGCTTAGAATGTCTTCTCTTCATATTATTTACATATTCCTTTGTATTGCATGTAGTACATTCTTAACAACTTTATATTTTTTATTTCCATATCCTTAGGAATTTTTAAATGTTCTTGCTTAAATTTCTAGAGTTTCAATATATGCCTAAGAGAGAGAAAAAGCACGGTAGATGAATTCTTCATTGAAACCTCAGTAAAAAATGGAAAACTAAATTGAGACATCTGCTGTAAAAAAAAAAATTAAAGGTGTCCCTGAGGAAGATCCAGTTTAGTGAACAAATGTGAGACATGAAATCAGATAATCAATGAGTTGCTTAAAATAATGTATTGATTAGGATTCTTATTAATAAGGCAAGAGGTCTTTTACTTCTAGTGATATTTTTGCTCCTATGAATCAGAGATGTAGAAAGCAGGTCTAAGAATCGGGATGACTGTTTCTTTCCTTAATTCTTACAGAAGAGTAGACCAGAGATGTTGAAGTTGAGAAGATGCATTGCCCTCTAACACAAGACGTCAAAAAGTCACATGCACTGAAATGGGTTGGAAACCATCTAAGGCCAAGAAAATGACAAGCAGGGAATGTAAAGAGCCTTGTGCTCTGTCATTGATAGTTTGAATGCTCCAGAGAGGTCAAGACCCATAAGATTTGCCCCTTCTCTCACACAAAGATTGAAAAGCTGGTTTAAACTGTGCTTTTATGATAGTACTATAAAGTAAGGTCATTCTTCCATGTATGCCAATAAGAACATTTATATCTTCAGCAATTTGTGCTATGGTAAGCCATAAAAATAAAAGAAAGAGAGCTTGGCCAATCATATTCTTAGGGAACCTGAGTACCTAGAATCGAGGAAATAGGAAAGTCACTGAGTGAGCAAGAACACATCTTGAAAAAGTAGCCGTGGCACTGGAATCATGTTAATTGAGTTACCTCTTTGGTTCAATTTGTACCACTGGTGAGAACATTTTCTCTAAGGATGCTGCTAGTGATCAATAATGTAACTAACAATGGTAAGCAAAGAAGCACTTCTAGTGGCATTAGAAGTGCCTCTGGGGTATGGGTGCTTACAGGCTATGGTTCTCTTAAGCCTAGCAGTTTCACAAGTCTCTGTCCAAACCACTGAGTAGTGTAGGGACCCTGATATGAACTTTAAAAGGTAAGGAGTCACATCAATCTACCATCTTTGCCAACCTAGATTAAATCAGTGCTCACAGAAAATGTCCAATAAATGTTAATATAGCTCTAAGTAATTATAATTCCAATTGCAATTACCCTAGTTATCTAAATTTGGTGATTTGTTTAAACATCAACTAATGAAAAAGAAATGCTTGATATTTCCCAATATATGTAATGCTTCTCAATATCAGGCTTGATTTGAATTATCCTAAATTTGTGACCTAATTGACAGATTTCCAGTGCCTAAACTAGCATATTTTCATATGCCAAGACTTCGTACACATAAACCCAGAAAGGAAATATACAGCATATTCTTTCAAGGGCTGAAAGGAGTTTTACATTAAATTAATATAAGACATAAAAAAAACCCCTTGATTATGTCTTTATCTTAATACAACTTATCTGAAATGGCTTCTAGATGAAGAATATATGAGAGACATTTTAGGAGTCTAGCAAGTTATTGTTCTCATTACATTTAGGCATATTGGAGATGAGTGGAATTTGTAAAGGAAGCAAAAAGGTGACATTTTCAAATTGTTTTCCAGTTGACTCTATATAAAATGAGTTGGCAGCTTTAGTATAATTCGAGCTCAACAGGTATGAAGAGCACAAAACAATCCAAAACTAGCAGCATTGTTCCCTGTGATAACAGTCTTTTAAGAAAGTCAAAGCAGTTCTGAATGAATTGTAAAGAAAAAAAATTCTTCCAGTGATCAGTACACAGAGGGTCGTGCTTCACTGGCTCTGTCTCAAAGGACTCAGGAAACTGGGAGGGGGCAACCCCTTTCCACACTCCACAGGCCACATGGAAGCTTGGCAGATGAAGAAAAATCCCCAGGGCTAGTGACTGGTCAATTACGAATTGCAATTCAACTGTCTCTGTAGTTGCCAGAGAAACCAACTTGGGAACCGGGGTACTTTTTGAGAAAGGACTAAAGAATGGCCATGGCTGGTTAGAATACAGTGTTAAGAATGGTGTTTGATCCATGTGTTGAACAGCACAATACGGGCTATTTCTTGCACTTACCAACTGCTTTATTACTAAAAAAGGAGAGCAAAAGCATATGGGTCTATCGACATACCACAACTCCGTAGTTCACAACTGACCTCATCTGGTGTTAAACTGAAAAACTGATACTTCAGAGACATGAATCTGCCACATTTCAAGGATATGACATCTATTGAGAACAAAAATGTGAAAGCAAAACAATTCCACATTGCAGGTAAACAGCTTGACAAATATGAAGACTTTCAATCATGTCAAACTGTTTTAAAAATGTCCACTTTGCCATCTCTCTCCAGATACTTAACGTTCCCTAACACAGGAATAGAATAAATACAGGAGAGAAATCAATACCCTGCACATCCAAACTGTTCAAGCCTGCCATTGCAATCAAACTTTCTTCTTTTTCTCTGCAAAGAGTTCAGAGGTAGTTTCTCAGTTCAAGGATGAAACATTCTCACCGCTCCTTCTATAAACATAAATATAGATAGCTGAAACATTAATTCCTGAGAATTTAGCTGAAAAAATATTTTTTAGCTGTGTTCTCAGCAGTGTTTTTTTTTTCTGACTAGATTGAATAATTCTTTTGCAAATGACCTTGTCAGTAAAGCTCCTAATAATTGGTAACTTTTTAATACTTAGTAATTGGTAAAGAAAGTCTTTCTCATGGTTTAGTAAAAAATAAAGTACACTTTTTTAAAAGAATTATTTTTCTTGAACTCCAATGCTCATGAAAGCTGTTAAATTAGCTGCCCTGGAGGCTGGAAACTTCCATTTGGCCACAAAATCTGTAGAGCAGGAAAAGCTCCCTTAGGAGCCCTGGAAATGACAATGAAGAGACTGTCATCTCCTAGTCCATGAATGTAGGCAGGAAGGTTTTAATGGATCCAGTTCGGGCAACAGTTTGGTGTTTGGACAGGGAACATACTTGTCCAGAATAAGGTCTGTTCATTAACTCATTTCCAAGAGAATCTCATTATTGTCTGATACAAAATAATCTTCTGAATAGACTGGGAGCTTCCTCCTTTTACCTCTTTTCTAAGTCACTGATGTTTTCCACAGTACTTGTGTCTCTTGAACTTTAAAATGATTTCATTAAAATCAAGCTGGGTTCCTTTCCTTTCTTTCACGATCAGTGTTTCTTAGAATAATATTCAGGGCCTTTATCCTCAGACATCCTTGCTGTTGTTGGACTGCTCTCTCTCTTAACTCTCAAATTTGACAGTTGGATCCAGAAGGCTGGAACTTTTGAAGACAATATTCATGGTTGGATAGCCCAAAACTGTTAGGCTTTGAAAATAACTTCTTACTATTTACTGATTTCTAACAATGTGATATATGCGGAAAAGGGAAGGCTAGAAATATTAACAATTTGATAAGATGGATTGGGAAACAAACATGAATTCATTGTATAAAGACTAAGATTGTCTGCTTTTGTTATTAAAAATTGAAAGAATTTTTCTTTAGCTAACTTAAAATAAGTCAGTGTTCTTTTCTGAATATTTTCTGAAGAAATGGCTCATGAGATCCTATATTAGCAAACTTATTAATGTAAAGTGGAAACAACTGCTTACATTATTATTTTAATTACTCCTTGATTCTGCTTCTGGGATCGTGTATGGCATATACAATTTAGAGGTCATGAGATATAATACATATCCTATTATTTATGAAAAAATATAATACAATGTGCTTTTTTATTGCCTTCATTTGATTAAAGGTTTGAATGTTTTAATTCTCTTTTAAAATATTCTTAACTGGAAATTCTTTTTTAAGCAAAAAGATAATATGGAGATTTAGTAAACATTTTATGGGTCCATTACATGACTTTATATAGTCAGATTTCCCTAAGAAAATCAAATGCAATTGAAGAAAACATGTTGAACTGATTTACCCTGTTGTTGGCCTATAATTCACATAATTTTTTTCAATATACATATCAAGACATTAGAAAGCAGAGATCATTCTAATTTAATTATTCATAATCACAAATTTTCTTTATTATTATTATTTATTATTTATGCCTACAGCACCTGGTCTTCCTAGGTGGTCTCGCATTCCAAGTACTAACCAGGCTTGACCCGACTTAGCTTCCAACATCAGACATTGGGCTTTAGACCATGGACGGTGGCTCCACTGGAGTATGAATGCAGGACCTTCAGTGTGTAAAGCAGATGTGCTAACTGCTACAATATGGAACCACATCCACAAAATTTTTTTCATAGTATGGTTTTTCACTACATGTAGTACAGTTTTTTATGCATATTGTAGGGAGAATGATGATGATAATAATTATAATGTAGGACTTGGACTAGAATGTTTAATTTAATAAATATTGAATCATAAATACTGAAAAAGAACACAAATATTGAGATCTGAGGTAGAGATGGTAATCCTCTCCCTAGTTACTAAAAAAAACTTTCCTTTTTCCTCCTATTTTTATTTAGGATTATATTTTATATTTAAAATTTCAAAATTTTTTGACAAGAGCATAAGATGCATTCTGGTAAGCAATAGGAAGTATAACTGGAGAAGCAGACAAGACCTAGTATACTATGGTAAAAGTCCATGATACCTGTAGCAATCATGAAATATTGTGCAGGGAAGTTACATACCCCTGTTCTTACTTTAGAAATATAATTCTTGAGTCAATGTAGAAATTGATTAGAATCAGAGACAACAGGAAGTAGCAGTTCTCTTGCTATAGAATATAATAATCTAGTTTGTAGATTGTAGACTATAATTATAGACTAACCTAATCTAAGCACAAGATGATGAAGACCTGAAATAAAGAATAAGATATGGAAACAGAGTGTGTATCTATACTTGATAAGAGTCACCACCAGACTTGATGACCCGGGAAATATAGAGTGGAAGTGAATACATGACTTGAGGTTAACCTCAGGTTTTGACTTGAATGACTGGATGTAAGAGTACCATATAAAAAGGGAACCAGCAAGAGAAGCAGACTCAATTGAGGAAGGTGAAAAGCTCTGTTATGGAAGTCTTAGTGTGAGAGACTGGGACAGCCAGATGATAGCCAATAATACACACTGAATAAAAAAATTTCTTCCTTCTTAGAGAATAAACACATCAGGAGATATCACTGAAATATCTTGCCATGAGAGTTCAATATTCCTCCTGCTCAATGCTGGCACAGATTAAGATCTCAATAAATACGTATTGCCTTTAATATATCCCACATTGACTGCAATTACTTCTACATGTTTGTTATTTACTTCTAGCTGTGAATTTCTTGAGAAGACATCTTTGTATCTCCAGAATTTAGTAAGTGACCAGTGGATAAAAATATTCAATTAATGTTTATTTGTTGGCAGTATGAATTAATTAGTGAATTGCTGAAAGAGTTAATTGGCCAGATTGTCTCATAATTTACTATTTGAGGAAGGAGGAAGTAGAAGGCAATTTTGGGAAGATACTATCTCTTTCCAATCCCTGGGGTACTTTATTAGTTTGCTAAAGGTCCCATAACAAAGAACCACAGAAATTGGCTTGAACAAAAGAAATTAATTTTCTCACAGTTATAGAGGCTAGATATGTGAGATCAAAAAGTATCCGTAGGGTTGGTTTCTTATAATTTCTCTCTTTTTTACTTGTAGATGGCTGTCTTCTCCCTGAGTTTTTACATAGTCTTCTCTTGTATGTGTCTGTGTCCAAATTTCCTCTTATGAGGAACCCAGTTACGCTGAATTAGGTAGATCCTAATGACTTTATTTTAATTTAATTACTGTTAAGACTCCATCTCCAAATACAGTCACATTCTCAGGTCATGGGAGTTAGGAATTCAAAATAGCAATTTTGGAAAGACACAGTTTAGCTCTTAATAGGTACCATTTGGAATTCCTGGCATCTGTACAGCCTCTTCAGCAATTTAACATCTTGAGTTTCAGACTCCATACTAAACAACCTGAATTGTAACCACTTTAATGTTTATATCCTTAAAATTCCCTAGTTCCTTGGAATTCCATTAGTATATCATTCAATTGGAAAATATAAAGTAGTTCATTAAGACTACTAAATACTTTTCTGAGTATAAATTTAAAGTATCTAAAGACGCAAAATGTGTATTGTAAGGAATATGCATTCTAATATTTTATAGAATTAAAAATATCCAGAATACTCTGGATTCTTCAAAGTCAATATAATTATTAGACATAATTTCTGTATTTCAATAAGAAGAAAATTTATATTTTATAAAATGATAAACAAAGAGTAATTAAAATACTTCTATGATCAATGTACTCATGTTAATCATAAAACATGACTTAGGGAAAGAATGTTTATTCTGAACTCATACTATTCCTTTCACATTGTCCTCAGGGAAGACATTTTTAGTTAAATTAAAGTTTCAGGTTAGAGCTATTGTACTAATTCTAAGACAAAGGTAGATAAGTAAGAGAAAAGGAAAATCAGCTTCAGAGTACTTGAAGAAGGCAGGAAGCCAAAGGAGGGGTGTGACAGCGTGGGTGAGCCTGCTCCCTTTACTATTTACGCCTTGTGTGGTGGACAGTGTTTCATTTCTCAGCAGTGGAAACCTATAGCACTCAGGAGATTCGTAAAATTAAATTGAACCTCTAATTTCTAAAATTTTGTTTTTAGGTGCTGATGATTCTTCTCTTCGTCTTCAAATGAAGCAGTGTAAGCTCCTGGAACCCAGTCTTTCCTGTTAAAGAAATCATCTGTTACTTTTAAGTTTCTTATATTTCTGCAATGAAGAGCTCAAACTTAATTTTTCATTAATATTAGATTTTTTTAAATCTAATTTTACGAATAATGTAAGCTTTGGGAAAAGAGAACAAGTTTAACCTGCTCATTGGGCCAAACTAAAATTCTTTTTTCTCAGTCCCTACTCATTTTACATAAACTACACTCTATGTAGCAGCAAGACAGATCTAAAATCAGCATGTATGTCAGATAGGAGAATATCCACGTAGAGTAATTTATACAGGGAGCCAATTTAAATGCCTCATTTAAATTTCATAGAAATGATCTTGCTTGTCCAGCAAGTGGCTGTGGAATAGGTTAGGAGGAGCTTATTTTCTGACCTTCATTTTTTTTCTCTTTGACACTGTCTAAAATCTAGCCTCTAGCATGCCTCTATCCAAACAACACAAAACAAAAGTCATTTTCAGACTTAGGTAACTCCTTCATACCAACACATTTCCCTTGTAAGTTAATTGCCAATTGCTAAAGTAGATCTGGTCTAATATGCCTCAAGTCAACTTGTAGGCTGTTCAACACTGAGGTTTATTATTGTTGCTCCCTGTTTTTATTCACTATCTGTTAGGAAATCAGCCTGCCGGTGCACAAGAGATTCACAAGCAAAAACAAGTTTGGGCACTAAGGCTCTGATCGGAGTTTTTATAAGCATGAATTTATTTCTGTTTATCTTAGGTTTAGTCTGGCTTTAAAAAGCCCAGGTAGAATTGAAGCAGAGGAAAAAGTCTTGAAGCTCATCTAAGTCCTTTTAATGTATAAATCCTCTCATTGATTTACAGCTTAAAAATAAATGATAATCTTCTACTTTTAGCTTTACATTTTCCATACACACAGTTCTTTGAGATGGCCTTTACAAAATCTTTAAAAAGTAGTAAAACATAAAACCTTCTTAATGACTAACTTAAAAAAGTAGGGGACAATCTCTGCTTTGCCCCACATAGATCACAGAGACCTGTAGCATGCAGAGAAAGAAAAGGCATATAACTAGCAGTTGGCTGCTAGAAAAACGGACTCATCGGGGAGTCCCTCTGACTTCTGAGGCCCAATCAAAAATGCAACTCACTGTTGAATTTGAAAGCCTCAGTCAGGTCATCCCCATCTTGTAATAAGGAAGTCTTTATATTCTGATGACCATGGTGTTAAGCATTGTTTGTACTTGGTCTTCGTTACAATATTTTCACAGTTCATCTTATTAAGTGGTTAGGCCACATTTACCTCTACACCCACTTTCTCCAGAACACAGTGTTTGATCATAGATTTATAGATCATTTAACACAAGCGACAGCAATTTTACCAACAGCCTTGCTGTCATTAAACAGCAGCTACTGTCAAAAGTTCAGGAACAGGCCCAGCAGGATAATGAAAAGAATCAAGACACAGTGACTTCCAACTGTCACAACAGCAGAGAGAAGCATCTGGTGCCACGAACAGCCAGTGAAAAGGGCACCAGCAATGGTAGGCCTAAATCCATTGACTTTTTGGAGAAGCTGCCCCTAACATCCCAGCTCCATCTCCAGGGACAGGCCAAGAAACCCCATAAAAGTCTACAAAGCCCAAATTAGAAAGTTTTGTGACATCATCAGTCTTAATATCAGAAGTTTTTCTGAAAAAAAAAAAAAAAAAAACCCAACCAAAAAAAAAAAAAAAAAAAAAAAAAACAATGTGGTGAGTGTAGACTGAAAAAAAATTGTGGTTACTTTACAAAAAATTTTACATTAAAAGAACATATATCTTTGCTTCTTGGGATCCACATCCATAGTGGAAATGAGCAAATCTCTTTTTTTATACATTTCTTATCCTGGTTTGCATCATCTCTTAGTTATATCTTCATTTCTGACACTAGTTCCAATCATAGTAATATGATGAGGGCTAAATTTCAGAATGCATAGAAAGTGTCTTGTATGGGACATAGAACAAAATAAATATTCCACAAGTAGTAACTTTCCTTCTCATTCTAAAGAGCAAGGGCTAAATTCTCATAAACTTTTATTCAAAAGTACTATATTGGCATATATCAAACTTCCAAGCAATATGGTAGATATTGCTACCAAAGAAATATAGATTGGAATCCCAAAATTTGTTTATAGGACAGTTTGAAACAGATTCTTTTTTTTTTTTTTTTCTTAGTTTCAGGTGTACAGTACAGTGGTCATTTAGGTGGCTTTCATATCTTGGCTATTGTAAAGAACTCTGCAGTAAACATAGGAGTACACGGATCTTTACTAATTAGTGTTTTGGTTTTCTATGGATAAATATTGAGAAGCGATATTACTGGGTCAAAAGGTAGTTCTATTTTTAATTTTTCTAGGAACCTCCAAACTGTTTTCCATATTGGCTGTACCAATTTGCAATCCCACCAACAGTGTATGAGACCTCTCTTTTCTCCACATTTTCACCAACACTTGTTTTTGTGAAATAAATTCTTTCAAAAAATCTTATGGGTAGTGATCAAGGCTCCAGGATAGCCCACAAACATTAGCCTTTATGGATTTAAAATAGCATAATCTTTCAGGGATAGATAGAAATAATCCTTCTTTTAAAATATCATATTTTAAAAATATCACTGAATAAGAAATAAATATTACTATTCTATATCTTTAATTATAATTATTAAGTAAAGAAACAAGTTTAATTAAAGACAACTTAAAACAAAGTGTTTTGAAAATTTTATGCAGAAAATATTTAAGGGCTTTAGAGGTGAATTACTTTTCTTTTTTTTCTCTCTTTTAACTATGACCAATTTCTCTTCTAGTTTCATGTGCTTCTTTTCCTTTTATCTGAATTTATATTTTTGTTTCCTCAATAAAAGAAATGAGCTATTTAATAAAGATAAGGGAAGCATAGTTAATTGATTACAAATAGGACCCACATCTTATTTAATATTTTAATTCCAGTACTAGCAACCATCTGGAGATATTATATATATATATATACACATATATATATACATACACACATACATACATACATACATATGTATATATGTATACATATGTATACATATGTATGTATATATACACATATATATATGTTTTATATATATAATTATATATATAATTTTATATATATATAAATTATATATATAATTTATATATAATTACACATATAAATTATATATAATTTATATATAATTTTATATATAATATATAAATTATATATATAATTTTATATATATATAATGTTTTATATATAATATATATTATATATATACCATATGCTTTATCTATTATATATTTATGTATATATGTATACATTAAAGTATACATATAGATATGTGTACTTGATAAATTAAATTCATTAAAAAATTAGGAAGGAAAAAAAGATGGAGTGAAAGCTTTTTTCCTCTGTTAAGCAGGCAGAAACAAAATACGATAGAGAAAAAGGAAAAGCTACAGTTATGTCAGTTTTCAACTACAAAAAACTGAGAAACACAAATATATATTTATTTGATTCTAATGTAAAAAAATATAAGTGTTAGGGAATTATTCTTGGTCAGAGTGACATATACTAAACAACAACACTATAGAACCTTGGCAATTTAGCAGTTCTGTCAGTTGAGATAATTTGTAACTGCAAGTAACAACACCATGGCCACCTACATGGCTTAAACCAGAGTGTCTTAAACTTTCATGTGTATATAAGTCACTTGAATATCTTGTTAAAGTGCCAATCCGCTTTAGTAAGTCTAGGGTGAGTTCTGAATTTCTACGTTTGACAACTTTGCAGATGATGTTGACGATGACCTTGCTTCGAGTACTTTGAGGTTTGAGACACATTGTGTTACTTAACCAATTCTTGGCATCTATTGTTGACTGAATGAGAAGTCTGGAGTCAGGCTATCACTTGGTTAGCTTATGAGCTCAATGTTACAAAGAACCTAAAGTCTTTTCATCCTTCTGCTTTGATATCTTGGCATTTTTTGACATATTACTTTGTGATTACAACATAGCTGTGGCAGTTCCAATCACTATATCCTCACACAATCAAATTCAAATGTTGGAAGCAAGGTGACATGTATGAGAACTTTACAAAGTGAATCTCTTCTTTTACTAAGTAAGAAAACTTATTTCACAAGGCTCAGAGCAGATTTTCCAGCAGCCTATTGGTCAAAACTGCATCATATTAACATTCCTATCTACTAGGTTGGGAAAGAAAGTAGCTAGACTTTTCAGTCTCTGTAGTCAAGGATGGACAAGGAATAAGGGAACTGAGTGGCTATTAGGTAGCCAATAAGTAAGTGATCTATAGGAGTCTGCGTTATGATTGCCACATGGGTAGGGTAGATGATTTTAACCTGAGTTAAAGAAAAAAAGGGAGGAAGCATCAATTAATTACTTCTATTAACATATTTTCTTTAGCCTATTTTTCATATTTTAAGAAATGTCTGTAACATATTTCTGGCAGAAGGTGGGAAGTAATTTGGAATTATCTATTTTAAATAGCAATGTTAAAGGTTTAAATGAAGTTCATTTAAAATAAATTGGCGCTTTCTGGCTTTTAGCTAACAGATTTTTATTCCACTCCCTTAGTCTGTCAATGTACCTTATTAACTTACCCATTTGACGAAGTTGTACATCAAGAAATATGAGATATTCTCATTGCTTACTTGTTTTCAAGACATGCAAGAAAATGAAGTCAAAGACATGATAAGGATATTCAGTTGCTGAAATAATTAGAACAGATGGTTAGAACATATTACTTGCTGTTCCTGGTGATTTCAACTCTTTGGTATTTATTGAGGAAAAATATATAATGCCTAAAATGTTTCAAATATTTTATTTAATGTTATAGATTTTCTTAATCACAAAAGGGAAATTTCAATGAGAATAACTTTATATAGATTGATAGCTTTCAGAAAAAAAGTGTAAAGAGAAAAAGTAAATGCTCTAAAGAAAAGTGGTAAAAACTTCAAATTATAGAAAAGTATCATTTTTCACATAGTTTATTTAACATCATTCTTTGAGATAATTTTATTTGAAGAATTTAAAAACATTTTAGTGGCTAAAGGGCTACTCAAAAAAGTGGTAGAATCAACATAAATATATTCTGATCTTTTTTTAACTTTGCACGTCAATTAATTTTTAGTAATTGATGAGATTTTAAGAAATGGACCATTTAAACTTTCTATTAATAGAAATGTTGATTAACATAACATAGTTTCACTGTCAAGGCAGATATAATGGTTGGTTAAACTGGAATAAAAGCAACAATATCTGATTTGTATGAAGAATAGAATAATCCTTATGGGCAAAACTGATAAATTATCCTTACATTTTAAGACAAATCACTATCTGAATCAGTAGGTATAGGGTGGGTCCTGATCCTACAGAAAGAAACACTTGTGTCTGCCTGATGCAGACACCACAGAACAAACAGTAACAATCTCTTTTACTTGGCTACTATATTCTAGACTCAGAGTGTAAATTTGAGTAGGCTAGCTTATTAATGATAACAAAAAACCCTAATATCTTAGTTGCCTGAACCAGTAAAGTCTCTTTCCCAATAATGTTTCATGACCATCTCTGCATGCCAGAGGGTTCAGCTTATTGTAGGTAATTCCAGAATTAGTATACTTGAGGTTTCATTTAAATCATGTTCTAGGATTGCAGAAGCAGAGAAAAGGTGACAGCAAACTATTCACTGATTCTGAGGACTGCTCTGAAGTGAAAATATCTCACTATCTACCCAGACTGAGCCACAGTGAAAAGTCTGAAGGCACAATCCCTAGGATTATCCTACTTCTGACACCAACTGCAAGTTTGAGGAGTTTCCAAAACCACCCTCAGATTCTATAACTTGATGGCAGGACTTATAGAACTCACTGACAGCTATTCTACTAAAAGTTGTGATTTATTACAGGATAAAGATACAGTTTAGAAGAGCAAAAGGAGACACTCACAACAAAGTCAAAGAAGTTTTAAACTCAAAGCTTCTACTAACCTCAGTACACATTTCTGCTTGGCATCTATGATTGACATATGTGTATAATATTACCAAACCAGAAAGTTTACCCAAGCTTTGGTATATAGAGCTTTTATTGGGGCCTTAACGTGGAGGCAGGATGGATTGATTAATTACCTATGTGGCTGACACAGTCTCCAGTGTCATCTTTCCAGAGGTCAGATTGTTACTCCATGGTCAGAGAGGCCCACCATGAGTCACCTCATTAGCATAAACTATCAGCATAAACTTTAACCAAGCATGAAGCTACATTGATATACCATAATCACCCAAAGTCTATAATTTAGGATTTATTCTTGGTTTGTACATTCCTAGTGTTTGGACAAAAGTATAATGACATATATCTATCATTATAATGTTATACAGAGTATTTTTATTGCCCTAAAAACACTCTGTGCTCTATTTATTCATCTCCCCTCCCCACCTCATTTCTGGCATACACTGATCTTTTTATTGTCTACATCGTTTTGCTTTTCCAGAATGTCATATAGTTGAAATCATACAGTAAGTATCTTTTTCAGATTACCTTTTTCACTTAGAAATATGCATTTAAGATTCTTCCTTGTCTTTTCACGACTGAGTAGTTTATTTCTTTTTAGATTCATATTCTATTGTCTGGATATACCTCGGTTTGTTGATCTGTTTTAATTAAGGACATCTTGGCTGCTTCCAAGACTTGAAAATTCTGAAAAAAGCTGCTATAAACATCCTTGTACAGGTTTTTGGGTATTCATTAGTTTTCCATTCCTTTAGTTAAACACCAAAAAAGGAGATTGCTGGTGTTGTAGCTGCCAGCCCTCTATAGACACACAGACCACCAGAAATCAGTGAGTTATAGGAAACACTCTTTATTCAGCCAGCTGGGTCTGCCATGGGTATGCAGATCCCAAATTAAGCAGCCCCGAAATGTAGAGGTACAGAGTTTTTAAGCCCTAAACCCCATTCTTCATTCTGTCTGAACACAAAAGTCTATTTTTCTTCTATTTACTAACTGTCAACCCACAGGTCAGTTGTGCAAGCGAGGGTACAGAAGCAGAAAGCTTATCCTTAGAATGTTATGTTCCCGTGGGTGATAGCTAAGCAGTAATTTTCCAGCCAGCACACTGGATCCTAGGATAAGAGTATATTTAAGTTTGTAAGAAACTGCCAAACTATATTCCAAAGTGGTTGTATCACTTTGCATTTCCACTAGCAATAAAGGAGAGTACTTGTTGCATATCCTTGTCAACATTTAATGTTGTCAGTATTCCAGATTTTGGCTAGTCTAATAGGTATGGAGTAGTACCTTAATGTTTTCATTTTTATTTCCTGATGGCATATGATGAGGAGCATCTTTTTATATGCTTATTTGCCATTTGTATATTTTTTTGGTGAGATGTCTGTTAAGGTCTTTAATCCATTTTTATTTAGGGTATCTTTTTTTTATTGTTAAGTTTTTAAAAGTAGTTCTTTGTATATTTTAGATAACAGTCCTTTATCAGATGTGTCTTTTAGAAATATTTTATGTGTGGCTTATCTTCTAATTCTTTTCATAATGTCTTTCACAGAGAAAAAGTTTTTAAATTTAATTATTTCCAGCTTATTTATTATTTCTTTCATGAATCATATCTTTTGTGTTATACCAAAAAAAGGCATTAGAATATCCAAGGTCATCTAAGTTTTCTCCTATTTTCTAGAAGTTTTATGGTTTTGTGCCTTACAGTTAAATATATGATCCATTTTCAGTTTATATTTGTAAAGGTGTAAGATTTGTATCCAGATTTTTTTTTTTTTGCATGTAAACATCTAGTTATTTTAGCAACATTTGTAGAAAAGGCTATCTTTGCTTCATTCCATTGTCTTTGCTCCTTTGTCACAGATCAGTTGACTATGGGTATATTTATATGCTTTCTGTTGTGTCCTATTGATCTATTTGTCTATTGTTTTTTCAACATGACACTGTGTTGATTACTGTAGCTTTATAGTAAGTCTTGAACTTAGGTACCATTAGTCTACCAACTTTGTTCTTGTTCTTTAATATTGTTTTGGTTACTCTAAGTCTTGCTTCTCCATATAAACTTTTAAATCAGTTTGTCAAAGTCCAAAAACAACTTGCTGGAATTTTTATTCAGGTTATGTTTAATATGGATCAAATTTGGAAGATGTGACATCCTGACAATGTTGAATTTTTCTATTCACGAACATGGAATATCTCACCATTTATTTAGCTCTTCCTTGATTTCATTCATGAATGTTAAAATTTTCCTTATATAGAACTTGTACATCTTTTGTTAGATTTATACCTAAGTATTTCGTATTTGGGAATGTTAACATAAGTGGTATTATGTTTTCAGCTTCAAATTCCATTAGTTCATAGTTGGTATAAAGGAAAGCAATTGACTTTGTGATATTTACCTTGTACCCTGCAACCATGCTAATACTTATTAGGCGTAGTAGTTTGTCAGTTTTTTGCATTTTCTACATAAATAATTATGCCTTCTGTGAACATAGACAGTTTTATTTCTTTATTCTAAATCTGTATATTTTTCCTTTCTTGCCTTAATGCATTAGCAAGGATATTCAGCATTATGTTGTAAAGCAGTGGTGAGAGGAGACATCCTTGCCTTTTACCTGATCTTAGTGGGAAAGCTTTGAGGTTTTAATGATTAAGTAAGATTACAATGTTAGCTATACATTTTTATAGATAGGTTTCTTTTTTTTATCAAATTGTAGATGTTTTCTTCCTTCTTAGTTTACTAAGAACTTTTGTTATTATTAGAACAGGTGTTGAATTTTTAGATTTATTGATAAGATCATATAATTTTTTTTTATTTAGCCTATTGATGTGATGGAGTGCATTGATCGATTATTAAATTTCAACCCAGGCTTGAATACCTGAGATAAATCCCACTTGGTCATAACATATATTTCTTTTTTATGCTTTTTGAGATCCAAATGGCTAATATTTTGCTGAGGATTTTGCATCTATATTCATAAGATACATCAGTCTATAGTTTTCTTGCAATGTTTTGTCTGGTTTTGGCATTAGGGTTATTTTGGCCTCATAGAATGAGTTTGAAAGTATTACTCTGCTCCAACTTTGTGCAAAACATTACAGAGAATCAGTATAATTTCTTTTAGAAATGTTTGGCAGAATTCTCCAGTGAGCCCATTTGGGTCTGGTGCTTTCTGTTTTTGAAAGTTATTAATTATTGATTCAATTTCTTTAATATATATAGACTTATTTAGATGACTTATTTTTTCTTGTGTGAGTTTTGGCAGATTGTGTCTTTTAAGTAATGGGTTTATCTATTTCACCTACGTTATCAAATTTATAGGCATAGAGTTGTTCTTAGTACCATTTATTATCCTTTTAATGTCCAAACGATCTGTATTATATCCACTCTCATTTCTGAAATTTGTAATTTGTGCCCCTCCCCTCTCTTTTTTAAAACTTATCCTGGCTTGAGGCTTTATCTATTTTATTGACCTTTTCTAAGAACTAGCTTTTGGTTTCATTGATTTTTTACTATTAATTTCCTGTTTTCAATTGCATTGATTTCTTCTATAATTTTTATTATTTTTTTCTTCTGCTTATTTTAGATTTAAATTGCTTTTCTTTTTCTATTTCTTAAGGTGGGAATTTAGATTAGAGATTTTATATCACTGTTCTTTTCTAATATATGCCTTCATTTTATGAATTTCCCTCAGCACTGTTTATGCTGTATCTCACAAATTTTGAAAAGCTGCACTTTCATTTTCATTTAGATTCATTTAATTTTCATTTCATGTATTTTTAATTTCTCTTAAAATTTCTTCTTTGATTCACTTGCTATTTAAAAGCGTGTTGTTTAATCTTACGTATCTGAAGACTTCCCATTTATCTTTCTATTAATCTAATTTAATTGTGATTTGAGAGCAGACATTCTACAATGTCTATTATTTTTTTATTTATTTATGAAGGTGGGTTTTATGGCTCAGAATGTGGTCTATGTTGTTAAATATTTTATATAAGCTTGAGAAAATCGTGTATTCTGTTGTGATTATTTACCATACATTTCACTCACGTTGTATTGGCCAAAGGTCACGGGGTCACGCTTCAGTTCAACACAGAAGGAAATTATAATGTTTGTATAGAAAAGGAATAAATTCTAGTTAATAGTAATAATATAAATTGCTACTTTAGTAGCATAATAACTTTTAAGTTAATAATTCTTTTTTTAGTTGTCATATGATATAAATAAATTTACAGAACCTGAAGACATAGTTCAAACACTTTGGTTATATGTGTATATTTTCAGATTTCTTGACCACTGACATCTTATCCAGTGGGTGATATGTTCTGCAAATAGGTAACTTCATCTATAATTCTTAATTATTACTAACTTCTTTATATTTATTTATTACTACTCATTTTTTATTTATTTTAACTAAAATATGCCACCAATTTTTTAATTCATTTATTTCATGATTAATTTAACCAATCAATATTTATAAATTATTATTCCAAGCATTATGCTGAGCATGGCGCTATAGCTGTGAATGAGACGGATTTAGCTTTGACTTTCTTGGAACTTTTAGTCTATAAATTTGAAATTCTTTGCAACCAAAATACATATATATGGCCAACTAATATAGAAGTGAAATAATTAACCAATTACCATTGACAATCATCATCATCATCATAATAATAATCTATTAAAGTAAGAAACATCAATGGATGATAACATAATTGGGTAAAATTTTAATGTGAAACAAAACATTTACAGTTTCACATTATATTCCCACAACATACTTGTTTATTACAAAGAGAAAAACAGTAGCTTCACATTGGAGAAATGTGATAGATATCACCTTAACCATGTGTTCCAAGTTAACATCATATTAATCTGACAATCAGCATCATGTGCCTTCTGATAGAATGCACTAAAGACAAGCATCACTTTTTTTAATATTACTACCAAACTTTATAATCTGAGTTTACCTGTGAGAAAATATCAAGCAATCCCAATTTAATGCCATTTTTAAAATAACTGACATAAACCCTTAAAATGGAAAAGGTTAAGATAACAAAGACATATTCAAAATGGCGAAGAAAAGATCTTCAAAATCTGCTACTCTATAAAGTCAATGAGAGACTGGTAAAAATTGTGAAAATCAAACCATAAAAACCAAAGAGCAAAGCTAAACTACAAAATTCTTAGAAAAGTGTAGATATAAATCTTTATGACCTTATATGTGGTAATGGGTTATTAGATAAAACACCAAAATCATAAGCAACAAAAGAAAAAATAATCCATCAAAATTAAAAACTTTTATATATCACTGTACATAAATAAGAAAGTGAAAAGACAAACCATAGAAGAAATATTTGCAAATAATATATCTGACAAGGGACTAGTGTCCAAAATATATGAAGAACTCTAACAACTCAACTGTAAAAGACAACCAACCCAATTAATAAATTAATAAATAGGCAAAGAACTTGAATAGATATTGCTCTATAGGAGATATAGAAAATGGACAACAAGCCCATGAAAAATGCTCAACATCATTAGTAATCAGGAAAATTCAAATAAAAACCACAAATAAATACCATTTTACACTATAATAATAATAATAATAATAATAATAACAACAGAAAATAATAAGTGTTGGTAAGGATGTAGAGAAATAGGAACATTTTACACTGCTAGTGGGAATGTAAAATAGTACAGCCCCTACAAAATCATTTTGATGGTTCCTCAGATAAATATTGTATTTTCATATGACCCAGAAAATCTGCTCTTTTGTATGTAACTAGAATAATTAAAAACAGGGACTCAAAACTTACTTGTACACAGTGTTTATAGCAGCATTATTAATAAAAGTTAAAATGTAGAAAACCTAAATGTTCATCAATTAATGAATAGATAAACAGAACTTGGTGTATACATATAGTGGAATATTATTCAGCCATAAAAAGGAATGAAGTTACTGAAAAGTGCTACAATGTAGATGAAACTTGAAAACATTATACTATATGAAAAAAAAACACAGAAGGTACATACCGTATGATCCCATTTACATGAAACATGTAAATTTGGTGATTGCCAGGGGCTGGGGTGGGACAAAATGGGGATTAAGAATTTAATGGGTAATGATAGGCACTACACCTTTAGCTATAGTGTGATGTTCGCACCAACACATGGTTCCATGGGCTGCTCCCATCCAATGATCAAGTATAGTAATTTACAAAAACTAGGCCATTCCTGTTCACTGCAATATTTTTCTCATGGATAGTTTTTATTCAGGAATCCCCAGCAAACTGGAAAAATATTCTTAGAACTGAACTGCAGTCTGATGTTCTTTCTACCCAATTTTTCCTTCACTCTGTCCTTTATCAAGTATTAGGACTATGTCATAATCTAGGCTCTCCTTGCCCACCCCTGCTCCTTTGCTCTTTTTCTATCACAGGTGTTCTCTCCGGTAAATCTCTTGCAGGTTTCTCATCTTGATATCTGTTTCTCAGAAGACATGAACTGACAGAGGTAAACAGAGACTGGTTTAATAAAACAGGTAGGATGCAGGACCACAGATTGTCCTTACCTAATTACTGAAGATTTCACTATTGATAACATGGGGAAATGTTCTACTAGAAGAAAAAATTTTATTCGTACAGTAATTTAGTCATCTAAAAAATAAGTAGAAAATAAAGCCTGTAAGAATAATGGGATTGGCTAGATATGAGTAAGCTATATCGATGCTCTCTAGAGGAATGGGAAACTGAGTCTGTAAAAAGTATTTAAAGACTGGGAATTAGGGATAGAGAGAATATATGGTAGCATATAAATAGGCTTTTACTCCTGCAGTGGTAGAACATACACAGTTTTTAATCAAACACAGGATCAGAATGACTGGATGGTATTAGGTGGACAGAGCTCAAGACATTTAAATATGCAATCAAGACAAGTCTGTTACACTGAGGTAAGAGTTTTGATTAGAAAAAACCCTGAGATCCTACAATGAGATGGGACATCTGGATGTGTGCTCTTAAGGTTTTGGTACACAAATCCTTTAAATGCTTAGAGAGGTTTTAGAGGTTCTAAATCCCCAGTTCTCTGGAGTAAGAGTTAGTTCTTACCTCATGCTGGGAAGATCTGCAGAAAGTTTCACTCAAGAAGTAAGAGAAGCCCTTCTTAGGAATTGGCCCACCTCCTCACTCAGATACCACTGAGGACAATAACTAGGCTTATATAAATAGGACATATAGCTAGGGTTAAACCTCAAAATAATCAGCTTTGGACTTGCTGGTCTTTATAAAGGAAAAAAAAAAGTTTACTTGAAGTACTGCAAAAATTAGTAGGAATGTTAATTTTTGATCAAGCTTGATCAAGGTTGCTAGAATGTAAGATTGAATAAACAAGATATTATTGACTTGAGGGGAATTTCCTGGCAAAAACTCCAGGGAATATGGCACAATGAAGGGCTCTAAGAAGCTGAGGAAAGTGATAATCCATGCTGAGTGGAATAAAAACACTTGAGTTGCCCTGGAAAATGGTAGTTGGTTGAAAGAACTAGACAAGTTTGAATAGAAAATTTACCAGAGGTTTGTTTCACAAAAGGACATGGAGGACACACCATTCACAAAGACTACCAGAAATGCAATGAAATTTCAGTGGTAGATTTCTTCGGTAAGCCAAGGCTTTTGGGAGTGGAGGTAGTCAAAGAGCTGGGGTCATTAACCTCCCTGAGATTGAGGGTGCCTTGAAGTAAGTAAGAGAGGCCAGGTGGTAATGTTTAACCATCAGAAGCCAGGGGCCTCATTACCAGAACAAAGAAGGTTGAAGGAGCAGACAAGTGAGCTCGACCCACAGGAATTGTGGAGATAGTTGAGTACATGATATCGTTACAGACAAAATTAACATGTAGTGAATGAGGGTGCTGGTTAACATCAACAACCAGAAAAAGGTATGCATTGAGGGGAAGGCTGAGATTAGTTGCTCAAATAAAAAGTCACTATTCCTTACTTAGATCCAAGAATTCAAATGGGGACCCATTCATATATGGATCCCTGGACTGAATGTCCGGGTATCTAGGAGGAAGGGCATTGTAATACCATGGTAAGTATGCATTGTAATGATCCTATAGTTCTTCTACAAAGGTATATGTACTTGGAGAAGAGAACTACTTATCCATATTGAGAACTACTTATCCACTATTTTACGCAGTGTCTGAATTGACGGTGGTATCTAGAAACTTAAAACTTCATTATGGTGCCCTTTTTAGAATTAAGGGTTATGGGGGCATGAAAATAAATACTGGCTAAAGGTATTATTAAATTCTGGCTAAAGTTTGGCTCCCATTTGACCCAATAATTATAGAGACTGACCCTTAACTCATTTAATACTATGATAGAGAAGATAGCTGGGATTCTGACATAAAAAAATTTGAGTCTCAAGGACCTACCCTTCTCATTGTATTACATTGGATCCCGACAATGAAGAATAGAGATTCTATCTTTAGACACACCAAATTGTATTGTGATAATTCCTAACTGAGGAATGACAGCTCTAGACAAGCCACGATTGCTTTGTTTACCAACTTAAGGCAACCTCCTGGTTTTGAAATTTTCAGAAATTTGGGCTATATTATTAGTGAGTTGAGATTGTTGGAATTAAAATGGGCAAAACCTGGGAATTTGCAACTTTTACAAGATAAGGAGCTTTTTATTCTTTGGGTAAATAGAATTTTATTCGTGACTCCAAACAAGCGTGGTTACTAGGTTTTACTATATTAACAGCTGTACTGATGAAAATAATTTATCTTTGTAAAGCTTTCTATGGTTCAAACGACATCATCCTACACAGTTTTATTTTCTTTAACACATTCACGAGGAATCAGAGATGTTGAAAGACTTAGATCTGAGAGAGATATTAAATAACTTGCTCTAATTTATTCACTTCATAAGTAGCAAAAACAGAACAGCTTTTTTAGAAGCACTAGTGCTTTTACCACTAAGATACTAATAAAGGTTAATATACACGCTGTACGCTAGGAACTGTGCCACATTCTCTACATGTATTACTCAACCTAATTTCCAGAAAAGCATTAATATTCTCATTGTAGAGATGAGGTAACTGAGGCTTAGAATAGCTAAGCACTATGCCTAGTTAGTAAGAAGCATATTATGGGACTCTGATTCAAAGCCCATACTGATTGAATACTCCAAACTGATTATATCATATTATTAATTGACACTCCTTCCACTTCAGGATTCTTGACAGAGACATTTCTTGACCAATTTCCAGAGAAAAGCAAGAAAGGAAGGGAATAAAGCAAAATGCAGGGTGGCCGGAAAGAGTTAATGAAGAGAATAAACTTGGATGAAAGTAGCATTCTTGTATTAAGCACTAATTGCTTACATGAAAAACTAAAGCTGGGAGCAATGCTGTCATCACTTTATGGCCTTTAAGAAATAAATCCTTTGCAAGGCACTTTCCCACTTATTGTAATTAAGATTTCACAGCCTTTAAGTACTGATTTTACCTTATCCAGATACTTCAGAACCACCATTTTTCTAATTTATTATCTCAAATATGTTGACCATTTTCAGACCACTTTCTATATACCTTTCATTTACCTATTGTAATCACTGTCAAAATAGATTGTAAGATGCTAGAGGTCAGGCTCTGGGTCATAGTGAATAGAACCTAAAACTCTACCACATTTCTCACAAACATTCCACATCTCCAAGCAAATACAAAAATACACCTTTTAAAATTTGGGAATAATTTTAATTATTCAAAGTCTATCTTCCTATTTACTGCAGAAAATTATTATCACATCAATAATACCCAGGATATCTCTCCACCACTTTTTGTTCTATTTCCTAGACTCTACACCTCTCATTCATAAAATGCTAAATTTTCACCTTGCAACATTCAATAATTTAAATATTTTATGATTTTATCCATGATTTTCTCTTGGCTTTGAATACTTTTCCAGTCTTCTCCAAATTTCAGATTTCTATTTCTCCTCCAAACTCAAACCTCTGAACCTTTTCTCATTCTCAACCACAATCATTTAATCCCTTTCTCCTAATCATTCACAATACTTTGCTTCTAGGTGGATTACGCTAATTAACGCGCTGATTTCCATTGACATTAATCTGTGCAAATGTGTGTTCTGTTTTGCATTTATTCAACAAATGCTACATGGAATTTTTTGAGGGCAGAGACATTAATTTTACTTGATCATGTGATCTTTTCAGCTCTGTGCTTCATAACACTATGAACTCTGTTTACTTTTGTAGTACTACCACTTGACACATTAAATTTATTAATTAAAATACAGTAACAATTGGTTATTATGTACTGAACAACTACCATATACCAGAAACTTTAGCTATCTTATTTTAATTTATCCTTAAAAAACAATAATTTTAGAGCAAGTATTACTACATTTATTTTATAGGTAAAGAAAATGAATCTAGAAGAGATGTTTGCCTAAATTTGCACAGAAATTCAGTGTCAAATATGAAATTTGAATCCAGTTTTGTTTGAGTTTTTAACCACTATCTATCTGCTCAATCTCTCAAATGCAGGTACTCAGCAAGTGGTGAATTTAACTGAATGTTGAGCATTTGATAAATGATATTTTGCTATTAAAAAATTGAATAAATTATGAAGAATAAAGCAGCTTTCTAGTGCTAATGAGGATAAAAGAAATATTCAATTCCATCTAAATTTACTATGATTTATTAGATAAAGAGCTAACTCTCAAAACCAAACCATTTCTTATAAGCTAGAAACATTGGCTAAGAATTGCTTCTTGACTTTGGGCAAATTTTAAGACAGTGTTCTAAGTATTCATTTGGAAATAAGAATAAGACAAAAAGATGATAATGAAGAAATTGGGGAGTGGTAAGTTAAATTGTTAGAAAATAGGTTGTATAATCCATACAAAGACCTCATCAAAAGGCAGAGAAACCACCAGAGGATTACATTAAGTAATAGGGTTAAGAAGAATGTGATCTGAAAAATTGAGTATCTTCTAATAACTATAAGTACATGAGTTTCTAAAATGCCATACATAATATCCATAAAATTATGTTGCATAATGTAATAACACGTTATGCTACCATTAACACATTATAACTATGTCATTTGGAGGGCTAATTTTTTTTGTGTAAAACCACTTAACTACATAAAATTGAAAATAATGATTATTGTAACTACTTTCACTTTTCATCTTTAGAAGTTCAGGATTAAATACTCTATATGCAGTTATTTTATGGTGATGTGTATTTTTATGGAGTGGTCATATAGTGTTCTAAGTAATAATTGTCTTAAAATTCCCAAATACATAAATCATAAGATCTTTTCACATATTATCATTATGAGAAGTCAAGGTAAGTCACTTAACATGTACTTAACAATGCATATAGAGTTGAACGTAGAATTTGAATAAAACTAAAAAGAAAGCTACAAATTTTTTTAAAAAGCTAAGTATTAAACTATTATAGGGCTATATAGCTGCCTGATATAGTTAATTCCAAATCTCTTGGAAGCATTTATTCCTTTAAAATATTGATATAGATAGTTTAAATTTTCTTTTATTGAAATAATTTATTTTAGGGAAAAATCTTTACTCAGTTTGGTTTTGTTGAGACTCTTTAAAAAGGGGTAGGGGGCATCAAAAGTTACAAACTTCCAGTTTATAAGGTAAATAAGTACTAGGGATGTACTTATTATTAAGCATGGTGACCATAGTTAATACTGCTGTATGATACATTTAAAAGTTGTCAAGAAAGTAGATACTAAGAGTTTCATCACAAGGAAAAAATAATCATTTTTCTTTTCTGTGTCTGTATTAGATAATGGATGTTAACTTATTGTGCTAATCATGTCATAATATGTGTGTATGTGTGTATATATATACATATGTATATACATATATATATACATATGTATATACATATATATATATATATATATATATATATATATATATATATATATAGAGAGAGAGAGAGAGAGAGAGAGAGAGAGAGGGAGAGAGAGTTATTATGCTGTGTACCTTAAACTTAAAGAGTACTATATGTCAATTATATCTCAATAAAATGAGAAAAAAAGAAAAGGAAAGGAAAGGGAGCTAGAGTTTTGTTGGCTAGGCACCGTAATGTATATACAAGATTTATCTAAATCCAGGTAAAATATTTTCTCCATTTTCAGAATATGAAGACTGGGACTCAGAGAGGTAAAATTATGCTAAATGTCACAGAGCTAATAAGTAGCCAAGAGAGGCTTCTAAAATATTATATTATACAGCATGTATTCAGTCAGATAACTTTACCTGAGCATTTATTTGATGTTTGAAATAGCTCTAAATGCTAAAAATTACATAAATGTTTTGAGATGTGGTTCTATCCTTAAAGATCTACTAAGGGTATAGTAGAGACAGGTAAGTAAATGCTTGTGATGTGATAAGTAAAGGATCCACTTTTTTAGACACTATGGGAGCTTATGTAAGTTCAACGTTTTCTTATAATAGGAATATCACAACTAGAAGAATAATGGATGATGGAGAGGAAGGAAGGAATTACATAATTATTTAAACTTGTCCTCATACGTTTTTATTTACCTGCCACTTTTTGTCTTCTCTCTTGTATTTTATGGCTATTTAGGCTTACATATACAACAGAAACTATTCTTTGTTAGCAAAGAACCCTGACAGTAATCCTGACAAATTCCACATAATACAGTGTTATTTAAAAACAGTTTGTGATTTTTTTTAAAAAGCCAAATTGTTTCCCTTCAGGAATAGATAAAGACTGTAAAGAATGGTGACAGAGGGTTCAAATGAAGATGAAGTAGAAGAAAGCCTGCACATGATTTTGTTTAATACTCTTACCTTGGTCATCACATTGATCTTCCCAAATTTCAACGATCAAGATTTCATGAATTTTTTATGTTAAGGCTTCTTGAATAAAGTCAATGATGATTCATATACATAAGGTACAAAAGCATTACTGATGACCATATACATTTTCTGTCACATTGAAGCTTATGATACTTATTTGTTATATTACTAGCTATATTATAAATCTTTAAGATTATTTACTAGTGCATTCTTTTCATAAATTTATGATTGAAATTCTTCATTTTCTCTTTTTTCTATTGTACTTGTAATTTTTTATTTGTATTTTTTTCTTTTTTTATAGGTCTCACCATATTTTTCTCTTTATTGTTCCTTATTTTTTTGTACTGAAGTTGGCAACATTTCCCAATTATTATCAGCTGCAAATTTAATTAACATGCTCTTTATTTCTTCTTCCAGATAATTAACAAAGTTGTTAGAGAAAACTTGGATGCACACCAAACACTCCACCAGACAGCTCCCCGAAGTCAGATACTCTGCCATTTATAATTACCTTTTTCTTATGGTCCTTAAGCAAATTTTCAGTGCTTATTCCAGAGCCAATTTAAATTAATTTATAAGGAACTACTTTAAGAAACACACCAACTGTTTCTTAGTCCCTTCTTAGAAGTTTGATTTTATAAAATATTTATACTTTATTACTCATGCCAAAATTATATTAATGAAATCGAACATTTAAGCACAAGGAGAGAAAAATCTGAAAGTTCTCAATGAGAGAGAACTGTCTCAATAAACATTCAAACAAAACTCTAATTGCATTATTTATGAGTTAAACGAGAACATGAAGGAAGCATTTACTTTTCACCTTTTGTGCCACTGATTTTCCATTTCACTTAACTTAATGAAATTGCTAGCTGATTTCAACTTTTATTAATCATTTTTTGACATATTATATGTTTTATAGTAATACATTAAAAATAATTAAATTTTACCAAAATTGAAGAAGAATTTCAGAAAGTCTTACATTAATATCATTTTAAGAGTTTTGAAGTGTAAAACTTTGGCAGTAATTGAGTGTTGTTCTAATAATTTTAAACTTATATAAGGTAATACATTCAAATTTAAATATCATTCTTAAATTTCTACAGTATGTGCTAATTTATAAATATATTATTATTGAATGTATTACCATTTTTGAATTGTACAATCATAGAATTTTAAAGCTAGAAGGTACATGAAATATTAATTAATATAATTTCCTTGTTTTATAGGTTAAAAAAGACATCGAAATTAGAAGTGGTAATTAGCCCAGATTGATTCATCTGGTAGTGTGACCATAGAACCTCTTTCCTTAAATCAAAACTTAGAGATTCAGATATCTAGAGATAGATATTATAAAACCCTCAATTTCTGAATCTGTTGGTTGTGGCAGAAATCTAGACCATTGTGCATGTACTGTGTGGACTGAGTAATTGACTTACATCTTTTCCAGACACCAAGGAGACATCACAATCAGAAGATAGCATTGTAAATGAATGGCATTAATATAATTAGATTGTTATAACACAACAAATCTATAGCATGTGGAGTTATAGACTGCCTACTAAATTACTGGAAATGGACAGATATACCAATGATCATTTGTCATAGTTAAATTCAAGCTAAGGGAATTTATTAATAGAAGAAAAATTCCAGGAACTCTAGAAGCATAACCAATAAAGAATCTTAACAGCCAATAACCCCTTCTTGTGCCTAATAATAATAGGCAACAAATCAGAGGTTTTAGTTAAATTTACTCTTGTCATAACTCACTAAGCAATTATGGTTACTTAAATATCCATTTATAGACTAAAACATTTCCAAAAGAAATAGCTTTGATATTCTATTGTTAAATTAATACGTTACGTTTAAAATGCATCTAATCATTCATTTTTCCACATGAAAGCCCAATGTCATATGCCTAAATAAATCACATAGAACTTTGAAATCAGGTAGACAGTTTTCCTTAAATGTGAAGTTCACATATGCCAAACTCTTCTCCTACATCCCAATTTTCCCAAGGAGGCATTAAGTTTCAGATCATAAGATGTGCTATCAATAATTTTCACTTTTAGGTGTGTCCCAGATGATACATATAATACTATTAGTTGCAAACTTTATGATGCAAATCATATTTCTCACAAATTTCTAATATACTGGAGATCTGTTTTCTTGAAATGAAAAATCTCCCAAAGTCAGAATTTAAATACTGTTGAAGAAGTTAAGATGCTAAACAACTGTATGATTCAAGCATAGGCTGAGCATACATTTTAACTACCTTCTCTCATTAAGACTTGTTAAATTGAATGTAAAGAAGTATAAATTTTAAAAAAATGCATTAAAATTCTGAGCTAAAAGCTAGGAAGAGGAAGACAAAAATATCAGAGAACTAATCATTTTGTAGAATTTTCAAAAGAGAAGGCATATGGAGTTAAACCTATGTGTAAAGAAGGGTCAGCTAATTTTAAAATTATTCATATATTCATATCTATATTTACATACCTCCCAGAATAAAATATTCTTCAGAGTAGGGTTTTTTAGTATTGACACATGGTTAGAGTGAGGTGTGTTATCTCATCTGGTAGACTGAAATGAAGCTTTTCTTAAGTTAAACTTTACTCATATAGTTTTTGTGGTCAGTTCTCTTAAATAAGATGTGGTGAAATAATAATGAGAGAGGCCCATATGAACTACCTATCTTAAACTAGTTCTTCATAAATAAAAACCAGTCACTAAAAAATGATAAGACCTAGGGAACATTAGCAGTTTAAAAGGAAAAAAAAAAAAAAACAGAGAGAGAGAGAGATAAGGAAGGAGAAAGACTACTATCAGAAAAAGCAGAAAAAAATTAAAAGGAAAGAAAATTCCAAAGTACACTCTCAGAGTGTTGAGATGATATTGTACCAACACAAGAATGTGCTGCTATTAAAAAGGAGAACGAGAAACAGCTCCTGAAAACAGAGTAGAACATCAAAGAGATTGACACTTCAGGAAAAAATAGAGGCACAGAAGATAAACCCAGGTGAGCCAATTTTTTTAAAATAGATTTTGATATATTTATCATTCAAGTATATATAGAGTTCCTACTATGTGCCACATATTGCCCTCATTGATTCTGTCATGGTAATAAATAAGAGTCTTTGCCCTCATAGAGTTTACATCGTATTAAAGTAGATAAACAATACTTAAGGCTTTCAAAGAGAGAAGAGCGAAAATATGGTGGGGGAGGTGAGAAGAAGACATAAATAACCAGCAGAAGAACATTTTCCAGAGCTTCTAAAGATATAGTGAAAGTAATTTTGAAAATAAATTTGGTTGGTGATGCAATATGCTAATAAAATGGTAACAATCAACTCAAAAAAAGAGAAAATAACCATCTTGATTTACAGTGTTTGATGATTACTATGGAGTCAGCACTCCCACCCCGGCCAATTTTAAGCTACCAAAGTGAGGTCACAGAATTGAGAAGACATGCTAAAAAGTCAACATTCATGAGCAAGTTTGATCCAGCTTCAGAATAGCAGTGGGGGACTGGGGAGGAGTACAGTGAAATAATGGACATGTTTTTGGAAATACAAGCCCTCAAAAGATTACCATTCATCTATATAAAGAAAATAAATTATTCCTAAAAAATAAAAATGAAATCTAAAACCAACATTCATGAGTTTAATACCTATATTTTCTTCTATGCATTTTATTTCAGGTCTTATATTTAGGTCTTTGATCCATTTTGAGTTATGTTTGTGTATGGTGGCAAACATCATTCCAGTTTCATCCCTTTGATTCTGGCTTTCTAATTTTCCCAGCAACATTTGAAGAGGCTTTCTTTTCTCCATTGCATGTTTTCTGGCTCCTGTGTTGAAAATATTTGCCCATATATACATGGATTTATTTCTGGTTTCTCAATTCTGTTGCACTGGTCTGTGTGTCTATTTTTTCTGCCAATATCATGCTGTTTGGATTATTGCACTTTGTAGTATAATCTGAAGTTGGAGAGTGTGAAACTTTCAACACTGTTCTTTTTTCTCAGGTTTGCTTTGGCTATTTGAGGTCTTTCATGTTTCTGTACAGATATGATAATTTTTTGATCTATTTATTTTAAAAAAATGCCTTTAAAAAATGCCTTCAGAATTTTGTTGGGGATTGTATTAAACCTATATAATGCTTTGGGTAATATGGTCATTTTAACTATGTTGATTCTTTCAATCTATGAACACTGAATCAAAAATTGGAAAACATTTATTTGAAAAGATATACGTACCTCTATATTCATTACAGCATTATTCACAGTGGTCTAGACATGAAAAAAAAAAACTGAAATGTCCTTCTGTAGAAGATTGGATAAAGAAGATGTGGTACAAATACACAATAAATGTTACTCAGCCATAAGAAAACATGAAATACTACCACTTGAGACAACATGGATGGATTTTGAGGCATCATGATAAGCAAAATAAGTCAGGTAAAAAAAGTTGAGTGCCATGTAATTTCACTCATATGTGGGATATAAAATTGAAAGTAAAAGTAACAAATGAACAAGACAAACAAACAAATAAAACTCATAGACACAGACAACAGTTTAGTGGGTACCAAAATAAAAGAGGGGAGGGGGAAGATAGAAAAGGGTAAAGGGAATCAAATATATGGTGACAGAAGGAGATTTGACTTTGGGTGGTAAACATATAATGCAATATACAGATGATGTATTATAGAATTGTACAATTGAAACCTATATAGTTTTATTAACCAATGTCACTCCAATAAATTTAATTTTTAAATTAATTAAAAATTAATTTTTAAAAATGAAATCTAAAAAGAAGGAAGATATGAGATCCAAAATATAGTTTGACTTATCCAGGACTGCTTTGAGTCCTAGAAAGAAGTTTGTCCAAATTTCACAATGAATTCAGTAGTATGAAGAGTATATATTTCATTTTTTGAGAAAACTATATATAAGTGGAAACTCTGTCTAAGAAAGTCATAGTCCCAAAGGTTTGGGGCATTGATTGAGTGTTAAAAAAAAAAAAGAAAAGGTGTTTAACTTTGCTGTTTAAATTGTCTATCTTTAAGAGAAATAGATTTAATTTGAAAAACTGTATTTGTTTTTCTATAGACCCGATTACTTCATACTGCATTTTGAATTTTACAGAACAAATTATTATTTTTTAATAATAATATTTTAAATACTCTATTACCAATTTTCAGAATTAATTTAGATACAAAGTATAGAAAACTAAATACTATAGAACTATATATAAAATATACTTTATTATACTATATAATTATATGTACTATATTTATTATTTAGTATCAAATTATACTATTACTATAAATAAATAAAAATAGAATTAGCAATATAAAACTAACTGGGTCAGTTGACAGTAAAAGTTAGGGGTTAAGAGAAAGAGTTGTGGAGAAAGAGATAGAGTGTTAATGTCTTTTTATGTATGGGGGAGCTATACAAGACCAAAAATTATGGATCAAGAAATAAGAGTTTAAAGATAGTATTTGATTTTTAAGGATAACCCATATAACTAAGAAAAAATACAATTCACCAACCTGGAGAATTTTAAGAGACTGTTAGAGAACTGAATTTTTTATCTTTCTTAAGAAGTCAATAGAAGTAATTTATGGTTGATAGATAAATAGAATCCAAAGCTTAGTATTTATTGTTATTGCAGAAATTGATAGGAAAACTTACTTTCAATGTTACGTCTTCCTATACTTTCAAATATTTTTTAAAACTGAGTTATAAATTGAGGACACATATTTTCAAGCCAATGAAGCTTCAAAGAGAAGGTGGAAATTTCAGTGTTGTGGAATTCTCCCCTCATCAGCAGCATCATGTGTTGATAGTTCACAATTCCTTTGCAGAATGTTGCCAATTTCAGCATATATATTTTGTTGTTCACATCATGTAACCTAAAGAAGACACAAAAGTTCCATATGCTGCGATATAGATTATATATAATATATAGAAAGCATATAGTAATATGTATCACTCAATTGATTTATTCACTACTTATTTCTGTATGAAATATTTTTAAAACACAGCTTCCTACTTTGTTTAACATATTTACACACAGACACACAGACACACAGTGAATTTCCTTAAAATAATAATCCTATTCATAACTTCTACCATTAAATTATACCCAGGAAGAAAAACAAAAAACTAAGTAAGCCATGTTTCTTTTTTGATATGTGTTGCTTTGATATTTATCTATTGGGAATTCTTGCTACCTGATTTAAATGAAAGAGGAAAATGTAAGAATTTGGGACTGTGATAGACAAAAAAGGAGTTGTACAATGTTATTTGACTAACCTCGAGAATGTAGTTAAGAATGAGCATTGTGAAACAAATGTACATTATATAAGATTGACATAATTTTAGAGTTAAATATTAAATGTCATGATGTTTTGGAGGAATAACTTTTTAAACTTATTAAAAAACACAAAATACATGAACATAAATTATATGATCAGGAGTCATAAAAACAAGGTTTTGGGCTGACTTTCTGTTATGCTTAACTTTCAAACATCTCTTCCACAACCTGCAAGGTCCCAGATAGCAAGCACTAATATCTTATTAGTTTTCTTAATAACCTCAACATATAGCAGACATGTGCATAAAATACAGTTAATACACATTCATTAAAAACCAACTGAATTCCACATATGCTGAATATAGAAAATAAAAATTTATTCATTTTTCAGAATTTTATTTAAAAAAATGGAATCCATGTACATATATAAAAACATTTTTAAGTATTTCTGAGAAAATATGAGCAAAATGGCAATGTATATCTCAAATTATATGAGAGTATGATAAAAACTTTATATTAGAGAAAATAACTATAAAATATGTTGCTATGGTAAGATTTTGTAAAAGAGGTGGGACCTAAACCATGAAGATGTATGAGTGAAGGAAAATCTCAGAGAAAAGTCCTTGAGGCAGGAACAGGTACTTGTAATAGGCAGGGGGTTTCTATGTTAGAAAAAAATGAGAAATAATTTTGGAGACGAAGTTTGTTGCTTAAATAGAAGATTCGTTTTCTATATACTGAGACTTTGTGTGGAATTTTATAAAATGAGATTGTTAGTCTGTGGAAGGTTATGTGCTTACCTGGAAAGCATTGTAGTATAGTTAACTAATGTTTCCTCAATATTTAGAACAAAAAAGTATATATTTTGTCATAAGTATATTTTGCTATTATTTTAGGTTATTAAAGATTACCTCATATTTGGAAAAAATTTTTGAGCTGTTTATTCTAGAGAGAAAGTATATGCTAATGCTTAGAGGTTAGACTGTTTAAGCAGACTACTTGAGGTAAAAATTTCAGCCACTTGCTGTGTGTTCTTTGACAAATTATTTAACCTATTTGTGCTTTAGTTTCTTAATCTGTAAAATAAGAATAGTGATATTTAGCTCATGGAGTTGTAGTGAGGTTTAAATGTGTTAATATATGTAAAGTACTTAGAACACTGCCTGCTATATAATGTAAACATATAACAAGTATAAGCTATTATGATATTTATTTAAAAATAGTAACTGCTAGTGAATAAAAAATAACTTGAAAGAATCAAATAGATATACATTGAAAAGTAGCTGTCTCATCTCTCACTGAGTTTCTTCTCACAGAGGCAACCAGATTTTTATATTCCTACGTATATGTATTCCTATCCAAGAATCAAATAGTTCTTTCCATTTAATTATTCTTCTTTTTAATGTCCCTTAGAACATGTTGTACTTTTATTTATATAGATCTTACTCTATTTTTAAGTTTACTTCTTGACATTATATTTTTGTGTTAACATTAAAATGACAATTTAGTCACTCTATTTTCTATCCCAGCACATACTTAGTATGTAAGAAACCTAATGACACTTGTATACAAATTTTATGATCAGCCAATATACCGAATACTTTGGTTCATGAGCATGTTCAATTGTCCCATATTATTTTTAAGATTGATTTTAACTTTAGCCACACCTAAAGTTCTATTCACATCCCTAGTATTCCTATCACCCTCCAGCAACTTATGGGTGTCTGAAAGGGCAAAGTAGATGTTATTCTATCAGGACATGGAAAAATATCAGACCTTGAAATAAAATTTATTTTAATCTCAAAAACCGAAAGAAATCATGCTTTAATAGGCATAAACACCAGTCCATAGGAGAGAGGATCATTGCTATATTTCCATCTTGAGGAAAGAATGGGGTTCTATGACGTGAAAAAGAGATGGCTTCACAATTGTTTGCCTTCAGCATATTATAATAAATTTGAGTTTTCATATTTGAGATACAAAAAATGGGGTTCACTTTCATAAAAGCAAGCAATATAAAAAGTAAAATCTTTACAGTCATTTTGAATGACATAAAGAATGCTATGAAAGTCTTCACTGGTTATTTTACAAGTTCTTAGAAGAGACATGTTTTATTTTATAAAAAAGGGAAGTGTCCAAAGTTGTTGAATGGCTCTACTTGTATAAGAATGAACTACTCTTTCCCCCTTATTTCTTTAAGTAAAGATGTTTTAATATCAATGCATGACAAAGACATTTTATTTCAAAATAAACATATAATAAATATGACTTTGATATTTGAAAATAATTTATTATTCTGAGTTTTTGTGGACAAAGTGATATATCTTCTATAAAGATACATTTTTGTTCATTTTGTAAAACTTGAAAATAGAATTTTAAAGCAAGTTTTGAAATCAAAACAAAAAATTTTATCAATATTGAAGCTTTTAATTAAAAATGTTAAAATACCATTCAAGCCAACTAAATGTAAAAATAATTGTTATCAGACAGATGGACATTTACTAAAACATTCTAATAAAAATATTTGCATGTTATGTATGAAATTAAAAAATCAGTATAATCATTTTATAAATGCATTCTTTTTCATAATAACTTTCTGAAGTATTATTTCTAGCTATGGTAACAATCAAAACCAAGTCTCCAAATAAACTGAATCTGGAGCCAGTCTTTGGAATTGCTACACCACCACCAGGTTAAATAAGATTTCAAAATATAATAAATCATATCCAATTATACATAGTTTAATAAAATATTACAATTATTACCATTATGAGAAGCAAAAATGCTTTGCCTTATTAATAAATATAAAAAATGTTTAGTTTTTAATCTTTTTAAATCTTCTCTTTTTGTGTATTTTAAAACACATATGTTTAGTATAGCAGTATGTGTGTGTCTGTATTTATATACAAATGCAAGTATACTAAGGATGCACACTCCTGTACTGATGGAAGTTGGGAATATAAAAATTTAATAATGGGACCCTAGTGGCTAAAAGAGCAGACATCTCTTTCCAAGGGCATAACAGTCAGAAAATTCCTTTGCTTAGAGAAGAAGGTTTATCTAAAGATAGATTAGGATAACATTGTGCTTTACTTGCATTTCTCCACAGGGTTAGATTCTGAGGAAAATAAAGAGAAAAGAAGGCAGGTTTTCTTACAGCTTTGGTTTGATAAAGTTCTGAAATAATTAACCATGAAGTGGCAAGGATTATTCTATATTGTATTAATCTAAAAAAGGAAAAATATAAAGAAAATTATATATTAAAAATTTATATACAGTTTGACAAATTGCTGAGATTAAAAGTTAAAATATTATGCTAAAACATAAGTTTATATTATAAAATATAAAATTTGGAAGGACAGTGCCATTATTGTATCTACTGGGTCCAGGTTTCTGGGCAGGCCTTAACAGAGCATTCCATGGTATTTCAGATCACTTCTTAATAAGAAATTATTATATTAAATTATGTAAGAATATATCTTTCCATTAGATATAATGGAAATAGATACAATAGATACAATAACAGAATTCCACAAATAACATCATAAAAAAGAGATATTTCCTCAATATTTTGTCACCACAGATCGTCAAATTCTCAAAATATATTTTTAGCCACAGCAGTAATATTTATGATATATTGTTTATGTTAATAAGCTCAACTATTTTTTCTCTTTTCTCTTAGATTGTAAGTTTCCTGAAAGAAGAAAGTTGTTTTTTTACATCTGGGTTAGCTCTCTACAGAGCTGAAATTTACTCAAAACTTTTACTATATTAACCCTTATTTTCCCTACTCTTTTACTAGGTCCTTAGCCAAATACAGAATTGAAATAGGGTACTCTGGATTACCAGCTTTGAGAAGGAAAGGATTTCTTGGTGACCAAGTCCCAAATTAGGCCTATTACAATATACTTAGTTGTTAACTCAAATATTGATTATATTATTTGTATTTCTGCTTGTGTTACCTTTTTTATTTTTTTAAATGTACTTATGTGCAATTTTTTTTCTAGCGTCACAAATTTCTTGATAGGAAACATGTATTCTAACCTCTCTTTCCATGTTGTCAAAATTGGGTTCAGAATTTGTCCTCTTCCTTGCACCATATCCAACAACAAGAAGGTTTAAGGTGCTGAGATGCAGGTAGATGCTCCCTGGTTTCAGCACTGCTAGCTGTGAAGTCAGGCTAATACCCATCTCACAAGGGTATCCAGAGGATTGAAAAAAAAAAATAGACTTTTATAAAGCTCTTTGGAGATCCTTAGATAAAAGGGACTGTGAGGCACACAGCATTCTTATCTCCCCAGTTGCCACCGAGCCTGCAATTTCCCATGGCATGTTGTATCAATCCCAGAAAAAAACAAGAGTGAGCTGTAGAAAATAGGAGCATTGGCAACTGGAAGGGACAGATAGCATGAGCTCATGTGAATAGCATGGGCTGCCCCCTGGGATGCTATAAGATAATCTGGATTGTAATTAATGAATAGGGATGTTGATTCTCTTTTGGGGGTAACTGTGGCTTTGCAAATTGGTGCAATTGCACAGTTAATATTCTGTAATTTTGCTTGAATAATATATATATTTGAGTGTATATATATGTATGTATATATACACATATACATACATTTATACACACACACACACACACACACACACACATACACACACACACTAGAAAAATAGCCTCCAGAAAAACTCAAAGGAAGCATAGCATCAAAATGTGTAATGTGCACTAGTTAGCATTGAACTTGAAAGATATCCTGTAGTTAACTATTTCATCTATAGGCTGGGAATTTCTACAAAGTTAAATAAGTGTTCTTTATAAAGATCCTGCTGTGTTTTGCTTATAGATAAAGATGTTGAACAAGTCATTGCTAGAGGGAGAAAAGTCTTTAACTTATGACATACATTGTTTTAAGTGTCAAAATATATGCCATATTTTGAATTCCTTTAATTTAAATAGGCCACATTGTGGCTTTTAAAAAGCTATTAATTTTAAGTGTCTCATTTTATAAATACCACCTCTGAAAATTACATATTTCTCTTCCCTAAAGAAAAACTAATTAAGTATAATGCAATTATATGACATAATGACATTAATTTCCTGTATATATGTGGGTGCAGAAGTAAGGCAATAGAAGAAATAATCCTTATTTCTTTTTCTATAATAGTGCTAGGGATCACTGAAAGAAAGTAAAATACAAGGACTAAGTAAAAATGTGGGGGTAGAGAGGGAAAATCAATAAATATCTAAATTATTTAAAGAAAAGCTACTACCGGGTGTCTTACTGTCATGCATCATACTCTGGATCTGAAAGCAGACAGGTGAATTGTCTCCAGCCTGCATTGGTTTGGACACTCTCTCCAGCATGCTCATTAGCAGCTCCAAGTCTAGGCTCCCTGTTAGTAGAAAGGCAGGGATCACAGCAGGGAAGTTCTATCTCAGGCTTCTCACATTCCTGCTCTATCTTAGCAAAGCTTTACAAAGCCTTTTCTGGCAGCTCATTAGTAGGTGCACTGATGCATAAGAGACAGTCATTAGAAGTGTTTTTCAACATTGGCTTTTGATCAGGTGACTAGTAGCATTGTGGAGACATTTACTTACATTGTTTTCCATAAGAGATTCTGTTGCTTTATTGAGAATGACATACATAAAAATGTTGAAAACTAGCTTGACCTTTCTATGACAAAAGGGGCGAAGAAAAAGAAACTCCATTAGTTCCCTGAATTTTGCCTTTATACTGTCAACTATGACGTAATAAATGCATGGACTGCCCCCTCAGCAACTGCTCTCTTTTAGCTTTAATGCATAAGCCAAATTGAAATCTGTCATTTGATTTAGGGTTATGACAAGAGAGATACCAGAGTGAGCAAATACAAACAAAATACCATAAGCTTTATAGAGTTTCTCCTAATGCTGGACATTTGTTTTTTCACCATGAAGACTGACATTACAAATAAAGGCAAAATTCATTATGCACAGCCTAATAAAGCATTGTAAAATTTAAGTATATCAAATCAGATTGCTGATTAATTTCAGATTTTTACAATCTCTTCCATTGTAAAAATTTGTTCAGGCTTCAGTGACAATTTTTTTTATATAAGACACTTCATATGGGGGAAAGCATAGGCAGCCAAGTGAGTCCCCATTTTAAAATAGAACTGAATTTATCATTCCTTTAAGAGAGCTCTGTTTATAAAGTAAAAAGCAGGTTATTGTGGGTAATTGTACTTGTGCTAATAAATTTTCTTTTTATTGACGATTATCTTACACCATCCATATTCTCTTCTCTTTTCCCCAAAATACCGACTGCGTCAGACCTCAGTCTGATGAGAACTTTTTGCATTTCATCAGTTCACAGAATACGCATTTAGCTTTGGTTCCTTATGAACAGAAGAAAATCATGTTAAGCACATACCCTGACATGTAACTCAAAAGGATGAGAAGCTTTTTGTCAAACTTCACTGAAACAAAGTGCATCAGCTTAATCAGGTCTGTTCTTGGCAATGTAGGAACATGACATGCCAATTACATAAACTTTCAACTAAGTGAAGACTCCTGCTGACTAATTCAGTGTTGATTGTTTTCCGCTACTTGGCTTTGACTGCTTGTTAAAGCTTTAAAGGGGGCGGGGGAGGAGAGAAGGGGTAAAAAATTGTAGGAATTCTCTCATTCCGTCAAACATTCTTATGATTGCCAGCAATTAGTTAAACTTCTTGGCGGTAAAATGACAAGATGAAACTTGACCAAATACAATGTGTAGAACTCACAGCCATCTGCCCCAGCTGAAAGACATTACAATGTTTGTTAACCTTACGGGTCATTCCTGATTCACTTCTGCAGACAGAAAACAAGATTTATATAACACAGATCAATACTGCCCTAAGACTTTCGCCATTGAGGATGCTAGATTGAGGCACTTCTCTTTATCAGTTTACCATGACACTAATGTATTTTGCCTGTTTTGCCTGGGCAGTGATGAATCTGTTGGCAAGAGAAAACAAATAAGTTTTGTTGTTGAGAGACATGTTGTCCATGATTTGTCTCAGCAGACATGCCAACTTGCTGGCCAATTCATTTCCTATTTAATTTAAGTGGCATATCTGTCTTCCCCTTTCAGGTATGTCTTTTGTCTATTGCACAACCACACTGGCAGTGCTCTGAGAGAGTTTACCGTAGATCTCTGCAAGTAGGTTGACACAGCAGAGCCAGGAACCCCATCTATAATTTCCAGAAGAATCTCTCCGAAATACAGAGCCAGCAACTAACTCGGTATCTGGCATGAAACCCACTATCTTATATGTCTGAAATAAAAGAATATTTTAGCATTTTAGAAATAGTCTATGAATTTGATGTTACTTCCAAATTATAAACATACAGCAAATGTTCTTTTTAATCAGAGCTTATTATTTCTGTGGAGAAATATCTCATTTACTTTGTGAGGCCAGGCAAATATTTAGTTATAAAATATATGTAGCATAATATGAAAATATTTTATTATGATGTGCTTCATGTGGGTACAGTTCCTAATTTCTTCTTTACCTCAAATATTTAAAAGTGAAGAAACAAAACAAGGTGATTTATTTTAAAAGCAATGCTTATATAGTTTAATTTTAAATGAAGCTGCTTTTAAAAGGAAGACAGTATACCCTCACACCAGACACTCATGACACCTAACTAAATATTAATAGTAAAGCCAAGGAAGAAATGACATTACATTTCAAGTCATGACAAAGCTGAATCTCTAGGAAAATGTATCGGGTGGTGAAACCATAACACAGGAACTCAGACTCTGACAGTCCTTAAGCAATGGAACGGTTAACACAGCACAGCACAGCCCGCAAATATGCCAGCTAAATCTCTGTGTCAGAACACATTAATTATAGCAGTCAGTTTACCTTTCTCCTTCATAACATTTTTGATTAAAATTTCACACATTACAATGATATGTGTCTTTTCAACAAGCTGTGAAATTTACTCAGCCCTCAATGGGTTTGGATTTTGTTCCTAAGAAGCTTATAATACATAAAAAGTTGACTTACGATCTCTGAATAGTGAAATTGAGGACAGTTTCTTTTGGATAGACTTAGAATTTTATACCAGTAGTGGTGTCGCAGAGCAAAACATTCATTAGTAATATTGCACCCCCAAAAGCAATAACTTCTCTCTTAATATGTTGGCTCAAAATTTATAACAGCAAGTCTTAATTAAGCTGTAGATTATGTTTTGAAAGGTACAGTCAATGTAATGAATCCCTGAAGATGAAAAATAAACAATAAAAGATAATCAAAACATTTATCTATTTAATGGATTTATATAGTTGTGTTGTAAATGTTATTTAACAGATGTGCAAAGTTAATAAAATAATGCAATGATAATTGTGAACACATTTAAATCATTACTATCTAAACTGACATGCAATACTTCTATGTTAACTCTTACAGCTACAGAATACAAGTTTATAACTCTCTCAATTTGAAATCCAATAATTTTAAGGGTGAAGCACTGTAGTTTTAGAGTCCATACTTTTCTGATTGGTTATATAACACAATAGTATTCTCCACTTAACAACATTAAGGATTTAGTAACAGGATTTAGTAACCCTGAATCAAGATTTCTCTAGTGTTCTATCATTTATCATGTCTAAAGGTCAATTATGTCCTAAAATTACTCTTCTTGAAGAATTGTGTTTTTAATAATTATTTAGAAATTTGAAATATGAATGTGCATATCTGTGTTCATATATACACGTACATATGCACATTCCTAGCCACTCTCGCACCTACACAGACACATATAAAGTTTCAGCTCTCTTGGAACCACTAAAGAAATCAAATATTAATTTTTTTTACCTAAGAATATAATTCCAAACACTTTTCTTATTGAAACAAATTTGTTATTGATATATTAAACTCATAAACTCCTTTGTTATATCAAAAATAAGTTGAAATATAAACATAACATTTCAAATTTTCTATTGACTTTCAAAGTGATATAGATTTGAATGTCAGTGGACATCCTCTAGAACATAAATATTCCCAATTTTTTCATTATAAAAAGAAAATACATTCTGATAAAGGAGCTAACTGGAAGCTAATCAATTTCTTTAGATCAACAATACTTTTACGAAGTTTGATAGTTTATTTTCTAAATAAAAGATTTTTCGAAGGGAAAATATACAAGCAAAGTTTGGAAATGGTAGGTATAATCATGGTCAAATTTAGAGAAAAAACATGAAAATTTCACTAGATAATAGGCCATCAATCTAAGGTTTTCTAAATTACAGATTGTAAATACCTGTTTAGCAACCATGATCAATTCGTGAAATAGAACTGCTCACTTCCCATAACAGCTTCCCATAAGTGTGGAAATCCACAGTAAAATTCCCATACCTGGATAAAAATGAAAATGCTGTGGTTTTTTCCTCTTCAAGTCATTCCCCAGTTTTTCACTGAATAAGTCCAATTAATCATGACGCGTTCCATTAATTGCAATTCCAAGGTCATATTCGTTAACCTGCATCCCACCTACTGCAATTTAAGCTCGTCCTTTTATTCCCATCATTGAAAAAAAAAATGAACTATTAGTGACTATTGTCCATAAACTTTAGGTAAATGGTACGCTGCCTCTCAGTATTTCCTTCTCAAAATTATTTAATCTGAATTCCCTTAATCTTTTTTCATTAGTCTGATTTCAAATCCTCTGGTTATTTCTACTTCTTCCTTTTATACTGTATTCAATTTTCTACATTTAGCTTAATACAAGGATCTCAATGCTAATGCACGCTCAGGTTGAGCACCACAAAGTATAAGTATCAGCTTGACCACAGATATACTGAGTTCAAATGTATTAATAAGCAGTAAAACACAAATACTTTCCAAATAAAATAGAGAGTGCTACTTCTCTAAAAGCCAATATTATTAAGAATGTTGGAGGTTACCACACACAGAGGTCACATGACAATTTTACTGTATGCAATATAACCATGATCAAGAATAATATGTTATATTCTCTCCCAAGAAAATGATACATTTGAGTAAAATTTAGATGGATTGGGGGAAAGAAGTTGTACATCATCAGACCTTTCTTTCTCTGTCCAGACAATACTAAGAAGGTATCATTTCCTGACCTCATGAAGGTCATTTAAAAGATACCTATCCTTTCTTACTGCTAATTTAGCTTCTAACCCTTGGGAAGATATGCAGAAGCTTCTGCTCTTTCTTACCATCACTGAGTTGTATAGCTATTGCTGCATAGATCTCCAATGTTCTATTCCTAGGAATTTTGAATCCTTCTTCCTTCTGCTTTGACACCAAGAAGCTTGGATAATGTAACCCATATCTTCAATTTTAGATGCTCTAGAAATAGTATCAGGCAAGCATTGGTCCAATAGAACTTTACGAGGCTCGACTTGTTCTACGACTCTCACTTTAATCTGGAAGAAGTCTCAGTTTATCCAAAGAGATCACTGTGAATCAAAGATTATAAACTTAGAGTGTATCACAATCACCTGGAAGACCGATTCAAACACACATTACTGAGGCCCAAGTTCAGAGCTCCTGACTCAGTAGGTCTAGGGTGGGATTAAGAATTTCCCTCTGTATAGCAAAGGAAACCACCAACAAATGAAAAGTCAGCCTACTGAATAGGAGAAAATATTTGCAAATCATATACCTGATAAGGGGTAATAAATAAAACATGAAAAAACTCTTATACAACTTAATAGCAAAATAACAATTGATTAAAAAACAGAGAGTCTGAAAAGATACCTATCCAAAGAAGACAGACAGATGGCCAAAAGGTACATGAAAAGATGCTCAATATCACTAATTATCAGGGAAAAGCAAACCTAAACCAAAAATGGAATATCTCCTCACACCTGTTAGAATAGCTATCATCAATAAATCAATGAACAATAAGTGTTGTCAAGGGTGTGGAGAAAAGAGAACTTGCGTACTGTTGGTGGGAATATAAACTGGTGCTGCCATATTATCCAGCAATTCTACCCCCATGTTCCTTGCAGCGTTATTTAAAATAGCCAAGATATGGAAACAACCTAAATGACCTAAATGTCCATCAGTGGATGAGTGGACAAAAAAGTTAGCTATTATATATTATATTATATACATATATATGTAGGTGGATAGCTAGATGTAATTTTCAGCCATAAAAAAAAAAAAGAATTAAATCTTGCCAAATGCGATAATATGGATGGACCTAGAGGGCATTATACTAAGTGAACTAGATCAGGCAGAAAAAGATAAATACCATATGATCTCACTTATGTGTAGAATAAAAAAACACACACACAAAAAAACAAAGAAACTAAAACAAGCTCATAGATACAAAGAACAGATCAGTAATTGCCAGAGGTAGAAGGTGGGTGTGGGCAAAATGGGTAAATGGGGTCAAAGCTACAAATTAACAGTTATAAAATGAAAATAAGTAATAAAGACATAATGCACAGCATAGTGACTATAGTTAAAATACTATATTGCATATTCGAAAGTAGCTAGGATAGTAGACCTTGAAAGCTCATCACAAGAAAAATTATGTATCGGTGATAAATGTTAACTAAACTTATGATGATCATTATGTAATATGTAATATATATATACATATATATATAATATAAAAAAATAAAATTTCCACTTCTAACAAACTTTCAGATTATGTTAATGCTTGTGGTTGAGGACCATGCTTTCAGAACCACTAGTATAAGTTATATCTAAACAGGCAAATTCTAGAAGAGAAGAAACTTCCAGGACTCCACAAAAAACCAACAAAAATACTGGAAATGAAATGAGTCCATCTCCACCTTCATCATCTTACTTGGTTTTAACTCATGCTTGGAAAATTATTTGGTCCTAGGGACTGAAATTTTGTTTGTTTTCTTGGTTGTCTTCCTCAAGGCTATGTTTGTAGGCAAGGTCAGTATAGGTAAGGTTCTAGGTTAGCTAATACTATTTGCCCCTTTTGTTGCCTCTTTCTTGAATTTTGTGTTATACCCTTATTCTCATAGAACCACAGAAGAAAGTAAAACTCAGTAGCTGTATTTTCTATATATATGTGCCTATGAGAACAATAAAACTTCTTTTAGATCTCAAATATTGTAGGGTGGCCAAGTAAGCATCTGAGTTCTAGCATTTTCCCACAGATATTTATTAAATTTCTCCTTTATTCTGAAAATTCTGCAAATTATAGTCGATACAAAGATACTTTGTTTTTTGGTCTTTAAAAACTCATAGTTTTGATGGAAAAAAGTGAATAATAACTTCCACTTGGATCACAATACCCCTGTGAAATAAAAATCAAGTTTAAGTAATTGCTAAGGTTTGTACATCTTGATTTAGTTTTACCAAATAGACTTTGAGATGAGGATGTGAGTGCAAATAATTTATTTATAAAGTCATTGAGAAAGTACTATGAGAGAATGGAAATGTGAGACAGAGACAGGAAGAAAGCCAATAAATTAAAAGTGCATACATGAGCAGGCTCCTGCTAAAATCCACAATACATGTGTTAATTGGTCAAGCATTATATTTTATCAGCAAGGAGATATTCGTGTGCTGTGTTACATGTATGTATTTTCCACTATAAAAAAGATGTTCAACATTTCTTAAATGTCCCAATAATATTACTTTTGAAAATTAACAATAGTTTTCCCCTGCCAGTTTTTGCATCAAAGTTGACCAAGCTGCTCCTACTCTGGAATTTTAAACAAAATCTAATTAAATCAACAAAGTTCGCTGGATGGGGTTAGGCTGTTTCCTGAATGCATATGACTCTGCTGCTCTGCCTGGAAGAGCTCTCAGCCTTGTTTTCAGCTGACTTTTTCTTCTGTCTGCCCCTTGATCACTCTTAACGATCCCCAGCTGTATCAGTTCCCTGCCTGCTTTAACCCCAATTGGCCTGGCCTCACATCTCTGCAGCGTCTGGAGGACAAATGGAGCCAAGCTGACCAGCACCTCCTTAATGTAGTCCCAGATAATAGGTGGTAATAGACATTTAAATCTTTCTTTTATTCTTCTATACATGCTATGAAAATTAATAATCAATGTGTTTTTTTTTTAAAAATCAGGAATAAAAGATAATAATGTGGTGTGCCTGTCAATCTGGTTGCTACTATATCACTATTCCCTACCACTCTCACCCACTTCGTTATTTTAAAGATGTTTACAAACCTACCAGCGTAGCGCAGAGGCTGTGGCTGAAAGGTCGCGGAAATCTATTCACAATTGGCCACAGATGTGCTACAGCCCTAAGGCCTGTGTGTGCCCTCATCTATAACCGACTTATTTCTAAAACTGACCCTTTCCCCAGGATACTTATTTATGAAAATCACAGACCATATTATTAGTAGACCATTTTAAAGTAAATATTAAGAAAGTATCACAAAACCAAATGTTAGGCATGAAGATTGGCAGCAGGGAGGCAGTTAGTTTGTCATACTTGGATATTATTACCTCATTATCAGAAAGGAATCAAGACCCTTTGTCCTATATGCAGATATTAAATGATAGCTGGTGGCTGGGAGTTTATATGAAGTTCAGAACTATTAATAAGTAAATAGTCAAAACTCATACAGACACATCCTGAATGTCAATCAACTGCCTAGCTTTGTTCAAATTATTATTTTATACTTGTACTGACACACAGTCTCATAGGTTCTCATTAGGAATTGTCATTGTTGTTTTTAAGCTCCAATTATTTTCTTAAAAACAGCAACAACAGAAAAGAAACAGACATACTTGGTCATGTTCCCAAACTCAAGACAGTTTTGATTTGCCAACAGCTTCCTGAATACTGTATTATCAACCAAAGTCAGTCTCTCCATGATTAACTTTAGCCATAATACTAGAATATATTGACAGAGACAGGAGAAAACTCAGACTTGAAAATAAGTGTTTTAAAGTATCATCCATAAATTTTCCTAAGAATTTTTGTCAGCATGAACAATGGTAATATAATAAGCAAAAGTTTATTTTCTAAAAAAATGTTCCTGACACTTAATTTTTACTTATCTCTAGCCAATTTAGGATAGATTGTTTGCAAAGTTGAAGATACATTTGTCATTGTTAAATTCAAGTTTTACTTATATTACTGCATTTTTTTCTGTAGGGAGACATCCTTGGTGTGTGTATACGTGTATATATACATTTACACATTGCTCTATATGGGCTATATGATCTCTGTTACTGTGGTGTATTCCAAAGAAATACGTGTGCAGATATATACATAAATAAGTATAGTATGCAGGTACATTATACTGGTGAAAACAGAGTTCCCAGCTGTCACCTGTTCTTACTCACTTTTAAGAAATTTCAAAGATAATCACACTTTGAACAACGTTTCCAGCTAAATATATATACATATATATTTTTGTAGTGCTCTGTGAATTTGTTTTTCGTCCTTTGAGTTAAATGAAAAAAATACGACACTATTAAATAATGATACTTAATATGAGTTTAATCATCTCACCTCAGTTTTATGAAAACCAGCCTTTATTTCATGTACACATGCTCCAAAGTCAATTCTGCACTTTGATATTTATGTTACAAAACTCCTCTGAGAATTGAAAAAAAATCACCAAGAATAGAATTCAGCTTGACGTTGCCACGAAGCTGCCTGAAAGAAATTTTGCCTGTAACATGCTTGTGATATCACAGTTGGTTTTTTTGGTGAAAGATTTTTCTGTCAGCACTGATTTCTACCACAAAGGAAGGATGGGTGGCTTTTTGTTTCTTTTTGTGGGAGGGTGTGGTGAGTAGCATAGTTGCTCTTCCTCAACCCCTGAGACTTTGTACTTTTGCCCACTTAAATCAGGTGTACTACATAAAGCACTTTAAGACTCTAAAATGGAAAAGACTATGTAAATGCAAGATTTATTCACTCACCACAAGCTGATGGAGGTCAACTTCTGAACTTGCCTTGCTGAAAGGATTTTTTTGCAGCAAATAGTTGAGAGAGAGCTCTTCATTCAGGTTTGCTGAGGATAATGTGTCCAAAGTAAATACCCAAAAGGCCTTTCTTATACTAAGTTCACCACCTGAATTATTCTCTCTGTGAAGGATTAATTTTCTAAATGCCTATGAATTTCAAACTAGAAATTGCATGGTACAAATTAATAAAGAATTTAGCTGTAGGGCAATCAGTAGTACTTTTTTCTAATCAAGCTCAACATACCCGCTGTACTCTTAAGATTCTAATAGTTCACCAAATGTATTTGAAGTCACATAGTCATGTCATCACACAAATAGCCCTATTAGAAAAACAATTCCAGAATTAATAAAATTTGAGACTACCATTGTGGAATGTAAGAAGCATGAATGATGAATAAGAACCAGAAGTGTTTTTGCTGACAGCATAAGGTAAACTAATCTCTTCTATCCCCTGACTGTGCTCGTGTCAGGGGTGTTCTGAGGTCAAAACTTACTTTAAATGACATCCTTAATGATTTGGGCAGACTAGGGCAAACATGTTTGTTTAAGTCTCATCTTTTTCTGCTGCCTCTCTCTTCTCGCTTCCTCCTCAATTTTCTTTCTCTTACATAACTTCAGATGCAAATGACAAGTTAACTTTCTTGTCTCATGACGCCTTATCATCTTCCACCTCTGCAAGATCTAATACTGTTTCACTTTGTTTTTATTTTTTTCTCCATCATCCCTGTCTTTCCCTTTTCTTCTTCCCAATAGGTCTATGCTCTGATATAAAAGTAAAATTTTAAGATATGTTAAGGCTCAAAAAAATAATTTTGCATATATTGGAATTTTTACTTTACATAATACCTATTATAATATAGTCCTTTTTACTTTTCTATGTTTTGCATTTTGTTTTACTTTTCTCACTCAGCCATAAGTTTTAAGATTTCCTCTTCCTCTCTGTATTTCAGTTTATTGCTTTCGACTGCTGCAAAGCATTTCATCAAGTGTATCCACACATTTACTTAACTATATCCCTATTGATGGATCTTTAAATTCCTTCCAACTTACACATACAACATTGAAGTAGTAACCCTTGTTCATCCCCTTATGAACCTAAGCAAAATTTCTCTGGAAGGGATACATATTCAGGGATGAAACTGCAGGGCACACAGTAGAACTATCTGTGCATTAAATTTTATTGAGTACCCAAGCATATTACTACAGGTATAGTATTGTTATTACAATTTGCATTCATCTTATTATTAGTAGCAATGCTCCACTTGCCCATTTTTCTAGTTTGTTACCCATCTTTTCCTTTTTATTTTACAAGAATTCTTTAATTACTATAAACCATACCCATGTTTTGTATCTTTGAAGAATACAAGAAATTATTTTTTACTGCGCTGTCACAAGGATATTATCCTATTTGGTCTTAACATCACTTTTGACAACTCCATAAATTAAAATGCATCAAAAACTATAAAAAATGTAAAAAATTATGATGTATATTTTACACATGATATAAACATTATATTTATAAATATAATATTGTTATACATTTTAATTAAAAATACTTTTTAAAATGTAAAATACTATCAATATTATTATCATCTTTTCCTGTACATGATATTGAACTAAATTATATTATGCAAAGTAAATCACAATAAAATATATATTTATAAAACCAATTGTTTAGTAACATCAGAATATTTTCTATAAGAGAAAAATATACTATGAGAATAATTGCACTTCAACAAACTACATCTTATTATGACTTAGAAGACTGTTATTTGGAGATCAGAATATATTATGCAACATGCTTTTCAAATTTTCAAAGATAAAATTCACATCTTGATGTCAAATAGTAATGAAAATTGGAAGGCTTTTGAGAAATAATTTTTTATATTATAATACTTTCTTTAACTGGAATGCATAGAAAATGAGAAATTCTGATTTAAAACATAATAAAATCTGTTTGAAATATATTAAGTAATCATGTATGTAAGACAAAAATAATAAATTATTGGAGATTTTAAAGGTCAAACATTATAGTTTTTTCTTTAATTTTTGTCAACTATTGGTCACATTTTGTTACCTAAGCATAACTTTTTAATCAAGAAAACTAGTTTCCTTTCATACTTTGCTTTTAAAAATCAAATACAAAAGAGTAAAACCCAATTAGTGAAGCTGTATGGCTAAGCTGATTCTAGTCATGACTGAGTTTAGTGTATTCAAATCCAGATAATAACTTTAAAAAGTCGTTTAGACATTTTTAATATTGTGTGACAAATATGCAGAGTTGTGGATTAATATTTGATTTGACTTTCGAATTTATTTAAAATGTTTAAATATGTAGATTTCCAAACTTTCTTAGAATATTATGAATTATAAATTTTTGATTTTTGTTTTTTAAAAGTCACTATATGACAGCTGTATAAGAATGTTTGTTATTTTATTTGTATGCACATGACAGATTAAACTGCCTAAGTTTATAGAGAGAGTATATATATGACAAAGTTGTTGGTCAAGCAATGTAAAGACTTACAGGTGGAGAAAATAAGAGTAACTGATTTTCGAAGGGTAATATTTTATATTTTATTTAGTACTATGCTCTCTCAAATGTTTTTTTTTATTTGTTGCTTTTGAGGCTTGAAGTTTTGAGGCAAGAAATATGAAATAGAGGTGTGAAAATTCAGATAGCAGTTAATTAGTTTAGTTAGACTGTTAACACAAACATAACGATTTTCAGCATTTTCCTCTTTTTTATCCTCTAACTTTAGGCAATTATACATCAGTGCTTCTTGAAAAAGTTATTGTCATGATTTCAGAAAATAGACTACTTGCACACTAAAGCCTAATCTAATTAATTCAATTTATTGAAATCGTTTATTTGTCTTAAATTTAATTATGTCTATTATGACCATTATTAAGTTCATTTACATAGTATTTTCTTGATGTTGATCATTTTTTTCCTTTCCACTGTCTCTAGAGAAGAAAAAAATTATATGTTGAGTAATATACAATTTAAAAACACTACTTTACAGAGAGATTATGTTTATTGATTCTTACCTGATGGATCTGAGAAGTAAGCCACAGTGGGTCTTGAATTTTATATGAGCATTCTAAATTTCTCTTTGACATTTTATTCTCTTTGACATTTTATTTCCCTCTACTTAACACATTGGAAAAGTCCAAAAGTTGGAAATGAATGAAACAATTCAAGTTTTTCATAAATAAGACAATAGAGTAATGATGGGGCTTTGAGAGATAGTTTATATTTCCTTGAGTTGTGGGAAGATGTATGACAACTTTCCTGATTCAGAGTAAGGGACTCTCTTATTCTCAAGAATGGTAGTTCTATCTTCACTTGTCCTTTGTGAGTCTAAATAACAAAGGACTGCTCCAATCAAACCCTTTTGCAACCAAGGGACTATTTTTATAACTCAATCCTAGGATTGGACATAAAAGAGATGATGCCCAAGATCCGTGAATTTTAGAAAACCTGTTTCTATAACAATCAGATTTTACATCCATTACTCATTTATTCACTTTTCAACTAATTATCTAAACTCTTTTGAATTTGTTTTTGAAAAATAGAAATTATCTAAAATACTCTTCATACTTTTAACATGAAAAAATTGTATAGTCCAACTGGGGAAAATGGACATGACATTTAAGTAAAGACACAAATATATAATCTTGTTATTCTACAACTGTCATATAGCACTGAAAAAAGCACATCATCTTCTAGGTTTTGTAATTATTTCATCAATAAACTAGGAACAACTAAAAATCTCTGACCAGCCAAAAAATGAAAAACATGGCCATCCACAACTGAAGACATCCACTACTTTAGGAGAGGGAACTTTTTCTTGATTTGAGTCATCAAGAAATCTTAGAATACTTCCAAAATATACAACAAATACAACCTATTAGAATTTGTTCCAATTCCTTCACATAAAGGTCAAGAGGAACTTTGATGAAAAGGAAAAAAATCATCTTCTTTTGTATTCTGAGTGTTCCACAGAAAGTATTTTATAACATAGAGTCTCTGAATAATCATATTTCTCATTTTAAAAATCAATGAGGACATGGGTTAGGAGAGGGGATAAAGTAAAGAAAAGGGAAATATTGTAAGAAAAATTGCAAAGAAATAACTACATGTATTATTAGAAGGTATATTTGAGATGACTCCAAATTTTCTCCAGTCAAGCATTTTTACAATCTTCCACTCTCTTTCCCATTATATGCCAACCAGCTAAATGCAGATTAAACTTAAACTTTTGGCTGATAATGTGTAATTGCAGTTCTATTGATTTTTAAGAAAGTCTACAGATTTAATTTATTGTTTGTTAAATTTGGAGTAATGGCGTTGACATCAGTTAAAGATGTCCAGCAGGCAGGACAGAAGCTCAAATGAGTGTGTGTGGTCAACCAACAGGAAGAGTTATGAGGAAACAGATAAAATAAGACATTCAGCAGACACAATGCCAAAGTTCAGCATAACTTTTGGGCTATTAGTTATCTATTTCAAGGCTTCTCCTCTGATTCCTTTTATGCCAATAAATGACATATTATTAAAATTTCTTTTTCAAAAGGTTCTTCTTTTTAGGAAAAATAAAATATCCCTAAACACATGACTTACATCATGAATACCTTTGTCCTATTCTTAAAAGCTAGGAAAAACATAACATGGGAGAGTGTTGATAGTGACAAATTCAGTTATCTCGAAGACATATACAGGCTGCCCAGGTCTTGCAATCTATTACCACATAGCATAATGCTGTCTACATTGACTGGGCCAGAAATACTTCATTTCACTGGATCACAATCTTATAAGACAGGCTTGTCATTTTAATTTGTCACTCTTTGTCTCCTATATCTCATTGAAGTCTCATCTCTTCAGCCAAGTGCCATAGACTACTTCTCCCAGAAAAAAAAATGCTATCACACTGAATAAAAAAAGGAAAGTCACTAAGAGGAAGTTTGTGTCTAAAGACACTACTATAGATTCCATTCCCACGGGCATAGCAGGTGGTATAAATACAATCTAAACTGAGACAGAAAAATGAATTGTTGCTTCTATTCCCTGTCTCAAAGTGTCTCTAGGAATGTTATATCTGCTTCTACACAGTATTGATTTGGTATCCCTTATCAGCCACAGAGCAAAGCAGAAAGAGAAAGAGAAATAGACCATAGGAGGGTGTCTGATGCATGCTTTGAGCCTGAAAAAGATAGCAATTTTGAATTAATAAAGACTGAAAGCCTATACCTCCTTTAGAAATCTTTCTTCTGGTTTAGAAAATAGTATTGTTTTTTGTTAAGTCTTCACCCTGTATCAAGAAGTTGTATAAAAATATTTTTTATTGTGTTTTAGCCCCTCTCTCCTAATTTAATATAAGCATTTGTGATATTGAATAAACACAGTATAATGCCATAGTATGTTATATTTCTCCATTTTTATTTATTTAAAAAAACAATTGAATAAATTTTTCTGATTAACAATGCCCTCCTTTCTTTCCTTATGATCCTTTGAAAAGCAATCACAGATACCAGCTGAGATTCCTATAACTCTTTAAAAGTAGCAAATGGTTTCATTGCAGAACTGGAGATAGAACAGTCTATATGTTTAACATATGTTCCTTTCACCACAATTCTTCACTTCAGTTAGGCTGTATTTGTAGACACTTTGCTTTCATGAGATAGGGATTTAATTTATGGCAGCATTTTCCATTTATTTTTTTTTCTGCAGTGGAGAAGCTAACTATAGAATGAGTACTTACTTCATTGTCTCACTAGGTTTTCTTTTTTACCTCTTCCTTTGCATGAGTCATTGCTTGGTCAGCGAACTCCCACGTATTCAGGTAGAGACACCTGGGAATTTGGCAGAGGTATTAAATCTGTTTGGCCATCCTCTCTAAGACTAAAAAAAAAAATTCTAACTTTCAAATTCTCTGTATGAATTATTTTGTGGCATTCTTTTTGTTCAAAGCACTTTAAAATATGGCTGTGAATCTCTTATATGGAGTTATCAAAGTGAATAAATAAGGTGAAATGACATGACTCAATGTTGTATGAATGCCATTACCATTTTCATAAAATATTAATAACATATATGCATATTTTAAGAACTAAAGCGTAATATTAGAATCGTATGTATTTAGTTGTTCATATGCCTTTCATATATGTGTTACTTGTTTTAATCTATTTTCTTTAAGGTCAAAGACCACATATGTTTAGTGAGTTTTGCATACCATTAGGTACAGGTAAGATACATAAAAAGAGCTTTTATGTGATAATCTAATATTGAAAGCAAAATGTGTGCATTAAGTCAGAGAGAAAAGATGTAAACTAGTTGTTAAAGACCAGAAGACAGGATTTAAGTCTAGTCACACTTAAGACAAGCAATGTATCTCTGATTCACGACTTCCTCTGGCTTATTCTCTTTCTCTAGCTCTGCATCTGACAGCACTCAATACTGTTGAGACCTCCTCTAATTTATGATTTTAGATTATTTCACAAGAGAGTACTCTAATAGCATTTTACCCTTTAATGATGCAAAATACAAAATGAATCAATTGAGTATTTAATATACATGTGCACAGGTGAACATTAAATAAATATTTTCTGATAAGGATGCATGAGTCTGTTCACCTGCTCAATGAACTGTTGAAGTATCAAGAAACACTAGTATGCGAACTATTTTTTCTAAAAATGATAGAGTCAATGCACTGTGTAAGAACATAGTTTAAAAGCAAAAAAAAAAAATTTTCTAAAATTAAGTTTTACTGAACGCATGCACTTATCTAGGGCATCTTTTCACCTGAAAACAATGAAATAAACAATTTCCATCACGAGATACAGGAAACGAAACAAAGTGAATGAGTAGGCATCAAAATCCTGGATCATACAAGTGATGAATGAAAGACAGGTTTTTCAATAGTCTATTTTAAATTTGTTATAATAAAATACATGCCACATCCAATGATATCAGTGTTGACTTTTGAATAGATTAATTGAGACAAATAACTGATGTATAATAGTTACCATTTGTAAATGTACAATTCTGTAATGTTGGTATATTATTTTAAAAGATTTGAAAATATCACCAAAATCATTATTCATTAATGAGAAAGTTCCCTGTGCTCCTTTACGGTTAATCCCTGTTCTCACTCCCCAAGCCTAGGCAACCTCCAATGTGCTTTCAATTTCTTTAGATTTGCATTCATGTCTTTGGGTGAGAATATATTTTGATTTATCTTAGATTCCTAAGAAAAGAATTTTTAGTTCATATGGTAAGTTTATGTTTAATTCTCTAAGAAATTGCCAAAATGTTTTTCAAAGTTCCTGTAACATTTTATATTCCCACCAGCAATGCATGAAGATTCCAGTTTTTCATATCTTCACCATCACTTATATTGTCTTGTCTCTTTGATTATAGATATCTGGCTGGATGTGCAGTGGTCTCTCATGATTTTACTTTACACTTTCCTAATTAATAATATTGAAGATCTTTTGATGTTCTATAAGTCATTCATATATTTTCTTTGGTGTAATTTCTAATAATGTCTTTTGTCCTTTTAAAAATCAGGTTGTATGTCTTTTAATTGGGTTTTTAGAGTTATTTTAAAACATATGATAAAAGAATTTTATCTAGAATTCTTTTATCAGACATATGACTTGCTAAATTTTCCCTCATCTGAGACTTGTGTTTTTAAATTTTAAATCAGGTCTTAAAACAGCTGCCCCAACCTTTTTGGCACCAGGGACTGGTGCTCCTACGAGATCTAATGCCTGATGAGCTGAGGTGGAACTGAGGTGTTGATGCTAGCGCTGGGGAGTGGCTACAAATACAGATGAAGATTCGCTTGCTCTCCTGATGCTCACCTCCTGCAGTGCAGCCTGGTTCCTAACAGGCCACGGATTGTTACTGGTCCCCTTCTCCAGGATTGGAGACCCCATTTTAAAGCATGAAGTTTTAACATTAATAGCTTCCAATATATATATTTTTTCTTTATTGATCACGTTTTTGGTGTCACACCTAGGAGCTCCTTACCCAACCCAAGGTCATAAAGGTGTTTCTCCTGTGTTCCTCTAAAAGTTTTACAGTTTTTTTCTCTTATGTTTAGATCTAAGGTCTATTTTGAATTCATTTTTGACATGATATAAATTTAAGATAAAGTCTAAATTTATGAGGGTTTTTTTTTGCATGTATACATTCAATTGTCTCCGTATCATTTTTTTGTAGAAGTTAACCTTACCCTCATTGACTTAACTTTATTGAAAATCAGTTAAACTTGTGAGAATTTATTTGTGAATATTCAACTGTTTCTTTGATCTGCCTTTCTATTCTTATGCCTGTACCACACTGTCCTTATTACTATAAACATAATAAGTTTTAAACCAGGTATTGTATGTGTTCAAACAATTTTTCTTTCTAAAAAATGGTTTTGAAAATTCTAGGTACTTCTTTTTCCATACAAATTTTAGGATCATCTTGACAATTTCTACCAAAACAGCTTGTTAGCATATAATAGGAATTGCAATGAATTTATAGATCATTTTGGGGAGAATTGTCATCCTGACAATATTGAGACTTTAATCCAGGAACATGGATTATCTCATTATTTAAATGCATCTTCTTTAATTTCTCTCATCAATGCTTTACAATTTCTAGTATACAAGTCTTCAACATTTTTACTAAATTTATTCCAATGTATTTTGTTCCTTTTGATGCTATTGTTATTAAAAATGTTTTAATTTCATTTATCAATTTTTGATGGTTTATATATATCATAGATTTGTGTGGTTTCCTTTGGATTTTATACATACCAGATAACTTCATCTGAAAATAAAGTGCTGCTATTTTTTTAAATACTTGGATGCCTTTAATTTATTTTATTTTTTCTTGCTTCATAGTACTAGCTAAAATCTCCAGTTCAATGTCGAATAGAAATGGTGATAAAGTGAACATTCCTGACTTGTTTATAATTATAGAAAAAGCATTTCATCTTTCATCATTCAATATGATGTTAGCTGTTGGGTTTTTAGGTGTTCTTTATCAGTTTTATGAAGTTCCTTTTCTTTCACTTGTTTGTTGAGAGGTTTTATCGTGAATAGGTAATAGATTTTATTAAGGGCTTTTTCTCCCATAATTGATATGATCATGTGATTTTACTTTCTTCACCTGCTAATATGGGGAATTTTATTCATGATTTTGATTATTGAATCAGCTTTGCATTACTGGAATAAACCCCACTCGGTTGTGGTACAATTCTTTTTTTTAATTAAGCTTTTTATTTTAAGATCATTATTGGTTCATGTGCAGTTGTAAAAACTAATACAGAGTTTCCTTGTACTCTTTACTTAATTTCCACCAATAACAACATCTTGCAAACCTGTACTTTAAAATCACAACTAGAATACTGGCAAATACAATCCACCTACCTTATTCAGATTTCCTCAATTTTAGTTGTACTCATTTGCATGTTTGTATATGTGTGCATTTAGTTCTATACAATTTCATCATATATGAATCAGAGTCAAGGTACAGAATAATTTAATTACAAGATCTCTTGCATTACCCTTTTATAACCAGACCCAATTACCTCCTACCTCCCATCATGCCTTAATGCCTGGCAACCATGAATATACTATTTTTGAAATTTTGTCTTTTCATAATTTTATATAAATGGAATCATACACTATATAACCTTTAAGGATTGGCTTATTATTCAGTATAATATCCTAGAAATTAATCCATATGTTGCATTTATCTATATTTCATTGCTTTTGTGCCAAGTAGTATTCCATGGTACATATGTAACTCAGTTTGTTTAACCATTCATTGAGGTACCCCTGGTTCTTCTCAGTTTTGGGCTTAGATGAATAAAATTGCTATGAAATTTCATATGCAGGTGTTTGTGTGACTACAAGTTTTCATTCCTCTGGGATAAATGCCCCAAAGTGCAATTTTTTAGTCTCATTGGATCGAACATTTTGTTTCATAAGAAAGTGAAAAACTATTATCCAGATGGATGGCAAATATTTTCATCTAGTTGCCATATTCTCTCACCATAGTTTTTCAGAGTTATTTTGATGAATTTTAATTAATCAATCTTTCTTTTTATGGGCAGGGCTTTTGATGTCACGTCTAAGAACTCTTTGCCTATTTCTAGATAGTGAAAATTTCTCTTTTTTTCCCTAAAAGTTTTAAAGTTTTTTATTTTGCATTCCGTAATATATTTGGGGCTTTTTTTTTTTGCATAAAAGCATAAAGTTTCTAGCAATGTTTTTGTTTGTTTGTTTGTTGTTTTGCCCATGGATATTTAGTTACTCTAGCACTGTTGAAATAGACACCAGTCTCTCTTGAGCTGCTTTTGAATCTTTGTCAAAATCAGTCAGGTATATTTATCTGAATTTATTTCCTAGTTCTCCATTCTGTTCAAGTGATCTATATATTTATTTGTCCACCAATACAATACTGTCATGATTATTATAGCTATATATCTATCTATATATATACACACATATATACGTATATATATACGTATGTGTGTGTGTGTGTGTGTGTGTGTGTGTGTGTGTGTGTGTGTGTGTGTATAAAACCTTAATATTACTTAGTGGGATTCTTCACACATTATCTTTTTTCCCAATATTGTTTTGGCTATTTTTTGTCCTATATCTTTTTACATAAATTTTAATATAAGCTTACCTGTGTATACAAAAGCTATTGCTGGAATTTTGATAGGAATTGCATTGAACATAGTAGTTTGGAAGTATTGATATCTTAACTATATTGAGTACCCCAACCTATAATCATGTATGACTTTTCATTTAGATCTTCCTTGATTTCTTTCATCAGCTTTATAATTTTCAGTATACAAATCTCATACATGTGTTAGCTCTCTATATAAATATTTCATTTTCTTTGGAATACTTTTGAATGCTATTATGCTTTTAATTTCAGTTTCCTCATGTTTATTCTTATTATATAAAAATGTAATTGATTTTTGTATTTTGATCTTGCATCCTGCAACCTTGCTGAACTCATTGATTTTACATGGGGTTTTGTTTTTGTTTTGTTTATTTTGCAGATTCTTTAGGATTTTCTATGTAAACTCTCATATTATCTGCAAATAAAGAGAGTTTTATTTCTTTCTTTCCAATATGTATGCTTTCTATTTATTTCCCTTGACTTATTGCATCCAGAATGTGTGGAATAAGTGGTGAGAGTAGACATCCTTGCTTTGTTCTTTATCTTAAGGATGAAGTGTTTGGTCTTTCATAATTAATTCATGTGTTTGCTGTACCATTTTGTAAATGTTTATTATTAGTTTGAAGAAGTTACCTTGTATTCTTATTTTGCTGAGATATTTTATTAAAGAGCTGATGAACATTGTCCAATGCTTTCTCTGCATCAATAGGTATAACAATATAATTTTTTTCCTTTAGTCTATTGATATGGAGGATTACATCGATTGATTTTTTAAATGTTGAAACAAACATGCATACTTTGTATAAATTCCATTTATTCTTTACATATTATATATTTATTTATTTTACACATTGCTGAATCAATTTGTTAATCGATTTTTTTATAATTGATAATTCAATTTTTAAACATATCTAGAATCATTAATTGAAGTAATTTTTGGTTAACTGCCTTAAAATAATTTTAGATAATCCTAACATCTGTGTCATGTTGGTGTTAGCCTCTATTATAGCAATCATTTTTTTTTGTTCATGTTGATATCTTTCTAATTATTGTATGATTAGTAACTTTTGACTGAAATATGGACATTTTATAAATTATTTTATCAGACTCTGGATATTACTTAAGTTTGTGTAGCAGGTGATAAGACAATGATACGACAGGAGAAGGGCCAGCACTATCTCATTACTTTAAGTCACAGTATTTGTTCTTCACCTCATCTTCAATGACACCTGGCAGGGGTGCTCCTTATTAATACTGGCACAAGTATGAGTTCAGGCTTCTCATCAGAATTTCAGTGGTATACCATAGCTGGGAGTGAGGGAAATCATGTTCTTTCTACCCATGTTATCTTCCATTTACACTAAGGATGGGGTCTCCTTATCATTCTATGAGGACGAAAGTTTCAGATCCCCCATCAACTTCCTATGATATCACCCTAGTGCAAGGGGTGGTTTCTCATTACAGCCTGGCAAGAATAAAAGTCTGCGCTCTCCACTCGACTTTGCTGCCTATGATATAGTGTTTGGCTATAGTACTAAGGGTATGGTCTAAAAGCTTTTTGTATTATTAGACTTTCTCCTTCCTGATATTCTGGTTGGAGAGAAAAGTTTGTTGCTCCCTACTCTGATACCAGTCTGAGGCATATGAAGAAACTAAATGGGTCACTACTATCTAAGTCCTTGGGTCATGAGATCTCTAGGCTAGTGTTTTATTGCCTACACTTTTCAGATTCTTCTTATGTTTATTTTATTTATAATCTAGGTTTTTAGCAGTGAGTAATAGGTTATAATGTGTCTACTCCATCTTCCTTGCTTTTATTTTTGAGCTTTATTTTTGCTGGGTAGAATTTTTGGCTGACAGTTATCTGTTTTAATTTTCTTGTTTTGTGTTTTTTTTACAGCACATTTTATATGTTATTTCACACTTTGGGCCTCCATTATTTCTGTTATAAAGATACACACATATTTTACTTCTTTTACTTATCTTTCTGGAAATCTGTTGATCTTCTAGAGTGTATAGATTATGTTTTTATTCAAATTTGGGGCATTCTGGTCATTATTTGTTTCATATATTTTTCTGCTTCCTCCTTCTTCATTCCTTATAGGACTATGATTACATTGATATACCTCATGCTGACTCACAGATCTCTAAGTTTGTTTATTTCTTTTTACTCATTTTTTTGCTTTTTCAATTATATAATTTCTCATGATCTACCTTCAAGTTCACTAATTTTTTTATTCTGCCATCTTGAATCTGCTGTTAAACTTCTTGTTTTTCATTTCAATTATTGTAGTCTTCAACTCCAGAATTTCTAATACATGTATATGTATAATGTGTATGTATGTATAATATATGTATGTATGTACATATATACACACAAAGACATATTAAATATGTATGTGTATTTTTGTATACATATTAGATATATGTATGTTTGTGTATATGTATGTATGTATCTAATATGTATATGTGTATATATATCTCCTTATTGAGAATTTCAATCTAATCAATCATTGATTAGCTAGTATGGCTATTTGCTTTACTGACAGATCATTTCCAAATTTTAGGTCATTTTTTCAGCTTTATTGAGATATAATTAACATATTACATTGTGTAAATTTAAGGTATACAACATGTTGATTTGATATACTTACATATTATAAAATGATTACCTCTATATTATTAGCTAACACCTCCATCACATCACAAAATTATCACTTCTTTATGAAGAACACATTTAAGATATACTTTAGGTTTTACCTTCTGTCTGGGACCTTTCAAATCTCATATATGGTTGGCTAGGGGTATATGAATAGCTTGGAGTTTCTCCAATATTCACTAACAATACATACAGCCTTAATAGAATTAAACTTGCCCAATCATAATGACAATCAGAGCATAACTACACTGAGTCATTAGCCTTTCTCTTTTTACCTGTGTGAATCATTCCCAGGAACAATTACTGGGTATGGGTACCATCTAGCACTCCAAGTTTAGTATACTGCAAAGAAGGTACCACACCATATCATCCTAACAGAGGTAGCTGGTGGAGGTTGATGGTAGGGGAGTAGCCTCAAGCCATAGATTTAAAATAATATTACCCAAAGTTCAGAAGGTTTTCAAGCATTAAACACTTCTCGTAGTTTTATACCAATGGTTCATTATCTGCTTGATGAATCAGTTGTTTTTGTCAATTTTGTCCAGTTTTATAGTTATTTTGAGGAAAGAAAATTTGATAATCTCCTAATATAGCCAGGTTCTATTTTTAATCAATTTAGGCAGTTATTTTTGTGCAAAAAAGATAGATACAGTTTCTAAGCACTTCACACGAATGTCTCTGTTAATATTTTACCTCCTTTGAAAGTCCGATTTTCTAGACACTTGGATTTTTAGTATAATTTATTGCATCATGTAGACTATTTAAATGTTGAGGAAAGGTTTGAGAAAGCCTGAGATGTTTATATAATACAAAACATTTATATCAACTTGAATGATAAGATCAATAATTGATCTTATTTTCTTTATGTAGTTTCTTTTAGTGTGGACAAAATCAATGATATACAATAAATACTGATCACTTATAACCCACAATGGTTTCTTTTTTTTCTCATTTTTTCATCATCTCTTTCATTTTATTATATATATCAGAATCCACTGCCATACTTATATATTTTCTTATGTCATTTAACTTTTAAACTTTTTTTATTTTTTAATTTTTCAATTATAGTTGACATTTAATATTATTTTATATTAGTTTCAAGTATACAATATAGTGGTCAGACTTTTGTAAAATTTACAAAGTGATCCCTATCATGACTTTTCTTTTTAACAGATCTGAATAATCATTGAAAAATCATTCTTAGTTAAATCTATTTTTATCTGTTGTTATTTACTCATGGAACAAACTCTTATGGTATCATGCAATTTATTTTTTTCCTACAGCTTTGTTTTTACTAGCTGTATAGTATTCCACTTTATGAATTTATCATATTCTATGTAACCAATTCTTTACAGATTTATGCTTAGGTTACTTATAACACTTTGATATTAGAAATAATATAATGATGAAAATCATTCTCTTTTGTATATGTTTAAGTATATGATTTTAAACTTTTGTATATGATTTTTAAGGTAATTTCCAAGGAGTAAAATAATGAGTAAAGATTATGCACATTTTTAGGATTTTGATACATATTGCCAAATTGCCTTCAAAGTAGTTTGTATTAATTTTCATCCTAAAATCTACAGACAATGAAGACCCATTCTCCTAGATTATTACTTATATTGGTTATTAATTGGGAATTTTTGATGAAGGATTCTATTTTTTACATCTTCATAGCTGGAATTGTTATAAAATCACAAATAATGCTAAAAGATTCCTCATAATGCCTGTTAAGATATACATAACTATTCAAAAAAAGAATATATAAAAGCTCAGGGCATCTGCATGTTATATTACATAAGATATTAAGTGCTTAACCATTTATTTGTCCATTTATAAACCATGTTGTGGTGGGATTAAATTGCATCCCAAAAGAGAAATTAGCTTGTATTATACTGAGGTATTTATTATTGCAACATATGTAACAGATAATATTTGTTTATATTTTTAATTACTTACATTTTCAGCCAAGAAAATCTCTGAGGATAATGCTTCATTTACAAGACTGTCCTGGCGAAAGACAACATAATGTAATCACATATTACTAACAATTCCATGGCAACATTGCAGTGGTTTTAAAATGACTTCCAAATAAAAGCTTAATTATAGCAAGCCATAACAAATTAAACAGAAGATACAATAATGGCACTAAAATTAAATTAAGGAAAAATCACACAGTACATAGAGATGTGAATAGAAATGAAGATACTGAACCTAAATACCTGGCACATTGTCCATTATGTTCTGGAATCCTATTGTTGAAGTCTAATTGCTCCTTCCTCAGAACTGGCAATGCTAGATACAAACAAAGCATATGGCTATTCTCAAAAGTCACAATTGATGCACTATATAGAAGAAATGAACTACTTTTTATTAAAACTCATTTTTATTTTTCTCTTTTAGTGAGGTTGGTCTGGGGGAGGAGTGGAGCTGAGGAAGCAGGGTTATATTAATAAGGGCAGGAGCTATTTAATTTTATCCATTTTTCAATTAAACATTTATAACATTCAGTAAATTGTCTGAAAATATCTAAATTGCAAACTTTCTTATTGGTTTGGGAACATATTTTTGATTGACTATTTTAATATATTTCTATCTGCTGCCTCACAGTCCTAAAATTTTAAATAAAGTGAGAGAGCCAAGCTGAAAACTTTAACTTGTAAAAATTTGGTGAAATATAATTAGTAATATCTAATAAATTGAAACCAGAAAGTACTATCTTTATGTTAGTGGATAATACTTATTTTCTAATATGAATGAAATTTTTCCACTATATGAATTACAGAAATCTAGTACAATGTATCTCTTCACAAAGCTGTGCTCAACATGAGAGAAGACAGGGCTTGTTATTTATGTTGGATTCAACCACCCTCTGATATATGAGATATGAGCTGATCTGGCTGCCCTCTCTTTATGAGCTCACTCTCCATATGGCACACATCTTCCAAGTGAAGTCACTAAAGACGTATATTTTAAAAGCATCTCTAAGATAGCAATAGATGGAGGTTTGTGGTCACATGAGAGAAAATACAGAGGAGGAAATTGAGTTGTGGTACATACAAGAGGACTCAAGAAATGGTTATAGATCTGGCTGGATAGATTTGGAAGACATAAGTAAAATGCAAATACCAAAAGGAGAGCCAAACTGTAACCTTAGAAAATCATGAGGCTGTAATTGAATTTGTTATCCAGTATGATTATCTGAGTAAAATGAAACACAATGCAGTGCAAATGACTTTCTTGAAGTCTTTCGTTTTAGTAAAATCAGAACTAAAGTAGATGTTGCATTTTATTTTAATACCTTATGCCATAGGTTTATGGCTCCTAGATTTCCCTGTGGCCAGTGATTACTTACTTGAAACTCCAGAGTTGATATAAAGATTAGACTGAAAACATTTTAGATTCAATGGATGCAGAAAAACAAACAAACAAACAAACAAACAAAACAAACAAAACTTCTCCTAAAGCTCTCCTTATTTGACTAAAAACAGAAACTTCTGAGAATGAGGACTGTCATAAGTTCCTTCATTGAGGTAGTTTCCCCTCTCAGCGGAGAGAACGAGAGTAAATCTATTATTGTAAGTTCTCTTCCTGGCAGAATTTAATGGTGTAGAAGGTGGTACAAAAACCACTCATATCTGTATAGACAAACATTACAAATTTTCTTATCTTCCATTTTTTCTCATAAAATATATTTTTCTTAAAGAAACTTATTTGTTCGTCCTACTGGAGTCTTTTCTTCCCTCTACCCTTTCTCTACTAAGTTAGATATCTAAGTCCCAAATTCTAACCACCTCCTTGAGTTACTCATCAGTGAGCACTCCTACATATGAATCTTGCATGCAGAAATAAACTTTTTCTCCAGTTAATCTGTCTTTTGTTGGTTTAATTCAAACTCTCTTGGTTACTCAATCTAAGAGGGTAAAAAAAAATTTCCTCCATTACAGGTATTTATTAAAATAAAATTTTCTATGACCCAACATAGGCCTGTTGAATCAGACTCTCCAAAGAAGGATTCTGAGGAAGAACACTTTAAATAAAGATCCAGATGACTTCTATTAAGAAGTTTTGGCAACATTGCATTGTGGGCCAATTGTCATGAAGATCAATGGTTTGACACTTAAGGGAATCAAGCTTCCAATTATAGACAAAATACAAAACAAAACAAAACAAGGTATAGCAGTTGTTATTAATACGCTCTTCATCTTTTACTCAGTCTTCAAGTCAAATTTTAGCATTTTTTCCTGTCCTTATTTAAGTAATCGTGCCCATGTAAACAGATCTAACAAGACAACATTCAATTTATTTCCACTTTATCAGAATATAACAATGCTATTAACATTTATTGAGTACATACTATGTGTAACTTACTATTCTAACTACTAAACTCAATAATTTAACAACCCTATAAAGTAAAGACAATGATTAACTCCATAAGGAAACTGAGATAGAAGTAGGTTAAATAACTTTCCCAAGATCACACTGCTAACCAATACCCAGAGAACGTGTGAACTAAACAAGAATGGTGCCATAGAATTATTTCTGTTTAAAATTATAACCTTCTATGTTCCCTAATGGCCTAAATTTGGTGGAGAGAGATTAAAAAAAATAATAATAATTTATTCAAATTACGTATAACACAGAGTCCTAAATATGCGAAGAAACATTTCCAATCAGAGAATACCCAAAAAATGTTTAACCAAATATTAAAATAATAATAAAAGATAGCTAAGGTAGTATGGGCGGGGGGAAGGTTTCTAAGGCTTAAGGGACCATAAAAAGCCAGTTCTACAGTAGTAAGGAAGCTTTGAAGCATTTTTGCCTTAAGGGTCTTTGCAGACCTGCCACAGCCAAAGGTGCCATCTTAGGAAAGTAGGACAGGGCAACTTCAGTGAAAATCAAAGCAGTATTTTTAATTTTTTAATTTTTTTAAATTTATTTTTATTATGGTGACATTGGTTAACAAAATCGATTAAGTTTCAGGTGTACAGTTCAACAGTAAGGCATATATATATATATTGCATTGTGTGTTCACCACCCATAGTTAAATTTCTTTCTATCACCACATAGTTGAGCCTTTTACATCTACCTTCTCCTTTCCCCTCCCCCCACCCTCTGATAATCACTAGTTTATTGTCCATGTCCATGAGTCTCTGTTTGTACAGCTCATGTGTTGCTTTTAGGTTTATATTCCACATATAAATGATACCCTGTGGTTTTCAACTTTTTCTGTCTGGCTTATTTCACTTAGCATGATTATCTCAAGGTTCATTCATGTTGTGATCTGATTTTATGAAACATATAGATTAAAAACAAAGAATATCCAATATAAGAAAAAAAGTTGTAGGGCTTCTCTGTTAGATATCAGCATTAATTACAAAGTTAACATATTTAAAGTTCTGTCATATTGGTGCAGAGATAGGTAAATAAACTAATATGATTGAGAACACACAAAGAGCCTCCTGAATTCATGGAGTCTTAAGGAATGAAAGAACAGCATATTCAGATCAGTAAGGGGAAAATGATTTATTTCATAAATGGTAAAGTTTTAATTGGTTATTCCCTCAGAAATAAATAAAAACAAAAATGGTTGCTATTTTAAACCATACACAAAATCAATTATAGAATAATTAGGAATGTAAATTGCCAAAATCAAAATTTTTATATTTTTAAAGGAAACTATTATCTGGTTATGTCACATGTCTGAAATGAGACATAAAAGCACCAAATATGACAAAAAAAATTTTGACCTTAATAAAATTGAAACTTTATATTCATTAAATGACATAATAAGATAGAGAAAATACAAACTCTAAGACTAGGAGAAGATAATTACAAAACACATAAAGAAAAACGATTAGCATTTATAATATATAAAGAATTTCTACAAATCAACAATAAAAATATCAATAACTCAATGGGAAAAAATGAGCAAATGACATAAACAAGCATTTCAAAGATGACAATAAATAAATAAATGGTACATAAATGTATTAGAGAGTTATTCAACCTCCCTAGCAATCATTGAAAAGCAAATTAAACTCAAAATGATGTAGGTATCTTAGCCCTCATATTGATAATAATTAAAATGTTAGTAAATTCTAAACCTTGCCTATTACTTAGAGTAAACATATATAAATAGAATTTTAAATGGCACAATTTTACTGCAATTTGAATTATCTAATGATTTTGAATGTCCACTTATACTTTGAGTCAGCAACTGCAATTCTAGATATTTAGCTTATAGATACAAGAATGTTCATGCAATACAATAATACTAAAAACAACATTTTAAAACCCAGAAACAATCCAGATGATATTTACCAGGAGTAAAATGAATTAAACAATGTGTCTTAAAAATTAGGACATTATTTGAAGTAAAAATGAATAATTTACACATTGATAAATCTTTAAAAAGTCATAAAGTTGCCTCAAAAACAATACATCAAAACATATAGACGGTATGATTTTAGGTATATGATGTTCAAAATACTAAAATATTTTAGGGTGACTAATAAATAATAAATAAACATAAGTGAATTTTTCTACATGTTTTATGCATTTTATATATGACATACATCACACAAAAAATTAAATCAATGAAAAAAAGTCATGCGCACAAGTAAAAAAATTTTTTTTGCATAATGGTTGCTCTATTCTGGATGATCTTTAAACTTTAAATGTAGTTTTAATTTCTATAAAACATTTTCCCAGGTCAGCTTGCTACAAAAAAAATTATAATTGGTTATCATAAAATTTCATTTCCCTTGGTGTGTTTTACTAATGTCATGTGAGGACACAATACTTATCTATTAGAGATGAAAAGAGATGTTCCTACTGTTTCTATTATATTATGTTACTTTAAATAGTAAACATAACTCTAAAATTAAATATCTGCTTAAAGGGAGAAATAACAATGGAGGCTGTAATGATATGCAAATACTGTTAGCTCTTCCTGGAAGAATCAAATTTATGTGTTGTTTTATGTAATTTTATTTTATTGTTTTTTTGGAAGGTATAAGAATAATAATCCAAACCTTTTAAACTACTCAGGAGACATAAATTCAAAAAAAATATAAACTCATTTTCAAATTTTTATAACTAAAATACATCACCATTTGCTTGGAAAAACTGAGTGACATTTTTTCTTTTAAAATATTTTTCAGCTTCTTCTAAAATTACATATATCTCATGAATAGAAAATCAAACAGAATCAGGTAAAATAACCAACATAAGCATTATTAGTAGAGGAAACATCTTGTACTCAGAAACCACTCAAATTATTTTAAACTCTCAAACAACAGTATACATGTATGAATTATAGCTGATTAACTAATGAAATTATTTTTATTTAATGAGTTAATAATGATGCTCTTGCTTTCAGTATGACAATTTATCTCAGATAGTTAGTATTACATGCATACATGCCTACAAAAATCCATGACCAACTTTATAAATAAATACACATGAAATAACAAATCATAGTTTAGTTAAGGAAGGTAACTAAGCTAGTAAATGAGATAAAAAATAAAGCAAAAAATTATTTACTCATAAGGAATTTTAAGACCTTAACTTCATAGTGAAATTGAACTTTTAGAAAGCCCTAAGCTCTAATGAAGCAAGAATTCATTATCAAAAGTTTCTATGAAGAGTAAAAACAGGAATAAATTAATGATTTAAAGGCTAAAAATAAGATGACCTCAATCTTAAAAAAAAAAACATGGAATTATGAAAATATCTATTAAAGTCACATTTAATACCATTTACCTTGAGAAATAACCATTGCCTTTAGAAATTAGTCATATCACACTGTGATATATGCCTGGTCACATGAATCTGAACATTATGTTCTAAAATTGTAAATTATGTTCTAAAATTGCCATAGCAACTTTTAGTTGCAATTCTGAATGGGGACAAAATTGATTTAAAAAAATAAGATTTTTTTTTTAATAAAATAAATGTAAGTTTTGGTTTACACTCCTGTATTAATTTGGACTCTAAATTGCAATGAACAGAAATGAACTCAAGATAGATGAAGATATAAAGAAACAAATAGAAAAGCCCAAACATTATAAGTGATACATAAGTGTATCATAGTCCCGGAAGAAAAAAAATATCCATCTGAGCTCCTTGAACAGGAAATTGCACTGGCAGTTTTTTTCTCTGTTAACTGGCTTTGTCTCCCTCTCGATGAGCACCATACAGTGAGTGAGAGAGACCTCACACTTCTACATTTTCAGTTGCTCCTATTTGAACAAGAATATGTTAGTATCAATGAAAAATTCCTTGAAAAGAAAAATCTTTCTTCTCAGACTGAAGAAAATACTCTTCTTTGTTTCAATCAACTAGAATAGGTAAATTGCATAGCTAACACAAAGCAATGGAGGTAATGGCAATTAGTAAATGGGGAAAATACTCCATGGGCTATTTATCATAATACCAGTAGAGGTTTATAACCCTCTGCCCTGGGCCTATTTACTAACCCGGGAATTTAGGTTTCCTCAGTGCCTCTATGCCTGGACCTATTACCCTATTGTAATTATATTATTATTACATTGAAGAAATTAACAGGTCTGTGCTCATGTAGGTACTATTGGCTTAATAGAACAGTTTAGTTTTATTTTGAAGAAAATCAAGTAGTGAGCTTCTTACTGTGGTGACTGCTTATGAGGAAGACTGGTGAGTTAAGTGGGCCTTTAACATTTGGGTACTCTTGAGTATACAGCTGAACCGGTTTCCTTTGAAGGTAATATAAAGGTAGCAGGTAGAATTTTACTATTTATGTTGGATTTAGCTTTGGTGTGTTCTTCCTTTTATAGATAGTGAGCTACCTAGAGGCCAAAAAGACAAAATTTATTATAGCATGGAGGTTATGTGTACTAGCTGTAGAGATACATTAACACCACCTGAGCTTTACCATTTGCTAGTTGTGTGGCCTTCATCAAATTTCTTAACCTATTTGTCCCATAGTTTCCTCAACTGTAAATCTGGGATAAATTAATCAAATAAATTAATCCTAATAAATTGTTTAGAACAATACATGGAAGAGTGGAAGGACTCAATGTTGTGACTGTTTTATGAGGGGTGGTCTTAAGAGGTGCCATATTCCTGGCTTGCCAATTCTGTCTAAGAAAGCCAGGTAATAAGACTAGCTTACTGTGAAGCTATTTAAATTTAGGTTTCCAAGTTCTTAACTTTCTGAGGCTCATCCACCTATTTTTGTTATTTTTCTTTTCTTAAATCACACCCCAAATTGTGTAAATTTCAAGCCCTTAATTCTATCCTTGGTCAAGTAGGATGGACCCAATCCAGATAATTATTCTTTACTCTACAAGGGCATATATCTAATTCAGAAATTTATCAAGATGATAAACAGAAAAGTTGACAATGACTGAATACTAATTAGAAAAAAAGAATCTGGTTTATTGCACACAGAACTTTAAGAATGACTATTTTATTCTTATTCCATATAAAAATAACTATTAATAACTTCAAGAATATAAGGATTATATAGTGAGGTTGTAACCATAAAAAAGTGTAGAAAATATTATTTTAACTGCTGACCCAGAATCCCTTTAAGGGAAAGAGTTATCTTTGAGAAAGAGCAGAAGTTCTTGGAATAGTAGGTGGGACTTCCAGACCCTTGCTAGCCTGCACTATGTCATGAGAGGAAGAAGGAATTAGGAGAAATGGCTCTATGTAATAGAAAGGAGAAGAAGTTGAGGTTTCCTAAGCAACCTGCAAAAGGGAGGTAGAGGAAGAGAAAGGGGAGAGAGAAAAACTGCACATTGTACAAAGTGACTCCTGCTGGAGAGACTTCCAAATTCTCAATAAAGCCCTTTGAATTCACAAAAGTTATGGGAATAAATATTTATTTTGAGAATGGAAGATGCAGCTAAGTTCCAACCCCAGTTAGGTTATGAGGATACAGAGCCTCTAAAAATGTAATCACCCTAGAAATACACATAAATCTCAGAGAGGGCACCATAGTATATATGTCTGCAGGAGCAGATGCTGAGACGAGGATTCCAGTGTGAACAGTTTATTTGGAAGGGGAAGAAACCACTAGTAAGGCAGGGAGGAAAGGAAGGTAGCCCCACAAATGTTCATTACTAAGCCACTCACCACTATGGGGATTGGATTTAACTTTCTTGGTTGAAAGGTAAGCCAGTGTGAAATACACATCTTAGAGTTACTTTCTCTGAGGGACTGGGATATCTGTATATTGTTCCTGACAATTGTTGGTTGAGGGCTACGCTTAGAGGGTATTCCTTGGCACTTCTGGCACTTCTGGTAAATACGTAGGTGCTAGAAGTTAAAAGTTGAGTGAGGGCATGTGGGCAGGGCACCAACACCATCTCTGCCAGTGGAGTTTCGATTTCCATTGTCTCTGGAATGGATAAGAATTTCAATAGAAATTCACTATACTTTTGAAGGTCAGAATACTCCCAATGTCTCCTAAATAGTTTTAAATTTCTCCTCACAAAGGATTGATTCTTTTTAAAAAATGTCTTCATACAGATGTGGCTAAGAAATATGTTATGAGAGTCTTATGTATACTTTTCTCTTAAACCATTCAATTTCTAATTATTCTCCTCTAAACATTCATGTTCTTTGTCCAAAGATAATTTCTTCTTTGCACAATGCCACTAAAATTAGTGTAAAAACTCTCACTTCTAATTTTTAATAACCTTTACAGATTGTATTTAAAGGCATATTTTCTCCAATAATTGCCATTTTACAATGCTCTTATTTTTGTCTTGATTTCTATAATTCCATAATCTACGATATTGGAGTTTTATTTTTCCTGCTTTTAGAACAAGAGAAAAAAATTCATTTGTGACCAGAAGAGAAAAAATTCCCAGAGTTATAAAGAAACATATAAACCATTCTATTGTCCGTATAACACGGTTAAACACAGACACACTCCTTGCTCCAATTCTAGTAGCTCAAAGCTTAACTTAACCATCTCCTCCTATATAGCATTAAGTAGTCTCTGCAGGCATCATGTTTGATGTGCATAAATGTTCAATATATACCTATAAACTGTTGTAAAAAAATTAAAATATCACAGATTTCATTCATTTTGGAATGATACATTTAGTATTAATGGGGACAGAAATATGAATAAATTCAGATTTGAGGAATATACATTATCCTTTTAATATTCTCTCTAAATATTATTAATATATTATTTACATAGTATTAATATAATAAGATTATGTCATTTATCTTTTTATTTCCTCAGAGTTTCAATCCCAGTATTGAATTTTCTTTGGCTTGAAAATATTTTAGTTTCTTTCTAAGTGAACAATGACTTCTTTTTCTTCTATCCTTTAACTTCTACAATAGAGTCTCTAATAACAGAGGCCATCCTAGCCTCCATGATTATGAAGACAGCTATGGTTCTCCTCCTTCATAGATCCACGAGGGTTATCAACCTGCTTTTTCTCTACTCTAGGTAGAAGTTTTTCTTCTGAACCAATTATCCTCCTATCTCTGTCCTCTGAAGAACTGGTTTTTCTACTCCCAGCTATTTTTTTCTTTTAGGGTAAGTTTTCTGTCTGGATCATTTTGCTTATTTCTCAACCTTAAAAACTGGATTCCTTTGCCTTTGAGAATTCTCAGCTTCACTTAGTATTTGACATGTTTAAAAATTCTTTGATTCTAAGGGAATTTTGTTTTGCTGCTATTTGAAAAGTGCAAAGCAGGTCATCAATTCAAAAAACACAGAAACATATGTTACCTAAAGAAAGAACCCGCAGCTATAATTTGCAGGAGCTATAAAAATCACCTTATACGTGAATTATCCAATTATTGTGTTTTATCTCTCCTTAACCACTAGTAAGTACAAACTCAAGAAATTACTGAACACAGAAATAGTTCACCAATGATTCAGAAGTTTTTTCTTAATTATACATGACCAATTTTTATAATTTGTTGGCTGTACCCTAATTAATATTCATCTTACTAACAACACTAAAGATGATTGACTACATACATAGAAAACAGATTTTTTTTTGTGTGTGTGTAAATAGCTTCTAGTGATTAAATACTTGTCTCAGGGATCCCAATATTTTATTAAGAAAGGTTGATAGCTATTGCAAACCCATAAGGAGGTAGGTTGTGCCAACGACATGCAGAGGATGGGAAGGGAATGCATGATGGTCTTCTGACCCACTCATGAAATGATTATTCTCTTATAATCAATTAAGAAGAGGGAACCATGACAGTTCCATAACGTAAATTGGCTTTCTTGGCTATGTGGCAGAGGTGGATCAGCTGGCAGGTGTGTGTATAAGACTTGTCTCCAAACTCCAGTAACAGGAATAGAGAATTCAAGACAAAATAAAACTTTCTGAGGTTGCTTGGAGAATTTCTCCATCTACCCTCTGACCCTGATGTAAAACCAAGGAAACATACACTGTAGCAAATTTTCCCATCCTGGGTCACCAGAAATATTTCCTCATTGACTTGTACACATGGAGCAGCTATGGTGTTTTCATCCTTCCAGGCTGTGTAATTAGAATTGGAATGGGGATGGAATCAAGAAGACCAGTGTCACACCCAATCTTCAGGGAGTCAGGACAGCTCTTCAACTACATAGAGTGCGTGGGTTGGGGGCGGTGGGGAAAGGAAGTGCTGTTAACTTATGACTAGGCAGTGGCTAGGCACTCACTGACCACAGTGACATGAATCCAGATGGGAGGAATTTATGCCTCCTTCTTGATAACAAAGGGATGTTTCTTAGCTATTATGTTTTACTTTTCAAATATGATATTGTTCCTTAATATGCAATGACAGATTTGCTTATGTTTCTTTTTTCTATTTTGTCCTCCACTGGTAGACCTCCACACTTTTTCTGCACGGTTAAGCAATTCTTTGCTGTCTGCCTTTTAACTACTATATCTCAAGTACTATAAAATATAGTAGTATTTTCCAACACTTGTTGTGAATGAGAGACTTCGTACTTAATGATGGCAATATCAATATCCATACTCATCAGTTTATATAGATATAGGTGATGCTCAAAAGCTTTTATTGACAAGAAGTTTTTAAGCATCTAATCTTCTGATACTAGCCTTTGGGGGATAAAAGTAATAATAATAATAATAATAATAATAATAATAATAATAGCATTATTGGGCTTCTTGAAGGAGAAGATGCCCGAACTGAGTTTACAAGGAAATATTCAAATAAGCATAGGAGGACAATCTAGGCTGACAATCAAGAAGATAACTTGGCATGCTTTGGAGAACTAGTAAATATGGCTTGAGTACAGAATGTTGGGTCAAGCATGATGAGAGATGAAGCAAGAGAGGCAAGTTAGTGAGATCATGAGGTTTATTATTTAGATGCCATGGTCAGAAGCCCAGAATCTAGAAAGGTGAGGAGAAAAAAAAAACAATGAATGATATAATGAACTAAATCATGTTCCTCCTCAATTTATATATTAAAGTCTTAACTCCCAATGTGACTGGATTTGAAGAAGGAGCTATTAGGAGGTAATTATGGTTAAATATAATAATTAAGATTAAATAAGAAGAGGAAGATATATAGAGAGAGATGAGAGAGAGAGAGAGAAAGATGAAGAAATCTTTATCTTCTTAAATTCATGTATATAGTTAGAGAAAAGTTCATATGAGAACATAAAGACAAGGCAGCTGTCTGCAAGCCAGGAAGGGAATTCTTACCAGACCCTGACCATGCTGACACCCTGATCTTAGACTTTCAGCCTCCGTAACTGAGAGAAAATAAATGTCAGCTGTTTAATCCACCTAATTTGTGGTATTTTGTTATGACAGTCTGAGTAGATTAAGACAAATGATGTTAAACAAGAGAGTAGTGTGATCAAATGTATGTTATACAAAGAGGATAACATTAGATAGAGTAATAATAAATTGAATAATAGAGAGAAAATGACTAGAGGTAGAAAAAACATTATACTACCCAAAAAACAAGTGAGAAGGTTCTTACTAAGGTGTAGGCAGAAGGATAGTGTGAAATGCACTGGAATTTGAGAATTTAGTAACAATGGATGTTGTTGATAACAGTTTGAAGTTAAAATTCTTACGCTTGGTATGTGGAGAAAATTTTTCAGGCAAATTCTTCACTTTGTAAGGGTTCTATAATACAATCTAAAAATCTGCTTAATCCGGCACATGAAACTGCAGTGTGTCACAACATGCTGAAAGCACACAAAAGAGTGTAAGCATCATTGTTACTCTATTCTTAGTGTCTTGCAGGCTGCCTAACTCATGACTCTCTGACACACTGACTCAGAGGCTAAGTCAGTGTCAATCCAAGTTTTAATCATCTGAAAATATAAATTTTATCTTTATTTTTAAAAAATATAAATAGAAATCTTAATTTTTCCTTCAGCTGCACACTTGTGAATATGCATCCGGCTCTGGAGAAGACTAGCATTATTGATGTTGCTTTAGTGAGGTGACTATATAGAAAAGAGATTTCAACTTGTGCTATATTGAGTTTTAAATACCTAAGGGATATCCAAGTAATAACCAGTAATTAGTTGTATATTTAGATCCAGATACCGGTTGAAAGACTTGAACTGAAATTATCAATATCTTATTGATTATTTATACCCAAGAAAGAATGAAATTACCCATAAAATATTTTATAATATAGTTATTAATATAAGAATAGAAGAAGGTAATGGATGGACTCCTGAAGAACATGAAAAATAAAAACTCCAAGTAGAAAGAAGTTCCAGGAATGATATTTTAATCTTCGCAACATCTTCGCGAGGTAGATACTATTATTATCCTCACAGAAAATTTACACAGAAATTTTAATTGGCAGCCTCAAGTTTACAAAGCAATTGGAAGAATAAAAATTTTAACCCAGCTAATTTGTCTACAGAGTCAGAATAATTAACCAATATTTCATTCTAACTAGAATGAAAACCAGAGGAAAACAATGACACATAAACCAAAGTGGGGAAGAACTTCAAGAATTAGATAAGGTCAATAGGGGCAACAGCTCATGGGGTCATGAGGCAAAGCTTGACATGCATCCACTGGATTTAAACACAAAGAAACCACATTGTTGAGGACAAATTGAGACAGTGGAAATGTGGAATAAGGTAAAGAGGTAGGGAGATGAGTTAAATGAGAAGAGTCATGATCGGGAAAAGAGGCTGTGAAAACACTGTCAAATAGTGTTTCCAGGAATTGAACTTTCAAAGGAATGAGACATGGAATGGATGTTGGAAGTAAAATATAGGTTCAAGGTTTCTAGGTGGTAGATCCAAATCACTAAGCTTGTAACTTACCTTCCCTACAAGCTTACCTAGTGTAAAGCAAAGGACTATATTGAACTGATTTTCTATTGTCGAATATGCCAGTTTCCTAAATTCAGTTTTCATTTAGGAATGGTGCTTAAAGAGAAGACCAAGAAATGTCTTTCAGTTCAATAGAATGAATAAAAAAATTTATTGGTAGAGCTAAGCCTTACCATGTGTAGGTAGTATAAGGGCCCAATCTTATTACTATTATTGACAGATGACAGCACTAACTCAATAATAAATAAACATTTCATACAACAAAGAAATTACTTAGTATGAGATTATTAATTAAACAGTTCACTTTCCAAGTTGAGTTTCAAAAAGAATGAAACATTTTTTCAAAATTATTAGCTATTTCTAGAGTTCTTGAAAATATATAGAAATAAACAAATATTCTTGATAGCCGTAAAAAATTTTTTTTGAAAAATAGTGTCATAGAGAAGAGGGCAAGAGTTCTGTAAAGTGTCTTCATGAAGTGCCTTCAGAAACATAAAGGAAAAGGAAAGTTTATATAATGTCACAAGAGGAAAAGAATGGAAAAAAGTTGTGTTGAATATAATGGTTCCAATGGAATAAATTTATATGTATATAAATATATACATTGTATGAACATACATTTAACTCAACAAAATACTAAAATATTATTTGGAGAGAAAATTTAAATATATAAACATTTCAATAGTATAAAGTAAAACATACTGAGTACTCAATTAAAATGGGTATTATTATTTCTGTAAGAAATAAATCAGAATAATATGTTTAAAAATTAAAATCATAAATTTAGGAACATAAGACAAAAGTTCACAGACATAACAAACTATGGGTTAGAATCTAATTTAAAAATTTCACAACCAAATGTAGAAATCATAAGAACACAGAAGATTAAGCTGAAAGATATTTTAGGAAACGTTTAGCTCTTTCTTTTATAGACGAGGGAATGACATTAATTTGTTAGGTTTCTTCTGAATGGCTTACACATTGAATGGAGAGTTTGCCTCCCATGACATGTGGTATTTTGCAGTAGAGGGGAGAATCATTTGTGGTTGACTTAGGATGTTTTACAAGAAATAAGAAGGGCATGTTTAAATTACTTATAAGAGAAAGTGTCCTAAAGGCAAGAGCAATTTAACAATGGAATAGTCATCCAAAGAGGTCATGGAGGAAACATCAATAAGACATTCAGAAAGAGATTAAATATAATTCTAAGGGGAATAATATAAGTGTCTGGCAATAACATGTACTAGGTTCAGAGGTCTGAATACAATGACCTGTGATTTTCCCCATAGTCCCTGGGTCTATGATTCACGTAAAATAATCATGAGAGCAAATAGAGGTAAGGTGAACTTCAAAGGGGGACAAAATAAAATAGGTCTACCAGAACTGACATGACAGTATAGAAGAAAACAATTCATTTTTAAATGAAGACCTTACTAAAGAGCATTCTGCTGGTACTTCCTGCTGTCTCTGTCCAGAGGAACGATGGCAAGAAATTCACTTGGCATTCTGTCATAAGCCAAAATATTATTTTAGAGTTTTTTCTAACCTGCAACACAAGTGCAGGCTGCTTTTAAGTTTCTATGATCTCATCGTGGAAGGGATGACTGATAAAAGGAACTTCCATAAAAACCTCTATGGAATCAGAATAAACATCCAAAGCATTTAGTAACTTGTGAAGGTTTATGCTGGCAGCAATAATGTCAACAATACAAAATCAGAAAATCAGAAAATATTTCAACTGGAAGGAACTTGAAGGATCCTTAAACATAAAGCCTGATGTGATTGGAAAACAGTAGGCATGGGCTTGCACATGCTCAATGTGAAGGCACATATGAGAATATAATCAACCACACCATTATTCATATCATGATGGGCTAAAACACACTAAAAAAAAATATAGGTTGGAACAATTACTATGAAAAAATGCTGTCATTGCAATTAATGAAATCAAGAAATCATAAAAGAAAATAATGTTGATTTCAATTACATTTAAATTTGAAATTTCTATATGTTGGAAATCAATATAAGTAATATTGAAAATCAATGAAGAAAGTCAAAATAAATTTGAAATATATATTAGAGACATATTTACTATAAACAAAGTCTTTTGACATTTACAAGAGAAAGACAGATACCCAGTTTTCCACAAAGAGAAAAGTATCAGGTTTTAGCACACTCTTGCACAGATACAAATGGCTATGACCACTGGAAGTTTCATCACAAATCAAAATGCAAATTAAATAAGATTTTTAAAAATTGATCAAAGTGGTAGGAATTCTTTAAAAATAGCAATACATAATTTTGATGAAAAATTATAATTTGATGAAAAAACACACATATACATTGATGGCATAAAAATTTATGAAAACTTTTGGGAACACAGGTTAAAAACCTTATTTTGCATATTTTTTACCCAAAATTCTAAATAATTTTCTAAAGAAAGTAATTGTGAGTGAGAAAAAAAAGTAACTGCAAGCATAAATATCCCAGCATCATTTATGGCAAAGCAAAATGAGGTATCTTTGGCCATTTTTTTTAGTGACTCTTTGATGCTTCCTAGTGATTATTCCCTAAATCCACTCAAGTCATCCAGTGAGTAACAGTTCTAGATTTACAGGTCTTCAATAGACAACTTCTCCTCTGAATTTCATGAGATTAATTTTATGTTGTAAGACTCTTGTGTATCTTTGGAAAATAATGGAAGAAAAATTTTATGTACGATGTAATAAATGATATAATTATGAAGTAATTCTTAAAATGCTGTGGTTTCCCCAAGACATTTCAAGAATATATTTATGTTAGAGATATGGTATCAGATATATGTCCTGAATGGTAACCCTTTCTGTAATTGTGTTATTTTAAACAAATTGAAGTTTAACTTACTTAAAAAAAAGATAAAGAACACAGCATCAGGATTTCTTGAATATAAAATCTAAAACTTAAACTGAAAGTAGTGTAAAAGGCCCTTTGATGGTCATTCATGAGAAATGGCTAAGCTCTTTGCCATTTTCCTTGGTAGTTTCTACTCTTAAACAAAGAGCACAAAAATTCTGTCCATTAACTTTATGTTTTTGTAGCCACCTAACTCTTAAGTGCCTAAATTACAGGAACACTAAAACAAAATATCATGGAAGAAAAAAACAATAAATATAATTTCCTTGAAGAATTCAAAATTTTTTATTATTTTAAATTTTCTAAAGGATAATTGTTTAATAATTAGTATTCTTCTCTAATTTTTTGCCAAGTGGGAACTTGAAACTATAGTGTACCTTTTTATGTATATAATAGTGTATAATCCTGAGACTGCATTTTATCATTAATTATTAAATGGTATGCTCACTTCGATGGTATTTATACTAAACTTATTATATGAAATACATATTGATTTTTTTGCCAAAGTAAAAGCTAAAAACGAAGTTTGTGGTCTTAATTTCTATATCAATTATTAAACAATTAAATAAATTTTAGTGAGGGTTCTACTCTGATCTAGTTATCAATTTAAGTCAGAAGAGTATTGTTTCTGTCAGAATGAGTTTTAAAATATAATGAGAAGATATTAATGAAAGATAAAAACAGATCATTTAATTCTGAATAATTACTTTTAAGTAAAGATATATACAAAGTGCCTGGGAGCCTAGGAAAATTGCTTTGGTTTATGTGGGGACTTAAAGAAAACACCGTAGAGACCATTACCTTTGGTCTGAGACCCACAGTAGACAAGCTGAGCTTATTAAGAAGATGGTAGAGGTATTAGCTACCCAAATAAAAAGGCCAACTTGATCAAAGTGTTTTAGAAAAAAATGATGTGTCTTGGAAATGCCAGTATTATAATATTGCTGTGCCAAATTAAGAGTTATGGAGGACAGAACTGGCAAAAGATTTTTTTTAAATGTAAATGATCCCAATGATAACCATGGCAGAGTGGCTAAGAGAATGGCAGACAAGCAGCTTGGGCCATGGGATAAACATACTATCTCAAGAATCCAGATACTTCATATCTATGAATATTAGCATGTCTGTAATTCATTTAAGGTATTTCCATTGCACCTTGGGTGGAAAGTTACTGACCAGGCATTGTAGAATTTATATGTAAATGTTTTCGTTCATTTCTTTTGTTTTCATTGCTTGGTTGAAACTCTTGGGTAGAGCCAAAGGAAAGTTGAGAATTGTGATTCACCTTAGCTATGTTTACTCCCATTCTTGTGACTTCATATGCATTGTAGTAACTATAAGCTATGGAATCAGTACAAGCTTTTGAATATTTCAGGGGCAACTACATGAGTTGGAATCAACACAGCTTTTTCAGTAAGATGGTACTGTGTTCAAATCTTAGCATCACCATCTCTCCCTGAGTCCATTTTTTTCTCTATAATTGGTTAAAATAACCTACTGTAACAAAGGAGTTGAGGGTATTAAGAAAAAGTAAAATGTATCTGATATTTAGTAGGTAAATTCTATTTTGATTATTTTGCTTCTGCTTAGTGGAGAGTTATAATGGATTCAACTTTAGTATCTATATGTTCCCCAGGATCAAGCTTGGAGACCACAAAGTTTTAAAAGCTGCTTTAAAAAGTGGGTCTTAACCCAGGAAGAATCCACTAAAGCCAACCAGAACCTTGATGCTTTATTTTAAACAGAGTTAAATTGAAATTCATATTAGATTTCCAACTTCCCTAAGGAGCAGTCATTAGGTTTTATATTTCTGCACACCAGCCTATGGATAAGTAAACACAATAAAACAATAGCACGTTTTTTTGGTATTTATATTGTGATAGAAACATCTTGAAAATGCTTTGTGAGTGAGTAGTTCTCTAAATATAGCTCTGTATAATTGCGTCTTTTTTATTTAATGTAAAACCTACACACAAAGCTATAAAGGCATATAGTATTGTCATCAGTCTGTATAATCATATATTCGTGACCACAGTGGCCCATTTGGGTTGTATTCCCCAATCTCCACATTCCCTCTCTCCTTTCTCAGGAAATATCTCTTTTGTGAGCAGAAATGTGAAATTTTTGAGTCAAAATGTAATGGTATGTAGAAACACCGAATTGTACTTCAGGCAGAATGAAGGAAAATCTTGACTCCAGATTCCCTGTTAAGGTAGGGAATGCCAGATTGAGGTTTGCAGACAACAGCCACCTTTAAATAACAGCATCAAAGTAATTTCAAATGTATTAGAGGATTAAAAAGCCCCCAGAGCAAGCAGCTCAGATTCCTGTTTCTTCCCCTCCAGGGAATACTTATTTGATGTCTAAAGCTCATTTCATAAGACAGCTTTGTTCTCATTTTTCCAATGTATGACCAAAACATCCATGGACAAATACAAAATAAAGTATATGTCATTAAAAACTATTTTACACTTCAATAATTTAGTTCTCCTGAAATAAACAGCAGGAGAAATTATCCAGAAAGATTTTGTTTATTATATTAAACAGAAAAAAAATATGTTAAGAGTAATAAGGGCTAAGAAGAATTTTAATTTCAAAAATCTTCAAAACTGTAAGATCTCATAAGTTATGTAATTCATAGTTTTTCTTTTATTAAACAGAAACTTTGTAACTCTTTTGGATTCCTTTGTACTTTTTTGTCACTGATAAAAGATAAATAGCAACAGGGAAAATAATTATACCATTCTTTGATCAATTTATCATTTTATTCCATTATATAGTGCATCTCTTATTATGGGAACTATAGATTTTGTATCTGGCTCTGCTTAAGACTAAGTTTTATAAGTAATATATTTTCTCATTTTAATTAAAGGGAGCAGGTATATTAGTTCTGTGGGCTGAGGGATCAAAGGAAGACAATAGAATACATTCACAAAAAATGTTTTTGCAATATAAAATTTTAAGACTCATTTTTAACCATTATTGTTAACAGTGCTTGTGTAGTTTATGAAGACCGATGTTTTGATATGACTAGAAAATAATATTACAAATTAGACACTAGAAACATTTTAAATTCTGATATATTTTTATTGTACATATGTTACTCATACTGTATACATAGTATTTCCATATATCACATAGAAAATAGAATACTTTTACATTTTTCTTAAGAAAATAAGTATTACCATGATATTTGGACATGATCTCAGAAAATTTACAAATGTTCTCATTGTTTTCATCGTTAACTTTACAAATCATATTGCTATTTTAATTATATATTAGTTAACAACTTTGGCAGGTAGGTTATAACATTTTGGAGCAATTCAAATAAATGCTGAAAGGATAGCATTTCAGTTTTATTCTTCACTGAGGATTCATGCACATGCATACACACAGTTCATGTCCTTCAGGGTTATGGTAGATTAATACACTATAGTGATGACTAATGATATGTTTGTTCTTTGTTTTCTGTGCAGCCATTGAAAAATATCAGAAGACTTCAATATAGAGATAGTAAATCAAGTCCATGCATTCATCTTCCCCCTTTTCCAAAATTCTATTAAAATAAGAAAGATATAATTAAAGATGGCAAACCAGATTAGGTATCATCAAAGACAAGATTAAGTAAAGTGCCAAATAATGGAAAATAGCTTGAATTTTATCCCTGGTATTATGAGGTGAATTGTATCCCCCCAAAATTTATATAAAATTGAAGTCCTAACTCGTAATACTTTACAAAGTAACTGTATTTAGAAATAGGGTCTTTAAAGAGGTAATTAATTTAAAATAAGATCATTAGACTGGGCCAAATCCAATATAACTGGTATCCATACCAGAAAAGGAAATGAGAAAACAGACAAACTGAGTTGAAAAAACATATGAAGAGAAAAGACCATCTATAGACCTAGGGGAGAACTCAGAAGAAACCAACCCTGCAGACACCATGATCTTGGACTGTTAGTCTTCAAAACTGTAAGAAAATAAATTGCTGCTGTTTAAGCCATCCTGTCTGTGCTAATTTGTTATGGTAGCTCTGGCAAACTTATATACCTGGCAAAGGAAGGACTTACTTCAAAAGTCAGCAGAAGTATTTTTTTAAAAAAAGGTCTGGAAAACCTTCAAGCATAAAATAATGGCCAGAAAGATGCCTGTAACTTTACTTAAGTAGGGTAAAAAAAGGTAGCAGGAAGAGATAGATGTTAGTTGAGCCCCAAGCAACTAGATGCAGCATTTGTCCCTAGGTTTTACATAGCGTAAAAACGGATGACTCCTGATTGAAAGGTAAAGAGAGAATGAGCCTGCTAGCACCTTAATAGATAAATTTGGGTTATCACAACAAAAATGAGTTAAACTAATAAAAAAGATTTAGGACTCCATTTAATTTCTATAACATTTTTTGTCTTATAACTGCAAATTTCAGCACTGACCTGACACAGATAACTTTAAAATCCAAGCAGATGCTGGAGGAAAGTTTGGGAAGCAACCTCAACAGAAAATATATTGAAAAGCTTTGAGAATTTCACAAGAACATATACCTTCTCTCAGAGTCTACTTGGTGCAGAGAATTTGCATACTTGAGTGAGACTTCAGAAATGTTGAGTATGATGGACTCCTATATCCTATGCAGTGCACTTTACTCATCTACAAGTCCAAAAAAGAAAAAGTCCATCAAAGAAAAAGAAAACCACAAGATCAAGAGCCCCTAAGAAAGAGAACAAGATAAATTATTATAAGTGCTCTCCCAATTAATGTATATTTGAAGTATTGGTCAGTAGTAAATTTAAGGGAAAAATATATATTTAAGGATATCTTAATGATTTTCTAAATTTTAATTCTTAGGTACTTAGAATCTTTACTTAGAATCTTATTCTTGTTTATTTATAAAACTTGCCTTGAACTTTATACTCAATTATAATCATTAAAAATTATTTGACTAGAAAAAAATGTACTTAACAGTAATGTCCTGGAATTGATACATGACAGCTCACAAAAGTAAATCTAGCATACGTTTCCTAATTCCACTTTTGGTAGCATTGATGGTATAGTTTGAAATTGGCCATGGCAGAAATATTTACACAATGAAAATCAGCAAATTTTAAAAGTCAGGAATTGTTTATTCCTTCAGAAAGTCAGCTGTGAAGTATGAATTATAATAATTATATATTATATATAATCTGCTGCAGTTTGAAAGTGTGAGATGAATAATCCAATTCATCATAACAATTAAATATAAGATATCTAGGATTTAATACAATATGAATTGTACAGACATATAGGAGAAAAACCATAAAAAGTTACTAAAGGAAATAAAGGAAGACATACCAAGTATTTGGTAGGAAGTCTAAATTTTATCAAAGATGTAAAATCTCACCAAAAATCATTCTGTGAATTTACTGTAATTTCAATAAAATATCTACAAACTAGGAGATTGAATAACTTAATATTTATTTAGTTTAGTTGGAAAAAAGAAATTGCTCAAATATAGATTAAAAAATGTTTAGAGCAAAAAGATAATAGATTTTTCTAACTAGATATAGAAATATTTTATAAACTCATTTTGTTAAAAGAATATGACAACACAGAAGAATAATTATATCCCTGGAACAGTGTAGAGTACAGAAGTAAGTAGATAAATATTTTTTACATATATATAAAATGGTCACATTTCAAATCCATGAAAGAAAGGGTTCATTGTTTTATAAATAGCATTGGAAGAATTAACTATATCTAAGAATAAAAATTAGACCCTTGTTTCACATCACTGTAACTACTATGTTGATAGCAGAACTCTAAGGTTACAATTATAAACAAACTTTGTCTTATCCCCTTTTTTTACATTTAAATATAATATGAGGTCAGCTGATATCTATTTGCCTTCATGGGTTACTCTTTGGGCTGAGACCTAAGCTGACCCCACTTTGCACACTTTTGTGTTGAGGGGTGTGGTGGAGGAGCTTCTGATCATAGGAAACACTCAGAAACTTCTGTTCTGAGAAATTCAGGGAATGCAAATCACCCCATCAATAGTAATCTGTCCTTCGTTCTAACATCAAAATAGGTTAGTAAAGTAGTAGTCCCTCATCTATCAGTCATCAGACACTTATCCACTGTGTTCTGAAAGTTCAGAGGACACATTGAACTTATTAAGTAGTCTCCTTCAAGTGAAGGGAGACCCACCTCATGCTATTTCTCCCCCTGAGGATGACACATTCACAAAACACTAGGAGCTTTATCTGAGGAATATACCTTCTTTTAATCAGCAGTTCCTGACTCTCATATATCGTTGATGAAGTTGAGTTTGAAGAGTCCTGCAACCATCATGATGTAAAATCGTAATGGATGCATCATATTTCAGCCTTGAGATGCTTTGTATCTTGGTGTGTCAATACAAATTTCTATTGTAGTATCATGTTATATATTTCTAAAATATATTTATAAAAATAAATTTAAAATGGATTCAGTGTATATGAAGATATATTTATTATCTTAAATAAGAAAGACTCTTCTTACTGACAAGGGTGAAATTAAGAAAAGAGCAACAACAGATTTGACTGTATGAAGGACTGCTCTGAAGGATAGAGAAAAACATTAAAAAGCAAACCACAAACTCAGAAAACACGTATAACATATGTGACAAATAAGTGGTTAATATTTTTATTGCACAAAGATCAGCACAACAGAAAATGACAAAAGGGGCAAGAATAGTCAAACCACAAAAGAAGAAATATGCATGGCCTTTAAACATATGAAAAGATATTAATCTCACTAAAACAATGAATGCAAATTAAAACAACAATAAGGATTTTGTCTATGAGGTTGGCAAATATGACGATTGATAGTTCTTAACGTTGCTAAGGGTTTGGGGCCCTCTCACACACTGCTGAAAGAATTTGCATATTTTAGCAACATTTTGGGTGGTAGTCAGGCACAATGTAACAATGTAAATCACATACATTGCCTCTGCCCTAGGGCAATGATGCACTACCCGGAACCCCCTTTGTAGGACTCTTTCCCTAACTGCTGGGAATGCTGCTGGCAGACAGCCTTCAGCCATCAATGGCCTTTAAGAATCAATCTGGCTGAAGAGAGATACCTAGCTTCAGGTCAGGCTAGCCTTCCTCCAGGGGCAGCCTATATCCAGTGACTAATCAATTCGGGACCTCTTCACCTCACTCTAACCTGAGCCAACTCTAAGTGGCCATCTCAGCTTAAAATTTCCCTGGAGAATCAGTGGAGACTTTCCTTGAGACTAAATGGCAACCAACTTCTCACTGATCCTGTTTTCTTCCTTTCTATTGCACAAGATTCAACTCCAGGACCACATCCTAGTATACCTCCTAAATGCAATCTTCATCTCAGAGCATACTATTGGCATACTAAACCTTCAATATCCGGCAATTCTACATCTAAATTGTTATCATAAAAAAATAATCACACATGAAAGTGTAAGGAGCAGAATGTCCATTTCAGATTAGCCTATAAAAAGGAGAGAGGGTGAGGGGAAGAAAAACAGGAAGGAAGGAAGGAAGGAAGGAAGGAAGGAAGGAAGGAAGGAAGGAAGGAAGGAAGGAAGGGAAAAAATATTCAGTAAGAGGAGTGTGGTAAGATATATTATAGAATATAGAAATTGTGCCATGAAGTTTAAAAGTCAGTGATAGAATGATATACACCTGATTAAAATATTAAATATCCCTATGTGATTTCTTTAGATTTGTATTTACACATACATAAAATAGTTTGGAAGGATACCTCAAATTCTCAACCATGTTTATTTAGGTACCCACATACTACATTTCTGTGTTTGATTTTGTTGTTGTTTTTGTTTACACAAAAAAGCTACTGAGATAGCCAATAAAAGCATGAACAGAACTGATTTAACTAGGATAAAAAAGGATCACTAAACAAGTACAGGCTGGATGTTTAGTCTTGAGTTTCTTCTTGGATAAAAACAAAATATGAAAGGGCTGTCTCTAACTTTCATGACCTATGAAGTATAGCCACTGTCATCTTTCTGCTGAAAGTTCACAAAGTATTTTTATTTCCAAAATTGAAAATTATTTCATTAGCACATTTGTTAGCACTTCTATTAAATATAATCATTCCTCATTTTATATACCTATTATTTGCATATATGTGAAGGCAACAACAGAAGATGAAAAGGATGAAAGGCTGTGAATTTAAATATTTGGGTTCAAACCCTTGTTCTATCTCCAATTCAATTTATAACCTTAAAAACTTTTCTGGCTCTTTCTTCTGCAAAGGTGACAGGTGAAATGTGAGAATGCATTTCTTCTTCACAGTTGTAGAAACCAGATGCAGCAATATCTAGAAAGGTTATTTTATAAAAGGAGGAAAATGATATACTAACATAAAGGTAAAAGGTAGGACATAAATTATCAATTGCTTTTGCAGTCGTAGAGATCTGTGTTATCTCACCTAAGTCTTCTAGATCCATCTATATTGGCATTCCCACACAGCTCCAATTCCCATATAACACCTGTGAGTCAGTTTAGTTGAGCCTATGGGAGAGGCAACTGCTGGGCTCTGTGCATCAGAGAAATAATATCATTTTCAGGATGTTTAATGCCTAGCTAGAACAGTATTATAGTCTGGGCTCAATCAGTAATTTCCTGATGTGGCCTTTACTAGTCACTTTCCATTTGGGGCCTTGTTATGTGATTAACAATAACAAATGAACACATACATATAGCAGACATGCATATATACATACATGTTCCAGAAAATAAAAATAGTAAAAACAATTTAATCTTAGTTAAGTTTTCTTTCAGTTCCAAAAAAGTTTCACTATGTGTTCTTGGATATATTGTTTAACTTGCGTTTAGTGTTTAGCTTCTCTGAGCTTCAGCATCTCAATGAGTAAAATGTGGGCAAAAAGTGAAAGAGAATAATCCCTGGGATCACTTTTGACTCTGAAAATTTAAAAGTGGTTTAAGACAAAACTGTCAAGAGTACTTGTGTGTGTATCTGGGTGCCTGTCTCACACGGTGAGCACCAAAGTGATGAACCTCAGCTGGGGATTCATTCATTCATATATTTAATAATCTGGGTATTTATTTTGTGTAAGGCACGGTGATTAATATAAAAGTGAGATAAATTCCCTGCTTTCTTGGATTAATATTAAAATAAGTTAGAACATATTGTATAGAAATAATTACAACATAAAGGACAAACTAATAATTAACGAATAAGAAATACAGGTAAGACATTTTGGAAATTTACAGTAGGGAGAAAGTGCTCCCACCTGGTGGAGCCTTTCAAATTTCATTAAGAATATTGTCTTTGAATCAAGCCTTAAGGATAGGGAACCAATCATACCAAAATTCTTTGTATACATACAAGATTATAGAGGAATACTCAAGAGCAGAATCAACCAGAATTTCTTCTTTCTCTTGGCAAGTCATATACTAAATAACTTGGTATTTATTACAGATTTTAGAATTGTCTTGCCTTTTATTGAGAGTTAAGTAAAAAAGTAATTTACTGGATTTTTCTCTTTGGATTTACTTTTGAAAGAAAACTAATCCGCAGTCTAATTGATTACTATAGAAAAATCTAAATATCAGTATCACTCTGAAGGTGACCCTGGGATCTCTGAATAGGTGCACTCATGCTGCTTATTGATAAGACTCTCAATCATAAAACTTTGGATATGAAATGCATCAAACATGTTAGCTTCTTTGTTTTATTGCCCTAATAGGCAAAAAAACCCACAGCCAATAAAGTAAATCTGCTTTTGTTTTTATTGCTTTGCCTTTGAAATTGTGGCCCTTGATCTTAAAACCAGTGACAGAGTAGTTACAGATGAAAAAAAGAAATGGTCATATTGGAGTGCAATGCTTACTTGCTAGAAATAAACAAGCCAATTTTAGTAAAATAAAACTGACCTAACACTGTGCTAAGATCTCAGACTTAACAGCCACTCCAGTTCTCTCTGACATTTAAAAATTATAAGGCACTGCAAAAAGAAATTGTTAAATGTCAGAATCCTCATAATTTCTTCAACTTTTGCCACTGAATTCTTAACTCCTCCCCCACCCCACCCTCACCCCCCACTCACACACACACCAGCCTGTGAGTGTGGTGGGCCAGGAGAGAAGCTTAAGGATATACCATGCATATACTTCTGCTGGTAGCAAAGCCAGTTCTGGCTGAGACATACTTCACATCATTATCCTTAAGTCAGCTACTGTGGGAGGCTCCTTCAGAATCATTTCATTGCATCATTAGGCATATTTTAAAAGTGAAGCTACTGGAAGAAGGAAGTCTGAGAAGCTGAAACACCACAGTGCTCTTCACTACATTTCTTTTTCATTCATTTATCAAGGTAACTCTATTCTTTGCTACTGCAGTTGTGGCACATTTCCCTCTAATCTAGCAAAGTCTGATTCCATGAAAGCTGCAATTCTATGGTAATTCTAAAAGAGCTATCAGCAGGTGATTTAATAATAAGAAGAAGGTGGAAGAAGAAAGTAAAAGGTAGAAGGATGATAAAAAAGGAGAAGAAGAAAGAGGAGGAGAGGAAAGAGGAGATAAAAGATTTACTACATATCTACTAAAGAGAAGACACTCTGGAATCTTGTATAAGCCATGACCACAGCCCCGGGAGGAGGGCATTGTTTCGCCTATTTTACATACAAATAACCAATGGTTGAGGTTCAAAGAGGGAAATAACTTGCCTTTCACACAAAACTGGTATTCAAAATCCAACAGTGTGTCCCTCTAAGACAAAAAAAATTAGTGAGTCTAATGAGATGGTATTTATGTTTAGTAAAATTTATAGAAATATTACTAAAAATACCAACTCATTTGCACAAGATTTATTGACTGTCTATCGGTATAATAACATCTTTTAATTGATACTTGCTAGTTTCAAAGTCAAGAATTAAATAAATGCAGAGATAGTCTCACCTGCTTTTCTAACTATATAAATTCATTTTTTTATAAATTCCAATTTTAAAGACCACAGAATAAAAAACTTCATTCATTTTTTTCTCTTATCAAATTTCAATATGCAGTATTTCTAGAAATACTTTGTGCGTGTATGTATATGTGTGTGAATTATATATACATATATTTATACATATTTTTATATATTTATACTTATAAACACTGCACTTCATGAATTATTATTGTTGGGCAACTTCTCAGTCAATTCCATTTTTTTCAGTTTTGCATTCTGAGTAATCCTGCCGCTTCTGTTTTCAGGTTTTTTTTTTAACATTTACTGACTGCCAATAAAGGAGATTTTATTTTCTACCAGATTCCTCAATTTAGAAATACAATAATTATCATTATGAAAAGTATTTATTAATCTTTTTTAAAAAGGAGATTTTAAAAAGAAAACCTTAATTTCTAGTCAATAAAGTCATCACATTATTATAGGAACATTTTCTCTTAATTTTTAAAAATATTGTCTAATCAAATAGTCTAGAGAACCCTGATTTGTGGATGACCCTTTATAGCAATGGAGGAGTTTTATATTGGCTTCTCAGAGGTAGATGAACTGTATTCCCTATTAATTTTACTGTAATTGTGTCCATTCTCTGATTTTGCTTTAGTTTGGTGTTTCACTGCAAAATTACAGATAAGTAATAAAACACAGGTCAAAAGTATTAAAATCTTCTTGCAAATAACACCAAATCATAATACAAAAATATCAACAGAAAGTCACAATTTCTAGCACTTACCCGTGAAATATAGGACCCTTTTTTTCCTTTTTGGCATGTTTTGTTAAGATTCTACGCTGCTCCCATAGCATGCGTGCCATCCAAATGAAAGGCACTGCTTCTGGGAATTTCTTCGGTAAACTCCACTTGAGAATAAAGTCTCTTTAATTATTAAGTATTCATAGAGGGTTTGGAACCTTTTTTTTTTTTTTTTTGACCTGGCAAAGTATTCCATGCCACATCACCACTTGTCTCTAAAGTATAATGAAGAAAGATGAATGCTTGTAATACTTCCTCTGGCTAATTCATCTTAATCCATTGCCCTTCTTTAAAAAAGAACAATTGTGGTCCTATTTAAGATGTTTTAAGGCTCTGTAGAGCTCTTACATTTGTAAGAATTCTAATTCTATACTTGTAATTCTATATGAGGCTGTACTGCTTATGTAGAGACCGAGACAAACAGGGGCAAAATAGTGACCCACAGGGGAGAGCTTGGACAAAACAAGGGAGAGAAAAGGTGAAAAATGATGACACTGTGGTGACAATGTTGCCTTTTTTTCTTATTACATGATATCTCCCATTAGTAAAAGCTTACTTGACCAAATATTTGTTCCACCCTCCTACTAAGATTTGACATCTCAGTAAATTTATTGCTAGTTTCTCAACATGCATTTCTAAAGAACAGTTGGTTAAAGAAAAGCTAGCAGATGTTACTTGAAAAAAGGTTTCTAAGATCAAAGAAGTTTGGGGAATACTAAATTATAGAAAGTTGAAGAGGTTTTATTTATTTATTTTTCCTCAAAACTCCCTAAGCTTTTAATATGATAATACACTGTGAATCACCATGAGAAGAGTTGCAACATTTTCTGAATGTATTTGTCTTTTAAAACTTTTTTCATAGGGTATGCTGATGGGAATATTGTTCCAGAGAACCCATTTTGGGAACCACTTATGTAAGTCATGGAATTTTATACTAAAATATTACATAACTACATCCACATATATTTTTGAAGGTAAAATTATCATTATCATTCATAATGACATTATAAACTTTTACAATTTATTTTTTAAATGTTTAGACATTATGAATGTGAACTTGTTAAAGTTTTGTGTTTTAAGTATCTGGTAGAACAACTTTGTTTGGCAGCATCTCCATTCCCTCAACCATTTTCCTTTTCCTATGCAGTTTGAAGGGTTCAATAGTCCACATACTCTGCTGAGGGGATGAGCGTGTCTCTGTATCCCTTAGTCTACAGCATGACTTGGAGGAATTATGAGCCTCTCTCTTCCAAATCAATAAAGCCTTTACTCTTTCATGTTTTCTGTTTAACCCTTATAACTATCCTAACTATCTACCTGAGGGAGATTCAGGCTCTCTAGTTTCCAGTCTCTCACAATGTTCCTCACTTCAGAATTGGGTCTTGATGTTCAGTCCCAAAGGATTCGCTCCTCAAGTCCTGGATAACCTTTATCATCCTGTCATATTATTTCAATTAGTGACATAATAAGGCTTACAAACATATATGTATATTTACATGCACAAACTACTTAAGCTCTTTTATTTATGTAAGTACTAATAAGAGTGGATTCCTACCAATTGTCTTCTCTGATGGGTGCATGATATAGGAACCTGGAACTAAGAATTAAAAGACGTAAATGGGGCACTCATTTAATTTCTAAGACCCTCAGGCTTTAAGTCATTAGAAAACCAGACGTCTGCACACATTATATACAAAATGTGCTTTTAATTCACATATAACCAATAATGTAATTCTCTTCAGGACATGCTCCTCAATTTTAATCAATTCTCAAGACATAAATCTCAAACTTAAGTGGCCAGCCAAACCCAATTTTTAAACTATTGTTTCAAAATAATAACAGTATTCCAGTTAAAAAACCTTTATATAGATTTGTTCTTTGTGTAAAGTATGTTGTGATTTTTCCACATAGGTGAGTTTTCTATTAAATACATTTCTATTCAATAGAAAATATAAAAAATGAGTTCTATATTTGCTTCAAAATTTTCAGGGTTACTCTGGCTCCAGAAAGTTCATAAAGTCCATTTCTTTTCCTTAATACCCCCCAAAGCCACAATATATATATTTGGCTGTTTGAAAGATAAACATCTTTCTGGTCACAAAGGAACTATTTGTTGCATGATTTATTTAATAATGAATCATGGAAAATATTGTATTATAGGCATAGAGTTTTTTAAAATGATCATATTATTGGGTATTGGATATAAGGGACTATCATCATTTTCACACAAATATTTGAAAACTTTTATATACCATATTTACTTGATTTATTAGCAGATATTTAATGAGTGCCTATATGCCAGGCTAGATGTTGTCATGAGACCTATATCTTTCTACAGTGTATTGTACAGAAAGACAGACTGACAGTGAATAAAGAATGACAATAATGTCAAGGGTAGGAATGAAAAGCTCAGAATGCTTTTCCTTTGAGATAATACGAAGAACATAACACTCACAAACTCCCACCCAGATATTCTCTGAGACAATTGGTTTGCACAAGAGTAAAGAGAAAGAGCCAGCTTCATGTACTTTTTGTGTGCATTTCCAAAGATCTCTTAAGAGCATGGGAGAATATGTCAGTCAGAATCTTGTCAGAAAAACACAAATGAAGAGATTTCAAATAGGGAATTGGTTAAACAGGTATTGAAGGACTGGAACGGCAACAAGAAAGTATTGGGTAACACGGATATAGTAACTGCAGGGAGAAACTACTATCTCCCTAGGGATTGGGGAGAAGAGAGAATAGGTTGGGGGTATCAGACCCTAGAGTTCAGGGAAGGAATCCTGCAGAGCTGGGCTTTTTCTGAGAAAGGGACACTCTCCAGCTAGTGTTGAGACCCCTGAGGGGACATGAGAAGACTGGTTCTAGGAGTATAGGGGGAAAGCTGAAAACTGGAATTAATTACCAATACTGAGAGTGAAGGCCATTCCTGGGGTGCCATTAATAGAACATTACACAAAACAGATAGGAGCAAGTCTCTTCCTCTCCTCCTCGCACATAATGTCTCTGTATTTCTCCTTCTTAGCAGAATTTAATATGGTGACAGTTGGTAAAAGAGAGGGAAGTTTGCAGGACCCCAGCCCCAGTATCACAAAGTTTGATATGGAAGAGTGGATTTGGAACTAACAGGCAACAGTTTAACAATCAACACTGAGAACCAGAAAATGTGGATCTGAGAGACAGAGGAGTAACTGCTTCCTTCGAGGGCATTTTGGTACCCTAAAACTCTTCCTTCTGCTCTTCCCATCCTCAGAGAAGTAGATGCTCCCTGCAGTTTTCCTCTCTGGGTTTCTTCTATATCGTCCTGTTACCTTTCGGGTCCTCCATTACCAGTTCAACCAAATCTCTATTTGAAATTTTCATTATTCCTGTTTTCCCAACAGATAGGCATTGTTTGACCTCTTCTGTCTATCCAACCCTTACAAATCTGAATCAAACACTGGTCCCACTGGTTGCTATGACTTATCCAGATCTGCCTGCTTTTAATAGTCCTCTGCCTGAATGCTGCCTGGTTTCCTAAACAGGGAGCAATGTTCACTGACTTGTTTCTATTACTAGCTAAGCCAATCCCACTTTACATTCTGTGTCTCCTTTAAAAGCCATATTGCTTCTAGCTTGATGGATTTCATTTCTGATCTAGGTCTATATATAGAAATGTTTCATGGGATCTTCCAAAGACATTCATTAGAGAATTGCTTTGTAACCCTTTCTAGCCACTCAAAGTCTGGAAGGTTGTATGCAGGAGGGTATGTCCCTGCACAGTGGGAGGAGAAATTAAGAAAAAAAATAATTAATAAATATAAATCACCTGGTTGGTAATTCACTCATTAGTTTACATACATTAACTCATTTAATTTTCAAAATAACCTTGTGAATTAAATATTATTCCCACTTCAGAGAGGAAATTCAGCGCCTGAAGAAATTTACTCAAAGCTGAGGCCATATTAAAACCCATTTCTACCTGATTTTGAAACCTCTTCACCAGCTGATTTAATAATTTTCAGTGGCATACCAGGGTCACAGACTCTAGCCTGCCTAGAAACTAACTAGTATAACTCAACTTAAGTAAAAGTGAGATGTCCCCATATTCTAAAGTGACTGCTCTCGTTATATGTAGTGATTGGGAATCCAATATTAATCCAATTCAACAAAGATTTATTGAGCCTCATGTGTGTAGCAGGCATGTGATAATGATAGCTAACACATTTATTGAAGGCTGTATATTGGGTGTTGTTTCAGGAACATACTTTATGCCTAATTAATTCTGAGAACAACTCTATAAGTGCCATTATTAACAACACCATCTTACAGATAATGTAACTGAGGCCCAGATGGTCTAATGGCCAAGATCTCACAGTTGGGAACTGGCAGATCCAAGAAGAGAACCTAGGAAGGGTGACTTTGAAAGCCCAGGGTCTTTTACCCTTTTGGTATATTTCCTCATATGTAAGAGGTTGAAGGGACTAAAATGAATATGATGACATAGGCAAGGAAATCAGAATCCAGGTGGTGAAACAATGAGAAATATAACAGATGTAATAAAGATGCTTGTTAAGAAATATATATTGAAAAGAAAGTAGGAATTAGTTTTTTTCCAGATGAAATCAGAAAAGATAACTTCTGAGCTGATTCCTAAGAAAATGGAAGTAAAGATTTCAGAATTTTGGAGGTATAACCATCTCCAGATCCTGGTGATGTGATACATAAGAAAGAGGTAGAAATCCAGGATGGCTCTGTAGAAGAGTAAGTCTAAGGAGGTAAATTGAGACTCACTTTATACAATTTAAGTTTGAGTGGGTAATAAAGAGTAGACAGCCAAAAATATAGGCCTTGGTAGAAAGATAAAAGTTACATGTATTTTATATATTTTGAACTTTTCAGCACAGAAATTTCCTAGGAGTGGATGAGTATTCTAGGAAGAATATGCAAAGACAAAGAAATAGGATTTTGCTGACTCTTCTTCTGGCAAGGCCTAACTATGGTCAGCTGAGCAGTCAAAATAAAAAGGCATAGAGCTGAGAAAGGGAAAAGCAGCCCTTGACATTTGGGCTGGTAGCTTGGAAAGATCAGCTGGGCCCTGGTGTTGCTAGGAGCTGGCCTGGTGCTATCAGCTAGCTATACCTTGGTTCCTCCTGTTAAACACAAACACACACAAAGATTTTACGGAACATCAACATCAGGTAAAGCAACTCTGTGATGATGACAGACAAGACAATAACTAGATTACTCTAATCATGTCAAAATAGAGAAGACATGAAAATTTCTATACTACAAAAAAAAAAAAAGGTCAAACATCCCCCATCCTGGCAAATATGAGTGACCTCTGTTTCTTTACCACACAACTTTCACTTCTCTCTAGTCTGACCTGATAAAAAAGCATTTAAGATACCCAGTAGTAGAACTGTCCTCACTTAATGATATGACAGTACACAATCTACAATAAACCCTCACTTACTTGGAACCTTTAAGGTCCTAGATCGTGGAGAACCAAAGCTAGAACTCTCCCTAGGCCCATGAGTCACTCCATGGCTGACATGGGACTCAAGGCTTTCCTCTCTGACTGTCCCCAGCCTGCATACAAAAGCCCCAGCCCACTACCAAAGAGGGTCTGGCAGAGAAGGCCACAGACACACCCAGGAGCACAGTGAGGCAGTTTAGAAGGACAGGACCTCAGCGTGGCAAGGCCAGAACAGGTGGTTCTGTGGGAAGAAGGGGCTCCAGAAACCTCACATGAGCTAGGAACAGGTGCGTGTCCCCATTCAGTGAAACATAAGTATGAATCTTGGAGCAAACATGCTCCTTGCCTGAATCTCCTTGCCAACCCCCTTCCAAGATCTGCTCTGGGTTCCTTACACATGGCTCTCCTAGGTACTACTTTCTGATTAATCCCCTGAATACCCTTAGAGTCACTCTGTGCAAGGCCAAACCCAGACCTTTTTTCTCTATTTTATCTATTTTGCTTTAATTGAGAGATTAAAGTCAATGAATATTTTGCATTGCTGTTTTTATTGACTTGATTTAAAATAGCCAATATGCACTTATTAGCCAAACACACTTTTTATTGACAGAGCATTCGTTTGGATGATTATTTCACTATAACAGCAAAGTGAAAATAGCGGAAACTGAAAATTGTATTGTAAACATGACATAACTTCTCAGAAATGGTTGTTCAAATTAATAATATAACTTTGATCTTTAGTCACTATAAATCACTAATAAACACACATGTAGATAATACAATATTTTTGGTCATAGAACTGGAATAAAATGAGTTACAATAGACATGTCTTGTTTAAATTGTCAGCCACAACTGGTTCCCTTCATTTTTTTTACTACTTTAATATATTTTGTTTCTATCGTTATATGTGAAAGGGAATATTTATATTAAAAATCTAGTGGGTTATGAATTCTGCTCCTTTCAGTAAAATGTAGAAAAATACCTTATATTTCATTGTTTCTTGATATAATATAATGTAATCAAATGTGACTGATGCAATCTGACAAATCCAGTCAAAATATGAAATGTCACAAGAAAATACAAGAAAGCTACTATCTTTATCCAGACTGAAGAGGAAGAAAACATTTATTATGAAATAAAATTTTTTTAAAAAACCTTTGGAATGTGAACAAATAATACACCAGCACAGATTTTACTTAAATATATTTAGCTCTTTTGAGATACATTCTACCAAGATAGTAGTCTGATGTCATAATTTTTAAACCTGTTTAAATACAATTGGGAACTGGTGTTTTCTAAAGGACTTCTCTTCCGTGGTGTCCATGAGTTGAAGTTTGTGCTTTCTCATAGGCTCCAAGGTAATTCTAAATGGACTACACTTCAGCTAAGCTGTTTTTCTGAGACTATACCCTGCCTCTGAACTGTGCTAAAATAACCTTGCATTATCCTAATTAGGATTATTCACAATACACACATATTGCAAAGGACCATTTTCATTTTCAATTAGTTGAAAGGATTAGTAGCAGTGATACTCGTATGGTCCTGAATGCTATTATTATTAAACCCAATATTTTTTATTGCTGTTAAAATTATGCTCCTTACAAATATAACTTAGCTAATGGAGTAAAAGGATGGTCTCTCCCTGACAAATCACTCTCTTCTAAAGAAAATTGTGAGGGTAACAATACATAAATGAAAGGAAATATATGTGTGGTAAAGAGGCTGTTTAATCACAAGTAATGGCAAACCTAAAATTAGTTCCAATTAAAAGAGAAATGCATGGAGACCAATCTGAATGTAGCAGATAAAGGGTGGCATGAAGGAGAGAGATTATTAAGCAGTAGCATGTAACGGGACCCCCGGTGCAGTACTTCCTCATTATACCTATTCTTGAGCAGCAACATACTGAGTGTACAATAAACTGAAAAAAAAAAAAAAAAAAACCTCTAAGAAATAATTTTACATGGTGGCTACACTTGAGATGAACAAGTACATGTTTTTGGAAGAAAGACCATAACAACTTGATTTTTACTTCCAAAATACAGTGGCATGTTAATAGCTTGATCAGCCAAATGAAACTAAATGTAATTAAGACTAGTGTGGGGTTAATTTGATCCATAATTATGTTATATAAAGTAAATGAAATTGTTTCTTTCCTAAATTGCAATTCATTAAAATTACAGATATTAAAATAAGATACTATAAAATTACATGAAGCATGTACACATTAATAGCCATTAGTAATAGCTTGATATTTCTAAGCAACAGTTTATTAAAATGCCAAAAGGTGATATTTGACCACTCATGTGACTGATTTTTTTTTACTGTTTTTCTGTTCTTTTAAAATTTTTTTTAATGAAACAAAACGTTCTGATTTTAGTTTGGTTTTTCCATGTTCTCGGTATTTTTTTTCTCGATACTATTTGCTAGAATACTTTTGGATCGATGTTCATTGAATCTTTATTAAAATATGAACACTGCTATTTAAAAATTCAAAATGGCATACAGGTACGTGCATTTCATATGATGCCAAATGCACAGTATAAGTATTTGGAAGATAGCCTATTCGAAGGGCAAATTCTGAAACCCTGATTAAAATTACAGTCATATATGACTATATAACATTTTTTTTTAACTTCATTTTAAAAATGTACATAAAAATATATTAATTGAGGGAAAAGGAAGCTAATATTTACTGAGCGCTTATTCTTTTTTCGAGAACTATTCTATACACTTTAAATAACCTATATTTATCCCTATATAAAGTTGATGCTATTTATTTTCTCCTTTTACACAGGCGAGAACTGGGGCTCCAAGAGATTAAAGAGTTTGCTGGGATTCATGGAACTACTTTTATCATTTAATGTGAGGTAAGAAAGGGGTCTCTTCTTACCTCAATACACAGAGAAAACAATTCGCTGTGATAAAATATAAAGTTTTAGTTCCCACTTTACATTCTTATTCACTGAATATAATTTTATTTCTATAAAAATATAAATGCATAGCATATATTCTCTGTGCCCATTCATGAGACTTTAAATACAAGTTGGCCAATAATCCTGTCATTCTGAGTCCCCAAAATTATCTCCTTATAGTAGGGAAGGAAATACTGATAGTGGAACTGTCCTATTATGTAGTAACAAATACCTTATACAGAATTCCACCTAATACAGACCCATAGAAAAGACTCATATTTAGAGTATGAACAGAAAGTAACAGTTGATTATTATACTGTCATTTGGAGAGAAAAGTAAGAGCTGAAGGAAAGAGTATTACATAGTTGAAGGTGTTTCCAGATTCTGCTGAAAAGGGCTGGCCTTCCCATGTGTGATAATGCTTTTTACCTTTGCTCATTTTGGAATCGAAAAGAAAAGTAATGACTTGAAGATCTAATTAAAAAGAAAAAAATATTTACAATAAGATTTGCTTACAACACAGAGTGATAGCTGTTTATCCGTAGGAGACCAGAGATATAAAAGCGAAGTAAAGCTGAAACTGTATATACTACAATGTCTTTATTTATTCTTATAAAGCAAGGTTTCTGCATACCCGGGAGAATCTGACATACTTTCTCTGTTTGTACAATAAAGTGTCACTATATTATCATTATACAGTATGCAAACATTAACAAATGTTTCTCAGTAATAGATTATACTGTACTAATAAGGACAATTAACTATTCCTAAATTTCTCAGAAATCACCTCCATTTCTCTTTAAAGTAAAGCCATATTTTATCCATGATAAAATGAAACTAAAAAATAATTGTACTTAACGAGTTGCCAGAACACATTATTTACAGAAAGCATGTGTGCTTAACAAACCAAATATTTAATATTTCATGCATGAAAAATAGGCAGACATAACAGTCATTAGTATTCCAGGTGAGGCAGAACATGCAAATTTACTCAGCTATTAAAGAATGAATCATATGCTGTTTAGTATAACAAAATAGTTTATGTGTATTAGAATAAACAGTGAAATCACAATAGGGAAAAAAAATGGATTTGGTTCAGATGTTGAGCTGCTGTGTAAACCAATTATCTATCCAGAGGGAAACAGCTCTGTCTACAACTACTTAGGCTCTAGGGCCTATTACAAATCCTGGAGTGGGCTGTTGTTTCTGTTCTCAAGGGAATTCACCACGTCATACTAGAAATAGCTGACAATAATTAGAAAGCCTGCTTCTGCCAGTATTGCACACATTTTTAATACCTTCCTAAGTATTATGGGAGATAATACACAAGGTCTTTAGAATTCTAGTCATGCCACACAAGCCATGGAAAGGACAACTAGACAATAGCCCCAAACTGGACTGTGACAGGCTAATTATTGTGGCTTCATTATAAAACCTCTTTTTACATAGGTCACCTGGGAAGTGTAATTAAAAATGCATTATTGGTGTATTTTTATTGAAGCAATTAAATTAAAAAGCCAAAAAAATAATTATATGAGGAGCAAATAATAATGTTGGTCAACAGCGTTTATCTAAGAAAGAGAGAACACGTTAGTGGTTCATTAGCAGTAAATGTGTTAACGGGAATCTGTTTGAAAAATGAGCCATAGAACGGCTTTTAAATACGCAGATTAAGGGATTTATAATGTCAAGTTTAACACAAAAATTACAGATAGTATTACATAACCATGAGTAATAGCACCTTTAATCTGGCTTAGTAAAATGATTTACATCAGACTTTGTACTGCTTTAGTTGTATGAGTGTTATATGCACTGCATCTCAGATAGATAATTTGCCTTATATATTTTTAAACACTTATGGATCTGTTCTTCTGCTTCCTAATTATGTAGTACATCTAAATAATTAGATGTTAAAATATGTATCTTCCACGCAGATTGTTAGTCTTGAATATCCTTTCTGTGCAGAAATACCAGAACACAACTCTATTTATTTAGGAAATTTTTTATAAAGCCCTAAATATATAGCAGATTACCCCCCTCTCTGATCTTGAAACTCTCCTCATACTTTTGTTACACCATTGTCATCACCGCCACTATAATTCTCATAGTCACTAATAATTAATTAAAACTTTCTACTTACCAGGAACTAAACATTTCTAAAATTGTTTAGACTTTTAATTCTCCCTATTATATTAAGAGATTGATATTTTATCTCCATTTTTAAAATAACGATAATCAATTAAAATGTAATCAATTTCTGAATATATTTATATGAATGCACTATTCTTCAATAGGCCATCTTGACATTGCAATAAGTTTTTTCCTTTATCCTACTAGAAATATTCAATATTTTAGGCCTGTTTCCTTTTACCGAGCATTCCTCAAATACATAAAAGAGTTAGATAAGCATCTACTGAGTAAGAATCTCATACACAACCATTTTATCCCTTTGGAGAGAAAAATCAAACTCAGAGAGAAAGAGCTACATCAATTACAGAAGTCTGTGAATGCTAGGCTGAATAAGGGAATAAATAAATAAATTATGGAATTTTTTGTTAAACGACGGACTCTCATTCAAGAAAAATATTTTTCTGATTTATAGAAAAAAAATGTTCCTTTTGTTCTATGTTAGGATTGGGTATTTATCTAGAACAAGTTATTATCTACTGACTCTATTGTATATATTTTTTGTAGGTGAGGCAACCGTTGGTTGATCTCACAGATTGCTAGGACTTTGTCAGTTTACTATCCCTTATTTTTTATGCCTACAGCACCTCGTCTTCCTAGGTGGTCTCCCATCCACATACTAACCAGGTCTGACCCTGCTTACCTTCCAAGACCAGAAGGGATTGGGCTTGTTCAGAGTAGCATGGCCATAGACTCTAAATTATATCTTGACATATTATGATTGGTTTAATAATTTTAGTATTGTTATGTTGCATTAGATTCTTTATTAATGTTATTATTTTTAATGTCAATAACAATTTTGAACAAGTACTATAAACCAGTCCTTGTACTAGAGACTTTACATGCATTATCTCTAAGCCTCCATACATCATTGAATTAAATTACAGTAGTTTCCACTATCTTCGAGGGATACTTTTCAAGATGCCCAGTGGTTGCCTGAAACCTCTGATCCTATGTATAAGATAACCCTTGAAGAACACAGTTGGAACTGCGTGGGTCTGCTTCCATGCAAATTTTTTTCAACAAATATAGTTGGCCCTTTGTATTAGCAGTTTTCACTTCTGCAGATTTAACCAAGTGTAGATTGAAAACACTATTTTCGCTTTCCCAACTGCGATTTCCCAACCTTGAATTGAAAACAGAATTTCAACATAAAAATTGTTTCCAGACCAAGGTTGTTTGAATATGCAGTAGTGAAGAGTGAACTGTAGAGTCAAAAGTTGAACATGGATTTTTGACTGGACAGGGGTAGATGTCTTTAATCTCACACTGTTCAAAGGTCAACCGTACTCTTTTTCCAATATATATGTATTTATGATAAAGCTTAATTTTTGAATAAGGCACATTAAGAGATTAATAAGTAATAACAAAATAGAACAATTATAATAATATACTGTAATAAAAGTTATGTGGATGTGGTCTATCAAAATATCTTATTATACTGTACTCACTTTTTCACCTAAAGGAACATTATACATCTTTTCTTTGTTATATACAAATTGCCACCAGCACTATCCTTGCACTTTGTGTTCATTATTAAGTAAAATAAATGTAACTTGAACACAAACACTGCAATACTGCAACAATCTGATAATACAAGAGTACCATGTGACTAAAGTTCAGGGAATATATATATATACAGCGTTGAGAGGCTGGACAGAGATGATTCACATCCTGAGCGGGGCTGAGCGGGACTCTCCACACTTCATCATCCTGCTCAGAGTAATATGCAATTTAAAACTTAAAAATTGTTTATTTCTGGAATTTTTTATTTAACATTTTCAGAACCCTATTGACCAAGACTATTGAAACCTCAGAAATGGTGAATGAGGTGGGACAACTGTACTCTCATTTTAGAGATAAGAAACTTGTAATTCAGGAGAAGTGTCTTCCAAAGTCATGTGGCTGACAAATTGAAGAGTCCAGATTTAAGCCCCAGTCTATTTAATGCTATTTTGATTATAAAAGAATCTATAAAAGACTAACATAATTTTGAAATTTTCATGTGAAAACTGTAACACAAATTTTAAATTTAAATTAATTCAAAATTTATAAAGCTCAAGTAACCAAAATGATTTTTGAGTACTGCATATTGCTAATTGGGACTTATCAGGATAATTATAACAATTATAGGGTATTAAGTTTCTGAAAAAAAAATCGGTGAACTAGAATCACTGTGAATTCAGTGTTAAGTATCTTTACAATAGCTATTTAGAAATTTGAAAGCTAAAATTTATGTCATATGTAGAACTGTGATTACAACTATGAATCTATACATATGACTTTAGTATTAAATACATGGAAAAATACTGATTTATTATTTGTAAAGTATCCTAATACCTATTTACTAAAAGCCTAAATTTTACTGTGAGTACTTATTTTAAAAAACATTTTTATTTTTTATTGTATTCATGTTTTAAGATTACATTTGTTATTTACAATAGTAACTGCTCCAAATTTTACAAAACTAATTACATATATTGATTGCCAGAGTATACAAATTGAATCAAAAGAGGAATCTACCATTCTCTAGGTAGGATCTCTTTATAGAGTTTTTTCATGAAAATCTCAAACTAATATCTATGTCTTGACATAAGATGAGTTATAAATTAGAGCAGGGTCTACAATAGTGGAATGAGTACAGTAATGTAATATCTTTGAAACATATGAAAATAAATTTCAAGATTATAATGAAAAAAGAATTAAAGACCTTGGTCCCCTTAAAGCAAATAAGAAATTTTAAGACATTGGATAACAGAATAATCACTGGGTGAGTGCATTACCTCAACGGTTATTGAATCCCTCTTGACAGCATGTTCTACTTTTCTCTAACCCAACTGAAGAAAAAATATAATTTCTGTGGGTTAGTCACAGATTGCACAGATCTTCAAATAGAGCTTCCAATGCATTAAACACTTCAGAAAGTTCAAATTAATTATAAAAGAGGTTTTGGATCTCAAGGGATTTACACCAAAATTCAAAATAAACACACTTGAAATATACAAAAGTCAAGTTGATTTATCCATGACAGTCATCTGTCACCTGTGTCAGGTCTTATGCAATTACTTTATAAACAAGTCCCAGGACCAGCTCAGCACACCAGACTTCACATAAAAGGAACTGAAGCTAATCAGTAATAATTCCTTCCGAACTCACCAGTTACACATTGCCTTATTAGTTAATTTACTTGGGGGAGAAGGATCATTCCTGATCACCCCTTCCCACCTTTTCCTTCATGTTTGCAAATCTTTTTTTATTTTTTATTTTTATTTTTTTAGGTGAAGCAACCCTTGGCCCTTGGTTGACCTTACAGATTGCAAGGACCTTGTCAATTCACAATCCCTTATTTTTTATTTTTTATGCCTACAGTACCTGGTCTTCCTACGTGGTCTCCCACCCAAGTACTAACCAGGCCTGACCCTACTTAGCTTCCAAAATTAATCAGAATCAACTTGTTCAGGGTCGCATGGCCATAGACTGTAGGTCTTTTAGACCTACAAATATTAAATTAATAAAAATGACTAAAAACATTTTTGACATGCCAGTTCTGATTCCAAAACAACATAAACAATTGTAAAGCTACCTAGAATTTACTACATGACAAATATTACATGCAGAGTGCTTTATATATCTCATTTAATCATCACAATATAGTGTAAGGTAGTATGACTATTATCCCTATTTTAAAAAGGAAAAAATTGAGGCTCAGAGAGGTTAAGTAGGGCCACACAACTCACAAGTGGTAGAGCTGAGATGCAAAACTATGTCCATTTGACTTTAAACCTTTGCTCTTTTCTATTATGCCTCACTGCTTCAACTAGAATACAAAGAAACAATCTCCTTTCTAGAACGCTTAAGCTGACATTTCCATAACAAACCCTGTTTAGAATCAATTTCACAGACTATACTGATTAGGAGAAGCTCACATACAAGTCCCATGCTCTACTTTCTGTCACGGAAGAAAACTAAATATTCAATTCATGAATCACTCTGGGTCCCACAGCAAGATCTGGGCAGACGAGGGGACCCGTGATTTGGGGAACTTTGGTAGGTAGAAGTTAAAAAAATTATTTTAAAGCTACAAAAGTTCTTATCTAACAAGAGGCAGAGATTCCAAGCCAAATTCATTATGAGAAAATCATGCAAATAGTCCTTTTAGAGACACAAATAAAAACAAAAACCATCTACCAAAATGAAAAGTGAAACTTCTTTAGATACGAGAATATATATACTTAGATCATATATATATATATATTAGGTCTATGTTTGCAATCAAGAGAACTTTAGAGGAAATATGTCTTATCTAGGAGGCATGAAATTATCGAGAAGATGTCACAACATTATTGAACAGATTTAAGAAGGTTAAGAGCCAGAGAAGTTGATGGATCTGTCATCATAAGAGATTTTATGAAACCTGAGGCAGAAGTAGAACTTCCTGAAAGCACAAGCTCTGAAGTGAGGCACAGAATAAAGGAAAAAAAATATTTCAGTCTTTTCGCCTCTGCTCCAGCACCTTGGTGTTGATAGGCCATTTTGAATGGTCATTTTTTTTTTCACACTATATGGCCCACATAAAAGTAATATATTGGAGATTTACCTTCTCTCTCTCTCTCTCTCTCTCTCTCTCTCTCTCTCTCTCTTTCTTTCTTTCTTTCGCTGTCTTGCTTGCTTGCTTTCAATCAGTTATTTATTTTAGGTTTTCTTGGTATAAAATTATAATCCACAAATGATGATGAATATGCTTTCTTTTTATACTTAGTTTATATATTTTTTCTTGTATTATCACATTTACTATCATGATAATTCTTTCCAAATTCTATGAAGCCATTAGAACAGTGAGTTTCTGAGCAGTTTTGGGAAGGATGAACTTGAGAAAGAGTGACCAGGAGCAAAGTGAGCAAGCAGCTAAAATGCTATTCTGTGATATAATGTTGGCTAGGATTAGGGCAAGAGCTAAGGCAATAATAAAATAAAAAGGTGTGTCTGAGAGATTAAAAAATTGTTTGGCCTCTGTTATGTGGGGAAATAATTTTAAATTCCCAAAACTTCAAATCTGCATTATAACTTTAATTTACTATAACCAGATAATTGATCATAATTTGAAAATAGATACTATCATATTCACCTAATCAAGACAAAAACAATTGATTACAATTATCAGTTTATGAAAGAGTTTCAAAATATTAATGAGAATATTAAGGAGAAATTAAGATATTTTGTCTTCTACATCTCTACACACTGATATTTATCTTAGTGGTGTCAACATAATTTCTAGTATTTAATATTTTTACAGTATTTTCCAGTCATGGTGACTTTACATATATTATCTGATTGATTCTCACAATGACTCTGTGACATAAACAATAGTAATGATATCCAGCACTTTACAGAGCACACAATACCATCACTTACACTATTGGTGCCTGTTATTTCCATCAATCATTCTATTGCTCAGTCCTGAGGTTTCTATGTTAACTGAAATATATTTTTGATACCAGCATATCAGATTTATTTTACTGAAGTGGTCTATCATCTATAATACACATATATTAAATGTCAGTCCATTAAATTAGGTTATTTTTATCTGTGAAATTTCTGGCATTAATATTCTACATGATGGTTATAGTCTATTTCTAAAAAATAATATGGATGCTTAGCTCTATAAGAAACTGACAAACTGTTTTCCAGAGTTGCTGTACAATTTTACATTTCCACCAGCAGTGTATGAGTAATGCAATTTTTCTGCGTACTTGCCAGTTTTTGATATTGTTACTATCTTTTTATTTTAGCCATTCTGATGGATGTGTAGTTTTATCTCTTTGAGATTTTAATTGGCATTTCCCCAATGATTAATGATGTTAAGCATCTTTCATGTGCTTATTTCCCATCTGTGTATCCTCTTAAATGAAATATCTGTTCATATCGTTTGCCCATCTTCTAATTGGACTGTTTGATTTTTAATGTTCACTTTTGAGAGTTCCTCATGTATTTTATATATTAGTCTTTTATCTGCTATGTGATTATAAACACTTTCTCTCAGTCTGTAGCTTGTCATTTTTTCCTCTTCACACAAGACTTTGCAAAGTGAAATTTTCCCTTGTGATGAGATCCAATTTATCAGTTTTTTTTTTCTTATGAACTCAGGAATTTATCTGAGAGAAATGAAAATATATGTTTACTGAAAAAGTTGTACACAAAGTTTCATACAAAATTTATTGGTATTTGTACTTCTTTATCTGCTCAAGGAAAATCAGAAGTTAAAATGGATTCAATATTTTTTTTTTCTTACCCAGTCCTTGTATTACTTTTCATCATTTGTATCAATCATCTGAATTCTTCTAGAGGGAAAAAACAGTTATCTATCACATAAAATTAGTAAGGTCAAATATGTTTTACAGAAAAAAATTATTTGAGTAATGCGTGGCTATAGTTCAATGGAGAATTATTTTTGGTTAATAGCATTTCTTTCAAAAATAATGATTTTACTCTATATCAATACATTAATATTATTAATCATCTATTATGTGCAATACCAAAGACACAGTAAAAGGTTTAATATATAATCTCTTCTAGTTGTGAAGTCTATATCAGAACAGAACAGAGATGTAAGTAAATCATTGCAATCTGATGTGATAAGTATTGTAAAGGTTCAGAAGGGAGAAATTAACAATGCCTAGAAAGGCAATCAGGGAAAGCATTGCAAAGAAAGGATTACTTGAATATGGTCTTAGGTATTGTGTAGCCGTTCATGTGGTAGACAAGTTAGGGGAAGAACATTTTGGTTCCAGGAAAAAAAAATATGCAAAAGTGTAGAGGCACCAAATAATATGATGTATTTAAAAAACTGCAAATTGGATGTTAATATAAAATATGGAGTGAGGTGGGAAACTGCAGAAAATGAATTTAGTTAAAAAGTTTTACATGAACCATATTTCTCCTTCAGTGAAAAGGAAATCATAAAAATATATCTTTTTTAGTGTGGTAAGGCTATGATCAGATTTAATTTTTTAAAAATATGTTTTGAATTATCAAAGAGATGACATTAGAGAAAGGTAAGGTTAGAAGCTGTGAAACTTGTTAAAAGAGTATGCTTAAGTCCATGTGAAAAATGTGAGATCTATGGAAGTGACTCTGGGGGATATATTAAAAAAAAGTCAAGATATTTAGAAAATAGAAATAACAAAACTGGTGACATGTTACATATGGGTGGTGAGGAAGAGAAAGGAATCAAGAATGACTCCCTGGGTTTCTGACTTGAAATTGAATATTGGTTACCCTGCTCAGTGAGATAGAAAATGCAGGGAAAAGGACCGTCTTATCCAAGGACAAGGAGAGTGTGAAGTTTGAGGTAGCTCTTGGACATCTTGATACTAGCACATCTTAAGCCTGAATGTGCTTACAAAAATCATTTTGAGGATCTTGTTGAAAAGCTGAATCCAATTTAGAAGCTCTGTGTTGGAGTCCAAAATTTTACATTTCTAACAAGCTCCTAATTGCTGGCGATGTCATTCATTCCCAAAGCACGTTTTGAACAGCAAGACTATGGCATGATGACATCTTTAATCGTAGGTGCCAACAGGGTACCCGCTAATGATAGGTGAGGTTTGCTGAAGGAGAGAGAAAGGGAGAGAGAGAGCGAGGGAGGGAGGAAGGAAGGAAAAAAGGAAGAGAGGGAGGGAGGGAGAGAGAGAGGAAGGAAGGAAGGAAAGAAGGAAGGAAGGAAGGAAGGAAGGAAGGAAGGAAGGAAGGAAGGAAGGAAGGAAGGAAGGAAGGAAAGAAGGAAGGAAGGAAAGAAAGACAGAGGTAAAAGGGAGGTAGATAAAGCAGGAAGAATGAAGATGACACAAGGAAGATGAAGTAGGAGAAAAGAAATGCTAAATAGAAAAGATAAATAGCACTATGTCAGCAACAACGACTTGTTTCATTTTAATAACACCTATGCCAAATGATGCCTATCCTTCCCCATCTAGAAAATATTATCGAGTGATTAAAAAAAAAAAAACCTGTTAGAACCACCAGAGTTTAGTATCAAGAAGTGGAATAACCAATGTGAACTGGACAGACATAAAGGCTGTTCTTCAAAATCTAAAGCTCTACTGTATTTAACCAAGGAAATTAATGTTATAGAAAAGTTTAGTTGATATATATGCAACAAAGAGGTCAGTACCAAAAGAAGTAATATAAAACTCCAGAATAACAAAATATATTGCCAGAAAAAAATAAAGGGAAATTGAAGAGATCCAAATCTATTTCCCATGCTAGATTTTAGTTTGTAACTTTTTTGTTTTTGTTTTGTTTTGTTTTGTTTTCAACATTAAGTTGAATTCTCACAGGCTTAGTAGTTTTTAGTCTGGTCCTGCCAGAAAGGTGGTAACCTCCGTGACCTCTCCAAGTCCTTTCCAACCCTTAGATTCTATGGTTGTACACTCCTCTGTTTCTACTTTTATCTGTCAAAGCTTAACTTGTCTTTTTCTATTGCATTCAACTGAGCAAATACCAAGCATATGACATTTTTGTAAGTTTAGTAATTGTTACTCATTTTACTCAAACACTTTTTTTACCAAATGGTTTCAAAGTGTCTTCGAGTGTACCTAAAGGAAAAAATATCCAAATGCACACCAATATATCCCATTTTAAGAAGCACACAAAATAGGGCACAAATATATGCCCTATTTAATTATCTAAATAAATTCATTGACAAAGAAATTACTAGAGTAATAATAGAAAATGATCATTTATGAGAAGAGAATTGATGGTATATTATTTTTAACATTATTTCATCTAAGTTGCTTTGTTCTATCAAATGTTCACTTTGGTGTTAAATTATGCCAGAATGTAATTTTAATGGGGGTGGGGAGATAATATATATATAATATATATTATATATAATATATATATGAATATATAAAATATATGTATTATATATAATATGTATATAATACATATATTATATATATGTATATAATATATATACATATATTATATATATATTCATATATATATTCTCAATATATAATATATAATGTATAATGTATATATATGTATATATATATGAATACTAAACTAGAAAGGAAGGAGTTCATACTAAAAAGTAATTATGATTACTGAGACATCTAGAAAAACCATAAATAATTATTTCTATTTTTCATTCAGATATCCCAAAGTGTTTTAATATTTCACAATAATTAACTCACTAATCTTTACATTCTCTCTACAGTATAGGTAAATAATCTGATTAACTTTGCTTTGTTGGTTTTCTGAAAAGATCATTGTAAAATGACTTGCAATGATATTGTCTAGGAACTAGCTATTCTTGCTCTTCACTAAGACAATTTTATCACCAAGTCTCAGTTAACAAATTTCTGAGAAAGTGAAATTGATAGGCATTGCTGATTTTAGGGTTTCTTTTATTGCTGTTGTTGCGGTTTTTGTTTTTTAAGCAGATCACAGCTTGCTTGCCTTCTTATTCTTTTGTCAATATTTCTTTTATAGCTTAGCTATTGGCCTTCTTCCTACATCACCCCACTACCAAAATTTTCTCCTTGGACATTCTTTCTAGTTGAAAATATTCTATTAGTATATTACAAATTAAATGCTTCAGTCAAGGCTGTGCATTTTATTATATAATATCAAATTTTATTCCATGTTGGCTACTTTTACTTTAAACTTACTTTATTTGTCCTATTCAGAGGTCACTAAATTGAATGCTACCACTTCTATTTCCTTTCAGCCTTTTCCTAATAAAAAATCATTCAGGTTACATTTCAAATGGAATCATCTGCCCCAAACCATTTGTTTAAGATGTATCGCTAAAGCATAATCCACTAGCCCACTGTCAGTGCCAATTTGATTTTTTAAAGATGTAATACTTTAATTACTTCTTTATATGTGAAACTCTCTATTTTTTGTCTTAATTAATTTATAATGCAATCTCTAGAGAAAAAAATAACAAATGAATTTAATATTTTTCCAAATAAGTTTTTTCTTATTTTTTTTCTCCTATTGAATAATTAAGGCAACCATTCCAAAGTTTTACCTGTCAGTACATTTCCAATTACACTTAATCATTTAATTGTAAAGATAAAATAAACTTGAGAAGAAACAAAAATTAGAAGACAAGTTTTATGAAGGTGTATACATGAGGATGGAATTAAAAAAAAAAAAAGCAGGAGAAATGATCAGAAGGCATGATGGAAAAAACAATACCATGATGTGGAATACTGGAGAGATCCAGGCTGTTGTTTCCAGTCCTCTGCCACTGCAAGACACAGGGTATAAAGGAAATTATCAGAAGAGAGAATATACTTGCTTCCTTTATTTGGAAGTGGAAGTATAGTAGGTTCCTATTATTCTATATTATGTAAGAAAGCAAATAAGTGTAAAGAAATTATTTGGATTTGGCTTCATATGATATTTTAACAACTAATCTAGCTATCAGAAATTATGTTTTCTTAAGGACCTAGAAATGCAGATGGTTAAAGATATAGACTATCCCATCAATCATATGTCTTTCCTACAGTTCTTTTATATAAGTAATCAATTATATACTTATCTATATGTGGATCTATACAAATATGGTTGTCTACCAATGTCAAAATAGCAATTCATTTCTTCCATATAATATTATATGCTGTGATACTTAATTTTATGTCACATTTGCTGGACTATGTTGCCACGTTTGTTTGGTCAAACACTGTTTACAAGTTGCTGTGATTGTTTAGATGTGATTAACTTTTAAATCAGCAGATTTTGAGTTAATCAGATTCTTGTCCTTAATATGAGTGAGCCTCATCTACTCAGTTGAAGGTTTAAGAGTGACACTGAGATTTCCAGAGGAAGAAAGAAATCTCAAATTTTCTATATAGAAACTTGCCTGAGCCTATTCAAGACTACGACATTAACTCTTACTTTAGTATTCATCTTATGAGCCTGTCCTAAGAATTTTAGACTTGTCAGCTGCAAAAATTGCGTGGGCCAATTTCTTAAAATTAGTATCTACATAGATAGATAGATCAGATAGATAGATAGCTAGGTAGATGATAGATAGATAGATAGATAGATAGATAGATAGATAGATAGATGATAGATAGGTAGGTAGGTAGGTAGATAGATAGATAGATAGATAGATGATAGATAGATAGATAGATAGATAGATAATAGATGATAGATAGATAGATAATAGATGATAGATAGATCGATAGATAGATAGATAGATAGATGATAGATGATAGATAGATAGATAGATAGATAGATAGATAGATGATAGATAGATGATAGATGATAGATAGATTAGATAGATAGATAGATAGATGATAGATAGATGATAGATGATAGATAGATTAGATAGATAGATAGATAGATAGATAGATAGATAGATAGATAGATGATAGATAGATAGATAGATAGATAGATGATAGATAGATAGATAGATAGATAGATAGATAGATAGATAGATAGATAGATAGATAGATAGATAGATAGATAGATAGATAGATTTTTTCAGATTAAGCACAAGCTAGAAATGAATCCTTGGTCTCATTTGTGAGCTTTATATAGTAATTTCTTGCTATCCTCTGCTTTACTGTACTTTTCAAAAAATAAATTGAATCTGTTGTTTCTACTTTTTAGAACATTGTATAATATTAATATTAGATCTGTTTGTTGTTTTTACTCTTGTTTATGTATCCTTCTTGCTCCAAGAGATACTAAGGAATTCATTCTTTGTATATCTTCACTCTCTGATAATCTAACAAGGTAATTGGTGAAAAGAGGAAATATATAGACTATGTAGCAAACTGGTAAAAAGGAGTAGGCTAGTTAAGAAATTATGTTAAAAGAATAAAGACATTAACTGTATTAGACAAGGAGAAGAATTTTTAAAGAAATAATTGGCAAGGCGATTGACAAGATGACCTACTAGGTTATGGCTTCCATCTCTAATTTTAGTTTACCAGGGAGATTTTCATACTGTAATTAAAAAAATCCTCTGCTTGTTAAGCATTTCTTTTTATGCATGTGTAGCTGGTATGTAAGTGTTTCTGAAATGTACATGAATAATCTTTCTGCCAATATAGCCAATGAAGTTTCATTCTTTAACAATCTCTTAGGAAACCACTACAGCTTCAGAAATGGACAGAAGAGAATAGAAGGAACACAAAAGTAATCAACCCCCCATTTTAATGTTTAAAAACTAATTTTTGTCATAATTTCAATGCTAAACTTCAATGCATGCACTCTTATTATATGAGGACCACCACAAAACTCTCCTATAGGGAAGAACACTTATTCAACTTTATAAGTTTACATTTTCACAGAAAAAGAAAAATAAAGATATGTGGAAAAGTCTTGCCCAGATATGGAAAATGATGGCCCTTAGTTTTTCAAAGGTATGGTACGGTAGTTTTGCTTATAGCTACCTTTTCTCATAAATGTTCATTTACAATGCACTATTTAGTAATATAGGCACGTTTTTGTTTAGAAAATCCATTCTTTCTTTTAGAATTGTGTCTTTCAAACAGTTTAGTCTACTAGTATATCCAAACATTATTGTTAATCCTTTTATTTAACAATAAGAGAATCCATAATCCTCTTTCAATATTTTTTGTAAATTCTCAGTGGGGAAAAAAGTAATTGCCCAGCATTCCCAAAGAAAAAAGATAGTATAGTACCTCCCTACTAAAATGCACAAACATACACACACACAGAAAGAGAAAGTAGATTTCCCTAACTTTCCTGTCAGGACATACAAGCAGGCCTTGTATACTCTTTTATTTATTATTATTATTATTATTATTATTATTATTAATTATTATTAGTATCATTATTATTATCCTTAGAATGTGGAGATGTAAGCTGTAACTCTTCATTGCACCATCTTCAGACTTGTTAATCTGGTTTTGTGTATACTCTTTATCATTTACTATCTAGTCATTTCTATATAAAAAGTATATATCTTTTCCAGTTAGTAATAAATGCTATGAAGCAGAGAATAAGCAAAGAGACTTTAGATAGGACACTTGTGCCTCCTTCCACATTCTCACTGGCCTGTGGTCATGTTAGCAGCAGTGGCAGTTCTTTTTGAATTTCCCTGCTGTACACTAGATGAGTGATGATGACAACAAAGCACTGTCCCTCCTTTTCCCACTCGGGCAGGAGAAGAGCACTTTCGACTATTGGTCTTACTCCAGGTAAATGCCAGCAACAAAGAGGCAGTAGCCCATGTTCCCATCCTGTGCCAATAGCACCTAAAGAGTAAAAATTCTTCTGACTTCCTCAACCACCTTCCAGATTAAAGCCAGTAACACAACTAAATTTCCGTAGCAGCAACAGTAGCAGCAGCTGCAGCTCTCTGGAAGCTCTGAAACTCTTGGGTCTTACAGTTTTGCCACAAAGCAGGCCTAGTTGTGGAAAGCATTCAATAGCATGCGGAACTTACATACCTAGCTTTCTAGTTAGAACACCAGAAAAGGGAAAGTCTAGGAAACAGAAAGTAGGTGTAGGATCACTGAGAAGATGGAACTGGAGAAAGGGAAGCTTTGAATATATGAATTAAGTTCTGAGATTACTCCAAAGCTGTGCTATATATGAATGAAACTAATTGGGATCCACACAGCTAAGACTTAAGAACTAAACTACAGAGTAAATTTACCACACAGGTTCCAGACTGATCCCTTGGTGGTGTGTAATCGGCGAAGATCAAAATAACACTGCAAAGATTATGAAAATTATACTGACATTGGAAGCACAGCCCACAGAAAACAAGGTCAGAACTTAGTCTATTTCTAACTAGTTGACAGTCTGAAAAAAAAAAAAAAGAAATGCATTAGAGGGTGGAAAGTATCAATAATAAAGATTTAGATACACAGGTTTCGGATGCCTATTAGACATGTAAAAGGAGGTATCACAAAGGCAGTTGGATATATGACTTCGGAGTTTAAGGAAAAATCAGGCCAAGGAAATGAATTTGTTAATTATCAGCATACAAAAAGAATTTAGAGCAAAAGATACAATCTCTTATCCTGTGATTATAAACAGAAAATATTGAGGTCTAGGCCCTTTATTTTAGAGATTTTAGTTATAGGGGGGAAATTCTAACTTTCTACTTGGACTGAATGTTTTTAAGATGTAAGAAAGTGGTCAATTAAAAATCACAACAGCAATTATAATAATAATAGTAGCAACACCATAAGAACATCCAAGAAGCGAGGTATAAAACAATAATGTAATAGCATACAGTTTTCTGCACAAAGTGAACGCTTGATTGTTATAATAAACTCACAAATTAGCTTAAAATTTGTCTACAGCTTTTATCCACAAATCTCAGAAAGACTAATGATCATAAGACACACACCAATCACAATTACTACGTAAAGAAAATTGAGTTAAACACTTTTAAATGCATTACTTAATCACCATCACAGCTCTGTAAATAATTTCTATTTATCCAGATAACAAAATCAGATTCGTTGAGGTTAAGTGACTTGCCCAACGTCATATGTAAATGATATAATTAATGACAGAAATTAGTAAAAGGAGGGATTATAAAAAATGAAATGAAAGGAAAACTGAAACAAAAGGGTGAATATCTAGCATATTGAAGCAGGAAAGCATAGAGAATAAAATTTTTAAAAAGCAAGTGAATGTGAAGCTGACATTCCCTGATTCAGAATTACAGATTTTATAGATTTACATGAAGTCTGGCTTTAGATAGAGAACCCTGCTCCCAGGCAAGCTGCATAGAGTTGGTGTGATGGTGATATCAGCGGTAGTGGACAAGGAGAACAGTGGAGTATCTATATCTCCAAGTTCCCATGAACTGGGTTGGAGTAAAGTTTGGTCCTAGATGTTACAGAATCATATTAAGCATCAGTTCCAAAGTGGAGAGTCCAAGAGTATTTTTCAAAAACACAAAAGAGGAAATAAAAAGCAACTTTCATGGAAATTATGGTAATCATTTCTAATCGACAGTTTTGTTTTCTGGTTTACATTTCTAAGCCAGTTAGCATTGGCAACTAGGTTAACCCACACTCTAGTTGTGTAAGAAACACAAATAAAACTTTTAAACAAAATGAATGTATTGGCTCACCTAACTGAAAAGTATATAGTACAGTTTCAGACACTGATAATAACAGCTGCTCAAATATTATCATCAAGACTAGATTTCTATCTACGCTTCTCAGCTCTGCTCTCTCCCATATTGGTTTTATTCCCCAGCCAGTTCTTTTCCTGATTATTTCCCCCAGACACTTAATGCCTGCATCAGTAGTTCATGTAAAAAGTAATACTGTAGTCCCTCCTTAACTGAGGTTTTGCTTTAAAGTTTTCAATGACTCACAGTCAACTGTGTTCTGAAAATGTTAAGTAAAAAATTCCAGAAATAAACAATGTGTAAGTTTTAAATTGTCAGAAGTTCTGAGTAGAGTGATGAAATTTCACACTGTCCTGCTCCATTCTGTCCATCCCTTTGTTTAGTGTATCCACACTGTATACACTCCCTGCCCATTAGTCACTTAGTATCCTCAGTTATCAGGTCAACTGTTAAGACATAGCAGTGCTTGTGTTAAAATAACCCTTCTTTACTTATTAATGACCCCAAAGCCATTCACATAACTTACATTGCAGGAAATGTTATAATTGTTCTATTTTACTATTATTGTTGTTAATTTCTTATTGTGCCTAATTTATAAATTAAACTTTACCATAGGTTGAGTATGTACAATAAAAGATCGTATATTTATATAGGGTTTGGTACTGTCTGCAGTTTTAGGCATCCACTAGGGGTCTCGGAACACATGCCCTGTGTATAAAAGGGGACTACTATAGTTAAAAATAATTAGTCATAAAATGGTGTTCTGAAGGTGTAACCTTAATTGATCTTCTGAGGCCTAGGGAGTAACCTGACCTAATAAACTTGCCTATCTTACCCATAGGCAAGTAAGAGCTGTTCTGGATGGAAAGCAGTAATAACCAGTGCCTGAAGGAGTATCAAATTTTGTAGGTTCTCAACAACTACCTGTTGAGAAAAATAAATACATAAATGAGTGATTTAATAAATGACTGAATAAATGAATACTGGACTGTGAGTCCAACGATCTGAGCTTCAAACTTATTTTAATCTCATAATGTATGAGTTTATCTTGGGCTAATTATTAAACTTCATTTTGGAAAAAGTTAGTCAAATAGATTATCAATCAAGAAAGAACCTGCTGACTAAGATAGAGAACCCACGGGAGAAACAAATGAAAATTTGACTATGAAAATTTTATGTTTAAATCAGTACTTAAACAAAATACATTGTATTTATTATTTGGATGAAATCCATTGAAAATAATATAAAGTGCTGGGTCATGAAAAGATAAAGTTTTGGAGAAAAATCATGCTTTTAGTAATAATCTCTTTCAGAAAGAAAAACATAATACAAACTAATTAGAACTGGTTAAGGGTCCATAAATATATTTCATATTATGAATATCAGAATGTCTAAAAATGTAAATGTAAAAACAGCAGTAAAAAAAGGAAAACAGCCTGCACATTTTTGTTTCCAAATTTTTTCTTTGCTTTTTTCCCCTATAAAGTAAGTGAGGCATAAAATAATACTGTGATAAATTGCCTTATCTCAAAAAGGGTAATATAAAATATAATAAAGTATATATACTGAGTGATCTCTCCTGGTTACATTATACTTCTCATATTTAATTTATGTTTCCCCCACAACTTACTCTTTTTCAGCTGTTACCATTTATAATTTATCATATTTCTAATGAATTGAATCTCCTCAGTTATATATGGTTTCAGAAATGCTTGGAAACTATCTTGTTTTCTGCAGCAGTGGTTTTTGAAAAACAGTCAGAGATTCCTAAACATGCTTCTAATAAGTGCCTTGCACCCTCGGAGATGTCTCCTGAGCTGTTGTCCAAGTTAACACTGAGAAAAAGGATTTAATGATCTCTCCCTTGAGATTTTTCTATTGGTTCCCAGGAATGAAGAAAGTCTACAATAATCCCTTTATTAAATGCTTGTGACATGCTTTGTTACTATTTGATATATTTAGAAAAGGCAATTTTTTACAATTCATACTCCTTTCTATCTGCAACAATTCTCATAAGAAAAAGAGAAGGATTGCATTGTGTATTTTATTAAGTTATAAACAGTTGTTATTTATACAGACACATAAACATATAGAATCCAAGCATGCTCCCTCCACTATTTAAATACACTAGATTTCACTTCCCCTAGGGAAGATCTTCCTTGGACTAAACTGTATAGAATTAGAGTATTACAAAGACTACAAATATCACAATTTGTCATAATATTATGTTTCTTAAAATTCTTTGATCTCCATTACATACATTATTTTATATTTGTACCCAAATTAGTGTTCTCAATATTAAATTGTAAGAATGAGAAAGACAAGAATTTATGTCAACATAGTATATATAAAATGCAGCAGACCATGAGAATGGAAGTGATCAATCAGGGTTTCAATATAATGCTGTGACCCTCGGGAAACTTGAGACTGGATCTCATTCTTTTGCACAAGCATATTACGTGGCTTTAGCCAAGTCCCCTGCTTAAGCAAGCTTCCAGATCATGAAATGAAAGTCTGTGAACTTTATGTAAATATCATCTATGAATCTGTGAGTTGTTCACTGAAAAAGACACGTATAGTGTCAATTAAATTTATTTGGTTTGTAAACAAACAAAAAAAAAACTAGTTAGCTTACAGAGAAATAAAATTTATCAGAAGGATATTGTGCAGCCCACAGAAACTATAAGACAGTGGGACAACCAGGCGCCCCAAAGGGTAAGAATAGGAGCACCTCTCAGGTTCCAATAATAGGAAATAAATACCAATTTCTTCAAATAGCTGATGGTTTTTCTATCTTTGTAACATTTTAACTTGAAATGTTTTTGCCAAAATAAAGAGTTCCACAGGTCTAACTTAGCTTGTCATAAGTTAGAAGATATCAGGCCCCTTGATTTAAAGGTTTCCAGACTGACTCATAATGGTAAACAGTACTTATGCCAAAAGACAAAAATAATTAAATCTATTATTTATTATAATTGATTAGATTAAAATCGGATTATCTCAAGTTGAATTCAGAAGAGGTGATTTTTAAAAACAAACCATAGAACATTTAGTTGATCATATAGTATATCATAGCATTTAGATTTTTTTAATGTGGGCACATTTTTAATGGAATTTTGGATTAATATTACAAATGCAATTCTTTTCCAAGCAGTGGAAAATAACTGAGCACCGGTCAAGAGAAATGATGATTCCATAGAAATTAGGTTCAAGTATACACTTGGGTTTTGCCAAGTACTGAGAAATAGTCAGAGGAAATGTTTAGATTTACTAGCTTTGCTGGATTTTTTTTCAAACAATTGAGAAGACTTGTGTGCCATTTGCTGCAACAAAGAGCCAACTTTAACTTTGATGGCATTTAATGTTATTTTATCTAACAAGGTTCTCCTTCTCCAAACCACCTCAAAATTCTACCACTAGAGAACCACTTCTTTGTTATAAGTTTTGCCTCTCTCTCTCATTCATGTGTTCATTTGTTTGTTAACGCACAAATACCCTGATAGATATAACACTTCATATCAGGAAAGCATTAACGCTAAGTGCTGTTTAAAGGTCCTTCTTCCTCACAGAAAGAAGCATGGACTTCTAGGATGTGGCAGTTAGAAACTAACCAGAGGTGCTAAAGAGGCGCGGAGAAGGAAAGCACTGGAAACAGGGCGGCTGCCTGAGGCCCATTCTATTGAAAGCTCCAGCTCTCTGGTTGCCTCCACCCAAAAGTCACTCCTAAAATCCTTAGTGGTTGATTAACCTGAAAGACTGTTCCTACATTTATTTGACATAAAAGCCATAGCCTTTGATTTTTGCATAAATTTTCTCCTAAATTATTAAATTTCTTGTTTGCTTTTGCTTGACATGTAGACAAAATATTTCAAGACCTGTTGTTATATATGCTACTCACTTGACAAACTGTGTGAGTTTTCCCATCTCTCGATTACATCAGTGCCTTTTTAGTTCACTTCAAATTATTGATTTTATTACAACAAGTTACAAATTCAAATAAAATACTCTTTTTTTCCAGTATATTGTGGTACCCTCCAGTGCTTTAATTGTACACATCAGTAACCATTCCCCCAAATTTTCACCTTATATCTATCGCAAACCTCAAGTTTCACTGCTTTGCGATACTCTGTAAAATACAACTTAACATTATGGAAAAGCTTGAAATTTCTTGTAACAAAATTTTCTATGGGTCACTGAATTTAACTGAAAGATTGTAACAGGCTTACACTTAAATGCAGAGCATGCTTATGACTGTCTTTGTCAGGCTTAGACATCCTAAGAGTGAACAAATAGTTAACTCCTTATTTATTGCATGATGTTTTAAGTCTCGTTTTATTTTCCGCACTAGATCAGCTGATTATTTATCTTTATTCTATCAGATTAATAATGAATATTTTATATTTTAAGTACATGTAATTCACAGGAAAAATGAAAACGTTCTAATGTAGAAAAAAATGAAAAGAACCTCTAAATAGTATTCTTGGGAGCAGAATAAAGATATCAGGGTATATATAGTATTAAAGTTTAGCCTTTATGTAACATGCATTGTTCAGATCATTATAGTAAAACATACAGTGACACCAAAGTAAAATATCAGATTTAAAACCAAAGCTAAGAAAAAAAAAAGCAACATGGAGCAACAGTTGTAAAATTAATTTTAACATAACTTTTAACTTGGAATGGGAGCATAACCATTTACGGATGGAGCATTTCATACTGAACTGTCCCGGGCCTGAGTGGCAGTGCATTACCTATCCTGGTTTTCTTCCATCTGCCTCTCACTGTCTAGATTTTGATTTCAGACTTGTTTTCTCTTTCTGCACAGTACATTTTTTTGACAGTAGAGGGCACTTTGAATTTAGACAAAACCCAAGAAATCTCTGAATCTTCATTCAGGGAGCTTTTGTTTGACTATAAAGAACTCAAATGCAATTTTAGTATACATTTTAAATGATGTATATTTTTTAAATATGTGGTAAGAAAGTTTGTTTCTATGATGTGAAACCAGTTTCTTATTTTATTTTATAAAAATACTATAATATGAAATTCATGCAATATTACTGTGTCTAGAAAAGATCAGTGATACAATGCCATAACAAGTAAATTAGGATCAATTCATAAATGAAGAGCTTTGATTTTTCTCTAGTGAAGAGCCAAAGAAAAGCAAAACCCCTTTTAAACTTTAACTTAACATGTCAAAAATAATACATCAAAATCCTAAAATTGCACAAATATAAAATGTCTAAAATAAAACCAGAGACATAAAAATTGAGTTTATTGAGCTCACCACAGAAGTATAAATGCTTCATCCTTCTTCCTCTTTTAAATGCTATTTTAAAAATATGCTTAATAAAATATAAGTCTTCATGTATTCTCACATCTTTTTATAAAAATCCCTTTCATTTCACATTGAAAATCATATTAAAATAATCTGATAGTCAATTACCTTAATTGCCTTTATGAAAATTCTTTTAAAATATTTGTAAAATGCTACAGAACTTTATGTAAAATAACTTATTTAAATGTTGTATAGTTGTTTTTCTATTAGAAATAAATATCTTGATGGCATTCATTTGTGACAAATGTAATCTTACTTGCAATTATTCCACTCCTTTTCAAATAACCAAAATATAAAATGTAATGCATTTTAAAATTTCAAAACAGACAGATTGCTTTATCTGCATACTTTTGTCATCATTAAATAAATTACCTCTTTGAATCTAAAGCATTGTTTTTTCTCTCGTTTGAAACAAATTACCATATGTATACAAGTTGAAAATTTGAAGTTTGGCGCCTACTTAAGGCTAATTGTGAGTCTGGGAGCCTCCAATTTTGCCCTTAAGGAGCTTATACTTAAAAACAGGAATTAAACCTGTTTAATTCTCCAGCATGTGAACAATGTGCCTAAAATCTTCAATGGTTAGATTCCCAGGTATATTTTAAAAATGCATAATTACATGACAGTGTTAAAGTTCATATATGTGAAATTTTGTAAACTTTTAGGCAGAATTTAATAGTCATATGGGGTACACTTAATGAAGGCAAACAGGATAGCTATAAATGCCAAAAAAATGTACAATTAGTTTTACTGGAGTATTAGAGGAGAGAAATCCATACTAAAAATCAATTTATTGATTTTTTTGTTGTTGTCTAAATAAGAAAAATAAAGTTGAATGCTTCCACTCATCCTGACTTCCAAAAAACATGAGAAAAATAATACGAAGATGTGTCTCACATATAACCTTGCCCTCTGTAATTTTCATAAACGAAAAGCAAGTAAACAGCAATTGTCACTACTCTAAATGCACTGCAGCGCTCAGTGATATTTATCTTTACTCTTTCCCTCTTTTATTATTGCCGGTAAACTATGTATTTGCCACTAACACTGTCTGAATAGATTTGAAAAAGTAAGTGTAACAGGCTCAAATGGACAGTGCCTATTATCTCTTCCCTTTTCTCTCTTGCCCTTTTATGGCCTATAACTTCATTCAATCTGTAGCTACATTTATGTTCTTTTTACAGCAAAAAGGGTCAGAATGTTGTCTCTGATAATACTGAAATTGCCTAATTTGTTCATCTTCTTTCAACGCCTTGGAGCTGGTCACCCTCTCAAGTTATGCCTAGGTTTATGCCCAGCAACTTCGAGAATGAAGTTCCTGTTTAGTCCCTCTCACCAACAAAGTGCCTTTGGGGTAGATGAGCCGGCCGGTAGCTAGGATGCCGCAGAGGCCTGGGTCTAGGTGGCTCAGGAAACGCTCTGCTGACGCTGCAGGGACGGACACCCACGAGCACGAGCCCGGGTGTCACTGGCGTGCAGCACGGACGCAGGACACCGGCTTTGCCAGTCCCCAAAGCAAGGGCCGGAGCTGCCGGTCAGCTGACGCTGAGAAGCCCAGAGTGAAAGAATGAGAAGAATGTGCTTGCTCAGAAGATGGGAGCGGTAGGGACTCCCCACCCTGACCCCTGGTGCAGGCGGCTCGGGGAGAAGGGGCCTCCCCAGCTGTTGCCGCTCGGGCTGTCACCGCGGCCGCCGCGGCCGGCATCCGCGCCGCCCGGACGGGGCTTGCCCGCGCCCGGCGGGCCCCCGCAGCTGCTTCTGCCGTCCCTGTTGCCCCGGACCCTTCTGTTTCTTCCCTGATTTTAACATCAGCTTGCTTGCTTTCTTCTTCTACTTTTTTTCCCCCCATGACAATAACCTCTTACAAAGAGCAGAAAAGAGTCTCCACATTTGCCAGCGAGTAGAGAGGCGCAGGGAGAGGAGGGCAGTGTCGGGGGAGTCAAGGCTTCTAACAAAGCTTGGGGCCTGGGGCCCCTCTGTCTTTCTCCCCGTTCGGGTTAGCGTTTTCCTTCCTACGGCAGCAATGCTTTGTCAGCCTTGGGCTGGCAACTAACTCCAGGCGTGGTCCCCTCCTCCTTTCTGACTTTCAAGGATGCTTCACCCCACACCCTCTCCAACCAGGAGAAAAATACCAGAGATAGAAAAGAGATGTAAATTCACTAAGATAAATTCATCTTTTGCAATCCAAATTTTACTGAGATTCACATAAGAGAAAACATCTTTTCAAGGACTGGAATAATAAAATAAAAACCAAATGAAGGCATATAGCAGGTTGGGGAGCAATTAACTGCTAATTTGGAAAAGCACTTCTTGAGGATTTTCCAGAACTGCCCATTCATGTTACTTCCCTTTCTAAGACCCTCTTCCCCTTTCAAGGCTAAAAACTGGGTATGATTCAGCTCATAAAAATATGTTACAGCAATTGGAATTTACCCTTTGACCTTCTACTCCCTTACCACCAACTCAGCTACACACACACACACACACTCACACACACACACACACTGCAATTCACTAGCTAGTTCTGTTTCCACAAAACAGATGGCTGTATCGCTGGTGAAAACTGCCGTTTTGCACAAGATAAAACTTCGAAGATCCTATGATAGGACCTATTTAAAAATGAGCTCAAAGTCACATTTTCTATGCTGCATATGTGAATTCTGAGGTGGTTCAATCAATAGAAAGGTAGATAGAGAGATTTTTGTATGCATAGGCACAAAAAGAAAACTGTCAGTAAATAGCAATCATTCTTTTACCACCACTCTTCTTTATAAAATTTGCTTTTGTGGGTCAATTATAGATTATTATATTCAGCATTTAAAATTGGGAAGTATAAATCTTTCAGGTATTCTAGTGACGAGATTTAAAACTAGAAAGAAACAGAAAGTGAGTCTAAAATAAATGAGAGTTTTCTAGCTTTTCTAAAAACCTGTTCACCTTTCCAAATAATTTTTCCTTGCCTTTGTGCAGTGAAAGCCCCATTACCAGCTATGAAAAAATAGTGCTAAGTGTTTTGTACAATTTCTTTGTGTGTGTGTGAAGCTGGAAAAAGCCAAGAAAATAGGCAAAATACTGAATCAGGCCAACAGGGCCAGTTCAAATGCACAGAGAGACATTTTTACTGCATTATTTGAACTATTACTAAATAAAATGCCTTCCTCCTCAGAGCTTGGCTAAGTACTAATTTTCCAAAACATGAATACGACTTCTGGTGAAAAGTCAGAAATAATTTAAATGTATGACTACACCATTGTAACCTCTCAAATTAACAATGTTCCCTTGGCCCTACCCTATATACTGAGAATGGTGCAGACTCTCAAATCACTTTTGGAGAGCCTGAAACGTCCAGGAAGCTTTCAAATCTAGAGGTTTGAGAACATGTGGGACAAGTTTAAACACTGTTTTCACCATGAACGTGGGGGGCTAGAAATGATGAATTGAAACAGTTTTTGACAATTCATTACTGGATACCTAAGTAACTGACAAGTTAAAAAATAATTAGGCAGACAGGAATGAAGTAGTTTTTAACATTAATATAATTATGCTCTTTTATATATATTTTTTGAGACAGTTATTTTTCTCTTCCATGTCTGTACAACATGCTGCATGGTTGAATACTGATATGGCTGAACTTAGACCACAGAACATATAATAAGAATAACAATGCTAAACAATTATATAATTTTTTTTTAGTAAACATCATTTTCCCAAAATCTGGAGAACATTTTTAAATTTTCTGCAGCAATCATTCACATTTGCTAATGATATCTCTGCTTGGCATAGCAAAGATGATAACATTCAGTCTCTGGATAACAACAATTTTTCTATATAGTTTCTATGTGAAGGCTTTTACCCTTTTTTAATACTCTTTGTTTCGTTTGGAGTTCATAGAGCCAAAAACCTAAAAACAAATCTGCAAATATATCTGTATACTCTTTATCATTGTCACTGGCTTAGTGGTAGTCTGCCATTTCTATTAAAACTTGGGCACCAACTGCTATTTAGAAATATTTTTCTTGGGATTCTTTGTACTTTTAATAAACTAGTACCTCAAGATCTACCACATGTTCCTCATTCACCTTTAATGCAGAGTTTTATGTAACTTTTTTGAGCTTTGACTCTGAATTATTTGTCTCATATAAAATATCTAGCAATCTTTGAACTCATTGCAATTTTATTAATGATCTTCAGCAAATTATAGCAGAAATGTGTATTTTGAAGATATGTTTCGTGGTTCATCTTATGCAAAAATTAAAATTCATTTCCAAAAATTAAGCCTATATTTATCTCCTGCTTTTTTTTTTTTACTAGAAACCAGTATTAAAAGGTCTTTATGTGGGTTTCCTACAATAAACATGACAGAAAGAGAAAAGATTATTGTTTCCTTTGGCATTTCTCATCTTAAGGTGGTAGAAAAATATGCATCTGCTTTTCCTGTGGAGAAGGAGATAATATGATAACCCTCTGATTATATACATAAACGGAAACTGATCAGTTTCTCTGGTGGTTCATTTTTAAGGGCAAGTTCCAGTTGGATTGTGCTAATGCACATATTCATGAATCTCTCCAAACAGGATTCACTGCTCTCCAGGGAACCCTTGAAGTATGCATCATTGTTTCAATGAAGTATCTTCATTATAAAACATGGGGACTATAAAAGGTGAATACCATTTGCTTCTGCCTAATACAATCTCAGATCTGACTTTCCTCCACTATGATTTCTCTCCTTCCTTTCTTTCTTTTGCCTTTCTTTCTCTTTCTGTCTGTCTGTCCACCTCAGTCTGTCTGCCTCTGTCTCTCTCTCTTTCTTTCTCTTTTGCAACACATAGAAAAAATAACAAAGAATCAAATTAGATATTAGAAAAAAATGGGGCAAAATGCTTTTGCTTTCAAAGCCAAACATAATTTCCTTTGAAATGTTATATGGTATCTACAAATACAGGAGAAGGAAACTTAACTTCCGAATTCAAAAATTCTTGCATTTATACAAATGTATTTTTGATTTAAAAAAATAACAGCTTAGAAAAGTTTTTGGTCTCTGGATGTACATAAGTTTCTTGCATTGAAAAAGCAAGACCAAAGATGAAAGGTATAAGAAATAAGAAGATAAACGCCATTAAACAGGCAAAGAAGAGAGGGACTATCATCAGAACAATGATGAAATCAGGCATACACATTCTCTATCACACTGGCATTGTTGCAAAGGGAATAATATCTTGAACTGATCAGAATTTTATTTATTTATATTTGTACCAAATACATATCCTAATGTTTTTCCTTCCTTCTCTGTAGAGTTCCTCCAGAGAACCTGAGATTTTAGGGAGTTCTACTAATGTGCATGTTACAAAGAGGCCTTTATTAGAGAGGACATGAATGGAGTTCTAAAAGAGACTACAAAAGCCCTACCCTGCACTCTGGCATAATGGGGAGCTTTATAGAGAAGGAACACTGTCTTTGGGGTATGAAGGACAGTTTAATACAACATCTATTGCAAGGGAACAAAGGAGTTATGTAGCTCACAAATTAGGGTATTCACATCCAGATATATTAGTTGTGGAGTGCAGAGACTTGAAATTCAGTGTAAAATGATCTTGTCATCCAACACAGCACACTGTGGAATGTGGCATTCCTAAGATGTTAAGTTGTATAGTCATCAAAATAGATTGTACCAGTCACAAATAACTGACACTCTGTGACTTTGTAGTGATTAGCTCCCAAAGATAGTAATTCTCAGTGGCACTAAAAATAAGATGAGACATCTATGATTAAGCAGGAAATGACAAATGCAATTCAAGATACTATATATTCCAGTTGTCTTAAGTCTCTCAGTGAAAATTAATTGAGGATAATATTTTTTAAGAGGCATAAGGGGCATAGCACATACCACACAGAGCTCATGATTAATTGTTACAGTTTAAGTCTCCATTTCAGAGAGACAGTCAAATCTCAACTCTCTCTATTTTTTTTTTTTATATGCCATGAGGTGGTGGAAAGGGTGGAAATTGAACAAAGAGTCAAGAACTCAGCACCATGCTATAGGGGCTCCTTGTCTAGTGGACAGGCCAACAGGCAAACGACAGTAATAGTGTTTCCGTTCACCATTAAAAATTAGTAAGGTCATGGCTAGTTCTATGCTGCTAAATCAATTAGATTTACTTTCAAAACTTGAATTATTGTGACTGTTGCCAACATTTGACACTGTTGACCATACACTCTCATTCCTTTGGCTTCTTTACACTCAACATTTATAATGTTACCCCAAACCACTCCTAGCCATTTTTTTTTGCCCTTCTTCTTATACTTGTTTACTTCAATTCACTTCTTAAATACATCTATTCCTCTTAGGAAAGTCCTTGACACTTTGTTATTTCCATTCTAAACCTTCTCTAGTCCCATGACTTTTTCGAGGTAATTATGAACCTGACTCTACAATTCCAGCCCTGGCTTTTCTGAATTCATGCTCAGGGAGACAACTCTCTGCTGAAAATCACCTGGATTCCCAAGAACCCAGACCTTTGTGCGTGCAAAGCTGAAATCATATTATCCTCTCCCATTTCCCACATTCAACCTACTCTCTGTATCTTGTGTTTCCTTATCTTAGAATAGCATCATCACCCAAACTGTTGCTTAAGTCAGACAGCTATGAATTATATTTCTCTCTTGTGTTTTACTACTAATCAGTTACTAAGTCCTATCCTAAATCTGTAAATTTGTCTCCATCTCCATCACCACTCTCTTGGTTCAAGCAACCATGATCTATCATTAGGATTATTGTAACAGACTTCTACCTGATGTCCTTACTGCTACTGATACTTTCATCTAATATTTTCCCCCAGTGTTCTTTCTAAAATATAGGTCTATGACACAGGTGTAATGTATCTATGCAGGCTGAAGGAGGAGGCAGAGAAAACAGAAAACATTTTATACTGTGTGATATTGTGAATATAGATCTACTATCAAAGCATAATTTAAATAAGATTCCCTGACTGAATTACTGCAGTAGTACCTAATTAGTCTCCCTGTCTCAATCTTTATTTTTTTTTTAATTCTATTTTTAAGAGAACAGTCAGGGTAGTATGATTAATACATAATCAGACTAAGTTGTGTCTCTATTCAAAAGCCACTAGGGCTTTCCCATTTCCTTCAAAGTAAAGTCAAACACTTAACGACAAATAAGGACCTACCTGACATAGCTCCTCAGAGTGACCTGTCTTATTTCATCCTTTCCCATTCTTTACTTAGGTCACCACAGATACAACATTTAGAAACACAGTCCAAGAGAATCTAGTAGACTAATGTCAAGGTAATCTTGGGACCACATCCAGGCTTTGCAATTATCTGATTTGAAGACCTAAAACAAATTATTTTATCTGTCTGAGCATTGATTTCCTCACCTTTACAACTAAAATAAAATGCCCACTTCAAAGCACTTTTGTGAGGAAATTAGATATGTAATAAGATATATGCCTGCCATAGAAAAAGTGCTCTAAATTTTTTTCTCCATTTAATCACCATCAAAAACAATTCAAAGAGAACCTCCTACTTTAAACTAACACAATTAATTTTTTCCTGAAAACAGAGTCTTTTATTTATTATTTAGAAACTTAATAGTTCATAAAATGTCCTGTAGTAAGAATTGGATTTCAAAATGAATTTTTGTTGTTTGTGTTATTTAATCTTCAGAAAACTCATCGATTGGCTTCCTTTATTATTACAGTTTAAAAATATATCAAATCCTAATATCACCTATAACTTTATTACTATTTTCTTTTTTTAAAATTTTAAAAAATATTTTAATATAAGAACATAGCATATTAAATCAATTTGAATTATATTAAAATTTCCTTAAAAGAATGGTAAAATATACTCATTACACTATGAAAAAATCTTTCATTTAAGTTATAGACTTTGTAGCAATGTCATGGGTTTCAAACTACCTGTTTAAAGAGAAAGCAGGCAAGTCTGTGTTCAAATCTTAATACCAGTCGTTACTAGCTCTGTGTGACCTTGGGAAGATTATTTAACCACTCTAAGTCTCAATTTCCTATTCCATAAAATGGGATTAATAAAGAGTACTCACCTCACAGGAGAATTCTGAGGATTAAGCAAGAGATGTAAGACAACTTATAATGATAACTACCAGTAGCAGAAGTAAGGGCAATAATCATGGCCATAGCAGTAATGTTAGTCTCCTTAAAATAAGACTAGGATTCTGGAAAAAAATGTTGAATAATCTTGAAAACATTTTGTTATAATTGTTCTCTCTGTTCTCTTAAGAGAAAAACAAAACAGTACTTTCTTATTTTTATCATTTTCTTAACAGAAAAAAAAGGTAAGAATATGCTGCCCAAGGTTTTCTGAAAAATAGATAAAGACTTAGAGCATTCTGCCATGAAGTGTAAAGCTGTGAAACATTGTATTTATTTGGTAAATAGTAAATAAAAATGATATATAAATCAAACTATAAAAACCATGCTGTGAGCAGTAGTACTTTCCCCAGGAGACAGTAAAGTATAAAACGGAAAAAATAAATTATAAATTAAGCCTCAGCTGAGATAAGTATGTACAAAGCCTAATCAAAGAAGTTACACTTTCTCCACTCTATTTGTGCATGGACTTCTTCATATCTTAACTTTTCAGTTCATGAGGCTAATTGAATTGTAGAAAAATATTTTTCTTGCAAAATAGACTATTAGAAAATTAAAACAATCTTGGGACAGGATGTTCAGGGAAAAAATGCACAGAGTGTGAGGTTGACACACCTTTTCTGTTCAATCTTTAGAGCCAGAGACACTATCAGACAAAAATGCATTTCCAATCTCTTAAAGATATGCAGCCATTAATATAGTAAATTAAGAATGAAGCTATATTTTAATAATGTACTCTGTATTTTGCTTGAATTTTACCAAATGTGTTACAATATTTTACTAGCAGATCACATAGTTCTCACATATGAATCAAGCTTCACATGTATTTTTGATAGAGTCAGGAAATTAGTGTGAATAAGACTGTATTTTTTAATAGTCAAAGGATAACACTTAGGCCTTTTTAGTCAGGTTTTTCTCGCTGAGATTCACTGTCATATGAAGGAAGCAGTTATGGAGAGACACGGTTATAAAACATATAGGCTCCATTCTCAGTTCTAACACTAGCTGTGTGCACCAAAAACAACAAACAAAAAACAACACACACACACACACACACACACACACACACACATCCCTATTTATTGAACACCTATTATGTGCTCTGGTCTCCAGTGGAGGTGGAGGTGAGAGGAAAAAATAAATGTGATATGGTCCCCGACCTCAATACCGCAGTACAATGGCGAGACACACATAAAGGTAAATGTGTCTCTTTACTCATTTATATTACACAAATTTATTAAGACCTCTTATTCACTAGGCACTATTCTAAACAATGTGGAAAGAACACTGAACAAAATACTTATATACACATACATACATACATACAATTAAAACCTAATCTCATTGACCCCAGTGAGCAGAAGAAGACAAAACACAAAATATATAAGTATGATATATAGTATGTTATATGTTTATGTTCTATGGAGCATATAATGCAAGGAAGGAAGATGAAAGTTCAACTTTTAAATATATTGATCTCATAAGACTTTACTGATAAGATGACTCTTGCAGAGACCTAGAAAAGGTGAGAGAAAACACAGGCAGATATTTGTGGGAAAGAATAACTACAAAAGCCCTGGGGCACAAGCATATTTGATGTGTGTGAGAAGCAGCAGAAAGGTCTTATACCCAAACCAGAGTGAGTAAGGGAATGAGACTGGAGAAATGGAAGAGGTCAGATTGTTCAGGACCCTAGAGACAAGTTTGGGAACAGACCTCACTTGATATTACAGGGACATGGTGTTGAAGATGAAGTGTAGAGAGAGAAGGGCAGAAAAAGGGAGATTTGAAAGCACTCTTTCAACAATCCATGGGAGAGATAACAATGGCTGATAAAAATGGAAGTTATAAGAAGTTAACTGATTCTGGGTAGATTTTGAAAATAGAGATGATTGATTGCATTCACTGATGCATAGGAAGAATCACTGTAATATCATGTCTATTGTGTTATGAAGTATGGAATAGCTGGATCTTTATCTTTCTTTTTCGCCTCTAAACATGTATGCACTACAGATTTGTCTAAGAGTTAGGAAAAATTTCACAGGAAAAATGGCATTTGACATTGAATTGGATTTTAAAGAATGACTAAAATGTTTCTGGCTGAGAGAAAGGGAAAATATACTCCAGGGCTTTGCACTTAGGAAACTTTGGAAACTTTAATGAAATGTGTCAATGCAGGCGAAGCACATTATGTTTATAAAACATGTGAGAATGTTGGTTCATCAGGCCATCAACCAACAAGGCCTGATATGAGAAGTATGAGTGGCTATGTGTACATATGGGCTTGGGCTAAGAGCTTTTGGTTACCTGATGTAGAAACTAAATTCAAATGGTTTTAGTTAAAACAAAAGGGATGCAAGCATGGCTGTATCCAGGACCAAAGAAGAAAGATGTTTTTAGAGCTTGCTGTATTATTCTCCATTTCTCAGCTCTGCTTTTCTCCATGTTGCCTTTATTCTGCTTGACAGGCTCTTTTCATGAGGCAGTAAAATGACGGCCAATAACTTCAGCATGAAAAGGAATTTGTTTCTCTCATACCTTAATACTTTCCACCAATGAAAGAATTCCTGTTAGTAGGAGCAACAGAATTTAACCCTGCATCCTGTGCCTATCTCTGTGCTTCACATATGTACTATGGAATGATAGAGACATCATTTATTTCCTAAGGGAAAATGGAAGCACTGGGAAGATAAAGCAATATATAAACACTGCAGCTGGCAAAACAGGTTGGGTAGGATAAAAGGTCTGACAAGCCAAGTGAAGAACTCTGTATGTTGCCCAAAAAGCAACCTACAGATTTTAGGCCAAGAATTAGCATGATCAAATTTACATTTCTAAAAATTGGTGATAAAAAAGAGAACAGATTGAGTTAGGAAAAAGCTAGACTCAGTGTGATAGGTTGTATTACTGGCCCCAATTCTCAATTTATTTCTGTATCTATACGCTTTGTTATATGACAAAAGAAGCAAAGTATATTTCCCCACTCTGACTTAGAGTACAAGTCAACATGACTTTCTTTAGCAATAAAATAAGGTATAAGTAATGTGCCAGTTCCTAGCCTGGGACTCGAGAAACCTTTAGAGTTTCTAGTTTCTGCTTCTTGCTCACATGGCTCTGCAATTGCCAAGCCAATAGATGTCAATTATGTACAGTTGATTGACGGTGCTATTAATTTAACTATGTCCTGAAAGATGTTCTGCTTACTGGATCTGTTCCTTCTGATAGAGGGGAGTTAAAGTCTCCAACTATGATATTGGATTCATCTATTTCTTCTTGCAGTTCTGTCATTTTTTTCCTCACATATTTTGATATTCTGTAATTAAACACATACATGTTAAAGATTGTGATGTCTCCTTTGAGAATTGATTCTTTTACCATTATGTAATGATCCTCTTTATCCTTGATAACTTTCCTTACTCTGAGATCTATTATGTCTGAAATTAACATAGCTCATCATGTTTTCTTTTGATTTAGTGTTAGAAAAGTGTTATGTATTAAAACTTTGTACTCCTTCCAAGTTTATTTGTGAAAGCCCTAATTCCCTAATTCCCAGTGTGATGTCATTTACAAATGGGGCTTTAGGGAAGTAATTAGAGTTAGATGAGGTCATGAATGTGGGACCCTGTTAATGGGTGCTTTTATAAGAAGAGAAACCAGAGAGCTTGCACTCTCTTTCTGTCCGCATGCATGCATAAAGAAGAGGACATATGAACACACAGTGAGATGGCAGTCACCTACAGGCCAAGAGAAGAGACTTAAAATGGAAACTTACTTTGCTAGCACCTTAATCTTGGACTTCATAGCCTCCAGAACTATGAGAAATAAAATTTTCTGGTTTAAACTACCCATTCTGTGGTATTTTGTTATGGTAGCTCACGCAGACAAATATACATGATAGATCTATCTCCATCTCTTTACTTTTAATCTATATGTATCTTTTTATTTAAGGTGGGTTTCTTATGCACAAGTTGAGTTTTGTGTTTTGTTCCAGTCTGACAACTTTGGTCTTTTAATTGATATACTTATGCCATTGAAATATAAAGTGATTATTGATGTATTTGGAATGATATTTACCTATATATTTCTGTTTTCTAGTCATTGCCCTTGTTCTTTGTTCCTATTTTTGTCGTTTATTTTTTGGCCGTTTTTGGTTTTAATCAAGCATTTCATACAATTTCATTTTCTATCCTTTCTTAGCATATTGGTTAACTTTTTTACTGGTTGTCCTAGTGTTTGCAGTATACATTTACAACTAATCCAAGTCCAATTTCAAACAACATTGTACCATTTCACGCACATTGCAAGTACCTTATGATAATAAAATAATCTTAATTCCTCCCCTGTCTTCTGTATCATTATTATCATTCATTTCACTTGTGCATAAGCATACATAATTAAATAATTGTCATTCTTATTATTTAGAAAAAACTGTTATCTGTTCAATCAATTAAGACAAAGAAAAATAACTTTTTATATTATCTTCACTTTTTCCTTCTCTGAAGCTCTTTAGATTCATGTTTCTGACCTCTATCATTTTCCTTCTCTCCAAAAAACTTTTTTTTTTTAATATTTCTTTCAAGGCAGGTCTACTAGAAATAAATTTCCTCAATTTTTGTTTGATTAAATTTTTATTTCTCCACTTCCGATGGAAAATTTTGCAAGGTACATAATTACAGGGTTTTTTTTTTTCTCTTAATATTGTAAATATTTTGCTCCATATTCTTCTGGTTTGCAATGTTTCTGGGGAATAGTTTGATGTAACTCTTACCTTTGTTCCTCTACAGGTAAAGTGTTTTCCTCCTCTGGATTTTTTTGAGATAATTTTTTCCCTGTAATTTTTGAACTTTGGATATGCTATGCTTACAAGTAGATTTTGTTGTTGCTTTGTTTTGTTTTGTTGGCATTTATATTGTTTGATGTTTTCTGAGATTCTTGCATCTGACATTGATTTTGAGAAATTCTCACTCATTAATGCTTTCTATATTGTTCTGTTCCTTTCTCAATTTTTTTTTTTGGTATTCCCATTAATATATATGTTTTATCTTTTGTAGTTATCCACAGATCTTGGATAGTCTGTTGTATCTTTTTAGTTTTTTCTCTCTCTTTTTTTTTCATTTTGAAAGGTCATATTGATATATCCTCAAAGATTCTTTTCTTAGCTGTGTCTTAGTAATGAGCTCATCAAAGACATTTTCATTTCTGTTATAGTATTTTCGATCTGTACAATTCTTTTTTTGTTTTTGTTTTTGTAGAATTTTAAACTCTATTTATATTGACCATCTGTTCTTGCATATGTCTACATTATCCACTAGAGCCATAAGTATATTAATTATAGTTATTTTAAATTTCCAGTTTGATAATTCCAACATCCTTGCCATATCTGAATCTAGTTGTGGTTCTTGCTATATTTGTTTACAATGCGTATTTTACCTATTAGTATGCCTTGTAATCTTTTCTTTTCTTTTTTTATAGTCGTACATGATATACTGAGTGAAAAGAACTTAAATAAATAGACCTTGAGTAATGTATTGGTAAAGAAAGTGGGGCAGAAGATGCACTCCATCCACAGTCTTACGATTAGGTAGGTCTCAGTTTTAGTAAGTGCCTCTGGACTGTGACTTTCATAAGTGTTTCTCAGGTTTTCCACCTCTCTAAATGGGACAGGATGCTATTTTCTTTTTCCTATGTGGAAGGCTAAAGAAGGTTGGAATCGAGAATTTCCTTCTCCCACTTGGATAGCTAAAATGGCTAAGGTTGGGTATTTTTGTCCCGAAGTTGATTAGACTCTGGTGAAACCCAATCGTTTGGTATATGGTAAATAGTTTCTCTTCAGGGAAGGCCTTGTTAATTACACTCTAGTGAATTTCAGTATGGTTCTTTTCTCCTCCTCTGCCAGAAATATGGGGGGATTTTTCTCTAGTATTCAAAACTTGTGGTGGCAAAATTCACCAAAGTGTTGGATCTCTTTTAAGACTGGGCGGGCCTCTTGGAGTTTTTAATTCTCAGATTTATCCACTTTAAGGCTCTAGCAATTTGTCAATCACAGTTCAGAAATTGTACCTTGGCACTGGTTCTCATGATTTCTGCTTGGGTATAGGTTGTGAGTCTCTGTATTTACTTGTCTGTTTCTTCAATTTTGAGGGGCAGTTGTTTGCCCTGTGGTCTCATTTTTCTGAAGCATCTAGAGAGAACTGTTGATTTTTCAGTTTGTTCAGCATTTTCCTTGTTCTTAGGACAGAGTGATGATTTCCAAATTCCTTAAGTGCTGTAACCAAAACCCAAAGTCAAACATGGATTTTTAAATAAATTTCTAAAACTACTTGTCCTGTTATTTTTTATAAAAATGTATATAGACAAAAATATGCACTATTGTGTTTTCTTTTATTTCAATTTCACCTAGCATTAATCTGAATATATATTAGAACTTATTGTAGATAATTTAGACTGATAACTATACATTTATAATGCCAACCCCAAATGTAAAACAAATCATATCATCATGACATTATATTTATTTACCATCAGTCAGGCTTTTTTGTTGTAAACAATAGAAAATTTCTGTTTAACATAAACAGAAAATGAATTTATTATAAGGGAGTCATTACCATACATGATAACCAGAAAGGCTGAACACAATGGCTGGCAAGGATCCCAGGAAGGAGAAACTCAGCCAAAATTCTCTATTTTTATTTAAGATGTCACCTAAATACACCTAACAACACCAGAGAGATCATACTGTTAAATCCTCAACTCCACCAGCTTTGCTATAATAATAACCTTAAATCAGATCTATTTCTTATGTCTCATTTATTCCTAATTCAGACTCTGAAGTAGAAGCTCCTAACTAGACAACATGTAGGTCACTTGCTCTCCTCTCCAGGGGTGCATAGAGGTGAATTCTTTGCCAGTACTTTCCCCAGGATCACCACTGGCTTTCCACATATCTTATGATCTCCTCCTGACCCAATTAGAAAGATGTTTAGAAGCTAAGCAGCACAGCCAAAACAACAAATGTCTCTGCATCTTTTTGTTCAGATGTACAAAAAAGGGCTGTTGATTTTTTCCCACTTTTTATTTGGCTATGAGAAAATTAGTAGGCTCTTCTAGTCTAAATAAATTAGGTGCTGAAATGTACATAGAGTCCTCTCCTGGCTTAGAGTTTAACACACATAGTAGGCATTTAAAAACGTTTGCTGAATTGAATTCTAGATAAAGACAGGCAGTATAGCGAATAATAAAAAATATTGCATATTATGGACTCCATTTACATTTTCCATTGGAAGGCACTGTGCGATTTTTATAGCAAATTTACTCGTGGTTATATTAAGCTAATAATAAACATATTATAAAACAAATATTAAAAAATGAAACTAATAATTCCTTGAGCGCATATAACCTACTAGTTGGGGAAAGTAGCTCAGATATCTGCTGGGTTTCATTAACCCTCTATGTAATCAAATACTAATTAACTGAAGATTAAGGGCGGCATTTATTAGTGCAGTTTGTTGGAAGTGTGTCTAAAATCAGAGATTTGGACACAGCTTTAAAGTTGCTTATCATAAGCTTTTTAGAAATTATCTGAACCTGTTCGGTCAGAAAATTGGGCAGTAAATCCCATGATACTAAATATTTCTTATAAGATATCAAAAATGAATAGGTTAAATTGGGTTGGAAATTCTGCAAGAACAACACTTTTTATAGTAGCACTGTATTTCTGACTGACACCTGTCCTGATCCCAGGCCATGCATACAAACTTCCTGAAATGTGCAGCATTGAATGAATTACTAAACTTTTTTAAACATTGAAAAAAGACTAAAATAAGAAAATAATTTGAGTTAAAAATTTAAAGATTCCTTTATTCAAGCCAAATTGTTCGACCTTTATCATAGTATAGTCACATAGTTTAAAAACCTCAGATAAATAAGCTATTCATGTAAATAACCTTGTCACTTCAGTTTTCACATGTTCTTTTTCTGTGCCAGTATACCATATAGTACTTACATCTCTGTCTGTTTCTGCTATGGGCTACAAACTATACAACAGCAGACTTCCAAGCATTGTGGGAAAGGTAATATTCACATGAAAGAAAAGCACAGGAGCTGGTATCTGTTCTCTTGATGTTCACCTTCAAAGGTTCTACAGATTGTCCTGCTTACACACCTAACCCCTATCATAGGGGCAGCTGCCTGATTTTTGGCTAAAGAATCATTTGAAGAACAGATCACTGAAAGCTGGTTGGGGCTATAAATTAATATGTCTGTGCATTACCAAGGTTTTTCTTGCATTCATCATTTTTACCTGGGATTAAAATCAAAAACAATTTCCAAAAGAGTAAGAAATAAAAACTCCCATTGTTCATTAAATTTATTTAATTATAGGATAGTGATTATTTCTGGTAAAAGAAAATATTTGAACATTGGAGGAGTATGAGTTAGGAATATTCTAACAAAAGAAGAAAGAAGGGATCAATTAATCTAAAAATAGCTATATTTCAAAAAGAAGAAAATTGTACATTATTTCTTTCATGTAAACTGGCTTGTTAGTTGCGAAACAAGTAAAATAAATGAGAAGCATCCAGTAATTTGTATTGAGCAACTATTTTCTGCCAGGAGCATGTGTTATGTGATGTTGCTACTCAGATAAAAAATAAATATCCCAAGTCCTCAAGAGTTCACGTTTTAGTATAGCAAGACAGAAATGTAAACAGATAAGTTAAACATATGACATTAAAAGGAATATTATTATCTTTTATGGGAGGTGTGAAATATTTTTAAGGCTTAGGTTATTCAGAATCTTGTATTTTAATATTTCTATAGATTTAGCCAAGTGAGTATCATTTTATTTGATTTAACATTAAAGGGGAAAAACTACAAATCTGGGTTCCATGCCATGTATATAGTGTTTATTTCTTTAACTTAAAACCAAATAAGAAATTATATTCTCCTCACATTTCATAAATCTTTTAAGTAATGACTAGATTGAATTTTCATATCTTTAAAGAATAACAACAATTTTGTTGGAATAGACAGCTGACTAAGATGAAATCAAGTCCTTGCCTGGGAGACTCTATCAATAAAGAGAAAATGAAAGACACTAAGAAAAGGTGTACGACTCACATTTTGGGAAAGTAGCTGTTGTTAGTTTCAATTTTCTTCAATTAGGATGGATGTTAGTAAGGATGTTAACCCTGTCATTCTGGCTTAAGTCCAACTTGGGTAATTACATTCTGCCTACTTAAATTCTCTTTGGGTCCAAAGAGACCCGTCTCACTCACCTCATACTGTTTCCTGATGTTGCTGTGCACAGCTAAGCAGAGGCCACATTTAACCCTAGGAATGGCAGCATCTCTGTGATGAAAACTTGATCCTTCTGCATAGTATCAGTATAAATGTACTTTTGGGGTAAAGGTTTTAGAACATGTATTATAATAAAGTAAAGGAAGGCATATGGCATTCTTCACTAAAGATACTTTAAAAAAAAATCTAATAGAAGGAATTGTCTCTGACAAGGTCTCTGTGGTAATGGGAGATTTTTTTAGCTTGCCCTGGCTGCAAATGTAAGATCATTATCGTTAGATCTTTAAAATACCAACAAGCAAAATATGAAGAGATTTAAAGTCACCTTTAAAATCACCCCAAAAGTTCAGTCTCAATTATCTACAATCAATGTCATTCTCCTTGGCTAGAAATTGGTACTAGAGAAGAAATTCCAAGAAGAGGAAAATCTAAAAGTACAATTGATGCTGACAGTTTATCAATGGAGTGCATTTCTAAGTCTTGCTCATCTATGCACCAAACCTATGTTTATTTCTCTGCTCCTGCTTTGCACTTTTGCCACATTTTTATAGGGACATTAGATATTGCTCAAGAGTAACCTTTACTATAAGTACTTCAAACTTTTTCTGTGCAAATTCATTTGGAAATATGCATTGAGCTCCATGCACTGAGAGATGGCAAAAATTTTTACATTTAAAAGTTCCATGGAAATCTCTGTAACACCTATGAATATAGCCACTGAAGGTTTAAATTTCTTAAGAGATTTAATTTTAAAATAATGGTATATATATTATACCTATGTATTGCAGCTATTATACAACTACCCATACAAAATGAATATATATTTTAAGATATATTAAGGAAAATTTTTTTAAAAATTAACAAGAAAAAATTAACAAAACTCTGATTGATAATTGGACAAAGGATAGGTACAGGTGATCTATAAAGACAAAAGAGCACAGGCAATTAATGAAAGCAAAAAAAAAAAACTGTCAGCAGTATTGATAAGGTGTAATTAAGTAAATACTAGTACACCATTGATACAAACACTAATACATTCCAAATGGAACATAAATTGGTACAATATATTTGGAAAGCAATTTGGCAATATTTATCAAGAGCCTTAAAAGAGTTCTATCCCTAATAATCTCATCTCTATGAATCTATTTTAGGAAAACAATCCTTTAAACAGATAAAGCTTCATGAAAAAAATGTTTATTATAGCAAAACATAAATTTATAATCAATGAATAAGTAAAATGAACACTAATTGTACAATAATTCCGTGAGAAAGCTTACATTTTAGATGGAGATAATAAATTACAAACATGATATATAGCTACTTATACAGTATATTAGATGGTGATTGAGAAAGAAAAGAGTAAGATAAGAAGGAATGGAAATATTAACTAGGAGCAGGCTATAGTATTAAGTAGGGGAGTCAGAGTAGGCCTCTGTCGATAGGTGATATCTGAGCAAAGCTTGATTAATGTAAGAAGGTTAGCCACAGAAATACTCATGGAAAGAAAATTCTAGGCTAGAGGTAGTACTATAGAAAAGATGCTAAGGTAAGATTGCCTGTCATGTTTAAGAAACAGCATAAAAGTCAGCATGATCCAAGCAGAATGAGCAGAGTGGAGAAGAGTAGTAGTACATGGCATTCAGAGAGGCAAAAGATAGCCAGAGCATGGGACCTTTGAGCCAGTGTAATGAGTCAAACTTAGAATGAAATGGGTTGCTGCAGGTATGAGTTGTGCACTGAGAAATGGTCTAACATATTTTAGCAGTATCAATCTAGCTGATATAATGAGAATAAACTATGAGGACCAGAAAAGAAGCAGAGAAGCCTGTAACATAAGCTATTATGGTTATACAGACAAGAGATAATGGTGGCTGGGATTATGATACTAGAAGAGAAAGTAATGAGAAATTATAAAATTATGAAAATATTTTGAAGAGAGGGTCAACAGGATTTTCTAACGAATTGGATATACAGGGTAACGGAGAGAAAATAATCATAGATGATTCAGGTTTTTGGCTTGAGGAACTAGACGGGCAGAGTTGAGTTCGAAGAAGCTCAGGAAGGCAGAAAAAACTGAATTAAAGGTGAGAGATTTCAGAAATTTTATTTCAAAAATGTTAAATTGAGTTGTCTGTTAGACATGGACAGAGAGACACTGGATATATGAGTCTGGACTCCAGCACAGAGATCTAGATTGAATATACAAACTTAAGAATAATTAAAACAAAACAAAACAAAACAAAAACTGGAAAATCATTAGTTTTTGGTTCGTATGTAAAGTGATGACTCTGGATGAGATCACCAGGAAACTAAATGTAAAAAGGAGAGCAATACAAAGACAGAGCTCTGGGATTCTCTAACATTAAGAGTTTGAGTAGAAATGATGAATCAGAAAGAAGTAATCAAGGAGATAGGAGGGAAAAAATATATATGATATTCCTGAATTTGAATGAGAAAAGTAAATTTAAAAAGAAGTGGTGATCAATTGTATTATGTGATGCTGATAATCAAAATGAAGACCAAGAATTGATCATAACATTTAATTTCATGGAGGTCATTGGTGACTGAGATTAAACACTTTTTATGAAGTGATAGAAATAAAATCTTGCTTGGACTAGGTTTAATATAATATGGTTAGAGGAACTGCACCATTTCTAGCAAAGATAATCACTTTGAGAATTAAAAAATAATGCTTTTGTATTTTTTGTCTATTACTACCTCTGGTAGTTACTTTTTTTCCAACTTATGTATTCCCACTTCAGCTATATTCAACTTTATTTACCTCCAGCATAAAAGTATATAAGAAAATCTGTCTAAATTTCACGCCCTATGGTTAGTATTTGGATTTACTGCACTACTCATATGTGCTTAATCAACATTATTACTAGAAGAAAAACAAACCTAAAATTGGCCTAGTCCATTCATAAAGCTTGAAGCATTTAATTACTCTATGTGAAATATGCTGAAACCCTATTTCAACTCTGAACTCAACCTGGCATTAGCTTTGGTATTAGGACTTACTTCCTAGGTTTAATGTCCATGGAGGACACTGTGTAGCTGGAGAAGGTGAATTCTTTTCTTTAGAGGCTGTGCTGGATATTCAGGGATCATCAGGCCATCACAGATGGTATACGAGATGGTATGGGAGGCAGTTCCTTTCCAGTTCTCAAAAGTTAACTCCCTTAGGAATGATGTTATCACCTCAAACATTTCCCACCTAATATCCTACCAATATTTTAACATTTTGGCAAAGAAAACCAAAGGAGGATATAGGTCCTATTCCTAAAGGCAAGATAGGTATTGGGGGAAGTCAAAGCAAAGTAGAAAAAAAAGGAGACAATAAAGATAATAAATTAAGAATACTAAAAAAAAGACAATATTCAATTAGCAAAATCACATGTGATCAATCCTCTTGAAATGAGCTGATATACCTTCATTGGAACTCCTACTCTCTTCATAGCCCCCAGTTTGTCTCCCTAAGTGTATCTGAATAATCTCACAAGCATGATATAATCTTTATTTACTTATGTTCAACTTTATTATAAAAGATATTTGAGGCTCCCTAAAGAAACACTATAACACCAAGATGAAAAACAAAACAAAAGACATGAAACAAACAAAAACTGTACAAATATAAAGATATTAAGACAAAAGGAAACCATTCATATCATAAGTATTTCAATTAGAAGTTTTCCATGTGCCACAAACTGTGTTACACATTATAAATGATCTAATTTAATCTTCACAGTAACTCTTAAGAAAGTATTTTTAGTTACTTGCCTAAGGTCACAGGGCTAGTAAATACCAAGAGCTGGGATTTCAGTCCCTGGATGGCTCCAAAGGTGATCCTCTTAATCATCTGAAGGTAATAGGAATATAATCTACATGATAAATCCTTATGCAGTTAAAAGGAGTAAAAGAAAAGGGGGTGAGCTCATGTTTGTACTAAGATCTTCAGTGGCCCAAGTGAAGAGGAAAACAGAATAGTTATAAGATGTTTGTACAGATAAAACAAACAAAACTTTCCCTTAGGAAAAGCAAAATCTCCACTCCTCCCACCACACCCAACATCTATATCTTCATGTACTCATGAAAAGGATATGTACACTATAGTAGATTTTATCCTTGACAACATGCTATAATAAATACAATATCAAGTTTTGTACAACTCTTATTCATTAGGTCTCTTGATGCAAACCAATACAAAAATTTAAAATAGAATTTCTTACTACCACTTCAGGTTAAGCAGGATGCAGGGAGGAAATCCAAAACAGTTGCACAGCTCTCTGGTGGTCTGGCTAGATCCAAAGGTAACATTTAGAGTATTTAGGACATCTAAAGAAGTGATTCTCACTTAGTGACAAACATCATCGCCTTCTTGCTCTCTATAGATAGAAAAAGCTCTGGATGGGAGCATGAACTGTGAAACAAATTCAAAATTTAAGTATTTTTAATACTCATAAATTAAAATATTCTTATTAGTGTTATAATACAATATCTATAGATAGTAAAGCACTACTTTTTGATTGGTGAGAATATGCAGAAAATAGTTACACTCCATAGACAAGCCTTTGAGAACATACATTTTAAAAAGGTTGTGAAACACTGATTTTGATAAATAGATTACATATTCCTTGTGCAATGCTTATTGCAGCAAATTCGAGACCATATTCTGGCAAGAAGTCAGAGTGCTGAAATTTTCTATTACTGCTTAAGGGCAGATATATATGCCTTAATAATTAAATAAGCCAAAATAAAGATTTTTTTCTTTCATGGAAGCAAGTCTAAGCAGGACTTGAATCTTAACAGATGGTCACTCACATTTACATAGAATTTGGCGACAAGAATGTCTATGAACGATAATAAAAAATTTTGTAAATAGCCCTGGGTCCATTTTATAGACAAGTGATCATTTGCACTCTTGCATAGTTCTCTTTTAAGACTGACATTCTTATTTGGTGAGTAGTTCTATTTAATCATCATTTGGGAGCTTGATTATTTAAAGAATACTCAAATTTTATAAGAATTTAGTAGACAGATAAGGTCTCATTGTTAGTTAAAAGTACACTCTTCCCTAACCCTTCCCTAAACAGAATTATTTCTAAGATAATAAATAAGATACTGAGTCTTATTATCTTTATTGTGTTTGGCAGACAATGTGGTCTCCCAATCTGTACAGTAGTAGATGGAAAGAAATCTGGCCAACTTGAGCAAGGCATAATAACTTTGAAGAAATCTTTTATGTCTTCTCACAAACATGGATAACTTAAAGAGAAAATTTAAGCATAACATTAGTTTAGTTAAAATAACAGTAGCTCAGTCTGCTGAGATCTAAGCCAACACATTCATTTTTTGGTTCTGATAGTGGTAAACAAACAGTTGCCATGTATCTACAAATACTTGGAAATACGCAAACAAAAGAATGCTTGAAAGTTAAGTAATTTCAGCCCTAGCGCTTTTTTCGAAGCATATTTTTCCAGCTCAGAATCTCAAGGCCAGATTTTTCTGTAAACTTCATTCTTGCTTTCTCAATCTTCACCCATGGTCCCTAAGTCCAAATCTCAGTTTAATTTCCTGGTGGGACATTATTGTTTTGTTGTTTTCTGCAGTGAATGAATGGTCAGGTAGGTATCACTGAACAACATCTCCCGGATCCTACATTTCCCAGTGGCTTCCTCAGCTATGAGTGTTGTTCCTGCTACTCAAACATATCAGCAGCTTCCCATGCACTCACAGTTTCTACAAATAATGGCAGCCTTCACAGAATTCTGAATAGCTCCAGGAATCCTTCACTATGTAAAATGCACGTTAACCTCCCCAACACTTAAAAATTTAAAAAGTTCTTGACTTTTATTTAATGAACAGTTTAATAACAGTTTGTGTTTTACCAAGAACTCTAGGAGCAACACCATTGTCATATAGTCTTTGAATAAATAAAATCATGGTACATTTGATTTATTAAATGGACACAGGTTTCTATCAACCACTGAAACAAATTTGTAGGTATTCTCCTGGACATGTTGATGTTGTTGTTTGAGGCAGACTAAACTGACATTTCCATATATACCTCCTGGCAATGATCAAATACAAGCATCTAAACGATACTTTTTCCTCTGTCTTGCCAGTTGCAAATCAAGACCATGAAATACCTCTCAGCCAATTATAGCTCTCCAAACTCTACAGACACACACACACACACACACACACACACACACACACACACACACACAATTTTCTTCTAAATATAATTGCTCCTTTTTATGTCACATGATTTTGTAACATAAGCTTAATTTTAATATCCCTTAAAAATATGTTCTTCTTGCGTTTTTATCCCAATGAAGTATTCTTAAGGTCTATTATTTTGCATTATTTTATAATTTAGAAACATGCCTCAAAATATTATATGGAACACTTGCACACTTCCCAGACTTTAGAAAAAATTAAGCATGTGAGGATTTATTATAGCACAGTTTGATGTCACTGAGATCAGAGGCAAGCTGCAGAACAAACTGAGGAAATAATTTTTTAGGGAGTTTTTATACCAGTTGTGTTGGCTGCTCACAATTCTTGTCTTCATTTCAGACTCCAGTCATCTGATTGTGCCAGTGGGAAAAAGGAAAGACCTATTATGTAGATCAAGGTGCCAATCTGCAGTAATCACCAGAATAAGACTTTTCAATCTATTTTCACCTATGGCAGACCACCTCTGCTATCAATGTGCCCATACAAAGTAAAGAATCCTATCAAATTTTGCAAGTGTAGAATTTAGAGAAAGAACAGAAATGACAAATAGTATGCTAATAAAAAATTGAAGCTGTTCAATAATTTGAAAGCATACTGAATTAAAATTATTAAGAGAGTTGTCATTTTTATTCCATCACATGGAATAGCCCATAACATGACAGAGTCAATTTCTCTCTTCAGACACCTTTCTCTGTGTGTTCCAGGAGTGACCTCTCTCATTTTTCAAGATCCTGCTCAAATGGCTTCTCTTCTCTGCATGTTTCTTTGAGGAGCAATTCTCTTACAGTAAGGCAGACAAAATTAATTGTTTCCTTTTCTATATTTGGACAGTACATTACACGAACCTCTATTTAGAACGTTTTTTATACTATGTTATATGCTGCCACCCACACTAATCAACAGGTTCCCATGTTTGTGAAGTTTCCCACTGTTGTAGTGTATATGCACATAGGTAGAGCTTTTGTTTTTTTCCTAGTAGGCATAAGGATAGTACTACATCTTATTATCTTTAAACCTTCACTGCCAAGCAACATTTTAGTATAGGATGGGAGCTCTGTAAACAGTCATTTTAATGTTATCCCTTGCTAGTTCTGCTTAAAAGAAAAATTACCGCCTTTTCTGAACTGCATTACATATTCAGCATCCTTCCAAAGTATGATACTATACAAACTAAGGATGAACAGTGCCCCAAATGTAGAAATAACGGAGAAAGAGAACATTTTGTTTTGTTCAAAATGTAATGGCTTATTTTTTAAAAATCCATGAAAACAACATGGGTGCTTTGTTTTGTGTCTTACATTTGTGCAGGCTTTCTAAAGTAGTACTTATTCATTTTATAAACAATATACTCAAATACTCACCAATATACAAAGTAATAGAATAAGATCTGAGTTTTAGTTTCTCTCCCAAATTTTTAAACAGATTAGTTTATATGTTTACATTCTATTTTAAAATCAGTATTAATTATTGATACCAACTTCAGTATTCCTGACATATTATACAATGATTATAGGTAAGTGTGTGTAACTCTTCAAAGATTTAAATAATACTGCTGAACTAGCAGATATAGAACATATACTAAGGAACAAATGTGTAATTGCTATTACATTAAAGTCAGAGGAGAAAACACACATGATAGCCACTTAAAATATTTTTCATGAGAGTTGTTCTATATAAAACTTTTCTACTAAAGTCATTCCCAAATGTTATTTTAGTAACTGAAAAAATCTGTGGCATACATGCCCCTATTAAATCCTGCAAGATGACCAGATTAGTTACTAACATAGTTGAAAGCAATGATCCAAGTAAGTGCTTCTACCAATGTAGCATGAACTAAAGTTTAAAGTCTATATTCTGTATTTCTAAAATTATTCAGTCTGTAGATTACAAAGTGGTCCTTAAGATGTCATTCAACCTGCTCAACATACTAGAGTAGAATTCAAGACTAACTTTTCTTCTCTGCAGACTTCAAATATTATAGTATAGTATACTGTACTTTATGTCATGGTAATTTGTATATTTATGTATGTGTATATGTACATATAAATATGCACCATGTGCATAATAATAGCATATTTTATTATTAAGCCACAGGGAAAGCCAACTTATGTCTGTTTCAGAACAAGTAAAACCAAACAAGTGCTAAGTTCTGGAGCTGAAAAAAAACTAGAACTCAGTGAGTGTGGCATGAGTTGCGAGAGATGAAGTTAGAGATAAATTCACATAGAAAAAAGTGATTTTTATTATAAAATTGTGGATAACCATTCAATGTATTTAAGTAGAGTATGTGTAGTATGTGTGTGACAAAATCAGTCTTACAATTTTAAAAACTCACTCTGGCTGCTTTATGGAAATTGTTTGTGGTGAACAAAAATAGAAGCAGAGAGACCATTTAGGTAGTCTTAATTGTAAAAAGATTTTGTGGTTCAGACTCAGGAGGTGACCATAGAGATGTCAAGAAGAGCCTGATTTCTGCAAGATTTTCTAAGTGACCATAGGTTTTTATTTCTCTGAAGCTTTTGAAACTCATGAACAAGAGAATAGTAACATTAAAAAAATGCTAAGAAGCTAAACTTTTTTACAGAAGGTATGTATCAGAGTTTTAAAACATAAAGGAAAGTTCAGACACTATCATACATAGTAGGACTCTAAACTAACTCATGGAAAGTAAACGAAGGTGTCGTGACGGAAAAATGCAAGGGAATTTGGGCCTTTAAAGGCCATGAAATAAAATAAGTAAAACATTTTAGTTCTTGAGAAATATTGCGTATGCATGTTTGTGATATTATCACTGCAGTATTCTCTCAATACCTTTTTTTTCAGTCAGAATCATTAATATGTTATCAACGTGTCCTCTAAAAATAGGACACTGTCACTGCTGTGCATATCACTTATTGCTTAAACACTTATATTTGCTACCGAGGAAAACTAGAATCCTAATCACAATGATTCTGACCATTTAAAGCAATGGGCTAAGCATGTCACTCAAAATTGTGACCTCATTACTGGAGATTTTGCTCCCAAGTTCAAGGGAAGTTGGGGCTGTGTAGACCAATTTTAAATTTAACAAGCAAGATGACAAGACATCTTTCTAGAGGTTTATATTGGCAACAGGGAGTAAAGGGATGAAAGTTAACATTATTTAGCTCAATTTCAGAAGATATATCAAACTCGGTTACTCAAGGCTGATTATATAGTCAAATAACCAGTGTCTTGGCTTCTATCCCATCTAAATCCTAAAATTAAAGCATTTCGCTAGTCTTTATAATCTTGGTCTGAACTTCACATTGGTGTGTGATCGCTCTTTTGGTTGAAATGAACAGGGCTCATTCGGGTCACTTAAATAAATTAGAAAATTGTTTTAAGGATATACAGAGAAATAGCAAAAAGTTCCACCATGTGGCTAGGCTTTAGGAACACAGGAATGTCTTTGGGGTTCAAATGTAGCTCTAGTAGGATGGTAGCTCTGGTAATTCCAAAAATGTACAAGTATTTCTCAGAAATTGGCACTCTTGATCCTTACTTTAATTCTCTCTGAAAAAATGACTTGGGGATCCTTCTATTTTGTTAACATTAACATCCACTACCAATTGATTATTTTTCTATATTTCTGGCTAATATTTCTGAAAAAGAGAAAGAACTGGGCCCGTTAGTCACCAGCTCATGGTTTGTCTATTTGGAGTTAGAAATTAACTCTAGCCCAGTTAGCAGCAAGGTCAGGACTTGTAGGATCAAGCACAAAGGAAACAATGTCATTTTTCTATCCTTTCCACAATGCAGTGCTTCGCACTTCCCCTTTTCTTAGCAGTGTGCCTCTTCAGACTATGTCATTATTGGGTTGACTACGGGCCAGAGAACCAGAAAGCAATTGTATATTCAACATTTACAAATTTGTAAGTTACAAATATTTATACACTTTACTACTGATTAAAACTATTGTAAGAGATTGAGAGAAAAAGGAGATTGTAAAACTCAGATCTATGCTTTTCTTATTGTATTATGGTGATTTTAGATAGCTTTATAATGATATTAGAATGGGAATTGGTTGTTTTGGTAGATATATTCATGATTAGCCATTCAGATGCTATTTGAAAATCATGAAGGTTTGGTAGATTCACATATGTTAGATGATATTGGATTGCTAAATACAAAAAATGATTTATAGCTTAAAAAATACAGTCTGTATATAAATTGCATAGCTTTGAAAATTAGAGTGAACATTTTCAGTATGCTTTACATAAAAATCCTGGGAACTTTCTGATATTTTCTAAAATTGTGTTTAGTTACTCCTGCCTAATGTTTTATAAAACATTTTGAATATTCTGGATCCACAATAACTCCATTTTGCTGACTAGTGTTTAAGAGAAAACACACAGCTAAGTAAACTGTATCAGTCTGATGGGAGAAAAATACTTCTCTTCAAACATGAAATCATCTCTTTTCAAGAGGAGCTCAGCTGTTTTAGACAAATAATTATGATGTTAATGCAAATGTATTTAAGAGTTCTATAATCATTTGGCAAGAAGAGGTTCCCACATGGAAAATAGTCAATGGAAATTATGTTATGCCTTCAGTTAAATACAGCATCATTTTCCCAAAGGATTTTCAGTAAATATTACTTGTTGATAATGATTTATGAAATCAACAATATTCCTAGTTTTTAAAACACTAGAGATTCTTATCTAATAACTATGAAATACTCCGGCACCGTTTTTCAAAACTGAGCATTAGTTCTGTGATTCTTCAATGCTTCATCCCCCTTCTTGACCTCAGTTTCTTTTTAAAATTATTAGCCTTGATAACATTTTTAATCTTGAATTTCAGGGACATTGAAAAATACTGAAAGGGTATAGCTAAGAGGTGAGAAGGGCTACTGTGTTAATGAAGGAATGAATTTTTTGTATATTATGGTAGAAGGCAGACTAAAAAAGGGGGAGGGGTGGATGTAAGAAGGAAGCAGATTTCCGATACAGAGAGAAAAGGAATCTTACAATAATTCAAGATAATGAAGAACAGACCAGACTGCTTCTTCAAGCACATTCTCCCTATACTAGAATGTTTCATGAAAAGATGGATGACTTTCTCTCAGGGATGGTACAAAAAGAAATCTTACATTAGAAAAAAGTTTGGACTATTGGATGGTCTAATCCTAAATATCTCTTCCATCAAAGGATCTACAATTTAATGAAATAGTAGGCACAATCATGTACTTATTCCTAAAAGTATCTCCTGATAAACATGATTTTTTTCTAAATCTTACCTTGAACCTCAAACCTAACTCTCAAGAATGAGCACAGTCTTGTTGGCACTCTGTTTCTTTTAAAAAGTTAAACCTTAAAAGTATCCAAGTTGTTCAGATTCTTTCCCAGTAATAGTTTTCATTCTATAAGTCTTTTCCATTTCTACAGCCAAACCAGAGTTCATTTTAATTAAATCTAACATAACATTTATAATGTCTTAGAGTAAACACTCTACAAAACATTGATGTGAGACAGGGAAAACATGATTCAAGCTACAAATTATAACTGACCACACCTTACTAACCAATCTCTTTAGTAATACCTAGCTAATTGAGCGTCATATCAGCCTTCAGTTTTTCTTTCCTTATAAATATCAAATAGATTCTTCTTGAAGATGGTTTCCATTAGAATATCTTTTTTCAACTATACAACTTCTTCAGCAGAAAGTTCTTAAGTCTGTGACTGCATATGCATGAATGGGTTATAAAATAAATTTGGTAGTTAGCAACTAGCATTTTAAAAATAATCTACAACAGGATAAAGATATAAAATGAAATAAAATAGGCAAGTAAAAAAAATCTTGGAGCCCAGCGTATATATGAGTATAAATATCTTTGTGAAACTTTTGTGTTAGGTGTGTGAGGGGGAGTGGTATGGTGTAGTAGGTCACAGTACAAGATATACTTATATGTATTACAAAAACATCACAGTAAAAATACACTTCTTATTGTATGTTTGAAAAAAGTAACAGTGAAAAATACACTTCTTGTGGGTGGTTGAAAATTTTTGATATTTTAAGGTCCTACCACTTAAGAATATGTACATTAATATAAGAAAAAGTTTAGCCCCCATAATGATAAATAAGAGCATGAGGAAAAATAATAAACATTTGTAGAAGGTTTTCTGACTAGGTTACAGGGAAACTTGCTTCAATACATAGAGTCATGTTCCTGATTCTACCAAGTAGAAGGAAAGAGGAAAACTGATTTTCTGCTCAGAGTTCTCCACATGGTAACTCAGCTGGGTGGAGAAGCTTGGCTCCTGCTGCCCATAAATGCTTAGAAGTTTATTATGCATAATTATAAAATACACGCACATTAGGCAGTTTTCTATAATTCATACAATTGTGAACTCAGCTTTTTCTTCCTTCATTCTTACCACATTGCCTGGTATAGAGTTTTGAACACAGTGAGTGAGCAATAAATGCTTTCTGAAGATAAAAATTAGAAGACATTAAAAAGTTTTATAGTGTTAATAATGGCCTTACTGAAAAGTTAATATGTGAAAGTATTCTAGTTTTATATATCTATGTTTCTATGATTTATCACATTAGAATGAACAGCATTGATGTGCTACAGCCTTTCCAAAAATGGAATGATACTCAAAATGTTCTTTCTCTCACACAATTTTTAAAGACAGACAGCCCAAGATAAATTACTAATTTGCTTTAATTTTTTGTTTCTGGGGAAAACATCAAATTCCAATTTCAGAGTATTCCTAAGGAGTTACTTAGATGGGAATCATGGTGACCACTTATTAATTAATACCTATTCACTATACATTTCCACATCCAGTCCTGGGTGCTGTTTCATGGTACTTACACATCACTTAGCTTTCTTCAGTACATCCACCTCATATGACAACATTAAACATATAGGACAATTCAATTCAGGAAATTTATCATTTATGTCAGCCTCTAGATGAAAAAAAAGCTTTTTCAGGAAAAATTACTATATCTGCTGTATAAGCGTAACATCAGCCTCTTAAAATTAAGACACAAACAGAAATCTTTCAATTGGGAGTCAGGAATACCAAATTTCTAACCCTGTTCAGTTATCCAAAGTACTTATCCTTTGAGCTTTGTTTCCTAATCTAGGAAGTACGAATGAAATGTCTAATAAATAAATGCATCTTGAGGTTTGCATGTGTACATATACAATGGTAAATATCTACATACTAGTAGATGAACAAAGCAAGCAAAAATAAGATGCTCGGTGAGGGGGGTGGGGAGAGGTGCAGCAACAATACTTCCTTAAGATCTGACTAGGAAACTCTTGAGTTTTCATTTGGTTAGAAATTTTGCTCATGTACACCACAAAGATGATGTGTGCATGATAAAGATGTCAAGAAAATTAATCTAGATGCTTTGCTAATCTGCATAAGAACATTTCCAAGACCAAAATCTTCATCACGGCAATGCAGGTATTAACCCCACTATGTGTGACATTAAAATTCTCCTAATTCAGTGTGTTAGTATTCAGAGCATGTTTATATTACTTTTTCCTCTCTCATTTCTTTCATGTTATCATTTATTGTTTTCTGTAGATATTTCCTCTAAATAAAAATTTGGTTTCTTCCAAAGGGATAAGTTAGCTTTCTTAGAAAAACATGTCACCCACATCATTCACATAAATCTCCAGTGTCTGAGGAACCTGTTGAGAGTTGTACTTACTTTGGGAATTAACCACTATCTGAGGTTGTGTATGGATTGTGCTCCAGAAAACAGACCCCCATGCCTACTAGATTCAAAATGTGCTCTAGACTCTTTTAGGGCCAGGAATATATTGATAAGCTTGAGCCTGTAAAAAGCCAGCCTTATACCCAGATCAAACATTAAGACCTCCCTAGATAGGTTACACATGGTCCCTGTCCATTTTAGTGGCAGGACAAATGCTAAGGCCATTCTTAGACACTACAGCCACCTATGAGTGGATCTTTGGAAACTAGACTAAAGAAGGTCATTTCTTCAAGTAGAAAGGCCTGAAGATAATTTCTGAGGTGTAATTAGCCATGTCTGATTTCTAAAAACAAATAGAATTACTTATATATAAAGCTACTAGCTATATTTATAAAATGCTTCTAGTAGATTTTAAACAAGTTACACTTGGTCACTTAATATACTGACATTAATAAGAATGAAATAATTTAGAGTGAAGTCAAAATTAACAATTGTTGAAGCTTAAACCCATCATTGCTAATATATGCTGTAATTACTCATTTATCTTCTTTTCTTGCACCATGTTATGAAGTCCTCCAGCGGGGACAAAATATCTTTTTTCCTGTACCTGTCACACAGTAGAGATTCAAAAGAGGTTTAAAAGATGTGCTGATGAAACAAAAATAGCAATAAAAAATAGAAGTTGGTAGATAGCTGCTACTCTTTAATAGTTCCATAAAAATCATTGCAAGCAACTTTTAATTTATACATACTATTTCATTATATTTATTTGTTAATATAAAGCCCATTGCCAGTTTTATACTAATTTGTTGGCTTATCAGCACATATTACTGAATTTAACAAATGGTCAGTAAGACTGAATCTACAGACAGCTCAAGCATTGTACAGTGAAAAAATAAATGAATAAATAAAAATAAAATACTTGATTTGGAGATAGGAACCCAAGATCTGATCCCAGTTTCATCACCAATTCATTGAATTACAAGGAAAGTGATTTCTGCTCTCTGAACATTTTTCCACATCTGTAAAATAGAGAACATTGTTCTTTCCTTGTTTATAACATAGAGTTGCTGTGAGAATCAGTGACATAATGGATGAGATATCAAGCTGAATGCTTATCGTTATCTATATTTAACCCTAGAATAGAAATCGTAATTTTCAATTAGTGTAAGCTATTTCATTTGTAGTAGTAATAGTTCTATCATAGTATTTTTAGGAATGTTGATTCCACTCCCCTTTATATTAGAAAATAGCTACATTTATGGTATTGACTAATTTAAATCACACATACACATACACATAAAAGCTGTTAACCGAATGCTTCCATTTTCTCCTACCTTCCAGGAGAAGCAAACTATTAGAAATTATCATTGTCCTCTTGCTTACATTACCCTGGTTTCCACAATAAACATATTGTATGACCTGAAATAATGCTTTTTGTAAAGCTTGTAGAAAACAAAAATAAATACAAACTCTTAATGAACTATTTGAGCGAGGCAATAATCAACAACGGCTATAGAAACCTTTGGTTTAAAAGTTGATCAGAAATTTTACAATGGACAGTTCAGACTGATAATATGTAAATCCAATGACTAATCTAAATATTCCAAAAAGAGAGATAACAGATAATCTATGGTTTCTTGTGTAATACAACAGAAAAAATACTGCTCCACTTTTACTGTTATCTAGCAAAAATTCAACCTGAATCTTATCAAATTGAAATAAAGGATCATATTAAATAATATTACAGAGATCTAATCAATACAGTTTCATATGTACAGCATTCTAGTTTCTTTGGTTAATAAATTGCAATAAAAAAAAAAAACAAGAGAAAACTAATGATTTGAAGTGCCTTAGGAACATATAAACCAAATGCAATACTTGGAACTTGTTTGAATTCTGATTTAAACAAACCAAATGAAAAAATATGAATGTGACAATAAGGGAAATCTGTACACTGACTGGATTCTTTGTGGTACTATTATTTTTTTTTTAAGATGTGATAATGTTACTACCTTATGTAAAAGAGTTTTTATGTTGTATAGGTTCAGACTGAAGTATTTATGGATGAAATGATTTGATATTTAGGGTTTGTTCCAAAGCAATCTAACAGCAATAGGAGTAAAGTAAGTGTGACAGTCGAAAGAAGATTGGCCATGTGTTGATAATTGTTCAATCACACATGGAGGTGTGTTATATGATTCTCTTTATTTGTCTGGTTATACATGTTTGAATTTTTTACAATTAATTTTATAAAAATAGAATTAATACAAATCTAAGAAGAATCTTACCTTATGCAACAACTAGAACTAGAATTACTTAAGATATACACCAACAAAAATTCACATTTTACATATCTTTAAGTATATAATGAAATAAAGCTATACATATGGTTGAATTCTTAATTATAAGATGAGAGAAAATACCTAAATATAGAGGAACTCCAGACGCTAAAAACCTTTTAGAATTATAGTGAGTAACAAACTTATTTTTTACATAAAGAAGGATCATATATTCCTTGGAATAAAATCGCACGCCTGTTAGAATGGCTGTCATTAAAAAGACAAAGATAACAAAGGTTGGCAAGAATGTGAAAAAAAGGTAACTTTTATGCACTGTTGGTGGGAATGTAAATTGGTCAGACACTATGAAAAAAGTATAAAGATTCCTCAGAAAAATTAAAAGTAGAACTATCAAATGATCCAGCAATTCCACTTCTGATTACATATTCACAGGAAACAATATCACTATCCTGAAGGAATACCTGCACCCCTGAGTTTATTGCAGCATTATTTGCAATAGCCAAGACATGACAACAACCTAAGTGTTCATCAATGAATGATGAATGAATGAATGAATAGAGAAAATTACACACACACACACACTCACACACACACAACACACACTCTCTGGAATACTATTACTCCATAAAAGGAAAGAAATCCCACCATTAGCAACATGGATAAACATGAAAACATTATGATAAATGAAATGTCAGACAAAGAAAAACAAATATTGTATGACCTCATTTATATGTGGAATCTAAAAAAACAAAACTCAAAGAAACAGCGATAGGATTGGTGGTTATCAGGGTGGGGAGAATTAGGTAAGATGGTTAAAGGGTGCAAACCTCCAGTTATAAGATAAAATAAGTTTTAGGGGGTGTAATGTACAACATAATAATTATAGTTAACAATACTCTATTGTATATTTGAAAGTTGCTAAGAAAGTAGATGTTAAAAGTTCTATTATAATTAAAAATTATAACTGTGACTATGTGATGAATGTTAACTGAACTTATTGTGCTAATCATTTTGTAACATACAATTGACCCTTCACAACACCGGTTTAAACTATGCAGGTCCAGTTACACTTTTTTTCCCCAAAATATTGTGAACATATTTTCTCTTCCTTATAATTTTGTTAGTAACATTTTCTTTTTTTCTAACTTACTGTATTATACAAATATTATATATGATACATATAACATACAATATATATGTTAATTCACAGTTCCTGTTATTGGTAAGGCTTCCAGTCAATCAATAGTTGGCTATTAGTTGTTAACTTCTGGAAGAGTCAAAAGTTATAACAGGTGAATTTTCTCCTTTGAGAGGGGTTGGTGCCCCTAGCATCCAGATTGTTCAAGCGTCAACACTATACGTATATCCAATAACTATGGTATACGCTTCAAAATTACACAATGTTGTATGCCAATTATATTTCAATAAAACTGGAAAAAATAAAAATAAAAAATAAAACTGCTGTTATTGGATGAAACAAAAGAGTTAACAAAACAAAATTGATAACTAAAAGAGGTCATTCATGTGGGCATGCTGCAATCTTTGTTCTGATGGAGAATCTTTCCCAGTGCTAAATATGAGCACTCCTGAATGGTACAGCTCAGATTTAAAAAATCTGTATGTACCCATACTTGATTATCAGTTATTTTATTACGTTAATTTGAATGTAATTAATCAGTATTAATATTTTGTATTAAATAAGAAATTCTTACATTGATTCTAATTTTTGAATTAAAAAAACTCTACTATTTTCCAAATGGAGAAAAATTTTGGAACTGAAAATACAGGATTTATAATGTCAAGGTGATCAAAATCACAAATGACAAGTATACCTGACTGTCACAGTATCCCTCGCTTTTTCAATTAACCATTCCTTAGTATGTCCTTTTGAGTCTATTGTTATTATTACTAGAATTTGGGGGCATTAAAAATATTCCTTAAAAAGTTATAGTAAAAGTTCTCTATTTTAGAACATTGCAGAAGAAGAAAAAGATATTCCCACAAACCATCTGTTCTTCATGTTGACTAAGTAGGTATTAAGAGTCAGTAACTAACAACTAGAAGTGAGGTATGCTTTTAAATCTTCCATGGTAATCTACTCTTCTTCATATTTTGTAAAATAGTAAAAATAATGTTTTCCTGCACTTCCTTTAAATACACACACACACACACACACACACACACACACACACACACACACACACACTCACAGGTTAATAAATGGCTATTTTAAAATTATAGCATAAACACCAAATGGTAGAACTATTCAATAACTCCGATGTAATTTGCAATCCATCTGCACCATGTGTTAGAAACAGTATACATTAAATCTAACAAAATCTTTAGAAAAATATAATTATTTTCTTCCTGAAACTTTCCATTCATCACAATATCATAATCATAGAAAGAAATCTGTCCTGTATAAAACAGGTGTTAAGAAAGACCATAAGAAATTGTTTTACAAAACCCTAGTCTTTGCCTGTGAGAATACTGGCTCCAGTAATTTCAAAGAAATTTGTGACTTAAATATGATTGACGTATACAGAGACCATTTAATCCTCTGAAACTTGTCCTAGGTTATCAAATTCTTCTCAATGATAAATAGTGGTCAAAATGTATAACACAACCCAAACATTGCTCTAATTGAATGCTTACTTAATAACTCCATTTCTTTTTTTTCTTATACTTCTGGCAAATCTATGTATTCCATTTCTAGTAAAATAAATTTTACACTATAAAAATGGATTTACAAATCTAGATTTTAATTGAATTTTTAAAAACAAAGCAAAGGAAAATCAAAAGCATCTTTTTTCATTATTCTGCAACAAAATTAATTGAATTACATGCTTATAACAAGAAAGTATTTACTATACAATAAGAATCTAAACCATAACACAGAGGGGATAAATTCTGAGTATGACATCCGCATCCTTTATTGTTCTATATATGTAATTATCTAAAAATGCTAAATGTAGTACATTAATGTTCAACATTTTTGGGGTAGAATTCAGTAAGTTTTTAAACATAACTGTTAGTTTCATTAAAGACACATGTCACGGGAGAAGAGTAAAGCCAATGCCAGAGTTTTAAGAGAGACAAGCAAGGCCTCCATTTTACTATGGTATCTGAGTGTAGTCACAGCATGACATTTAGAGATTGAGGGGGGCTTCTCTCAGACTATAATATTTAAAACACGAAGCTTGATCTGAGACAGCTAAGCTGACACATAACTTACAGATGATAAACTCTTCAGTTCTTAAATGTTCAGTTATTGCAATGGCAAAAAAGTGTATGCTTCTATGAACTATAACTGACATTAATTGTATGTGTCTGTATTTCATCTTCACTGGGTTTTCTAGGCGGGGGTGGGATCTGTCAGAATATAAGAATTCATGAAGAGAAAATATGTACAATATTAATATACCATAGGTAGCTTATTATTCTTTCAGACTGTTACAAAGTAGACAAAAACTAGACTTTCAGAGATTGAACTGAAACAAGGGAGAACAAGAACTGTTAATATTTTATAAATTGTTTGTTACATATAAATTAAAGACAGAAAATAATCCGAGTTTTATTTTCTCAAACCTTAGTATGGTGTTAACTATAATAAAGGGATCTAGGGTGAAAGATTTATCTGTGAAAAAAATAATAATAAAAATGCCCCACATCTGAATCAGAGGAAAATAAATTCATTTTTTCACCTCTTTTTATAAAAAGATATTAAATTTGGACAACCTTATGTACTGTTTCAACCAATATGAATTTATATTGGAAAAATGAACAAAGACTTGCTTTCTTCAAATATTCAGAGAATATTTTCTTTAAAGTAAGTGTGGGTGCACTACACTTACTAGATTAAGACACCTGCAGTGCCAGAAATGGTCTTAAAATTGGTCTAGTCTCATCCCCAGCCCTATTTCACTTCCAGTTTCATAGGTGAGAAAACTGAGACCCAGAAATTATTTATGACTAACAAAAGATCAAAGCTAGGTAAAGATGATATTAAAACTGAACTATATGAATGTGTGTACTCCCAAAGTTTATCTTTTTAATGAGTACAATAAAATTCTGCTGACTCCTTGATATTAAAATTTGAAGACAAATTTTAAATTTAGCTGAAAAGTTAGTACATTATTTCCAAATGCTCATATAACTTTCCACAACTGCCTTTTTTTTCTTTTCGTCTTTGGAACAGCACAAGAAACTTTTGATGTTGAAGAATGTAGACACTGCTAAAGCAACAGGCAACATCAGTAGGTAGTAAGGTAGAATGGTAGAAGTGTTTCTTCTTCCTTATTGTGAAAGTTATACTTTTTCTACACCTATAGAAACGTGAACACAGGCATAAACTTTCAACAAATATTCTCCTAAAGATCTGAAGTTGTACTTATTGAACAGCTGATATAATCAGAATAAAGCTTTGCTGATTATTTTTAATTATGAGATCTCACCTCCTGTTACAACATAACCATTTTCAACATTAGGAAACAACATTGCCTCTAGTCAAAATACACAAAATAAAGGTAGAATTCACATCAAAGTAATATGCTTTGTAGACCTGGGATATGTACAATCTATTTTTCCAAAATGCAGTGACCTCATTGAAAGAAGGATTAAACCAAACCTCAAGATAAAGTGTTTATGTTAAAATAGTAGAAATATGTACAGCTGTTGTCTACTCATTTTGGAATATATTAAGAACCTAGCAAACTCTAAAGAAATAGAAGTGTGTGTGTGTGTGTGTGTGTGTGTGTGTGTACTTAGTTACAAGAGAATCACATGATGCAGCATTATTTGGCCTGAATAAAGGAATAAAATGTGATTCTTCATGGGCCTCAACAATTACATGGAGGTCTTCCTTACTGAGAGAACATACATTATCAAAGCTCACTATCTTCAAAAAAGATCAAAGCTAAAAAAAAAAGGGGATTAAATTTGTAAATTAAATTATTTAATTAGATTTGCAGAGATGGTAGAATTTTTACTATGTCATTCCAGCTCCTCCAAAAAAGCAAACAATATGACAATTAGATGGGGGAAATGTATAAGAATGATAAAGGAAGATCAAGTAGGAATAGGTATGGAGAACCTTCAGGGCGCAGTGCAGGTCAGACGTCTTGAAAATGATAGAGGGAAAGAAGGACTGCATGGGAGAGGCACGGTTCCAACGTTTCATCCAAGCTGATGAGGAATCACAAAGACAGGTCTGAAGGTGCGGCCATGGGAAGATGTCTACCAGCTATGACAGCTTCTCGACAGAAGATAGGAGCAGTTCACCTCCATAGCCTCCACACTGATTTCACAGAATTTTTAAGTCACTAGTAAAGTTATAGTTGTTTTAGTTTTTCTAATGTCCAGGATTCAGGAAGTAAAAATAAACTCTGGTGATGCCTTTTTTCAAATTCATTTGTCAATGTATTAAAACAAACAAACAAAAAAGATGAATTTCTAGACTGAATTACTCAATCTCAGGCTGCTCCTCTTACTTTTTATAAATGAAAACCATTTTGTTCATCCTAAGTAAGCATTTCATGACAGTGGGTTAAAATAAAATAAATTTTAATTTTTATTTGAAGATAGATCACAATCAGAATGCCTTTTGTCTTTCTAGATTGATTAAAAGCAAATTGTCTATGTACTACAACAATTTTAAATGTATTTAAAGTTTTTTTTTTAAATTAGAATTATGTGAAATAGTCTAGCAGTTTAACTTTAAACGAGGCAATTAGCTGGTTATAACTGGAACTACCAGGCCTTATTTAAAATAATGAGGTCTGACAGTTATGGAATTTGAATTATTCATTGATAACTAGCTTTTCCTCATCTGCAAACCATGGCTAACATTAATAACAGAGGTGTAAGTGTGATATCCAAAGATTCTGACATTAAGAACACACACGCAAAAGTGCTAAATTCTTATTTAATTAAAAAGGATCATGATAGCAATATTTTTCCTGCAAGAAAATCATTAGGCAAAATGTGTTTTCTCATATGTTTCCTCTTTCTCTCTTTCTGAAGTAAATTTTGCATAAAGAAATAATTGTTTTGATTACAGGCAACAAAATAATTTCTAATCAGGTATTACCAGTAAAATATGAAAAAACATAAACATTTTTAATAGTTAAATCTTTAAAATATTCATTTTAAAATTCTAGCTCTCTTATTTGTTATCTCTAGAAATAAGTACATTATATACTTCAACTTTTTAATTGAAGAAGAAAAGTAGACCATAATAAATTACGTGCAAAAAGGCAAATAACTCAATTGATGATCATTTAATTGAAGTGAATACTGTGATTGCCATGAACCAATTTACTTATTGGCAATGCAATTCAAAACTAATGGAATAAATCAAGTTATAACTCCCCATAATTTTGTAACAAAGAATGAAAGTTTGCAAGAGGTCATTAAGCATAAATTCATATTGTCCTTTACAGTCAAAATGATGTAACTAAAGGAGGAACTACCCTTGTATGTATGTTTGCACGGGCAAAACTCAGTCATGACTACAAACCATTCTTTCTATACTGAAAAGTGCTTTTAAAAAAAGTAAAAGGAGAACAAGCAACAACAAAAACCTGTTCCTTGGTTTCTTATTCTTGTTGCTGTGTGTACTTTCTCAGCAGCAGAGCACATGAGTAAATCAGTACCTATTTTCCCAGGGCTGACACTGAGATAGTCTGTAGCCTGCAGTAATCAGGTTGACTATGTGCCCCACTTTACTCGGGATAGCATTGGTTTATGCCTATTGTTTCAGTGTAATTAGTAAAACATATGCAGAATAACCCTGTTTACTCTCCAAATCATCCTAACCAGACCATCCTAATAATAATAATAATGCTCCCTCTTATTTGAGGACTTACTGTGAGGCAGGCCCTGAACTAGTTGCAGGCCCTAGTTCAGGCCCTTTTGTGTTTTTATTATCTCCATTTCATAGTTGAGAAAACTGACCTTCTAAGAGGTCAAGTAACTTGCCCAAGGCCACACATTTAGGCTGAGAGCTATGATTCTGATCTTGGTCAGCCTGAATAAAAATTCTTGCTCTTAACCATTACCCTAGATTCCTACTGTTCTTCAACTCATGAAAATCCATCTCTTATTATAGAAAACCACAAAGTGATAGTCCCAAACACTTTTCAAATATACCCCAACATCAGAAATGCAACAAGTTTTGTATGGCATGAGTGGCAAAATAATTTTAAGTTGAGAAATTTACACAAACAAAAATATAATCAAACATCAAAACAGATCAAGTAAAATAGCACAGGCAGCTAACAGGGCTCAAAAATTCCCTGTTTCAAGTTTTCTTTCTGGTATTTATCATCAGCATAGCTTAGAAAAAGAGTAAGTGACTCTGGTTAAGCCTGGAGTGTCCCAAGAGTCCAAGTAAAAAATGTCCCAAAATGGACTCTTGGATATGTCTCTGTGACTGGATTTATGGCTCAGTGCCTATGCATTTGTAATACAGTGGTCTTTTTAGCAAGACTTACAAAGGGAGAATTTGAAAAATGGCTTTTTTTATTGGTTCAGATATATATGCCATAACCTGATTTTTTTTTGTCAGTACAGATGTCAGTTACAGTATACCTATCATGCTTTGCAGATTGTGTCATTGGTCAAGAAAGGAGAAAAACCCCAATATAATGATTAATAATCAATGTGTCTGGCCTTTAAGTCCACCCAGAGGAAAAATGAAACACTGATATAGAATCTCTCCCTTAAGGAAGAAAAACACTGAGGGTGGGAAAAAAAGGCCAGATGAGCTACCCTTAGAGGAATATAAATAGTGGAGCTGTCTAGTGTGGGGTTCTGCTTGGTTTGGTCTAAAATGTTGTAAGTGAATGATACATGAAGTTTACATCATAGTTTCTTTTTGTAATAAAACCATTAATATAAAATAAAGTAAAATATAAGAATATCATTTTAGTGTTTTTGTTTTTGTTTTTACAGCTGCCCTGATGCCTCCCTGTTTCTTCTGAAAGAGCTACACAGCTTGAAACAGAGGAAGGAAGAGTTGGTCATTGTGTCTATTACTAATGATATCTGGGCCAGGAGTTATTACAATTTCTTCCAGGCTAGAGTCTAGTGAGACTAATTCTTAAAAAAAAAAAAAAAAAAAAAAGCTAATTTGTCTGTTTGTTGTTGCCTAATTCCTTAATTTTTTACTCCTCTTTTCTCACCTCTGTACTTTCTGTTGTCTCCATTTTTCCCTTAAAAAAAAAAAATCTGGCAGAGCTATGTAAAACTCCAACACACAATTCCACTGATTATTTTATGCTAATGAATGAACTATCTAGCAATATAATATTTCAGTTTTTGAGCCCTCCTGGTGGTAGCATAAGATAAATTCTAGAGTACCTTTAATTAACGCAAGGAAGCAGAAAAAAAATCTCTGTGGATTAATAATACATACGAAATAACAGATAAGGATGGGAGGGGGCAAAGAAATGGTAGACAAGGCTTAGAGAGTTCATTAAAACAAAATTCGTGCTTATTTTTGCCTCTTTATCTGCAGATGGTACTGATGTCTAGAAACAATGAATGAAAAATTTTAAATGTTCTAATTCTTCCTCCAAGCATATTTAGTCGAAATGCCCCATCCTTCCCCATTCCATCTGCCTTCTACCCTCCACCACCAACCCACATGTTTCTATACATAACAACTCAGATTTTGTCCTAATTTTTTTGCACAAAACTTCAGACTTTTTCAAAATTATGAGGGCAAATCTTCTCAGACAGGGGCTCTCAACATTTGTTAGATTGGTAGACTGAAATGAACTACTTGAAAAACTAAAGCTGTGTGCATGCTGACAACAGCCTGGTTGCTTTACTCCCTAGCATTGATGGAGGGTATCAGTGATAATCCTGACAGAAGAATCAAAGCAATTCACAGGATAAGGCCATGGTTATTTTCCTAAAAGTCATATTAAAAATCAAATTGTCATCAACGAACTATCAACGAACTGGTTATTGGAAATAACTGCTACAAAGACTGCGGGGGAAAAAACTGCATGAATGGTGAGGATGAAGAAATCCAAGGCTAGCCAAGGGAAGAAAATGAAAACAGGTTAAAGACCCACATGTCGGATGCTCCTTGTTATTTGGGCTGCAGCAGTTCCTGGACTTGCAAATGAACGACAGCATCTTCTTGATTTTAATTAAATAGGAACAAAAACATTGACAGACACAACATAAGTCTGAGACCATCTTAGCAAAATTGTAATTAATTTCTACTTCACTCTCAGCATTTTTGTATTTTCAAAATTTCACTTAACAAGAATACATAACTTTTATAGTGACTATTGCTCCTAACACTATAAAAAATAGTAATATAATGCATCAATATATAATATTGTTAACTAAATAACAAGTACAAGAAATATCCAAGCATCTTGCCTAAAGAGAAACTTGGAACTCCTTGTTTGGAAATAATACCTTCTTTCCAAAAATGTTTTAAATTCTTTGTAGTATGCTATAGTAATCCCTAGAGACTGGTTAAAATTCCACAACAATTAATATTATTTCAGTGAAAAACTAAAAATACCTATATTTTTTCTACATTCAGTATTAGAGAGAGGACAGCCTGGCAATATCTTTAAATAACAATAATTCTGCCTGGACCAAATCCTATATTTTCCACATAAGTCCCAGTTCTTACCCTACAGGGTGGAACCTCAGCAAGCTTCAAAGTGTGTAAAGCTTCTAGAGCTTCTTGTTGCCAGGATACCCTAAAGATAAAAATAAGGGTCAGCCTTAAATAAAATTGCTTTTAAATTTTATAATAAGCAAATGTTTCTTCTTCTTTTCAGTGCCTTATGACCTCATACAATTCACTGGCTAACTAGAAAAACGGGCTGCCACATAAGGTTATACAAGTTGTGGGCAAAGGTATTCAGTCAAAGGGGAATATGTGGCGCTGAAGTCCAGGTTATATCCCCCTTAGCAACTTTTGTACCCAGCCTGGAGTCTACATCATCCTGGGGAAGTGTAAATCAACCACCCAGAATGAGTGGGGGTTTTTTTGTTTGTTTTGTTTTGTTTTGTTTTGCAATTCATCCTAGGAGAGGGAACTATTATAAATTCATCAAAAGATGCTGTATGTACTATCAGTGACCATGAAAGAAAGCCACTATGACACCCTCTTAGCTCTTTATTTTTAAACATCCCCCAACTCTATGAATCTTGTGGTTCACTACTGCAATTCTGTTGTCCTATGTTCCAGTCTCTTGGGGTTCTACTTTAAGATAATATCTGAAAAATAATTCAAACTAAGATGTTAACAGTTAAGATCAAATAACCTGTCTTTCTAAGAAGAATTTTTGCATTTTAACTGGTGGCTCTGACTTATTCCAAAACAGCTAGAGCTATAGAAAATGTAGGTACTGTCAAGCCTGATGAGGAAGGTATTTTGCCCTTTGCCATTGCAGCCCTACCTACCTAGGTGTAGACTGGTCCTTTCAAGTGTTCTTTGTAACCCAGCAACATACCTAATATCTTCTTTAAATTTGATCCAGCGCCTATGCATTAAAAAATGTTTGGGTTGTGCAAAACCATCAGTTGAAGATACAGTAGCTTCTCCCACCCCTATCCCCCATCTGCTGCTTCACTTTTCATGGTTTCAGTACTCGTGATCTACCACGACCCAAAAATATTAGATGGAAAATTTCAGAAATAAACAATTCATAAGTTTTAAATTGCATGCCATTCAGAGTAGCACGATAAAATCTTATGCTATCCCACTCTGTCTCACTCAGGACATGAACCATGCCTTTGTCCAGTGTATCCACGCAGTATATGCTACTTGTCTGTTAGTCACTTAGTAGCTATTTCAGTTATCAGATCAATTTTCATGGAATCTCAGTGCTTGTGTTTAAGTAACCCTTATTTTACTTAATAATGGCCTCAAAGCACAAGAGTAATGAAGCTGACAATTCAGATATGCCAAAGAGAAGCCATACAGTGCTTCCTTTAAGTTAAAAGATGAGTACCTTATAATCGGGTATTGAGAGAAAGAGAGGGAGACCACATTCACATAACTTTTATTACAATATATTGTTATAATTGTTCTATTTTATTACTTTTTGTTGTTAATCTCTCACTATGCCTAATTTATAAATCAAATTTTGCCATAGGTATATACATATAGAAAAAAACATAGTGTGTATAAAGTTCAGCACTATCTCTGGCTTCAGGCATATGCTGCAAGTCTTGGAACATGTCCCTTGTGGACGACGGGGTTCTACTATATTAAAGATGGACAGGCCAATGCCTGACTCTATAAACAGAGACTTAAAAGATTTCAGTTCAAATTCTGAATATTCATAGGCTGTGTGCCTTTGGCCAAATCATCGCACTTACTTGAATAGTAACTGCAGTGTAAATTAGACATTTTTGACAAACCTTAGCAAAATGGCAGAAAAATAGCAGACTCAAATAGGATGAAAGGAATTGGAAGCAAAAAAAATCATAACTCCTGTGGATTTGGTACCACATATACTACTAATAATACAACAACCAAAAGATGTGTTCATCAGATAGGATAATTTTAATTAAAAAATGTAATTAGAAATACAAATGTCAACATTTTAACTTTATATTTCTGAATTTATTTATACTACTACTACTACATTAAGATTAAAATCAAAGACTATCTGTGAAGCATCACCAATCATAACAGCCTTATCACAAGAAAATAATTCTTTAACATTAGAATTCCTTCTTGGTGTCTTTCCTCATGGGACTTGTTCTTTCATTGAATTACTCATTTTAATTGAGAATTATAAAACCACACAGGGGGTATAATCATGCTGAGATGAAAATGACTGAAGTTTTCATAGATTCTTTTTTGTGTATGTTAGGTTGATGATAGCATGATCCAGCTTAATGTGATAGATAAAACAGTTCTGTGTCTTAAATACAGAAAATAGATGAAATAGTGGTTGCTTTTCACAGCTAAGGTCTAAATAATTGTATTTCCAATTTTATCTTCCAGTAAAATAGTCACAGAAACTTTCATCAATAAAGGGTGCTATTTCTTAACATTATTGTCAGTCTGATTTTTAAATTGCTTCTATTAACTTCAAGAAAACACACTCCCATTTATATTTCCTATGGATGTCTTCATATCCTAAAATTTTCCATGATCCCATTGCCAAATAATACTGTGAAAACCTTGCCCCGTAAACGAAACAGAAAGTCAGTGAAATGTGTAAAGAAAAAGGTTAATAGTATAACAAGACTATTGGTTTATATCAAAATATTTAAACTCAGATTTGGAATTAACACCTACATATACAGAATACAAATATAAATATTTATATCTCAAAACTAAGCTGGCACACAACACGAGGTTGCACAAAAATGAGATAGCAAAAGAAATATTTTTAAAAAATTACTGCATCCTAGAACATTTCAGATACTTTGAAAAACCATCACACAGCAAGAGGTGTGGAAGTGATGTGATTCATAGTTTTTCTTCTTAAAGATAAGAAATCTGAGGCCCAAGGCTCTAAGTATTTTGCCCCGGATGAAGAAAAGTTTAGTGTCTGAGCCAGAACCTTGGCTTCCCAATTCCTGTTTGGAGCTTTCTAAGAACAATGTAAAGCTACTTTAGATTTGGATTCTACTTTAGGAAAGCTAATGAAAAAGGATGTGTTGATGGAAAGTTGGTTCAAGAAAGGCAAAGGGGCAGAAGCCTACCAGAAGGTAAGAAAGAGCAAATAAGCTAACACAAAAATCCTTCCCACTCTAGTCACATGAGCCTTTCTCAGTCTCCTTTCATTCCTCTTTCCTGTCTTTGTATTTGTACCTTTCTTAAAAGCCATTTTGTGACTTGGGAAGAGGTCACATTCACATTCATTTTCCACTTGTCAAATGGCCCATCTCCTTTAGAATCTTTTTCAAAATTTTATCTTTTATTGGAAACCTACTACAAAAATAAAAATAACTGACATTTATTGAACAGTTGACCTGTGCTCTCAAGTGAAGACTAGAGATTGATAGCCACCCATCACTTCCACAACTACTCCTCCCTCACAAGACCACTCATACACCATGACTGTATTTATTAATCTTGTGGCACTTACTGTTCTAAGGAGTGTAGAGTTTGAAGTCATACAATCTAGTTCAAATCCTGGCTCCACATCTTAGCCATGTCTTATTGGGCAACTTATTCTTTGCTTTAATTTCCAAATTTATAAAATAGAGCTAGTAATACTACTTTTTTAATTAAAGGAATTAATTCTTATAAAGCCTTAGAACTCTGCCTTGTACATTGTAAGCCACTGATAAGTTTAGCTATTATTATCAGTTTACCTTTAATTATTTAACTAAATTCTACTTGTATACAGAAAGCTCGCTGAATGCAGGAACCATGTTTGACTCACCTTTGTATGTTTGGAATCACGCATTGTGCTTTACTCAAAAGAGATTTCAATTTATAATGCAGTCTCTGTGGCAGAGATCTTCACCCACCATATATGTTCCTCCTGGGCACAAAACTAAGTTATGGTTCCCAGCCCTTAGCATGAGGGCAAAGCTAGGTGACTAGGTCTCACCAACAAAATGTGAGCTGAAGTGACTTGCTAATTCTGAGCTGAAGCAGTTAAGAGTGAGTGTGCCTTTTCCATACTTTCTCTCTTTCTGATTTGCTTGGTTAGATATTGAGTTCTGTACACTGAAGTCAGTGCATGAACCTTCTATCAGCCTGGCTCTTGAACTTTGTGGAGCAAAGGCCTCACCTAACCTCTCCAACTTGCAATGAACTATACGATGAAAAGAGGAAAAAAACCTTGGACACATGAAGCCACTAAAATTTTGCAGCTGTTTGTTACAACAATTAGCCTGCACTGGTTAGTAAAGTCCCTGTCAGCCAGACATGACATGTAGAAGAAAACTAGAAACAGCTATTGAGAAAGGAGTTTGTTATTTTCAGTTTTCCTAGCAGCACTTTGCTCAGAAACTACTTCTCCTTTCAGAATCGAAAGAATAATGTATTTTAAACCCTTAAATATGTTTTTCACATTACATGTCCACAGAAAATATTGTTTGGGCAAAGGTTTTTTAAAATGACTTAAAAACCATTAAATTATATAATAAACTCTGTTTATTTTCTCTTTTACCATAGCCTATTTTAGATCTTGGGCAAATGTTAAGTAAACAGTTCATCGAGCTAAAAAGTTAAGCCTTATTTGAACTGTCTTCCTTAATCGAAACTTTAAAAAAATCATAGTCATATTCTTAAAAGATAAATTAGATCATGATACTTCCTTATGTGAAAATCTACAAGAGTTCTCAGTTGACAACCTATGTCCTAGCATTTAATATATTTTGGCCTCACCTCATCTCAACCTTTAAGGTAGTATAGCGTCCTGTTTAAAAGCTCTAAGTCTGGAACCTGATTTCTCAGGTTAAAATCCTGGCTCTGCCACTAACTCTATGATCTTGAGCAATATACATAACTTCTCAAGCCCCAGTTTCCTCATCTGTAAGAACTGAAATGTTTCATAAAGTTTTTAAAAGAATTAATACAGTTCATGTTCATGTTAGAACAGCATCTGACACAGAGTGATAAGTAATGTTAATTGTTGTGGTTACACTACATTGTCTAATCAAATTTTATATACAGTTTATGCTTAAGGGATTATGCTAGGTATGTAGAATAAACAATGAACTGTAAGACATAGTTTTTGTCCATTGGAATTCATTAGGTCAAGTAGAAAAAGTCTTAAACTGAAAACATATTGAGTTTTGTAGGTACATAACATATGCTTAATTTAACTGAAATTTTAAAAGGAAGGCTTATATTACGTTTTAAATATATTGAAATATCTTAAAAGCAAGCCTCATACCAAAACCCCTTTTCATAAAAATTTTATCAAGTTTTTTTTTTAAATTACATATTCAGAATTTTACCAGAAGGTGGGGGGGAATTGTTGTCTTCAGAGATTTTTAAATGTTTAGTATCAGAAGTACTATTTCAGATAATAAAAGTAAATACTGATTAACCATATCCTAAATATAAAACTTGCTGTAAAGCCTGTTAATGTTGCTAATTGGATTTGTTAGATGTGCAAACAAAACATAAACTATAGTTTTTTTCTCCACAAAGATTATCTACAATAGTGAGTTTTCAGAGCTCTGTTTACTCTGAGAATAATATTTTGTTCCTTATTTTTTCCATATTTTATTCCCTTAGAATATTTTAATAAAAGATTAATTTCTTCTGCGATGAACACTTTTATGTTTTTTAACTTGCAATATCTTTCAACTGATTTTACCTTACTATTTCTGGTTCTATCACCTTGAATCAAAGCCTTCTCTTGCTGTTTTTTCAACCTTTCAAATGCTTGTAGACAATAATGGAGGTAGGGAGAACAGCAGCAAACACAGTTCCAAGACCTCTTTGCCCCATTAGCACGCAACTCATTTGACAGTATACAAATGATTTAACAGTAATACCAGCCAAGTTCCCACAGGAAATCATTTTCATTCCCACCACTGCTTACAGATAGAGGTCATGTTTCCCTCTCTCCTTAGTCACTGCTCAGCCAAACTTTTCATATTTACATAATTCTCCCAGTAGTGTTAGGTAAATTTTTTGAAATCAGAGCTGTTTATAGAGTTACATATCCAAAACAGGGTTTTAGAATGAGAAGATTGAAAAGATCCTGGGCCAGGGCATAGATGAATTTGTATTTGCCCCATCCTGGAATATTTTCCATTTGCTTCTCCAGAACCACTCTGCACCTTTATCCATTCTGCGCTGTGCCCTTGGAGGCTGACTTCTGTACCCTTATTCTCTGACTTCTGTTTGGTTCGATCACTCTGAGGAACCGAGAAGATCAGAGGGCAGGAAGAAATTGGACTTATAATTGCCGGCTCCCTCTTTGCTGTGCCTCAAGATTGGTATGACTATATTTCTATATTTACAACCACAGTTTATGTCTGAAAGCTATATCTTATACCTACAAATATTTCCTATATATTCTAACGGCATTTTCTCCTCCTTTCCTTTTTAGACTTTAGGTTGTTAACATCTCTTCAAGCATTACAAGTTCCAACGTGACTCACCTTTTCGTGCTAAATTATCTCATCCCTACCTACCACTTTGTAAACAGTCCCTTCGCTGAGTCTCTTCAATTGCCCCATATTAGTGTGTTCTTTTCTTACTGGACCCTGGGCTGATACTGCCCTAGATCTAGATTACACGGATAATATCGTATCTTCTCAACCAGGTCAAAACTAGTAGACATTTAGATGGTATCTAAATAACAAAAACAAAAACAAAAAAAAGGGGAAAAAAAAGAATAGATTTTTTTTCAGGGAAGTTTGCATTATTGGGAATCCAGAAATAAGTATAAATTTAAGGCAAGATTGTTCAGAAATAAGTAATTTGAAGTCTATTAATTTCAAAGCTTCTCAGAAAACATTTTTTTCATGTGTTAAACTTCTTAGATATTCCTCTCAAATGTCAGCAAACCCCTTCATTTGACTGGACTAGCACATGGCACATCAGAAATAATACTGGCCTGGAAACCAGAAATCGTTGTTCTACCACTAATTCTTTCATTGAGAAGTTGTATGACCTTGGGCAAGTCACTAATTTCCCTGACTTCAGCTTTTTTTTATTCTTCCATAGGACAAAGCTATAATTCATGGCCTTCCAGTCCCTGCTACATCTTCAATATAGGCAAGTTGAACAGAATAAACTGAATTGGAGTGAGAAATAAGTCTGTAGACAGCTTGCAAATTTTTTACTAGGATATGGTTTTACAACTACTCTGGTGCGAAATATTCATGAAGTCAATATTTTTTTTTATTGTGGATGTATATGTTCTTAGCTCTAGAAATAAAAAAATATTATTGAGATATAGTCACTGTCCTTGTCCTAGAGGACTGCATATTTGGAAAACACACCCCAAAGCAACTTACCTATGCCCAGAAACAAATGCAAAGACATATACAGGAAAGGGAGGAAAGCAGAGCAAGATCTGTCAGAGAGAAAACAAAGCTGACATACAGAGACACAAAAATACACATTGAAAGGTGTTGGAAGAGATATAGCCAAAGATGAGTTTTAGAAAAAGAAAATTGTAATGATGTTGGTGATATCCAGAAATCATTGTCAAAAAATTTTCACTATACTAAATATTTGTGATTCAAACAAACATGAAATCATTCTCTCATGCTTTAGAAAAAGACAGAAAATAATTTTGCTATTTTTCTTTTTTCCATGTTTTTTTTTTTTGTGGCTCCTCTGACCAAACCTGATTCCTTCAACTAGTCTCTCTTTAGTCTCAATTTCTATCTTTCTTCCTTTCAATGAATCTTCCTAACATAATCCAATTTATTTACTTCTTTATCTGTTGACTAAATAAAAACTAACTTTTTAATTAGATAAATTTTAAGTATATATAAATAAGTCTTCTATTCCCCTGGGGATACCACTTTATATTTTGAAGGGATAAACCCAAATCATTTACTGATACACTTATTTATTAGCTTTTGAGGTCTTCAAAGATAGGGAATGAGGTATTTAGTTTAATAATGTACCACTTAGGAAAATTTTAAAACCTAAGCTTATAATTTTCATGTGGGTAATAAGTCTTTGCTACAGTCATAAAAAGAATTTCTGAGTAGAATTATTTAAACATTAAATATTTTCAATAAAGAATAAGCTATGTTTATTAAGAATGTAAAATTGAATTTGTAATTATTATATTTTATAGCTTTTTGAATGTTTCATTCATTCTGTTAAAACTTTGTATTATATTTATTATGTTTTATTGTTATTGTCATTATGTATTTGTAAAAGTACAGAATAACATTTTATCCCTACTAGTGGCACTCTTCTAACTATGTACAGTCACCATGAGATACAACAGTTACATGAAGGTAGGCTCTTTCTTTTATTTTCTTATTTTTTTTCTAATTTTCAGAACTATTTCAAGACCTTCAGAATAAACTAAGCTTATTTATTGCTCAAATCTTTGCTTTATATTATATTTCTTTATAGCACTGCATGACTTAAAGAAGCAAATTAAAAGTTGTCAGAATATTGTCAGGGGCAATGCATGCGAAATCCAGTCTAGTTTCACCACTCTTGTTAGCTTTTCCACTTTCAATGAAAAAATTATTTCTGTCAATATTTTAATTTAAACTAGATGGGGTGGAAGAAATGAGTGACATCTATGCAGATGGTTGTCAGAAAATTGATGACTGCGTACAGTGTTGTGATTAAGAATTAGGGAATAGATATATGCAGCTTGTTGTAAATACCTTGTGTCTACATAAATCTCCCCCCCAAAATTCAATCTTACAGATAAATTAAAAAAAAAACATATTTTGACATATGTCTTAATAAGTGATTAAAACATTATATAAGTATTGGTATGCATTTTTGAGTCAATAAAAAGGTAAGCTTAGGTGAATATTAACATGTTCTTAAAAATTATTATTCAGCTTTCTTATTAACTTTCTAAACACCTTGGAAGATATGTGTCATCCTTTAAATAGAAAAAAAATGTATAATTAAAATCATACAAATTATTTGCTTGTAGTTATTAGGGTCAGAAAGGACCACCCCAAATCAGTACACTTTAAAACATATTGCATCTTCAAATCAATATACAATTTTGCCTTTTTTAAATAGCTCAGTTTTAGGGACTGAAGCTAATGTGGAAAAGAAATTCTTATGCAGAAGCTTTCAATTTTTTTTGGCCATTTACCATCTTATGAATTAATTTAGGTCTCCCCCCCCCCAAGATTTTAAAGTCCTTACTCACATTGTACATGAATATGGCCTTATTTGGAAATAGGGTTTTTTGCAAATGAGTTAAGATGAGGTCATTGAGAGCGGGGGCCAAATCCAAGATGACTATGCCCTTAAAAAAAGGAGAAATCTGGACACATAGAAAGACATGCATGTATAGAGAATGCTATTCAAATGTGAAATTAGTGATTAGGATGATGTGTCTACAAACCAAAGAATATAAAGGTTGCCATCGAACCATTAGGGAGGAAGACAAAGAGATGAAATAGATTCTAAGTTATAATTCTCAGAAGGAACCAACACTATCAAAATTGATCTCAGACTTCTAGCCTCCAGATCTGTGAGACAACACATTTCTGTTGCTTAATCCACTCTGTTTGTGTTACTTTGTTACAACAGCTCTAGCAAACTAATAATCCACCATCAAAAAAAAAAAAAGCATAAAAATTAACAATAGCCACACACCTATAAAAAGCAAAGTTTTTAGAAAACAATATTTTTCATTGAGATTCTGGGGGCTTATTTTATTATTATTCAGCTATAACTGACTTACTCTTGTATACAAGAGTAAAAAGAGTTTAAGAGTATTAAGAACCTAGAGATACATAGGAAGTATAAGTTACTAATTTATATAAGATGCTAAAAAGTCAAATATATATACTTTTTAAGTTTTTAAGTAATTACACAAATATTAATAAAAAGATACATAACTGACAAGTTAATCGGTCGGGAATTGAATAACGATATATGATTAATCCAAAAACGTGAGAGAAAATGAATGAAGAACAGGTGGGACTAATAAAAGCTTACAGGTGTAAATGCAAATGTAACAGAAATTAACTTAAATGTAAGCAAATAAGTGTTCCAATTAAAAAACTAATGTTGTCTAACTGAATGAAAATTGAAACTAAAATTTGGAGTGCTTAATAAAGACTCCAGTAAGTACATAGAAAGAAATCTTAACTTTAATAAGAATATGTAATGGCTAAATGTAAAATGATGAAAAAAGGTCTATCATCTTCATACTGACTGAAAGTAAGCTAGTGGTTATACATCAATATCATATAGAATAAATTTTAACAAAAGTAGTATTAGGAACATTAATATTAATATTTAATGAAGGTTTAAAAATCTAATTACCAAGGAAAACGGTTCTAAATTTGTATGTATTTAATAACATCTCTTCAACTTACAAAGCAAAAATTGATAAAACTAAAAGAGGAAACAAAAAAATACACTCATAGTGAAAGATAAAAACACACATCTACAAAATAAGCACCCCAAAATTCAATAAGGATATAGAATTGAAAAGCATGATTAACAAACCTAACCTAATTGGCCACTATACTCAATGAAGATAGAATATTCTTTTCAAGTAAACATTTAAAAACAATAAAGGTGTACTGGGCCATGAAAGCTCAACAAGTGTCAAAAAACTAAATCATTAGCATATTTCTTCAGACCATAGTAATTTTAAGCAAGAAACCATTAGTTTATTTAAAAAAAAAGAATAGAAAGACTTTAATTGCTTGAAAATTAAATAAAATAATTTTAAATCACTTTTATTCAAAAAGAAACACAATGGAAATTTTAAATAATTTTAAATAAAACATATGAATATATGATACAACATGTGAAATATAGCTAAAGAATACTTTATATGGAAAATATAAAGCCTCAAATACATATATAAAAAAAGAGGAAAGGCCAGAAAATAATAATTTAAGTAAGTAAAAAAACAAACCACATAAAGTAGAAAAAGAAATTAATAAATTAATAGGATTACTCAGACAGAAAATATATACACTAGCTAAAATTTACAATGACAAAAGCTGATACTCCAAAAAAGAATAAAATTAGTAAAATCCTAGCAAAACTGATTAAGTAAAAAGAGAAGGCACAGAATACTATGTCAAGAATGAAAAAGGAGACATCATAATAGATCCTACGGGTATTAAAAAAGTTAAAAAGATATCATAAATAGCTCTGTGCCAAAAATATTAAAAGTTGGCAGAATAGAAAACTACTTGAAAACTATAATATACCAAAATTGATGCACTGATGTGATAAGAAAAAAAAATTGAATTGTTCTGTATTTTCTAGAAACACTTCTAGAGAATACAAAAAGAAAGTATATTTCTCATCATTTTATGATGTCTCCAAATTCTTGAAACTAAAACCTGACAAAGACATAATGGAGTTGGTTAAAAACAAACAAACAAACAAACAAACAAACAAAAAACTAGCCTCCTAAAAAGTCTATTTTCTAATCCCTGGAACCTGTGAATATGTTGCCTTATCTGGCAAACAAGTTTTGCAAATATGATTAAGGTTAAGAACTTTGAGATGAGAAGATTATTCTGCATTTTCAGGGGTGTGTGTGTGTGGGGGGGAATCTAATCATATAAGTCCTTAAAGAAGGAAAAGAAACGGAAGAGTAAATCAGAGAGATAGGACACTTCAAGGGCTTGACCAGCCATTACTGCTTTTAAGATGAAGGAAGGGGGCCATGGTCCAAGGAACCATGATAGTCTCTGGAAGTGGGGATCAACTCTCACTCTACAACCAGCAAGAAAATGAGCACTAGAGTCCTATATTTGCAAGGAACTGAATTCTGCTCACAGCAAAATAAGAAAGAAGCAGTTTCTCCATGGAAATAGCACAGACTGTCAACATCTGGATTTGAGTCTGTACTTAAGTGAGACTGTACTTAACTTCTGGCCTATAAAACTGTTAAAATAGTTTATGTAGTTTTAAGCCACTGCTTTGTGGTAAATGTGTTCCAAGAGCAATAGAAAATGAATATATGTGACAAAAAATATGAATTAGAGGCCAATCTTTTTCATAGTATATAGGCGAAACTCCTAAAGAATTAGACAATCAAGTTCAGTGATAGGTAAGAACATAATAAATTAAAATCAATTAGATTTACTCCAGGGAGGTAAAAATATTTTAATATACTATATTAGGAGAGAAAATTAAGGAGAGAAAATATGACTATTTCTATGTAAAAAAATAACAGAGTAAAAAAAGAAAATTATATGACTATTTTAATATATATTTATAATAGAAATGCTTATGAATTTAAAAAAAGGAGACTGAAATAAACTGATTTTTTAAAGTATCTATAAGAAACTGTAGCAACATTACACTTATTGAAATAAGAAACAATAATGTCTATAATTACCACTTCTAGTCAATATTGCATTAGAGTTCTAGCCTATGCAACAATATAAAATAAATAAATGAAAAATGAGTAAATTCAAAAAATGCATAAGGAACAAATAAATGAATGGTAGGAGCATTGTAATAGAATAAATAAAATTATTTACAGTTGATAACTGTATGTGTAGAAAACTCAAAGAATCAACAAGTATAGGATTAGTATTAATAAATGAAATTTATTATCCACTGGACACAATTTCAGTACAAAAATTAACTATATATACAGCACTAAAAAATCATAAAATGAAAATTTGAGAAGCATATGTATTAACTTAAACATATATATAAAATATATAGGAATAATTCCAACAAAAAAGATATGTTAACTTTCTATACTGAAAATTCTAAAACTTAGCAGAGTGAAGTTAAAGGAAGCCTAAAATAAATGGAAACCTATAACATGCTGATGAATAGAAGACAATTCTGCCTCAGATTGCTCTATTTTATGTGATTACAATCAAAACCTCAAGAGATTTATATCTCATAGGTTATTTCTTGTGGAAATTGACAGACTGATTCTAAAATATTTTATGAAAAACAAAGGCTCAGTAATTGCCAAGTCAATCTTGAAGGAAAACAAAATTGAAAATCCACTTTCATCTATTGAGATTAATTATAAAGTACAAAAATTAAGACATTGTATAAGAACTTACTCTAGTATGTGCAAGAATAGATAAGTAAAAAAATGATTTAGACTAGAGTTCAGAACTAGTTCACACATGATTTCTGACAAATATGACAATGCAATTCAGTGTTAAAGGGTGTCATTTTTATAAAAGATCCTGGGGCAATTGTATATCCATGGGGAAAAAGTAATCTTGATCTGTACTTTGTATTATATCCAAAAATTATTTCCACATGAATTGTTTACCTAGAAGTGAAAGAAAAAACAATACAGAGATTCATGCCCAAAATATATTTAAAAAATCCTAAAATTCAATAAGAAAAATAATTTTGATAACTTATGGAAATACGTGCAAAAAATTCAATAGACATTTTCCAAAATAAGAAATCCAGTGAAGCACAACAAAAATTCACCTTCCTAAGAGAAATAACCCGTGAGATATCAAACAGAAGGGTTAACATTTGAAAGTTAACATGAAAATAATAGTAATGTGCTTGCAATTTGTGGAGCCACTTTAACTCCCATATTCTGCCAGTGGAAATATAAATTTTGAAAAATTATTCAGAAGAATCTACTCATGTTAAACATACATATAAACTACAACCTAGCAATTCTACTCCTGGGTTAAATTCCCAGAGCAAAACATATCTATGAGCACCAAAAAAACGTATAAGATTGTTTGTTCACAGTAGTTTTATTCATAATAACTTCAAACTGAAAACAAATCATAGGTCTATCATCTTTAGAATGAATAATTTGTGATATTTTCATGTGATAAAAATGAACATATAGTGATACACTTAGCAACATGAATCAATCTCATAAGCATAAACCAAGCACAAATGCCATTCACAGAAATTCCATTCCTAGAACATTCGAAAATAAGTGAACTAATCAATGGTGATTAGAGTAGTGACTGAGGAAGCAGAAGCCAAACCCTAGTGTCCTACTTCTTAATTTAGCTGATGATTACAAAGATATGTTTATTTTGTGAAAAATTTAATGTAGCACACATGATTCATTTATCTGCATGTATATTATAATTCAATAAAATGTTTATTTAAAAACTAAAATTTAAAAATAGGATTCTACACAATTTTGATTTTGGAGAAAAACTGAACTATATGTCAAGAAACCACCTATTTTCACTTCCTCTCCTACACATTTGTCAGACACATTATAGTAAATCTAACAATAGTGTTTAATATTTGTTGAGACTTTCTATGTTTTGGGATAAATTTATTCATGAATTAGCACATTAAATTTCTCAAACTATGCTATGTATAAATATCATTATTACCCAAATTTCACAGATGGTCAAACTGAGAGTTTTAAGAAATTCCTAATTTGTTCAGTTACAAAGCTCAAGATATATTAATACTTTCTACTGTTCTTGCTTAATGTTCAGTCTCATGGTTTGTCATAGGCTTGTTCACAAAGAGAGCATTTGACCAAGGGTAAATAGGGAAGTAAAATAAGGTTAAGGATAAGAGTACTAGTCCTGAAAAAATATGGAGAGAAGGGGGATAGCTTTTGCTTTTGTTCCAAATGCATCTTGAGTCCAGGTATAAAAATGACCATGTTTGGCTTCTTAAATGTGAGATTAGAGAAAAAATGAATGAGACTGTTTTGAGTGACTCTATTAGCTTCCTGGGTCATCCACATGGATGAACACTTGAGGCACAATTTATTCCCTCTGAATAATTAAATTATATCTAAGATTCACTTCCATTCTAACAGAGTATAAATCTTCAATTCTCAGAAATGACTGAAGTGTGAGAGTTGCTATAACATTTTTCCTAAGCAAGAGAGCAAAGAAGTACTGTTATGAGAATGTTGAATTCAATATTTTCTGATGTTTCCTCTTGTGGTGAAGAAATAATGCATTTTGACTGGCAAAATAGTTTTAGGTCTACCTACCTTATGGTCTCTCAACTTCAAGATACAAGATTTTGCATATGCTGATTTATAGAGGTCTTTACAAGGGAATTTGTAAAAGTAGCATAGATTTGCAACACATATATATGGAAAATCATGAAATAAGACTGATCAAAAATAGATTCCCATTTCTTCTTTAATAGAGTCTTTAATATCACAAGGGATGCTCTAATGCCCAAAATATCATCTCATATGCAGGTCAAAATCTAATTTTCTTCCTATTTCCAAATTATAGACACTGATGAAATAAAATGAGTAAGAGAGTGTAAGACAGAGAATTTAATTTACTTAGAATAAAAAAAGAATTAAATAATCTCAAAAAAATTTTTATCTACAAGTTTTTTGTTTTTGTTTTTATTTTTTAACAATGTTAAAGGCATTTGCCAAGAAAGAATATCACTTACAATATCACCAATTCATGTTTGATACCATTTAGGAACACTTGCCAAAAAGAAAAAAAAAGTTTTTGAAAAAAGTTTGAATTGAAGAATACAAATTGAAATGTTTGGGTTAGCACATTGTTTTGAAGGCAGATAATAAAATGCAAGAGAAATGTTCAATCTTGACAAATATATGAGACTCTAGAGTTACTTTTTGGAGTTTTTAATTTTATACTAGACAGTAATTATGATACTTGATATTTTAAATGATAGGTAATTTTAAGTTCTTAAAAAATAGATAATGCTAACACTGTTGCTGTTCATTTTACAGAACTGAAAAACCAAACTAAAACAGGTGTGGAATTCACCTTGTTAAAACTGAAGCTGAATTTGTAATATTAAAAGAACTTGCAGAAGTTTTTTTTTCAGAAAAAAACATCAGACGCTAAAATATGTTTCAATGAGAAATAAGGCCCATATTCTAATGTGTTCTTGAGAAGTAGAAAAAGTAATTCTGTGATGATACTGATTGTTCCACATATGTTACTCTACTATTATAATATTGTAACTATTAACATTTTTTAGTTAAATGGAAAAATTAATTTTAACAAATAGAACAGCTTCTCAGATTCTTCATAAATAATACCTTCCTAATCAAATTGATAAGAGTTAAACAGGGCAATCCATGTAAATTGCTTAGTGCAACTCGCAGGCCACATAATAAGCACTAATTAAATTTTAAGTTTATTATTAAGGTCTCATTTGTTTCCTCATAGTAAAGATTTAAGTGTAAACAAGTAAAACATGTATAACAGAGTATATTTAATACTTCTAGAATGATAATACATTCATTATGGAAATAATTCATGTTTTTATTCACAGAGTTAAATATACTGGAGCAAAATTCAGACTCTGAAGCTACACTTTTAAAGAACAGATCATGTAGTTATTAAAGAAATACATTTATTGAGATCCTACTATGCAAGATACATTTCACCAGGTGCTGTTTTAGCAACTCAAAAAAGGAACCCGAAAATCATCACTATTTAGAATGTTACTTAACTTGGACAATTTTATTGAGGTCCTTCAAGAAAATATGTTTCTTCAATATTTTTTTCTAACCACTACCACCATCACTTTTCATGATGGCTGAATTTAAGAAGAAAAGTCTCATTTTAAACAGTGTGTTTTTACAGCAACTTATCAAATGGTGGCCTTTAGCTGTTGTTCTTTGACAGCTACTCTATTAAATTCCTGATGTAAACAAGTAAAGAAGGTGAACTGGAAGTGCAGATATTTGCACGGCATTACTGTCAGGTAAAATTTTAAAGACAGGTTTTATGAACCCACTATTTGCAGTCAAGGCTTTTGACTACAGCATCTGAAATCATTTATGGAGACAAAATGTTTTGTCAAAACATACTGCTGGGAATCAGTGTGTAGCTTCTTTTTATGTAATTCAATTTAGTCCTGTTGTTTGCATGAAAGAAAAATTCTAGCTGGGCAGCCATAGTGAGCCAGTAAAAAGTGACAATATGGCGAGCATCAGAGGCAATTAAAATTAAATGCTTTTTGTTTTCATTTTAATTCTTAATAAATGGGTAATTGAATTGCAGTGTACCTGGTAACAGGCTAAATTAAAAAGATGTTGGGCACCTTCACTAGCATTTGTCTATCAAATTTAAATTTACTTTTGAATTCTACATCAAGTAGAGGAAAATCCCAAGCAAATTTTCTTTCTGAAATATTATATCCAAGAAATGGGATCAGCATGCTATCAACTTGAGCTATTTTGACAGAGGTGGGGACCTAGTTTAAAATAAAAAATGATATGCTGAGATACATGAAGATATGTATAGATCTGGGTCTAACAGAGCTGGTAGTAGTGGTAGTATAAGTAATCTGGTGGATAAGTAATCCAGAATTCTCTGAGTTTCCAATGACAAACTTTTTTGTCTAGCAAGGCCAGTATGACAAGGGAGAAGGCTAAAAGGGTAACTTCACAGTGGAGAAACTGACACATATTACCTCAGCAAGGTGACCAACATGAACATCAACACTGGTAAGTCATATGTAGCCTTGATATGATGTCATGACAATGGTACTTTACCTCTGTGGTCTTCCTCCCCCAAACTCAAATATCCTATCTAACCATAATGAAAACATTGGGAAAATCTTAGTTGAGGTACATTGTACAAAATATCTGACCAATAATCCTCAAAATAGTCAGGGCCATTTAAAAAAGGACTGAGAAACTGTCACAATCAAGTAGAACTGACGGAGACACTATGACTGAATGTAATATGGTGTCTTGAGTGAGATCTTGAAACAAAACAAAACTAAAAAATACTAGGGAAAAATCGAGCAAATATGAATAAAGTATGGACTTTTCAAAATAACATTGAATCAATATTAGTTCACTAATTGTGACAGATGTATCATTCTAATTAAGATGTCAGTAATAGAGAAAATGCAGTGTGGGGTATACATACTCTTTGTAGTAGTTCACAATAATTCTATATATATTAAACTATCCTAAAATAAAATTTTATTTTAAAAACTAAGGAACTGTGTCATAAAGTATGGACTTGAGTTATTAAAAATATACCAATATAATTTTATTAATTGTAATAAATATACCACACTAATATGTTAATAATATGGATACAGCATACATGGAAACTTTCGGTACTATCTTTGCAACTTTTCTATAAATCAAAACTGCCCTAAAACAAAAGTTTATTGTTAAAAATATGAATGTAAGAAAAGCATTTTACTTAGAATATTTATATATTTTTTGGTTTTCCTTTATTGTTATTTCAAAAGATATATTTTACTTGGAGATTTCAGAATTTATGGCTTTATTATATCTCTATATTTTTGAAAAAGGTTAAGAAAGTGATTTTCTTTCCTGTTGCATAAGTCTATAAAACACTACTGTTCATTCAAGTAGATTGCCACAACTTATTTGGAATAAAACATCAGATATAAAGGAGATAGTCTTTCTACATAAATATAAGAAGGTCATTTTCTTTTTCACAATTTCTGGGTTCAACAGGACTCCCTATATCATATATCGTAACATTCAGTTTGGGATGCCATGAACTACAGTAATACCAAAGAAGCCACTTATCTCTTTTTGCATCTTCTTTCACTTGCATGTTTATTACTGTACTTTGTAAATGGTTTAGCCTTGACATCAGAATTCAGAGGTGGGTTTTTCTTACGGTGTTTCTTTTAGGAATAGAAAAACATAAAGCATGTATGTCTCCTTTGGACAACAATTTCATTCCCACACATCAGAAACTGCCAATATAACCTTTGCATTGAAATTTGTGAGACTACATTCTTTGTGAGGTCCATATCTCAGAGAAGTACTTAGTTCCTAAAAGAGTATGAATAAAAAAAAAACAGTACTAAAAAAATATTTCATACAACTATAGATAATGATAGTGAGATTTGAAAAAATTGTTTTAAATTAAATGTTATTTTCTCTGTTTTGTTGAGTGTTCCAAATGTCCATAAATTTAAAACTTTTGGTTAAATTTTGGTTCAATAGGCCCTATGACATAATCATTTTAGGTGCTCCTAACTTCACATTCCTTCCCTCAAAAAACAATATGGTATTATTCTCAGTCAAAATTGATTCCCTAAAAAAGTTATCAGGCAGGGATCTATGATAAATAGATGATAACAGATAGATGATAGATAATATACATGTGATATATATGATATGTATTATATATATGCATATAAAATAGTAAACGAGTTCAATAACACAAACAAATGCAGAATATTATACTCTGTATACATAAACAGTTAGTTTTCATGGTATCTATGTCCTCCTTTACCAGAAATCCATTGGGAATTCTGTAATTTCAGGAGGCATACATGATCTACCCTAAATCATGCAGAGCATTTTATCTCCTTGACCACAGTGATTGATTCGGGAGCAGTCAGCAACTGCAACTGGCTCATTCAGAGTGATTCTCAAGACTTTTGAAAGAAATACTGAGACCAAGACTATCCTTTTCTTGATGAATGTAAATAGGAAACATTTTCTTCTGATGTTGTCACTATCTATCTTGAGAAAACAGAGCATTGAGTTTGAAGGAAACTGGGTTCCTGGTGATATCATTCAACAAATAAATCAAGCTTTGCCTGAAGCAAGGCTATTTCTAGTCTTTTTAATTATGTGAGCCAGTAAATTATTTTTGTTTCCACCAGTTTAGGTTAGGGTGATACTTGCAACGATCCTGAATAATTCAGCATTCTTGAACAAATTTTAAAAAATAGAATTATTTTAGCTTAACTATCAAAAGTAGAGACTTGGTAGCTAAACTTCCTGAGTCCAAATCTCTGGTACGTTATATATTAGTTGTCTAAACTAGGTTAGTTTACATTACCTTTATGAAGCAATTTCCTCATCTGAATAAAGGAGGTAATAACACATTCTTCATAAGGTGATTGTAAAGGTGTTGTTCTTAAAAATAGAAATACCACTTTTCTTGACTAGCTAGCAACATAAAACTTCACAGAACAACAGAAATAAGACAGTCTCTTAGACACTGGAATATAACACTGCAGCAGACAAGTTAGTCCTCTTCACCCTCTGCTCCAACTTCCTCTGATTGTGAGGTTTAATAGAGACAATGTATGTAGAATATAGTTCCTGACACAAAGTATGCGCTTAGTAAGAGTTTGCTATTATTAAATGCTAATGCTATTTGGCAAAAATAAAACAAGTTTATTGCATATTCTGTGAGGCCTAAATTTATGGATGATTTGATGTATTTGTAGAAAATAATTGGCATTAAAAAATAATAGGCATGATTTAATTTCATTCTTTAGAAAATCATACAAGTAAAAAGAAACAACCCTCCTGAGGGCTAACCCATTTCTGTTCTTAAACTACGTAAAATGTTGCATTGTCACCCATGATTATACTTTAGAAATTTGCATATTAGTCAATTATCTAAACATTGATTTTATGCTGCCTAAATCAAATTAATTACAGTTATTCCAAGTCATCTTAAGTTGTATTGGTTTGAAACTTGTTTGCATGACAGAAAGAACACTTGGTAATCATGATGTCATTTCCAGAACAACATAAAATAAAAATGTACCACTTAAATAAATTCCAGCTTGGAAACTATTTAAAATAAGCTCTAACATAAATAAGCAGTAGCAGGCACCAAACATTTAAGAAAAACCAGTTGGAGAAAACTAAAATTGATAAAGTTCTAAGCTCTAACTAAACTATTTTCTAGAAACTGGGAAAATCGCCTTTATTTTATTTTAGTGGCAAGACCCTTTGAGCTCTTCTTAAAACATACCAGGAACATAGTTTAAAAATAGCAGTAGAGACAAAACTATATACTTAATATAGCTCTTTACACACAGGAGGTACATAACAAATGTTTTTGATTGGAGGACTAGAAGAATAAGTTGAATATTTATTCTTCATGTAACAACTGCAACTTACAGAGTACTCACAGAGATGATGTACTTTTAAATATTACATGTAGCCCACTGAGTATAATTGTAGTGGTGCCCTTTTATAATATCTTCCATTATAATCTTCTATCAATGCTGAATGAAATATTAAAGTGGAGTATGCATGCGATGATTAGTGATCTAGCCTTTCATTTCCTGAAGATTTAGAAGTGATTGTACCAATCCAAAAGGGGGATTAGCTATTGCAGAGTGAAAGAAATCAGTGTACAATATCCTAGAGCATTTCAACACATCTTCTGAATAAGAACAAATCCATATCATTGTATTTGTAGAAGATAATAATTTTCTGATGTGCTACATTTAGTATCTCTTACATCTTGTCTTTAATATTACAATAAAAGAAAATCTGTGAGCAAAAGGTTCAGCACCTTCAATGTGTTTGTTTCTGACAGATGATACTCTGTCTCATGATAGTTGGTAAGGCATTAAAGTAAAACTGAAGTAAGTTCCTAGAAAACTTCAAAAGATTGTAGATTTAAAATTAAAATTACAGCATTACCTTTTACTTTTATTGTTTTACATTGTTATAGGAAACTATGAAATCATGTTTACATTGATCAGAAGATAATTGTCATTTTATCAAAATCAATAATAATCAGAGTGAAAATTTAATGTTCAAATTTCAAATAAAGTTGTTTAGCAACATGTCTCAACATAGGTAATTGATAGTTATTTCAATGGCAGACTGGAAAGGTATGACAGTATAGAAAAGCCAAACATCTGTGGTTGAATTTGGAATCACTATTGACATAAATTAACTGAAAATTTTAAATGTAAATTCCAGTGGCTACCAAAAAAGAGAGAGTAGAAATGTACTTAATCTCAAAGACTTCTACTCTGCCACTTAGTTATTAAATTTAAAATTAAGACTAATTTATTTAATACCAGATTGATCTTTAATAATCAACAAAATCAGTAACAGGACAAATTTGTGATTTTTTTTAAACCAATTACATTCAAGAATTACATTGCGAAAGCACACTGTGTCAAATGGTACCACGTCTCCAAGGTCCAGTTAGGTGTAGATTTCATTTGATCTTTTCAGCGAATGAAACATCTAGTTATTGAATTAAAACTATCTGTGCTAATTTAGAGCTATTGACAATGGCAGTGATGGATAAAAGAACTGTATACGCTTGGTGATTTATTCACTTAATATTTTTTATATAACATAATAGTATGCATGTGTCATCTCTTATAAATTTAATACAGCACTTAAAGGTATTAATAAGAACTGTTTAAATAGTTTAATACATATAAAGTATTTAGAAGAATGGCCCTCAGGCATCGAAGCATATTAGAATCACAAGGGGGGCCTTAAAAAAACACTGAATCCCTGGGCCTTACTTATCCCAAATCCATTGAATCAGAATTGTTAAAGGTCATGTGCTTGTACTCATGCTTCAACCCTCAAAAACTCTATATTTTTATTTTTACTTCATATCTGCACCTCCCCACAACTTCTAAAGTCCTTTCTTTCTGGGCCTTCTGGAACTTATGGTCCATCATCAATGAAAGCTCTTATTCTGAACTTCTACTAAGCACTTGTAGCACCATTTTGTGAGTTAGAAAATGAAACTTCCTTAAGACACTTTACTTCCATCTGATGGAAAATTTTCAGACTAAATATACAAAGCTATGAAGTCTATTCTGTGAGTGAAACCTCCTTAGATGCGGCACTTCTACGGAGAACAGAAACCTTCCCTTTTATGCTTTCACAGAAGTGTGGCTCTGCAAAGGACTCTATTTCACCTCTAGCCTTTCATGTTTTCTTCCCACCTCTCTCATACCTTGGAGCCTGAAAATGTGGTAAGTGCTTTCCATGCTCTTCATCACTGCTTTCAGACCTATCTCTCCTCCCTAAAAACTCCTAATTTTTCAATTTCTCGTCAGACTTTACTAAACATTATCTATATTGTTGCTTTGTGTCACTCATCATTCTGGAATATTTTCTCTGGAGTTGTTTCTTTGTTACTCTCTCACACTTTTCCTCTCATAATTTTGATTATCATATAGATTAAGTTTTCCAAACATGGGGTTATAAGTTCCATAACATCTTCTTCCATAGAGGTGTTGTGATTCACCCTTCTAGGTTTTATTAGAATCAATCTTAGTCCCTTTCATTACAAGAACTGCAATTTTCTTCATTATTTCTTATCCCCTAAGATTCTCACATTCCTATTATCTAGTTTGTCTATGGTCAGTCTTTATAATTACTCCTTTGCATACATACTTAACTGCCTGCTCTTCTCTTGCTTCATTGTACAACTATGTCAAAACTTCAACCCGGGTTAAATAAAACTATCACTTTACTCTGCACCAAGCCAAGTTTGGTTGAAAGTATGCTAAGCCAATGTTCAGAGTTCACAGTTCTCTCTGAGACCAGCTTAACAATCATTCTCAGCACAGGACTCTAGGCAACCACTCATTACTAGCTAATAGCCATTTACCATCCTAATCATGGGAAGAAATTTGCTCTAGGAAAACTTATTTAGAAAACTTAGTTGAACTATATTGATACAAGTAAAGTAATCTTTTGTCAGTTTTCTGGGCCCGAATTAAGAGGAAATGAGCTCTCCTCTATAGAATTTATCACCGTAAAAAGAGTAATTACTATTATTCCAGAAAAAGTATGCTCAGAACAGGTTTAAGCATAGAAAAGATCTCAAATCTCATCAAACTCAGCACCCTCATTTTCCAAATAAGAAAAACTGAAGACTAGAGAAATGAAGACTTGTACAATGAAACTCACAGGCATAGAAAAATAGAATACAAGAGTACTTCCTTTTCGACTCCAAGCTAGATACTTTAGCCTTTGCATAAAGCTTCTAATTTAAAAAAGGTTTGTGTATCTTTCCATATAAGTGTGTGTGTGTGAGAGGAAGAGAGACAGACAGAAACAGAGACATGGAGACACTGAGACAGAGAGGGTGGGAGGAAAAGAAAAGGAGAGAGAGAGATAGAGAGGAAAAGAAAAAAATTATGCACCTAGATTTTTGTTTTATGTTTTCAACTATCTACTGATGAGTTGAATTTGAGTCAGTAGGACTCAGTCATTTGAAAAAAACAGATAGATAGAAACTATACCTAATAACACACACAATCCTCTTGACAACTAAAGGCTCCTTAGCTAAGGAGTAACAACCATGATTTTCATAGAAAGTGGTATCTGTATCTAAGTGATACTTAGGTCTAATATAATATTCCTCCACAGAACAGTGGAAAGAGTTAATATATAGATATTTCAAGGTAAGTGTCTTTCTAATTCAGACAGAAAGTCAGAATACTTGAAAGCTATTAGTACTGTGATAGATGATTCTCTTTCCGACACCTTTCTTTTTTAACTGGAAAGTTACTGTTAAAAATTGAAGTAAAAAGAGGCCTCCTTTTTTTGCCGCACATTTTTAATGGACCTGAAGCCAAAATAAGTCAGACTAAATTATGAGAGTAAATGACCTCCCGGAAAGTATTATACCAAATTTCAAAGTACTATAAAGACGTTCCTTTGATCTTTTAGCTTCACAGCCTTAAAATTCAAAATCTGTATTTAATTTTAGATTGCATATACTAGCTTTTAAATTTTCTTTCCAAAATGATATATCATTTTGAATAAGACACCTTTAGCTTATATTTCCTAAAACTGCTGACTGTCATTTCTTTATTCTTTTACTCTATAAAAACAGATATAGATATAATTAATTATCAGACGTATTTGGGGGTGGGTGCTGTAATGGATAAACCACTGACCTTCACTTAAGAGATGGCACTTTAAACTCAACCTTCGTTCCTAAGTGAAATGACTCTGATCCAAAATGAAGTTTTCAGTTCACACCTGAGAAAGACACTGAATAGAGAAAAAAAAAAAGACAAGAAAGAGATGACTTTCTAATCCCAGCTTTTAGGGCTATTTTGGATCACGGCATCTTTTTGTAAAACATCTATAGCAGGTTGCAAACAGGTGCGCTCATTTCCAACACAGCCATTTCCATAGTTTCACATATGCCTTAATTGTGTGAGCAGCATCTCAACGAGAATACATGCCCATTAACACCTGTAAATCATTCCACATTCTTAAACAGAGACAGGCTACTCTGGTAAAGCAAATTTCTTGGATCTTTTCTGTACATGCTGACTGAAAATATCTTTATTAGCATGTTTGTAGAGGTCAGTGCTGCATCTGCTAAGGTAAAAAAACAAGTATACATTAATAGTTTGATTTTATAACTAAGGTTTGTCAAACTGGAGTACAAACTTTAAGTATTATCTGTTCTTTTAAATTTAAGCCTAATTGGTTTGGTAGAGAGCAATAACAACAAGTAATAAACCAAAAATACTATTCTTTCAGGCATGGAGCATGCTGGATATGTGGGGACTGATTCTGTAAAATTTAATTTTACTACCACTGCTGTAAAGAACTCACATGGCTTTGATCTAAGTTTGACTAGCTGGGCACCTAGTTTTCTGATACTATACAAAAAATTGCATATCCTACCCATATTTACCAGTTATTTTTTATTTCTCTTGATCAGTCTTTTAGGTGCTAATAGATTAATAAAAGAGAACTCAACCAAGACTGAAATTGATAGGACCTATAAAGGGAGCTCTCATGCCCTACCACTCAGAATACTTTGCTCCAAATAGGAAATACTTGCCCTGCATCTCCAACAGTAAGATGTTTTCTACTCTATTACCCTAACAGAAGGGAGAATATAAAGAAGGAGTGAACATGAGCTTCCAACAAAAGTCCAGCCAATGAGAGACTGTCTTAACATTCAATGAAAAGCCATTACACTTTGAACTCCCAGTTTCTACCAATGGACAATTTGTTTATAGCAGTTCTTCCCAACTTCCCATTTCCTCTGTAAGAAAGTTCCTGTCTTGTCTTCCTGGCTTGCTTATGGTTTTGTAATAGCTTGCATGTCCTGAATTGCAATTCTCTATTATTCTTGAATAAATCCATTTTTAACTAAATCTTATTTTTAAGTTCAATAGTTCCAATGTGGCCTAGGAAGATCACATTATTTTTTTATGCTTGTATCCACAATTCCAAAACTGTGAGAGTAGACTTTGCTCTAACCATCTCATAGGTAGGCCTGCAAGTAGGATGAGATAAGCAAGACACATAGTACACAAATTTTAAAGGGACGTTTACTCCCAGGGTCATGCAAATATAGACTCATGAAAGTGCAGGGCTATCAATTACATGACCTTGACAGGGAGTACCTCCTTAAATTTTGTGCCTTCAGTACCTTCTATGTCTCACTCCAGCCCCAGCTCTGCTCTGGTGTAAACTAGATATAGATTTAGAATTTGAAAAGTTTTAAAAACCATGAAGGATTATGACCCACATACTACTAATGGCATTGCTCATAGAAAGTGTCAGAGTACAATGTATCTTTTTACCGCAATTAAACAAAGAGTTGGCAGTCTGTTTCTTACTCTTTAATTAGAGGACTTCAAGAAAATTATGACCCATTGTAAACTTCAAAACAATATTTGTTACTTTTATTTTATTTCTTGGAGGTTGTTTTTCCTACTAGTTCTGGGCAGAGTGTGAGAAACAGATTTTAAAGAAAGTTTCAATTTTCTGAGCCTCTATTTTGGTTCAAATTTACAAGATTATAAAAAATTAAGTTACCTCTCTCACACACACTTCTGTGTATTTCCACCCACTTTAGGCTTTCTCATAAGTAAGAGCCCTTGAACTCGGAAAAATGTTTGCTCCTTCTTTATATTCTTCAGAGTCCTAGTATAACTGAAATATCCATTATGAGATGTTCAGTATAAACTCAGAATTTAGTACATTAATTACTTTACTCAGAATCATTTGTTGAATGCTAACTAAGGGCCAAAAATTGGTCTAGTTTTCTGATATAGCTTATTTGAGATTATTTTTCTTCCTGAGTACAACTGTAGAACCTGGGGGTGGGGGGTGGGCAGCGAGAGGAGAGAGGCAGAGAGACAGAGACAGAGAGAGAGAGAAAGAGAGAAAGAGAAAGAGCACACTATTTAAGGGCACTGGAAAATAACCAAACCAATCAGAACTTGAAGAGACTATTGCATAAGAAAACAGAAAATCATTGAGGTGGTCCTAACATTAACGTCACATTTTCTTCTTGAAACATTGGCCAATTCACATCAAGGAGGACAGAGGTCAATGATACTATTATTAACAGATAATAATATGATAAAAATAGACCAGTTCACTATAGAAAGTAAATCTATAACAAGCAATCACATAAAAATTCTAAAACAAAAAAAAATATAGAGCTAAAATGAAGCTATCAGTATATAGATTTTATAGCAATAGAGATTATTAGAAAATCAGGAATAAAGCAGAAAAGGAACATGGGTGAAATATATGTAAAATTGCATCATAAGTCATTGGATCATAAAGACAAGCTTTAACATATGTATAATTGGAGTCCAAGAAGTAAAAGCTATAAAGGTGTAGAAGCAATATTTTAAGAGAAATAGGGTAAAATTTTCTAAACAGATACAAGAAGATCTACTAACTTGAAGAAGGATGATTTCTATACAACTACTGTACTTTTCCATATAGAATAAAGGCTATTATTAGAAAAAAAGGATAATTACAAAACAAAATACAATTATACCTAGCTACATCTTATTAAAACTTAAAAATCAAGGACAAAGAGAAATTTTTTAAAAGTTTTTTTTAAAAGACAGTATGTGTAAAAGACTGGAAATAAAAATGTTTCACTTTTCAACACAATAAAATCCAACAGTAATGACATCTTTAAAGCATCCAAATAAAATTGCTACCAGTCTTCAATTATTTATGCCGTGCTTAGCTAACAAATGAGCCTCTGCAACTTACTTTGGTTGCAGACATATTTTTATTTTTTATATGTGTAAAGAAATTCTTCTTTGATGGGATTTTTATATTACAATTTTAAATTTTTCTTACTGTTGCTTTCCTATGAGTTTTGAATATTGTAATGAGTGCTTAGCCTAGTAATGCTTATTTATATTGTAATTTTTTAGCACAGCTATAGTCTTGTTGCTAAAAAACAATGCTTTACCATCTAACGTGATAACAAAATAATCAGAGTCCACCTCTTTTCTTGTTTTGCCATGGTGACTATACACTGAAATAAAAAATAAAATTAAAATGCTATCGTATGGCAATGTGTATAGCACTCAAAACTTTGATAAGTTAAAACTGCATCACTATAATTTGTACTCAGCTGAACAGCTATGAAAAGTGATGAGAAAACCATACATGCAGTATCCATTGCAGTGGCCACCTAACTCTGCTGTTATGCTGGAAAGTAGCCATAGAAAACATATAAAAAATAAGTGTGACAATTTTTCAACCAAAACTTTATTTATAAACATAAATTTAAAAATTATATAATTTTTACATATCTTAAAATGTTGTTTTTATTTTTTTTTTAGGCATTTACTAAAGTAAAAACCAATCTTAGCTCACAGTTTACTAAAATAAACCAACAAACAATAAGTAGTGGGAAGGATTTGGCTTAGGGGTCATAGTTTACCAACTCCTTTAAACAATAGTAAGAGATTTTGGAGCTTTAAAAAATATGGAGAATAAAGGAGGTAAATAGGATTAAAGTGTTTTAAAGCCCCTGCATTTTCTGAAAAGCAGCAAAAGCAATTTAAAGTAGAGTCTAGTAAGTTAGGTGTGTGTATTATAACCTCTTGAATAACTCCTAAGACATCAATAAAAGACTGTATAAATATAAAAAAAAATGAAGGGAAAAATAATAGAAACTACTTGATTAATAAAGAAGTCAATGAAGAAAAAATATGATAAATAGAAGACAGTATTAGACATTAGATTTAAACCCTCCTGTGGATCCCAGGCCTAGCTGGCCCCAGGCCTGGCTGTGATCCAGGCTCACAGCTAGGAATAGGACTCTGAATTTAGAATGTTACATTAGTGTAGTAGGGCATCTGCACCTAATATACGTAAACATAATTTAGTTTATTGTATCATGCATGTGTGGCTGAATGACACTATTGTACTCTGATATATGTGGAGCCCATGCAGTCCCCTAGGAAATAGAAGAAAAGAAGCAGAAGCAGAAGCACGCTCCTCCCAATAGAAGTGCTATCCTCTGGATAAAGTTGGTGCCTGCCATTTCATTCTCATGTCAGCCCCTTGGGCATTCTTCCAACTGGACTGCTCACCACTGAAACCTTCCCTTCTCAATCAGCTCAGCACTGACACCCCCCAAATCAGTCACTACTTTGAATGTAAATAGACAATATATACAGATTAAAATCAAAGATATTGGAATATATAAAAAATTGAACACAACTTTATGTTATTGATATTTTTATATAAGGAAACAGAAAGATTAAAGGTAAAATAAAACAAAACAAATTTGGTATACTAAAAAAGTAGATTTTTAGTCAAGAAATATAATTAGAGATTAAAAGAAACATTTTATAATAATTTAAATGTCAATTCAGTGTGGAGCTATAACTATCCTAATTTTGTATGCATTAATAAAACATTTTTTAATATATATAAAGCAAAAATTACAGAACCAAAATTAGAAATAGAAAACTACACAGTCATAGTTCGAAAATTACTCTCAGTAAAATATAGAACAAGGAAATAAAAAAAAATTAATACATAGAAACTATCCAAAATGACAGAATAGACATTTTTTTCTAAGTGTGCTTGGAACATTTAACAAATTAACTTTGTTCTGGAACATAAAGCAACTCTAAACAATTTTACTCTGAGCACAGTGAAATTCAGCTTACTACAAATTATAAAATAATATTAGAAAATCTCCTAGAATTAGTTAATTAGATAATAAAATAATCAATAACTCAAGGATTATAGAAGTTATTGTAGAAATTAAAAATATATATTTCTACTGAATGATATATATTAGATATATGATTTCTGATGATATATGATATTAAAAAACTGTTCAAAGTATGTGGAAAATAGATCAACCTTTACTTACAGAAATTCTATCACCTTAAGTGTATATTATAAAATAAAATAGATACAAAATAAATTATCTAAACATGAATCACAATATGCCAGTAAAAATCAATTAAGTAAAAACAAAGTAAAAGAAAATAAAGCTAATAAAAACTAATAGAAAACAAATATGCAACAGAAAAATAAACAAAGCCAAAATTTTGTTATTTTAAAAGAATAGTAAAATTTGTGAACACCTAGGAAGGATGATAAAGAAAAAATACAATAAATAGAGGATATAGGTATTATAGTTATTACAAATGTAATAATTGGAATTTATGAATAACTTCATGGTAATAAGTTTGACTACTTCGATTAAATTATCAAATTCCTGTTAAAGAAAGTATTTAAGAATTTTTGGCTATAATTTAACCAAACTAATCTCCCCAAAAGCATCTTTAAAGCTCTACATGATTAACAACAACAATTTTAAGGCTCTGGAAAGCACAAAACAGTACAAAATAATTTGAGAAGTATTTATTCATGAAAGCTGCTTAGATTTGAAAAAGAATGGAAATTTATGAATTCTGTTTGGGAGAAGATTTCAGTACTCCTTCATCAGCTCAACCAGGAGCTAGAGGAAGGCAGGCCATGAGAATGAACAGTTTCTGCCATAGTCAATGGAATCTCACTCAGTTTGAAATAATGGGCGGTATCCAATAATATTGTTCGTTCAAGTATTTCTTGCATACAGGCAAAAGTGAATGACGAGTGGGTCATTACAGATATACCATGTTCATGTTTGGGTAATTAAATATGGTAACGATGCTAACTCTCCCCAAAATTAAACTGTAAATTTAGGGCAATCAAAATCCAATAGGTTATTATGTGGCAAGCTAATCTTTATGAAAATGTAAGGGGCCAAATATAGCAAAGGCAAGGTTAAAGAACAAAGTTGTTGGATCTGCATTATGAGACATCAAGACTACTTCAAAGAGAGTAATTAAAATGTGTATTTTTTGAAGAGTGAAAAATAATGGATCCCAGAATCAATTACATAAAATGGTCACCTGATTTACAATGAAGTAATGCAGAGGGAAAAAGAAGGTACAAAAATAATTCGATATAAAATTGAGAAAAAATATATCTTGGCCCTTATTTCACAGTACCAAAAATAAATTTAAGTCTGATTATAGGACTAAATGTGAAAGCAATAAAGCTAGTAAAAGATAACATAGAAGAGTATTCTTATGGCTGTTGAATACGTGAAGTCTTCTTAAATATGACAAAACACAATAACCATAAAGAAAAAATAAGTTTGAACTTCATTAATATAAAACTTACTGATCATTAAACATTTCATTAAAATATTGAAAGGCAAACTTTCAAGTGGGAGGAAATATGTATATAAAATATAGACATATTACACATATGCATACATATATAAATATTTAAAACACAAATCAAATACCAAAAAAAAGACAGCCAAATTAAAAATGAAAAAATACCATAAATAGACATGTGTAAAAGAGGATACCCAAAGAGCCAATAAGCATAACAAAAGTTTTAATGCCATTAGTCACCAGGACAATGTAAATTAAACCTAAAATTACATACCAGTACACATACTAGAAAATCTAAAGTTCAAATGAATAACATTGCCAATCATTTTAAAGATATGCAATAACTGGTACTCACATGCTACTTGTATGCCTATGCAAACAACATGGAAATTCATTGAAAGTATCTAGTATAGCCAAGCATGTGCATATTCTATGTATAGCAACTGCATTCCTCCCAAAATTCCATCTATATGCATATCAAAAGTTGTGTGCAATAGTATTCAAGCAGAATTATTCATCAAGTGTACCACAGAGAACTACAAATGTCATGCACAGAATAATGGAAAAGTATAAAACAATGAGAATGAGTGAATTTTCTTTACATACAACAAAATGAACGAACCTCCCAACAGGATGTTGAGTGAAAGAATTTAAGCCCCAAAAAAGTTGAAAAGAAGTTCATAGTAATCTATTGTGATAGAAGTCACAATGTGGTATATTATCTTTGTGGTATATGGTATATTTGTGAGGAATTCGGGGGAAGTTTGGTAGATAGTTGCAACTGTCTAAAGCTAGGCCTGGCTGGCATGCAGATAATGTTCTATAACTTGATCTGATGAAAGTTACAATATTTGTGTACTTTTGCAATACATGTTTTCATAATAAGTATACTCACATACATATACATATAGGCATAGGGAGACATAGATATATGAAGACATATTATTACACACATATACACATACATACATATATATGTGTCTATATATACATGTCTGTATACATGTATTTGTGAGTTTATATACACACTATAAAATTGAAAGCTAAAAATATTCTATAAAGATGCTTTGACAGGTAATATGGTAAGCGGGTGCAAGAAGGAATTACTCACTGAAGACAAATAAATTATATTCGAGAAAGAAGCTTTGAAATGAAACTTGAAAAATAAGGAAAAGCCATGCTGATGAAAATTGGATTAAATCTTTCAGGCATAGAATGCAGAATATACATGCTCTGTAAGATGGAATTAAGTTTGTCTTGGTCTGTGAACTAAAAGAAATCCAGCATAACTGAAGGTCAGTTAAACATGAGGAGAATGGTTAATGACATGACACGGGAAAGGGGAAAAGGGGTTTGGCCTTGCAGGGCCTTATAGGCTGTAATAAGAAATTTGTTTTTATTATAAAGAAAGTGGAGTCAGTTGCTTTTAAGCAGGGATATTACATAATCTCACTGTTTTGTTTTATTTCAATCATTTGGCTACTTTAGGAAAAACAAGTTGAAATAAAGAAAAAAATACTATATTAGTTTTAGTGTGAGTTAATGAGTAATACAAGATTGTGGAAAATAAGACTTTTAGACTCATATTTGACTTAGAGAAATGACTTAGCAAAAAGTATTCCTAGTGTATACTTGTTTCTATTTGTTCTGTTTTATTTAAATTGTGCATTACAGTATGGCATTTATTTTTCCCAGAACAAAGAGCCTGGGACAATTTTCAGTAATAATATATTACTGATAAATCTCAAGTTTACTCTCAATGTTTAAATTTTTAAAATTTAAAAATTTGGATATTCTCAACAAAACTATCCATTATTTTATGAATTAATAAGGTTTTATATTTCAAGATATACTTTAAATGTATAACCTGTGAAACATATTTGATCTCATTAGCCAATGTGAAGAGTGTTTTTACATCTCAAAATAAAGGTGAAAAAATTTTTATTATTTTTCCTACTCTTTTTACGCTTTTAATAAAAAGTGTATTTGGAGAGAGCATAAATTAAGAGAACTTTTCTCTTTTTAAATATGGCTAGGATGCATATACTATGTGGATTATGTAAATGGATATTGTAAAAGAAATTCTGTCTCCATACATTTATAGGTGACTCATTATTGCCAGATTTTTTTTATGACATTAAAAATAAAATACTGGTTTTATGAAAGAGTAATTTGAATTTATTTATTTCTTAAAGTCAATTTGGAATTCTATTTTTTTTTTCTTCCAGTATCTTGTTGGACATTCTTTGATTTTACACTGGGGCATTAAAAAACAATTTATTACAATGACCAATGCTTACTGATACTTTATAATGGAATCTTTACACTCTGAATTTGAACTATTATGATTTTTTTCCATAGACAAAACGTAAAAGTAAACATGTTTAACAAGAAGGAGGAGGAGGAAGAAGGGCTAGGGGAAGAACAGTAGGAGGAGGAATGGAAGGAATGAAGGTGGGAAAGGAAAGAAGGAGATGAGAGAGGAGGAGGGAGAAACTATATTATTTTTTTGTAGGACAGGTTAATTAAATTCATATCAAACATCTACTATATGAATAATGTAACACTATTTGCAGTACTTTTTTTCCAATTTTTCCTATTTACTAATAAAATTCAGTTCAATATCTTGCAGTAACATCAGTATCTTTTATCCTGCTCTTTTCCTGTGTCACTCTTGAGTTGCATTATAGTGTTCAGAATACCGTCTATGCATGTATATAGAGTATCTTCACTTGGATAGATAACTGTCATTCCACACTCAATAGGTCTACTACTCTAGTTCTCTTTACATTAAAAATTAACATTTATATATCATGCAATCAATGGGTAGCCACATTACTGTCAAAATTATTCAACTACAAAACTGTGAAGTCCTCTTTTAGTCTTTGATATCTTAATTTTATCAAATTTGCTACTATTACATAATTTTGTCTTCTAAATATTTCATGGACATGTCCTTTTCTCTCTCTCCTTGTTGCCATACCTTCATCATGTTCTCACTGGATGATTCTTACAGTCTCTTGATTAGCCAGCCTCCTAACTCTACCACTTTGGTAGTCAGTCTTCAAGTTGGTCCCCAGGGATTTTCACCTAGTATTCGAACCCTTGTGTAGTTCCTTCTCACATATCACCAGAGTTGGTCTTGAGATCAGTAAAATATGGGCGAAGTGAAGGTATTTAACTTGCAATATTACATTATAAAAAGACTGTAGATTCTCTTGTGGGAACACTCTTTCATTTTCTTGTTTTCTCTTTTATTCTAGGATCATTCACTCTAGTGGAAACCAGCTGCCATGTTGTGAGAACTTTAAGGAAGATTAGGTAAAGGCCCTATTGGCGAGGAATGGAGGCTTTCAGGTAATAGCCAGTGAGAAACTAAGGCCTACCAACAGCTATATAACTAAGCTTAGAAGTAGATTTTCTAGTCCCATTAGGCCTACAGCCCTAGATGACAGCTTGACTGTCATCTTGTGAAAGAACTTGAGCCTGAACCCTAAGCTAAAATGCTCCTTTAAGAAACTATAAGATAATATAACAATAAATGAATGTCTCCTAAGCTGCTAAATTTGGGGGATTTTGTTACATGGCAACAGAAAAAATACCACTTCCATTTTAGAGATGGCTTTTACTTCCTCATATTATCATCCTGCTTAAGAGTCTCCAGAGGCTTACTCTTGTCTGTTGCTTTAAGTTCAGATATCTCTGCTTACATTATTTTATTATCTTATTCCATCCTATCTAACTAACATAAAACTCGTGAACAACTGAAGCATCCCTTAATGTAATTGTTCATTCCAATGCTACCCTTATTTATATTGTTTTACATTCCTGAATACTTTCTTTTCTTATCTCTCCTCATTTACCATCAAGGACCAAGACACATTTAATTACCTCCATAAACCCTTTTCCAATGGCCCTGCCCTACGTGCTGATTTCTTTTTTGGAGTTAACTGAATTTTTCTCTACTGAAACTTGGTTCATCAGACAGAGTTCTATAAATCCATTTCCAAAACCAGACTACCTTCACGATATTCACCCCCTCTCCCTAGCTTTCAGGTAACCACTAATTAAGTGGATTTTAATCTTGTCATCATTCATCTCCCTGGGTGTTTGACTCAACAAAGTTAGATTACAGAAGCATTTTAAAACCACTGTTTATTTCTTCTGATACTGACAGTGCTGTTATTATTACCTAATTGTTCAAATGCTTAGAAATTTACTAATATCTTGAAATGAAGAAAAGTGGTCATTAGATTGAAAGCACACAAATGAAATTTTCAGAAGACACAATTAATGGTCTATATAACATGGGCAATTTGAAATAGTGACAAGTGGAAAAATATCTTTGTAGAAATATTACAGATAATCCATGCTTTAATATTCAGATCAAGAAAAATCTAGAAGAAAAGTGAAAAATAATCATATGAAGTGATAATTGTACTAAAATGACCAGGTGATTTTATCTGACAGTTGTGAGGTTATTTCTTTCCCTGAAATTAGAAAACATTCGCCTTCTTAAAATAGTCAATCACCATTTAACAATTTACTTTCTCAGTTTAATCCATGCTAAGATGTCTAAGCATGGTGTCACTGGACTTTTATAACAGGAAGACCCACCTGCAAGTTCTTTTTAATGGAACTGCTTCATTATGTTGTGGTTTCACTTTTGGGTTAAGGTTAATATCTCATTCTTTTGTCTGCTTTATGTTAATAAGTCTTATTTTTATGAGTATATTTGTATATCATAGGTAGGAAATTCTGAAATAATAAGAGTTCTAAACTTGAAGAAGATTTCGTGGGAGTGAAAAAGGAATTTTTTGTAAGGAAAACAACTAAGGGACTTCCATAAATTTTGGAGTTCTAACATCTGGTACAAACTATTTTGCGTCTTAAAATAATTTTCTTTAAATAAAGAAGTTTACCAAAAAATAAGGATTTGATCTAAGATTTCCCTGTCAAGACTTTATAAATAAAAGTATGTTAAAGGAATATCTATTTCAGGCTAACTATCAAGCACCTTTATTCTAAATGGAAATATCATTATCCAGGGAAATAACTTCTAAATCCGTGAAGAGTTTTGAAATTTCTAAAGAAAGAAAAACTGGAAATTTCAGGTGATTGTAGGAAAAGCTAGAAGCAACTAAGAATCTCAGAACCAGTAAAAATTTTCACAGTAAAAATTTTCTCAGAATCCTGGAAACTTTATGCTCAAAGATCAGGCAGAATGTTTTTGGTGAAATGAAATTTCAGGAAGACAAAATGGACTTAGACTTGGTTTTTACAAGGCTAGATGTTTAATGATGAAAAGGCACATTTAGTATTCAGTTATTAATTAAAAATTATAAAAGGTCTACTCTCTACTAATTTCTGAGCCTACTCTCTAGGCACTCACTATATTTATATATAAATATAAATACATATAACTGTATATATACTCTCACATTAATACATTCAAGGTATAAGCAAGTGCCATGGTGCACAGATGGTCATGTCTCACCTTATCTGCAGACATAGGAGAGGGCAGGGAGCCTTGCTAGAGAAGATAACAATTGAACTGAGTACTGAAGAATGAGAGAATTTTCTGGGTGGGTGAAGGGCAAGAAGAGTGTTCAGAAAAGGAAAACAGTATAAGCAAAAGTAGAGAAGCAAGCAATAACAGGGTTCTTTCTGGGAAACGGGAATAATTTGTTCAGTCTGGGGCACGGAGTGCAAATGCGGATTGTGCAGGGGATAGGGCTAAATAGCTAGTCAGGGGCCAATCATCAACAGAAATATTTGCCATACAGAGACTTCTGACCCTACGAATGATGAAGAGACCACTAAATTATTTTAACAAAAGGAACAGTGAGATTTGTACTGTGGAAATGCAACTCTGGCTATGATGATAAATAGAGCTGTGGTGGTCAGTGAAAACAAGGAAGAGTTGTGAAAATAGTCTCAGTCAGAAATTATAAGAGCCTGACTTGATGAGGCAAATAGAGAAGGAGACAGATTCAAATTAGGAACTTATTAAGGAAGTATAATTAGTAGCACTTAGTGACCAACAGGAAAAAAAGAAAATGGGTAGAAAAATAGTGCCATAAAGAGACTGTTTTCCAACTCAAGTATTTTCTCTAATGTTCTAGAAATTATAATTGCAGTTAAAAGAAACCTTAATATACATTCTCTGTTTATGAGACTTATTTTTTGCTTTGGGATTAAAAATAATTATGCCCTCATTTCTAAAAATTATATTTCAAAGATCTTAACACTGTGAGTTCCTAAAGCCAAATATCTTTACATAATTGAATAGATAGTGATTAAATAAATTCATAAAAGTCTGTGAACGTTTCAAATACTGTTTTTTAAGTTAGTGAAACCAAGAAAAGAAATAAAATTTATTTCAGTTTTTAACTTTCTAGTAATCTTTTAGGATTCTTGAGTCTAAATTTTGATCTAGTTGTACATTATTTTCATATCATTTACCCAAAGATTCTAATACCTGTGACGAAATAAGAAGATTCTAATACCTGTGAAGAAATAACTTAAATTGTTTGGATTTTAATTGAAAGGCAAAGTGATTATCAAATATAAGGTTAGAAAAATTGGATAAAGTGACAAAGAATCTCTAATTCCTTCCACAGGTGTATTTTTTGAATTGTTTT